>CM060677.1:38860000-39525000 GCA_030686995.1 Artemisia argyi | reverse complement strand
GGCAGGAGGACTTAAATTCCTCATTGTCGCCATTGACTACTTCACCAAATGGATCGAGGCAAAAGCAGTGGCAAGTATCACATACAACCAGGTCAAATGATTCGTTTGGGATAACATTGTATGCCGCTTTGGCCTACCTGGAGAGATTATTTTGGACAACGGAAAACAATTCTGTGATAACCCATTCAAAGACTGGTGCGCGCAGTTAAATATCACACAGCACTTCGCGTAAGTTAAACATCCACAAACAAATGGATTAGTAGAACGCGCGAATCGTAGTCTGGGTGAAGGAATTAAAGCGCGCCTGGACAAACATAAAGGAAGATGGGTGGAAGAATTATCGCATGTTCTGTGGGCCCACCGCACAGAAATCAAAGTCAGCAACGGCGATACACCTTTTTCTCTTGTCTATGGGACAAAAGCTGTTATACCAGCAGAGATTGGAATGCCAACAATCCGCACATCGGAAGTCAACGTCACAACAAACGATGACGAACGACGCATTGACTTAGATCTGTTGGAGGAACGATGCGAAAGGGCAGCTATACGTGAAGCAAAAGCTAAATCAAAGATGAAGAAGTATTATGATGCAAGAGTCAGAAACACTTCTTTCAAACCAGGGGACTTTGTATACCACGCCAACGATGCAAGCCACGCAGAAGACATGGGCAAACTCGGACCCAAATGGGAAGGACCTTACGAGGTCACAAAGGCATTAGGCGACGATGTGTACAAAGTGTGCGACATGAAGGGCCACGAGCTACCACGCACCTGGAACATTTGCAATCTCAAGAGATGCTACCTTTAGGCTACGGCCCACACACTAACACCTCTGTACTTTAGTAAGCGATCAATAAATGTCTGTGTATTTACTTTTTCTTTTAGGAAATTGTCTTTACTTCTTTAACTTGCAAGAATTAATAAAATGTTGTGGTTTCTAGCTAACTCCACAACACATTCCAACATTATTGGTTACATCATTCATTTATGTTTCAATTATGTTTATTTATATTATTGCCTACATGGCGTGCATGCACATATTAAGACCACACGAGGGCAGACAGGATGAGTAAACCTACTAACATACTCGTTGAGTAAGAGGGTTGCAAACCCATCAACATTGGATCACGTATCATTGTTAAACACCTTACTGTCAAGACGTTGGAGTAAGTTGAAAGTACATCCCACGATGGATGCACTTCAACGCACACTGTGCACGTTTAACAAAACATGGATTCAAGACAATTGACTCCTATATAGTGGAATTCGCAGTACGCTGCATACCACTACATGGATTCAAAACAATTGACTCCTAAGTTCGTACGCAAACTCACTAACTTCATACACGATTATGACTTTAGTATGCATCCCACGACGAATGCGCAACAACGCACACTGTGCAAGTTTAGATGAACTACGAAACCAAGACCCTTGGTTCCTCAAAATAATAAATGTAGAACACTACACACCCACTTGCACATTTGTTAAGGTTATGGACCGCAAACGTTTATTTATTAAGTTACGGACTTAATGCATAAGTTATGGACTCCATACAAGATGTTATATGCACATCGTAACTCTGGAAAAGTCTTTCACATCATAAAGACAAAAAATCTAAGTACAAAACGATATATGCGTGCAAAAAGTTCCATACTTTCATTTAACAAAAACCACGAGTTTTTACAACGATAACTACAAGTTATACATAAATATCTACAAGCTACGGCAGCGTTGAGGGCTGCGTCCTTGGTCAGTAGAACTCCCAGCCTCTTGGAGTTTCTTCAAAAGCAACGCATCTTTTGGGGACACGGTCACCACACTGACTGCAACCCCATCTGACCTAGGAATATGCGCAACACCTACACCGCAGAGAGTGGCTTTCCCTTTGACACCTTTCTTCTTGGCCGCCCTCTCTGCATGACGCTCCAAGACCTCCTTCAGAGGAACCTCTGTCTCAATAGTGAAGGGGTTAAGAATGTCACGCGGCTGCATGAACACTGGAACCTGCAACTGAGACTCATCAGGCTTCAAGTAGAAATCAGGTTCAGCCTCTGCGTTCTTCACTATGTGCCTCCCAAGAGTTAATCCCTGCATAATCAACTTGATAGGATAATCTTGGTAGCGCTCCAGCCGCACAATGTGTGGAAGCTTGAAGAGCTTCATCCCCTCCATCGCCTTTACAAGCTCCTCAAAAGCATCAGCATTGTATCCAGGAACCTCAGCGAGGGGAACGGTCAGCAGTTGACCTTCAGCAAGCTCTTCCACAGCTTGCGCCTTGCCACGAGCAACAGCGCACTCCACCACCTTTCCAAAGGCACCCACGACATTTGGGGATTCCAACGTGCCCATGGCAGCCAGGCGCAAGCCATGGCTGATCAACTACCTGCAAAACAACAAAGAACGCATTAGAAAGGAAGAAAAAAAATACAAAAATCAAAGGATAATATACAACAAGTACCTGCGCTCCGCAATCATGGACAAAAGATGAGGATACAACTCCTCATCATACTCTATGCTCAACGTGCACAGCTTTTCCTCCTACGCCTCCCCAAAGCTCTCCACTTTCTTGCCAAAGGCAGCAAGCTGGCCGCAGAGCTCGTTCTTCTCCTCCTCGAGGTACTTTACCCCCCAGGTGAGGTATAACACCCCCAAAATCGATCAATACAGCGGAAGACTTAAAATGTCAGTGGAAGACTTTTGGGGTATTATATCGTGGATCTTTCGTCACAATTATAGAAAACGATTCAAGTGATCGTTTCAAGTTTTATTTAAAATACCAAATATTCATACTTTCAAGAGAATTTGTTATTCAACAACAAATTTTTATTTAAAGAGAAATAAACGTTTCTTTATTTGCCCACTTCGTACCGTTGCCATCCATTCCATTTAGTTACCTGAGATAAACATGCTAAAAGTCAACAAAAAGTTGAGTGAAATTCATAGGTTTATTATTAAGAGTTTGAACACAAGAGATAGGTGCTTATTGTATAACAATAAAAATAAACAAGTTAGAAAAATCACATTCATTATTGACTTAAGCTCACGACACTCAACGATTCAACAGACATCAATATTTTCCGTAATAATGATGTAAAGTATATAGCCCCCAGGATAGGTATTTGCCAGTAACCTATGATATTTAAATAAAGTGCATTTGGTAACTTTCCTCTAGCAACCAAATGGGGATTGTCAATCCCTAATAGATCTATTCACAATTATTTACGTTCACCCTTCAAGTGATTAAGGTTCATGATCGAGGGACTTTTGGCAATAGCTACTTAAGCAATAATAAGATCAGGAAAAGACTTGTGTTTGGTTTTTGAGCATGTATCCCCCCTACAAAAATAAAGTAAATGTGGGCTATGAACTCACCTTAGTAGGATAGTAGAACAAATGTAATCTCAACGATGCAAGGCAACGGCTTCACACACAACCTATAAGATATGGCACGTTTTAGTTTCTTAAGTCTCGTTTTATTGCGAACGTTTATTATTAATTACGAGTAATCGATAAAGTACATACGTGATGTGTTACGTCGTATAAAAATAGATAATGGTTACGTATCGTTTTATTCGTCTAAATTTAGTTATCGTTATATAAGTTTTATCCATATATATATATATATATATATATATATATATATATATATATATATAATAAGTTACGTTTATTATTTATCGTTTTAATATATATTCAAATATATATATATATATATATATATATATATATATATATATATATATATATATATATTATTAAAAAAATCAATATCACTATTCGATCCCTTATGTTTCTCAATTTTACACTTCTTACCCTTAACGGAAAACATTTACGTCGTTAGCCCAAAAATTATATATATTTACGTTTTTAGTCCAAATATCAAATATTTACATTCATTATCCCTAAGTTTCAATATTTACAGTTTATACCCTTAGAAAAACAGTTTTTATACTTTTCACCCAAAGTTTACAAACTTGACAATTTTAGTCCCTAGCTCTCGAATATTTGCAAAAATAGTCCAAACATTACCAAATTTAAAACTTAGCATTTTTATTATTTCAATAAGCTCATAAGGTTTCAAACAGCTTATACCAACAGCTTATTAGCTTTAAAAGTGCTTATTTCATTAATTGGGCTTAACGAGCCAAAATTAAGGGCCCGTTAAGGTTTTATGATCCAAGGGGTTTGAGGGTACATTGGGTTTGTCGAAATCCATATTTTTAAGTTACAAAATCATTTCAAAAGAGCTTATAAGATTAGCTTATCGCAATAAGCTAAACTGAGCTTTTTGGGCTTTTCGGCCCACTTAAGGTTTTTAAGTTTCTGAAAATTGGTTTCCATAGCGATTTACTTTAGGTCTTGTTAAGTTATCAAACTAAGTTGTTAAGTCGACTTATTTATCATTCCCGTTAGTGTTCCAAGTAAACAATTAGATCGTGTAAAAATACTTAGGGGTTGTGTGTCTATATTTCATAATATACGATCAAAGTAAACGGGGTACGATAAGTTCTTTCGCTAGTATAATAGTGTTGAAATTTTCTAAGTCTTTTTATAGTATACGTGCATGTCCATATGACTTAGAATCGTATGATATTTAGTGTATATATATATATATATATATATATATATATATATATATATATATATATATATATATATATATATAAGTATAAGCTCGAAATACTTATGTAGGCTCGTTTGTGACTTAGTAAATATGTAGTTCGTTATATAATATGAGCATGTTACGTTTTAGTTTCTCATTTTATTTAGACGAAGTGTTCGTGCAAAACAAATGATACGTGTATATATCTATATAAGAAATAAAGATTTGGAGGTCTCACCTCACCTCAAAGGTGGAGTAAAACGATGAAAATGGTTCGTGTATATGGTTCAACGCCTCGTGGTTCACTTCAAGCCTTTCCAAAGGTTCAATATACGCTTTGCTACTCGTTCCTTGGTTCTCTTGCTTCGTGGTTCTCTTGTGCACTCCGTATGTCTTCTCACTAGCTCTTGTGTTCTCGTTTGGGTAGGTTTTGGTACGTACGAGTGTAGTTTAGGTTTGTGCTTGCATGTGTTTGTTATATAGTGAGTCATAAGATACGTATAGATACTTGAAATCATAGGGATGATTTGGTTTCATCATGAGCAAATAGTAGTGCCTCATTCTTTGTCTAATGGCGTGCGTATGATGAGTGTTTAAATACTCATCATTTCTGTTACATTTAAACTGCAAAAACATATAAAAACACACAGGAATGCCTTAAAATACATAAAATTATCCATGGATTGTGTTTTTATGCATAAGGATTGAAAACTGATGAAAAACAAAACATTTCACATAATTTACAGTTTCAGTCCCTGAACTTTGAAAAATTGACAAAACTAGTCCCTGGAATATCAAAACATGAAAAATATCATCAAAGGTCCTTAGGGATTCATAAGTTGTCAAGAAAACTCCTTTAAAATTAAAAAATTTCAAAATGACAACTTTAGTCCCTCAAGTTTGGAAAATGTCAAAAATAGTCCCTAAGGTTTTGTAAATAGAAAATGTGAAAAATAAGCCTTGCACTATTCTAAATTGACAAAATTGGTCCTTATGATAACTTTTGAGAAGTTACAAAATAAACCCTTCAACTTTTAGAAAATTACAAAATAGGTCCCTGAAGTTTGTGGAATTGGCAGAAAAGGTCCCTGGGTTTTAAAAATAAAAATATTACATCTTTGGTCCTTGGAATATTCATAAAAGGCATAAATGGTCCTTATAAGTAGTTTGGGAAAATTGCAAAATCAGTCCTTTAACTTTGCTCAAATTTCAAATTTGGTCCTTGTAGCAATAAAACCAACCGGAGCCTTTTTACTAAACCTAAACCTAATCCTAAGCCTAGTCCAAAATCATAGCCCACCCTTTTATTTTTCCTTGGGCCTGTTTTGTTTCCCAGCCCACCAAGCAAACCCAACGCACCCTTTTAATAAAAACGGGGGTTGACCCTTTGACCCTTCTTCCCCAATACCACCACCACCACTGTACCACTCCCTCTCCTCAGCCTGCAACCCAAAACCATGGTGGTTTTCACCACCACCTCATCACCCCCAGCTGTCTTAACACCTCACACCCCTCATCATTTCAACCCGCTTCTACATTTAATGCTTTCTCCACAACTTTTCCCTCCAAAATCTATTCACTGCCTCTGTTTTCAACCTAAGCCCCAACTTGCATCAAAACAATCTCAATTGTCCCCCCTAGTCACCACTAAACCCCAAACATCCTTAATTAGTCTGAAACAGCCACAAGCAACCTGTGTGGAATTTGGCGCCAAAAGTAATTTAAACGGCCATGATGAGTTTGACTCATCCAATGGCTAAATTGAGAAGTCGGAAAGTGTGAGAAGACTGCAAGGAACACAGATGGTCAATATATATCAAGAAGGAAGCAATGTAGTGTAGTATCTAGTGTAATTTTATTTTCATGTATGTCGTCTTATGTAACTTTTTAATTCCAGTGTATAAAAAAGCTTTCAAGCTCTTGTATAAGTAAATTCTGTGTTAATCAAATCTACTTTCAGTTTCAATTTCAGTTCCCTCTTTACTAAATCAGTGTTTACATTTTCAAAGCTAAAAATCTCAAGTTACTTGTTTCATGTTCTTAGTTGATGTTACAGACTCGCAAGCTCACTTAAGCTCCCCTTATAGCTTTTGAAAGCTATTAGAAACCTTAAAAACCAGTGGTACTAGTAAAACTAAAAAATACATAAAAATTCAAGAAAATAGTTCAAAAATAAAAATCAGGGTAAATCCTTGATGGCCCTGGGTTAGAAGCTTTGTGGGAAGCTATTAGGATTGGTCTTGATCATTGGTTCTTGGTTTTTGGCAGGAAAGCACTTTGTAAGCTCAATTTCTCATAATTAGTATCTTACTGTTTCATTATTGTTAGATGTTTAATTTTGTTCTTGTATGCTATTTTGGTGATAGTTAATCATATTATAGCATAAAATAGTCAGCTTGTTCTTTTATATTTGAAGTTGCTTGAAATTTCATTTTCACAGTCAAGTAGTATAATTGTCATCTCTGAGTTTCATGCTTGCATTATTGTTGATTTATGTTCATTTAGTTTTATTATATAATATTATGAAGTTTAAAATCAGTTTCATGGTTTAAATTAGTATAAAGCTTTGGAAATCACCATTTTCAGTTTTATATGGAGTGTTTGGATTTGCTGAGTTCAAGGACTCATAGGCTGTGTTTGTTGTTGATTGTTGTTTAAACTAGTCCAACTAGGTTCTAATAACTCAGTTAAACAATAAAAACCATAGTTCTTTTGATTAAAAGTCAAAACTCACCCTAAATCACTCTAACTGATTCACTATTAGGATTTTGAGATCATAGACTCATCAAATCTGTTCTATAGTTGTTAAGATACCTTAATTAAGTATTATTATACCTTAATACTTCAATTACAGTCATTAGATTAGATTCAAAGTTCACAAAAGTCAAAACACCAAGTTTTATCAAAAGTCAAAATTTGCATATCTCAGATTTTTCCAATTATTGGGGAAATTGTTTTGAATTTAGTGTTAGGTTTCAAGGTCTGAAAATTGTTTCTAGTTTAAGCCTACCACCTCAACTTTGATTCCACACCATCATTTCATTTTTGAGAATTTTTTAAGTGGACAAAAATGCCCCTTGAACTGAGCTGCAGGGCAAGGTGATTGCCCTGTCTCAGCAGACCATAGCTCACCCACCACCTTTGGTGGTGTTTTGTGGTTAACCCAGTGGGTCCCACATCCCATAATTAGGCTTTTACAACCCCCTCCTACCAGACTTGAACCCTTGACCTTTTGTTTGACCTTTAGACCAGTGGACCCCACCTTAAATTAGCTTGGAACTTTGTCCCAATTCTGCCTCAGAATTGAAATAAGCAAAGTGCTTATTTGTTGTTTATGGCTTATTGAACCTGCTTATTTGATATAATCTTGCTCAATATAGTTTATCTCACTAATAGGAACCAGAATTTACCTTGTGGACCCCACACAAGCTCAGTTGAGCTTATTTCTTAGCCAAGACAACAAAAAGTCAACTGTTTTGGGTAATAAGCACTCATAGTGCTTATTCTGTGTTTATAAATTATTTTCCTTTATTAAAGTTTCTTATTTTAAGTGTTTATTAGTTTTATAAAAGGAAAACAAGAAAAAACCAAATTTAATTATAGTGATAGCTTCTATTTAATAGAAATTATCTATTTAATTTTCTTTTTAGCTTATTTATAAGCACTTCTGCTATTTTATATTTTTATTAAATCTCTTATATATTAAAGTAATTTTATAAATTTTTCCAGAATTTTCCTTTGTCATTTGGTATTATTTAGAATTAATATTAGTTAAATTAATAATTAAATAATAAATAAGAATTAAATAGCATAATTATATTTTATAAAGTACTACATAGTTTTTATAATTTTTATAGCTTTTATATAAGGTAAAACAATTTTATAAATTTTTCTAGGATTTATACTGTTCATTTTCTATTTTTAATAATATAATTAGTTTAATTGATAATTAATTAATAAATAGAATAATAATTAGTAAATTAGATTAAAAATACATAATATAAACTTTTTATAATTTTTTAGGATTCCTGTAATGGTTAATTAGATATATAAAATTTTTCATAATTATCTGAGTCTTTTTAGTATTTATAATAATTTAAATCAATATAATTAGTTAAATAATAATTAAATAATAATTAATTAATAATAAATAGATAAATATTGTGAAAAATATAATTTTAGTTTTAAAATAAGTTTTATAATATTTTAAATTTTTAGACATTTTAATTTTAATTTTCTAGACTTATTTCATATTTTCTTAATTATTTAGTGAATTATTAAATAGTTAATAATAGTTATTAAATAAAAATAATTAATTAAATAGTTATTAATTATAAAATTAAATATTTTAAATTTATTTAATTTGCATTTAAGCCCCTAAGGTTTGCAAACTCCTACTATAAGTTAAATTTGTTTTTGTTTACGTTTAATTAATAAACGTTTACGTTTTCCAGTCCCTTTTTCACTTGTACTTATCTGATTTCACGTATTAGTTGATATAGCTTATTAAAGTTATTCACTCTTATAATTCAGTAGTACAATCACTTAAACCCTTTTCCTGTTCAATTTACCTGATCTAGAAGTCGTTTTATTTCAGATTTCACATCTCGTTGGGATCTAACGATCTGGGGAAACACTAAACTCACCGGAGTATTGGCCTAAGCTGTCTGACTTGTTGACCATAACTTGGTTGATATTATCTGACTGTCTGACACCAATCAAAATTTGGCGCCGCTGCCGGGGAGGTGTGCTGCGTATTACGACTTTTTGAAATATCTGTGAGTTTGAATTTTCACACTTTGTTATATATCATCTTTTTGTCTATATTTCTTTTCTATTTCTATTTTTAGTTTCCCGTCACTCTAAGGATTCTTAGAGTCGTCTCTAGTGCATGCGCACTCGTTCTTCTAGGTCAACAAGTCCTTTACGTGAGCTTATCAGAATTCCTCGAAGACGCCGTAGACGTTCTGCCCCAACAGCCGTATCTGAGGAACATGTTGTTTCCCCTAAGAAAGTTATCATGGCGGAAGACCGTCCGATGAATGAGCTTCTCCAAGCACCCATTGAGGATTACGGAGATGCTATTGTTGTCCCAGCCATTGTTGCTGAATACTTTGAGCTCAAAACTGGGTTACTAAATCTAGTAACTTCAAGCCAATTTTATGGTTTTGAGGGGATGACCCCCATGCTCATATTCGATGGTTTAATAAAATTACTTCTACCATCAAATACAAGAACGTCCCTTCCGAAGCAGTCAAACTTCTTCTTTTCCCATTTTCTCTTGAGGGAGCAGCCCGGATTTGGCTGGAAAAACAACCTCCTCGCTCAATAACGTCATGGGAAGATTTAGTTACCAAATTTGTAAACGAATTTTTTCCCCCGTCCAGAACGACAAGTCTTAAAAATGAAATCATCAAATTTACTCAAAGGTTTGATGAATCGTTTGGTGACGCATGGGATCGTTTCAAAGAATTGCTTCGTCGATGTCCTCATCATGGTTTCACTGAATTAATGCAAATTGACACGTTTTATAATGGTGTGAGTCAATCTGACCAAGATTCTCTCAATGCCTCCGCGGGAGGTAATTTTTTGAGCAAAACCACAAAAGAAGCTTTAGAAATCATTGAAAATAAGTCCAAAGTCCGTACTACACGCACAAAGCCATATAACTCCCAAGTGAGTGATGGTCCTTCTACTTCATCACCCGTGAGTACTTCTAGCACCGATGCTAAGATAGATAAACTCACGGACGCCATTCAAGCTTTGGTTCTCTCAAACCAGAAAAAAGTCACTTTCACACAAAACCCTTCACATGCTGAAGTAAAAAAAGTGGAAGTTTGTGTCACCTATGGTGGCCCACATGCTTACTACAATTGTACTGCCACCGATGGTAGTCCTTTTGAAGCCAATGCCTTAGCCGGTACTACAAATCAGGGGGTAATCAATACCGTCCTCAAATGGAACCAAGTTACCGTGCTAACACACATATGGGACCACCCGGGTTTAACCAAAACCCAAATTTGCAAAACAGAAACCAGAACCAACCACGAATGAACCAAGGTTATCAAAACCAAGGGAATTTCCATCCTGGACAGAATCAAGGTTTCCACAATCAAAGAAACTTTAACAGAAACAATTTCAACCCAGGAAATCATTTTCAGGGAAATGGTAACCCAAATCAGGGAAATTTTCAGCCACAACAAGGTTATAATCAAAATAACCGTGTCCAAAATTTCCCCAACCAAACCCAAGCCATTCTCCCAGCTCCACAACCATCATCAGATGAGTTGTTAAAGCAGTTCATGAAAACTCAAAAAGAGACAAACAGGTTGTTGGTCAGCCAGATTTCTGAAATTAAGAAATCTTTAAATGAACAACCCTCGGGCTCTGGAAAACTTTCGAGCAACACGATCGCAAACCCGAGGGGCGATGCAAAGGCGATCACAACCAGGAGCGGAGTTTCATATGATGGACCGACTGTTCCCACTACCACTTCTTCTCCTTCTCCCAAGGTAGTGGAAAATAACACCAAGGTAAATAAGGACGAAGTACTTCCTACTCATAAGGGAGGTACCCAAGACGTCCCACCTCATGTTGTCCCGAAACCCAAACCAAAACCTAGAGTTGTTTTTGAACCAAATGATATTCCAGTTGAAACACCTCAGTCCAAACCTTCTACCTCCTCTATTCCTTACCCCTCACGCTTGAGTGAACAAAAGCTCCGTGAAAAAGCTAGTCACCAGATGGATAAATTCTTTCAAATCTTCCAAGATTTGCATTTTGACATTAGCTTTGCGGATGCTATTATTCTGATGCCCAAATTTGCATCTACAATCAAACACTTGTTAAGCAACAAGGAGAAACTGTTTGAAATGGCAAAGACTCCCTTGAATGAGAACTGCTCAGCAGTTCTTTTAAAGAAGCTTCCCGAGAAGCTGGGAGATCCTGGAAAATTTCTAATACCATGTGTATTTCCGGGAATGGTTGATTGCTATGCCTTGGCCGATCTTGGTGCAAGTATCAACCTAATGCCATACTCAGTTTGGAAGAAACTTTCTCTTCCTGATCTTACTCCTACCTGCATGACTTTAGAGCTTGCAGACCGATCGATATCTCGTCCTCTCGGCATTTCCGAGGACGTGTTTGTGAAGGTAGGAGAATTTCATCTCCCCGCTGACTTTGTAGTGGTTGATTTCGATGCCGATCAAAGGGTCCCTCTCATTGTTGGGAGGGGTTTCCTTAGAACGGGCCGTGCTCTTATCGATGTATTTGAGCAAGAAATCACTCTGCGTGTGGGTAATGAAGCTGTTACATTTAACCTCGATCAAACCTCGAGGTACTCTTCCAATTATGATTCTGAAGCAGTTAATCAAATAGATATCATAGACATTGCTTCGGAGGAGTACTCTCAAGAGTTTCTTGGTTATTCTCATAATTCTGTGAGTGGGGATGCCACTCCATCATCTGAACCTATCATTTCCGACTCTTCCCCTTCTCTCACTCCGTTTGAGGGAAGTGATTTCCTTTTGGAAGAGGTCAAGGCTTTTCTCAAAAGTGATTCAATTCCATCGGGAATTGATAACACTGAGATTGATCTGGAGGGAGATATTCTTCTCCTTGAGAGATTGCTAAATCAAGACAATTCTTCTCCACTCCCTCCCATACAACTTCATAATCAGGAAATCAAATATGTTGAGGAAACTGATGATTTTCCTGAGGTCGAACTCAAGGACTTACCTCCTCATCTTGAATACGCATTCTTGGAGGGTGATGATAAATTACCCGTCATTATTGCTAAAGGTTTAAGTGTTGAGGAGAAGATTGCTCTCATAAAGGTCTTGAAGTCAAACAAGCAAGCAATTGCTTGGAAACTCTCCGATATTAAGGGTATTAACCCAGATTTTTGTACACACAAAATCTTGATGGAGGATGACTTCAAGCCTGCAGTGCAACATCAAAGAAGGGTGAATCCAAAAATCCATGATGTGATTAAATAAGAGGTTCTTAAACTTCTTGATGCAGGATTGATTTACCCTATCTCTGACAGTCCATGGGTTAGTCCCATTCATTGCGTCCCAAAAAAGGGTGGCATTACTGTTGTCACTAATGAGGAAAATGAGTTGATTCCAACTCGGCTGGTTACCGGATGGCGTGTTTGCATTGACTATCGTAAGTTAAATGACGCCACCCGCAAAGACCACTTTCCGCTACCCTTTATGGACCAGATGCTTGAGAGATTAGCAGGAAACGAGTACTATTGTTTCCTTGATGGTTTCTCAGGATACTTCCAAATCCCCATTGATCCATCGGATCAAGAAAAGACTACCTTTACATGCCCTTATGGAACCTTTGCTTATAAACGTATGCCTTTTGGCTTATGTAATGCTCCAGGTACGTTCCAGAGGTGCATGATGGCCATATTTACCGACATGATCGGTAAAACTATGGAGGTCTTTATGGATAACTTTTCGGTCATTGGGGATTCATTCCAAACATGTCTCACCAATTTAGAGAAAATGTTGAAAAGGTGTAAAGACACCAATCTATGTCTAAATTGGGAAAAGAGTCACTTTATGGTCAAAGAGGGCATTGTCCTCGGCCATAAGATTTCCAAGAATGGGATTGAGGTTGACAGAGCTAAGATTGATGTCATTGCAAAACTGCCTCACCCTACTACCATCAAAGGTATTAGGAGTTTCTTGGGTCATGCCAGTTTCTATCGTCGATTTATACAAGATTTTTCTAAAATCTCACGGCCTATGACTCATCTCCTTGAAAAGGATACTCCTTTTATCTTCTCACCAGAGTGCATCGAAGCTTTTGAAACATTGAAGAAAAAGCTTACTGAGGCACCCATTCTTGTTGCCCCCGACTAGGATTTACCCTTCGAGCTTATGTGCGATGCAAGTGATTTTGCTATCGGTGTAGTCTTGGGGCAACGCAAAACGAAACACTTTCAGCCTATCCACTATGCAAGCAAAACTATGAACGAAGCTCAAACTCATTACACCACTACAAAAAAAGAATTATTAGCTGTGGTGTATGCCTTTGAGAAATTTCGGACATACTTAATCTTGACTAAAAGCGTAGTGTATACGGATCATTCGGCTCTTAAATATCTATTTGCAAAACAAGATGCAAAGCCGAGATTGCTCCGTTGGGTTCTCCTCCTCCAAGAATTTGATATAATTATTCGTGATAAAAAAAAAGGAGCTGAGAACCTGGCTGCTGATCATTTGTCCCGATTAGAGAACCCTCATCAAGATGTATATGAGAAAAAGGAAATAAATGAAACATTTCCTCTCGAAACACTTAATGCGGTTACTTTTCGCGAAGATTCTACTACCCCATGGTTTGCCGACTTCGGAAACTATCATGCGGGTAACTTTGTTGTGAAAGGGATGTCAACCCAACAGAAGAATAAATTCTTTAAGGATGTTAAACATTACTTCTGGGATGACCCCTACTTATTCAAAATCTGTGCGGATCAAGTCATCCGACGGTGTGTATATGGACCGGAAGCCACTGAAATTATTAAGGCTTGCCATGCTGGACAGACTGGGGGACATCATAGTCCTAATTACACCGCCAAAAAGGTGTTTGATTCCGGATTCTTCTGGCCCACAATTTATAAAGATGCCCAGGATCTCATTAAAACCTGTGACGCTTGTCAGCGTCATGGAAACATTTCACAAAGAAATGAGATGCCACAAAATGATATTCAAGTATGTGAAATATTTGATATCTGGGGCATTGACTTTATGGGGCCATTTCCATCATCCAGAGGAAACAAGTACACACTTGTGGCAGTTGATTATTTATCAAAGTGGGTTGAAGCAAAAGCTTTACCCACAAATGATGCCCGAGTTGTAGTGAAATTCCTTAAATCTCTTTTTGCCCGTTTTGGAACTCCACGTGCTATCATAAGTGATCGTGGTACGCATTTCTGCAATGACAAATTTGATAAAGTCATGCAAAAGTATGGTGCAACCCACCGTCTTTCTACCGCGTATCACCCACAAACAAGTGGGCAAGTGGAGGTTTCAAACCGTGGTATCAAAAGGATACTTGAGAGGACTGTTGGTGAAAACCGTGCTGCCTGGTCGAATAAATTAGATGACGCACTATGGGCCTTTCGTACAGCTTATAAAACACCCATTGGGTGTACACCTTACAAGCTTGTGTATGGAAAGACATGTCATCTACCGATGGAACTTGAGCACAAAGCCTACTGGGCATTGAAACATGCCAACTTTGACCTCAAAACTGCGGGTGATCACAGAAAAGTTCAAATGAATGAATTAAATGAACTACGTGATCAGGCTTACGAGAACTCTTTAATCTATAAAGAAAAAACAAAGAGAATTCATGACTCAAAAATAAAGAACCGCGTTTTTAACGTTGGTGATCGAGTACTTCTTTTTAATTCTAGATTAAAGATCTTCTCGGGTAAATTAAAAACCCGTTGGACTGGTCCATTTACTATCACTAAGGTTTATCCATATGGTACCGTTGAGTTATCTCAAAATGACGGTCCATGTTTTAAAGTAAATGGCCATCGTGTGAAACACTACTTTGGAGAGGACATCCCAAACATGGTTGTCCCGGATCTCCAAACTTTCCCCAAAGACAATTAAATTCGGGGTCGAGTCAAGCTAGCGACTCGGTAAACAAAAACAGTAGCTCCCTCATGGACAAATCAATTCGAGGTCGAGTCAAGCTAGTGACTCGGTAATCAAAAGCGTAGCAATATGGGTTTTCACTCATATTTCTGATTTCTTTCTCTTTTCTACCACCCTAGTGTGGGGGAGATGCCCCACATGTTGTATATATGTATATATCTTGAAAAAAAAAAAAAAAAAAAAGTTCAAAACAAAAGAAAAAAGTGAGTTTGTATGTAAATAGCCTAAAATAAAGATTATTAATATTTCCTTCTTACGTTCTAAGTATCGGTTTAACACCCGGTGTTTTGAATATTGAGGGCAATATTCATTTCTAAGTGTGTGTGTGTGGGGGGGGGATTCTCATGAATTCAAACACATGTTTCATCAAGCACCCTCATTTGATCAAAATTTAAAGTTTTTTCACACTTAGAAATGCAATAAATGGTATCAATCCTCCATGTCTAACCCACAACAGGATTGGCTAGTCCAGGAGCAAACGGATCTTGGTAAAGACATCTCAAAACCGTTGATGGCTTGCAATTTTCCAAAAATTGTATGCTTCCTCAACTTCCCATTATCCTCAAAAAAGCTAATGAGTTGGCTAGCCCGCAAGATTATGGCTTGTGGTAAAGGCCGTGGAAAAACCATAATTGGTAATCAGCTCACCAAGATGTTGACTATTCTATCAAGAGTTGGCTAGTCCAGAAGCAAACGGCTTTTGGTAAAGACGAATCAAATCCGTTGACAGCTGGTGGTTTGCTAAAAATCACACGGTTATCAGGTGTGCCACAGTTCTTACACCTGGCTACTCCAGAAGTGATGGCTTTTGGTAAAGAGTAAAAATCCATTAAATTTTCTCAAAAAGATTGCTAGGGACTAGCAATAGTTTAGTGTGGGGGATTGATGAGTGTATAAATACTCATCATTTCTGTTACATTTAAACTGCAAAAACATATAAAAACACACAGGAATGCCTTAAAATACATAAAATTATCCCTGGATTGTCTTTTTATGCATAAGGATTGAAAACTGATGAAAAACAAAACATTTCACATAATTTACAGTTTCAGTCCCTGAACTTTGAAAAATTGGCAAAACTAGTCCCTGGTAAATCAAAACATGAAAAATATCATCAAAGGTCCTTAGGGATTCATAAGTTGTCAAGAAAAGTCCTTTAAAGTTAAAAAATTTCAAAATGACAACTTTAGTCCCTCAAGTTTGGAGAATGTCAAAAATAGTCCCTAAGGTTTTGTAAATAGAAAATGTGAAAAATAAGCCTTGCACTATTCTAAATTGACAAAATTGGTCCTTATGATAACTTTTGAGAAGTTACAAAATAAACCCTTCAACTTTTAGAAAATTACAAAATAGGTCCCTGAAGTTTGTGGAATTGGCAGAAAAGGTCCCTGGATTTTAAAAATAAAAATATTACATCTTTGGTCCTTGGAATATTCATAAAAGGCATAAATGGTCCTTATAAGTAGTTTGGGAAAATTGCAAAATCAATCCTTTAACTTTGCTCAAATTACAAATTTGGTCCTTGTAGCAATAAAACCAACCGGACCCTTTTTACTAAACCTAAACCTAATCCTAAGCCTAGTCCAAAATCATAGCCCACCCTTTTATTTTTCCTTGGGCCTGTTTTGTTTCCCAGCCCACCAAGCAAACCCAATGCACCCTTTTAATAAAAACGGGGGTTGACCCTTTGACCCTTCTTCCCCAATACCACCACCACTGTACCACTCCCTCTCCTCAGCCTGCAACCCAAAACCATGGTGGTTTTCACCACCACCTCATCACCCCCAGCTGTCTTAACACCTCACACCCCTCATCATTTCAACCCACTTCTACATTTAATGCTTTCTCCACAACTTTTCCCTCCAAAATCTATTCACTGCCTCTGTTTTCAACCTAAGCCCCAACTTGCATCAAAACAATCTCAATTGTCCCCCCTAGTCACCACTAAACCCCAAACATCCTTAATTAGTCTGAAACAGCCACAAGCAACCTGTGTGGAATTTGGCGCCAAAAGTAATTTAAACGGCCATGATGAGTTTGACTCATCCAATGGCTAAATTGAGAAGTCGGAAAGTGTGAGAAGACTGCAAGGAACACAGATGGTCAATATATATCAAGAAGGAAGCAATGTAGTGTAGTATCTAGTGTAATTTTATTTTCATGTATGTCGTCTTATGTAACTTTTTAATTCCAGTGTATAAAAAAGCTTTCAAGCTCTTGTATAAGTAAATTCTGTGTTAATCAAATCTACTTTCAGTTTCAATTTCAGTTCCCTCTTTACTAAATCAGTGTTTACATTTTCAAAGCTAAAAATCTCAAGTTACTTGTTTCATGTTCTTAGTTGATGTTACAGACTCACAAGCTCACTTAAGCTCCCCTTATAGCTTTTGAAAGCTATTAGAAACCTTAAAAACCAGTGGTACTAGTAAAACTAAAAAATACATAAAAATTCAAGAAAATAGTTCAAAAATAAAAATCAGGGTAAATGGTCAAGAAAGCAAAGGAGCAGGGTAAATCCTTGATGGCCCTGGGTTAGAAGCTTTGTGGGAAGCTATTAGGATTGGTCTTGATCATTGGTTCTTGGTTTTTGGCAGGAAAGCACTTTGTAAGCTCAATTTCTCATAATTAGTATCTTACTGTTTCATTATTGTTAGCTGTTTAATTTTGTTCTTGTATGCTATTTTGGTGATAGTTAATCATATTATAGCATAAAATAGTCAGCTTGTTCTTTTATATTTGAAGTTGCTTGAAATTTCATTTTCACAGTCAAGTAGTATAATTGTCATCTCTGAGTTTCATGCTTGCATTATTGTTGATTTATGTTCATTTAGTTTTATTATATAATATTATGAAGTTTAAAATCAGTTTCATGGTTTAAATTAGTATAAAGCTTTGGAAATCACCATTTTCAGTTTTATATGGAGTGTTTGGATCTGCTGAGTTCAAGGACTCATAGGCTGTGTTTGTTGTTGATTGTTGTTTAAACTAGTCCAACTAGGTTCTAATAACTCAGTTAAACAATAAAAACCATAGTTCTTTTGATTAAAAGTCAAAACTCACCCTAAATCACTCTAACTGATTCACTGTTAGGATTTTGAGATCATAGACTCATCAAATCTATTCTATAGTTGTTAAGATACCTTAATTAAGTATTATTATACCTTAATACTTCAATTACAGTCATTAGATTAGATTCAAAGTTCACAAAAGTCAAAACACCAAGTTTTATAAAAAGTCAAAATTTGCATATCTCAGATTTTTCCAATTATTGGGGAAATTGTTTTGAATTTAGTGTTAGGTTTCAAGGTCTGAAAATTGTTTCTAGTTTAAGCCTACCACCTCAACTTTGATTCCACACCATCATTTCATTTTTGAGAATTTTTTAAATGGACAAAAATGCCCCTTGAACTGAGCTGCAGGGCAAGGTGATTGCCCTGTCTCAGCAGACCATAGCTCACCCACCACTTTGGTGGTGTTTTGTGGTAACCCAGTGGGTCCCACATCCCATAATTAGGCTTTTACAACCCCCTCCTACCAGACTTGAACCCTTGACCTTTTGTTTGACCTTTAGACCAGTGGACCCCACCTTAAATTAGCTTGGAACTTTGTCCCAATTCTGCCTCATAATTGAAATAAGCAAAGTGCTTATTTGTTGTTTATGGCTTATTGAACCTGCTTATTTGATATAATCTTGCTCAATATAGTTTATCTCACTAATAGGAACCAGAATTTACCTTGTGGACCCCACACAAGCTCAGTTGAGCTTATTTCTTAGCCAAGACAACAAAAAGTCAATTGTTTTGGGTAATAAGCACTCATAGTGCTTATTCTGTGTTTATAAATTATTTTCCTTTATTAAAGTTTCTTATTTTAAGTATTTTATTAGTTTTATAAAAGAAAAACAAGAAAAAACCAAATTTAATTATAGTGATAGCTTCTATTTAATAGAAATTATCTATTTAATTTTCTTTTTAGCTTATTTATAAGCACTTCTACTATTTTATATTTTTATTAAATCTCTTATATATTAAAGTAATTTTATAAATTTTTCCAGAATTTTCCTTTGTCATTTGGTATTATTTAGAATTATTATTAGTTAAATTAATAATTAAATAATAAATAAGAATTAAATAGCATAATTATATTTTATAAAGTACTACATAGTTTTTATAATTTTCATAGCTTTTATATAAGGTAAAACAATTTTTAAAATTTTTCTAGGATTTATACGGTTCATTTTCTATTTTTAATAATATAATTAGTTTAATTGGTAATTAATTAATAAATAGAATAATAATTAGTAAATTAGATTAAAAATACATAATATAAACTTTTTATAATTTTTTAGGATTCCTGTAATGGTTAATTAGATATATAAAGTTTTTCATTATTATCTGAGTCTTTTTAGTATTTATAATAATTTAAATCAATATAATTAGTTAAATAATAATTAAATAATAATTAATTAATAATAAATGGATAAATAGTGTGAAAATTATAATTTTAGTTTTAAAATAAGTTTTATAATATTTTAAATTTTTAGACATTTTAATTTTAATTTTCTAGACTTATTTCATATTTTCTTAATTATTTAGTGAATTATTAAATAGTTAATAATAGTTATTAAATAAAAACAATTAATTAAATAGTTATTAATTATAAAATTAAATATTTTAAATTTATTTAATTTGCATTTAAGCCCCTAAGGTTTGCAAACTCCTACTATAAGTTAAATTTGTTTTTGTTTACGTTTAATTAATAAACGTTTACGTTTTCTTGTCCCTTTTTCACTTGTACTTATCTGATTTCACGTATTAGTTGATATAGCTTATTAAAGCTATTCACTCTTATAATTCAGTAGTACAATCACTTAAACCCTTTTCCTGTTCAATTCACCTGATCTAGAAGTCGTTTTATTTCAGATTTCACATCTCGTTGGGATCTAACGATCCGGGGAAACACTAAACTCACCGGAGTATTGGCCTAAGCTATCTGACTTGTTGACCATAACTTGGTTGATATTATCTGACTGTCTGACACCAATCAGCGTACAAACCAAGTATCCTTGTGATACATTCCTGACATTAACCCTGTTCATTTACTCGTGATAGGGGAGGAGGGGAGGTGTGGAAGAAAACGTATGCCACGATTTGGCCTTATCTCTATGGAGGTTTCATGTCTTTGTTTTGAACGTTTTTAGAGTAGTAACGAAAGCATGTGAGCAAGGTTTTTGGTCTAGTGTGTATCTTGGGTAGTAGATAAATCAAGATGTACAATAAAAATGATACATAACATGTAGAAGTCGTGAAATATTAGGGTGCGTTTGGAGGTGTCGTGGTAGGGAACAAGAAAAGAAAACAAAAAAAATAACAAAGGGTGCGTTTGGGCTTGTAACTTGGGCTGCTGGTTGTGTCGGCCCAAAGAAAAAGAAAAGGATAAAAAGGAGTCCGTTTGGTTGTGTAGTGTGTAACCGAGGCCCAAAGGGTGTTGGGGGCCCACCTAGTGTGTCTCGATTATCGTGTCGAAGTTCAAAAATATTAGTGAGCGTTCTCAGGAAGTTTCATAGGTTTGGGGAATATATAAATAGTATACGTTATTTAGACGAAACGTATTATTTTAAATATAAACGCGTTATATAAATATTTATCGTTCGCAATAATTATAGGCAATCTAGGTTGTGTGTAAGCATCGTTCCTGGGTAAACGGTCAATCACAATTATCGTAGTGGTTCAATATCAAGCCATATCATAAAAAAAATTTGTTACCCGGAAAATGGTGTTAATTTATTGTAACATCGTTTTATTTATTCGTATGCATTTACTAATCGTAATAGAAATTTACGAGAGGTTACATTACCTACCTCTTACAGGGAATTCCGTCCTGGAATTCTAGTCTAAGATAGTTGCCAAGGGTGTCTTAGGTGAAGAGATGTGGATACTTGGAGCGAATCTGATCCTCGCGCTCCCAAGTATATTCTGGTCCTCGCTTGGAGTCCCAACGAACTTTGACAATAGGGATACGGTTTTGTTTGAGTTGTTTGACTTCTCTATCCATTATTTCAATGGGTTCCTCGGTAAAGACAAGGTTATCATCTAGTCGAATCTCTTTCAATGGAATCACGAGAGATTCATCGGATAAACATTTCTTAAGGTTTGACACATGAAAGGTGTCGTGGATCCGACTAAGTTCTTCGGGTAGTTCTAGTTTATAAGCCATGGGTCCTATCCTTTCCAGGATTTTGAATGGACCGATGTATCTGGGGTTCAACTTTCCATGCTTTCCAAATCGTACCATTCCCTTCCAGGGAGATACTTTCAATAAGACTCTGTCTCCTATTTGAAATTCCATTGGTTTCCTTTTTAGGTCTGCGTAGCTTTTCTGTCGGTCTCGGGCTGCTTGTAAGCGTTGCTTAATCTTAATGATTTTCTCGGTTGTTTCCCGAACAAGGTCAGGTCCTATAAGTTGTCTTTCTCCGACTGCTGCCCAACAAACCGGCGATCTGCACTTCCTACCATACAGTGCTTCGAATGGTGCTGTTTTTATGCTGGCGTGGTAACTATTGTTGTATGAAAACTCTGCTAATGGTAAGTGCTTATCCCAACCTTTTCAAAAATCAATAACGCATGCTCGGAGCATATCTTCCAGGGTTTGGATAGTTCTTTCACTTTGACCATCAGTTTGAGGGTGATATGCTGTGCTCATATCTAGTTTAGTTCCTAAGACTTTCTGTAACGATTTCCAAAAGTGAGAGGTGAAACGACTATCTCGATCCGAGATAATCGAAATTGGTACTCCATGTTGAGAGACAATTTCCTTCACATATAGCTGAGCTAGTGTATTCATCTCATCGGTTTCTTTGATGGGTAGAAAATGAGCGGATTTTGTGAGACGATCCACAATAACCCATATTGTGTCGTATCCGGATGAGGTTCTTGGGAGTTTGGTGATGAAGTCCATAGTGATTCGTTCCCATTTCCACATAGGAAGTTCTGGTTGTACAAGTAAGCCTGAAGGTTTCTGATGTTCCGCCTTTACCCTTGAACATGTCAAACATTTACCGACATATTCTGCGATGTCAGCTTTCATGTTTGGCCACCAATATAGTCTCTTTAAATCCTGATACATCTTGTCAAAACCTGGATGAATGGAGTATTTTGACTTGTGGGACTCGTACATGATGAGCTCACGAATACCTCCAATCATAGGGATCCAACTTCTGTCCTTGAAACACAGTGTTCCATCAGATTTCTTCACGAAACCATTCTTATTCTCGGGCATACCGTAAATCTTTTCCTTGGGTCGGTTTTCTTCTTTAAGTGCTTCGTTCTGCGCGGTAAGGATTTGGGATGGAAGGGGTGAGTGGATAGTCATCCCTAGTGATCTAACTCGAAGGGGTTTCAATCGTTCCTTTCGGCTTAACGCATCTGCTACTACATTAGCCTATCCTGGGTGGTAACGGATCTCACAATCATAATCGCTGAGCAACTCTAGCCAGCGACGTTGCCTCATATTCAAATCCTTCTGATCCAAAATATGTTGAAGACTCTTGTGGTCGATGTACACGGTACATTTGGTGCCATATAAGTAGTGTCTCCATAACTTGAGCGCAAACACTACAGCTCCTAACTCCAAGTCATGAGTCGTGTAGTTTTCCTCATGTTTCTTCAGTTGCCGGGATGCATAAGCTATCACTTTGCTTCTTTGCATCAAGACTACTCCTAATCCATGATAAGATGCGTCGCAATATACTATAAAGTCCTCATTTCCTTCTGGGAGGGCTAATATTGGAGCTTCACAAAGCTTTTGTTTTAACAACTGGAAGGCTGCTTCTTCCTTTTCTTCCCAAATGTACTTCTCATTCTTTTGGGTTAGCTTAGTCAGAGGTTTTGCAATCTTGGAGAATCCTTCTATAAATCTTCGGTAGTAACCTGCGAGACCTAAAAATTGACGTATCTCTGTTGGGTTTGTAGGAGATGACCAACCTTTAACAGCCTCAATCTTTGCAGGGTCTACGTGAATGCCTTGACTATCGATGATGTGTCCTAAAAATTGTACGGTGCGAATCCAAAAATCGCATTTGGAGAACTTAGCGTACAATTCTTCTTTCTTGAGCAGTTCTAGAATGATTCATAAATGTTCTGCGTGTTCTTCTTCGTTGCGAGAGTAGATCAAAATATCGTCGATGAATACTATTACAAACTTATCCAAGTAAGGTTTGCATACTCGATTCATTAAATCCATGAAAACTGCTGGTGCATTGGTCAGACCGAACGACATTACTTGAAATTCGTAGTGACCATAGCGCGTTCTGAATGCAGTTTTTGGAATATCCTCTTCTCGAACTCTTAGCTGATGATATCCTGATCTCAGATCAATTTTTGAGTACACACTCGATCCTTGCAATTAATCAAACAGATCATCAATTCAAGGCAATGGGTATCGATTCTTTACCGTAAGTTTATTCAACTCCCGATAATCGATGCACATTCGAAAGGATCCATCCTTCTTCTTAACAAATAAAATAGGAGCTCCCCAAGGTGATGAGCTTGGTCGAATAAATCCTTTGTCCGACAATTCCTTTAGTTGTTCTGAGTTCTGACAACTCTTCCATTTCAGATGGTGCTAGTCTATAAGGTGCTTTAGCCACTGGTGCCGCTCCAGGCACTAGTTCAATCTGAAATCCTACTTGACGTACGGGTGGAATTCCAGGTAATTCTTCAGGGAATACTTCAGGAAAATCCCTAACGATAGGAACGTCATCGAGCTGCTTCTCGGATGTCTTATTTTCCGTAACTTGGGCCATGTATACTTGACATCCTTCATTCATGTATTTTATTACTCGCATACATGAGATAATTCCATATTGAAATTTGCTTTTTTCGCCCTGGACAATGAGTGTTTCATCCTTGAGTGGTATATGGACGGCCTTTTCGTCACAGTGAATCCTAGCATGATGGTGGGATAGCCAATCCATGCTGACGATAGCGTCGAAACTACCAAGTTGAACCGGCATAAGATCAATGGCAAAAGGTTTTTCGGATAAGGTTAGGGTGCAATCTTTCATGATAGTATTGGTATCTATTAAATTCCCGTCAGCCATTTCGATTTCGTAGGTGGTGTTTAGCTTAGAGGGGGTAACATTAAGTAAAGGGGCAAACGTGTCTGATATAAAACTCTCATCGGCGCCCGAATCAAACAATACTCTAGCATTATGATGGTTTAGTAGAAACGTACCGGTGACTACATCGGGTCCGTTTCCATCTCCGAGTAGGTATACTCTAGCTGGAGCGTTGATTGGTTCATTTCCTTTTGGGCAGTTCCTCCGGATGTGTCCTACTTCTCCGCATCCGTAACAAGTGGGTGATACAACCTGTGTGTTGCTTCCTGTAGCCGGAATCCTACAGTTTCTGGTTTGATGACCGATCTTATGACATTTGTCACATCGGACGGTACAACGACCCTCGTGATGAAGTTTGCATCGCTGGCATAGGGGTTTCTGCCCGTTTTACCCTACACCTTCCGTGGCGGTGTAGACTCTGGGTTTTTCTTGTCTTTAATTCTGCTGTTGAGTGCTTCGAGTTTTGTGATATGGTTGGTGGTTCCGATTATTGTTGTGTTGGTTGTTGTTGCGGTGATGACTGTTGTAGTTTTGTTGGTTGTTGTTGTGATGGTGGGTGGTTCTTTTATCATCCAATTTCCTTTTAAGTTCATTGCATTTCACTTCTCGATCTAGAAGTTTCTGAGCAAGTTCCATTGCTGCTTCCAAGGTTGGCGGGTTTGCTGAGGTGACATTTCCTTCAATACTCCTAGGGAGTCCTTCGACATATTTCTCTAATGTATTCTCATGATCGGGTACCATGGTAGGGCATAGTATCCTAAGTTCTTGGAATCTTCGGTTGTAACTTCTCAAGTCAATTCCTTTCACTATTAAGGCATGGAACTCATCCTCGAATTTTCGCAGTTCGGAACGGGGACAATACTTCTTTAGTATTTTAGCCTTGAATTCAATCCAAGTAAGCTGATGTGCTGCTTCTGCTCCTAGTGTTTGAACGGTAGAGTTCCACCAGGATAGAGCGTCTTGCATTAGTGTTCCCGTTGCGAAGCTTACCTTGTTGTTTTCCGAGCATCCACTTCTTTGGAAAACAGTTTCACTTCTTTCAAACCATTGAGCTAATTCCAACACTCCTTCAGGTCCTTTGAAATATGTTGGTTGACATGCTATGAAGTCCTTGTACGTGCAGTAGCGGGGTGCCGGTGCATTTCCATCTCTATTACGGGCTTGTCCAGCTAAAATGGCATTAACGCCATCATCGATTGCTTGCTGGATTGCTGCCGGGGTCATAACTTCGGGGTTTGCTGGTGCGGCGTTCGTGGTTGTTCTCCTAGTTCTAGCCATATTGCTATAAAAGAAGGTATATTATTAGAACATTTATAATAATCCTATCACGTTGAAAATACATATCGAGTAATAAATAGTTAAATATAGGTCGTAGTTACAATGATTCGATCATTGAAAAGGTTTAAATCGTAAATTATCGTATGTTGGGATGACACACATTACGAATAAGTTTGACCTGTATGAACCAATATATTACGATATAATGCAACGTAAATAAAGATAAAATAAACTTCCATAAATCAATGTCAAGGTGTTACAACACTTATTGATACTTGTGCAAATGTTTACAAAACACGACAAGATATTCTTATTTGTAGGACATTGATTTTTCTTAACAAGGTGATGGTCTCATGGTTTTCCTAAGGCCTTGTCTAGGCGGTTTTGGAGTTCTTGAATGGCAGTGGACATGGTTTCCATGGTTTGATCTCGAGTCCTTTCCCTTTCTCGAGCTTCTAGCAGGGCTTGCCTAAGGCGTAGGTTTTTAGTGTTGATCCTCTCAATTTCTCGGTCTAAAGTTCCCAATGATATTTCGGTCGAAGTGTTAGCCCCACATAGTGCTCCTATGAATTCCATTGATTCCCAAAATAGAGAATCCAACTTTTCGACCTTATCTTCTATTGCAAGATGACCAATTATGAGACTATTCATATCATCTTCAAAGGTTTCTAGAAGTTCATGTGGAATCTTGTTGAGTATACTAGTGATGGAATCAAGTCGGTCTTCGTGGCGAACCATTCTTGTAGCTAACAATGGTATGGTATGGTGTATGGGTTCCCCAGTGACTGGCAGAATTCGGGAGGTAGAGTAAGAACTTTTCCCAAGTTCCCTTGTTGTTGGTGTTCCTTCTTGAGATCTCCAATATCGCATAATGGGCAACAAGAAAGACCATTTACGAGCATCTACTCGCTTGTGGGTCCTTCGGCGTCTGCATTGAACACAAGATTCTGAGGTGGTTGGGCGGATTGGGTAAGTCCTTCAGTGAGGTGATATTGGGACACTTTGGTAAGGTGCAGGTGGTGATGCTAGTGGAGGTGATGCTATGGGTGATGGTGTTAGTGGCACAGTAGTAGTTTGGCTGTAGAAGATAGTTGGTAGTGGTGGTATCACTGGTGGTGCAGGTGGTGACGGTACAACTGATTCAGGTGGTATGACAAGAGCTGGTGCTGGTACAGCAGTACTTGCTTCATACGGCTGAAGTTGTCTAATTTGCCTAGATCGGCGAATCGGACCAGATGTTGCCAGAGGAGAAGCCTCTGTGTCAGATGCTGGCAGAAATTGCTGGCTTTGCATGTATCTGTCGGTAGCAGGAGACATAGGCATAGGTGAGGTAGCATAGGCTGAAGTAACATCTTCAGTTCCTGAGTTTGAGGACAAGCTGATAGGGTGGGTGTTCGAAGACATGACACTATAATAAATTTCCCGATTAGTAAATGTAAGCATAATTGTAACCAATTTAAAATGTTATAAGGTAAATAATATTTTTTACCAATTACTGGGATGCGTAGGCACGAAGGGCGTATGATGGTATTTTATGAAAATTTTGTCCCGTTTAAAGTGTAGTTATAGTCCAATGTTCCAAAAACACTTGGTTCACTATAACCGTAGCTCTGATGCCAATCTATAACACCCCCAAAATCGATCAATACAGCGGAAGACTTAAAATGTTAGCGGAAGACTTTTGGGGTATTATATCGTGGATCTTTCGTCACAATTATAGAAAACGATTCAAGTGATCGTTTCAAGTTTTATTTAAAATACCAAATATTCATAATTTCAAGAGAATTTGTTATTCAACAACAAATTTTTATTTAAAGAGAAATAAACGTTTCTTTATTTGCCCACTTCGTATCGTTGCCATTCATTTCATTTAGTTACCTGAGATAAACATGCTAAAAGTCAACAAAAAGTTGAGTGAAATTCATAGGTTTATTATTAAGAGTTTGAACACAAGAGATAGGTGCTTATTGTATAAAAATACAAATAAACAAGTTAGAAAAATCGCATTCATTATTGACTTAAGCTCATGACACTCAACGGTTCAACAGACATCAATATTTTCCGTAATAATGATGTAAAGTATATAGCCCCCAAGATAGGTATTTGCCAGTAACCTATGATATTTAAATAAAGTGCATTTGGTAACTTTCCTCTAGCAACCAAATGGGGATTGTCAATCCTAATAGATCTATTCACAATTATTTACGTTCACCCTTCAAGTGATTAAGGTTCATGATCGAGGGACTTTTGGCAATAGCTACTTAAGCAATAATAAGATCCGGAAAAGACTTGGGTTCGGTTTTTGAGCATGTATCCCCCCAACAAAAATAAGTTAAATGTGGGCTATGAACTCACCTTAGTATGATAGTAGAACAAATGTAATCTCAACGATGCAAGGCAACGGCTTCACACACAACCTATAAGATATGGCACGTTTTAGTTTCTTAAGTCTCGTTTTATTGCGAACGTTTATTATTAATTACGAGTAATCGATAAAGTGCATACGTGATGTGTTACGTCGTATAAAAATAGATAATCGTTTTATTCGTCTAAATTTAGTTATCGTTATATAAGTTTTATCCGTATTTTATATATATATATATATATATATATATATATATATATATATATATATATATATATATATATATATATATATATATATATCTAATAAGTTACGTTTATTATTTATCGTTTTAATATATATATATATATATATATATATATATATATATATATATATATATATATATATATATATATATATATATATATATATTATTAAAAAAATCAATATTACTATTCGATCCCTTATGTTTCTCAATTTTACACTTCTTACCCTTAACGGAAAACATTTACGTCGTTAGCCCAAAAATTATATATATTTACGTTTTTAGTCCAAATATCAAATATTTACATTCATTATCCCTAAGTTTCAATATTTACAGTTTATACCCTTAGAAAAACAGTTTTTATACTTTTCACCCAAAGTTTACAAACTTGACAATTTTAGTCCCTAGCTCTCGAATATTTGCAAAAATAGTCCAAACATTACCAAATTTAAAACTTAGCATTTTTATTATTTCAATAAGCTCATAAGGTTTCAAACAGCTTATACCAACAGCTTATTAGCTTAAAAAGTGCTTATTTCATTAATTGGGCTTAACGAGCCAAAATTAAGGGCCCGTTAAGGTTTTATGATCCAAGGGGTTTGAGGGTACATTGGGTTTGTCGAAATCCATATTTTTAAGTTACAAAATCATTTCAAAAGAGCTTATACGATTAGCTTATCGCAATAAGCTAAACTGAGCTTTTTGGGCTTTTCAACCCACTTAAGGTTTTTAAGTTTCTGAAAACTGGTTTCCATAGCGATTTACTTTAGGTCTCGTTAAGTGATTAAACTAAGTTGTTAAGTCGACTTATTTACCATTCCCGTTAGTGTTCCAAGTAAACAATTAGATCGTGTAAAAATACTTTGGGGTTGTGTGTCTATATTTCATAATATACGATCAAAGTAAACGGGGTACGATAAGTTCTTTCGCTAGTATAATAGTGTTGAAATTTTCTAAGTCTTTTTATAGTATACGTGCATGTCCATATGACTTAGAATCGTATGATATTTAGTATATATATAAAAGTATAAGCTCCAAATACTTATGTAGGCTCGTTTGTGACTTAGTAAATATGTAGTTCGTTATATAATATGAGCATGTTACGTTTTAGTTTCTCATTTTATTTAGACGAAGTGTTCGTGCAAAACAAATGATACGTGTATATATCTATATAAGAAATAAAGATTTGGAGGTCTCACCTCACCTCAAAGGTGGAGTAAAACGATGAAAATGGTTCGTGTATATGGTTCAACGCCTCGTGGTTCACTTCAAGCCTTTCCAAAGGTTCAATATACGCTTTGCTACTCGTTCCTTGGTTCTCTTGCTTCGTGGTTCTCTTGTGCACTCCGTATGTCTTCTCACTAGCTCTTATGTTCTCGTTTGGGTAGGTTTTGGTACGTATGAGTGTAGTTTAGGTTTGTGCTTGCATGTGTTTGTTATATAGTGAGTTATAAGATACGTATAGATACTTGAAATCATAGGGACGATTTGGTTTAATCATGAGCAAATAGTAGTGCCTCATTCTTTGTCCAATGGCGTGCGTACAAACCAAGTATCCTTGTGATACATTCCTGACATTAACCCTGTTCATTTACTCGTGATAGGGGAGGAGGGGAGGTTTGGAAGAAAACGTATGCCACGATTTGGCCTTATCTCTATGGAGGTTTCATGTCTTTGTTTTGAACGTTTTTAGAGTAGTAACGAAAGCATGTGAGCAAGGTTTTTGGTCTAGTGTGTATCTTGGGTAGTAGATAAATCAAGATGTATAATAAAAATGATACGTAACATGTAGAAGTCGTGAAATATTAGGGCGCGTTTGGAGGTGTCGCGGTAGGGAACAAGAAAAGAAAACAAAAAAAATAACAAAGGGTGCGTTTGGGCTTGTAACTTGGGTTGCTGGTTGTGTCGGCCCAAAGAAAAGGATAAAAAGGAGTCCGTTTGGTTGTGTAGTGTGTAACCGAGGCCCAAAGGGTGTTGGGGGCCCACCTAGTGTGTCTCGATTATCGTGTCGAAGTTCAAAAATATTAGTGAGCGTTCTCGGGAAGTTTCATAGGTTCGGGGAATATATAAATAGTATACGTTATTTAGACGAAACGTATTATTTTAAATATAGACGCGCTATATAAATATTTATCGTTCGCAATAATTATAGGCAATCTAGGTTGTGTGTAAGCATCGTTCCTGGGTAAACGGTCAATCACAGTTATCGTAGTGGTTCAATATCAAGCCATATCATAAAAAAAAATTGTTACCCCGAAAAATGGTGTTAATTTATTGTAACATCGTTTTATTTATTCGTATGCATTTACTAATCGTAAGAGAAATTTACGAGAGGTTACATGAGGTTAGCCCTATATTGCTGCGACTCCCCACGCTCGCGCTACAGCTCAGCCATCACAGTCAACTTTTCCTCAGTAACCTTCGTTGCGCACTCATCGGCAGCCAACACATCTGCCTGCGCCTCAGCCAACTGTGCTGTGAGCAGGGCAATCTGCTCATCCTTCTGAGCAAGGCTACCTCCCTCCACAACAGCCCACGCCTTTAGCTGAGTGACCAACTCAGCTTGGCGAGCGGCTACAACCGCTAGTTCCTCCACCAACTCAGGCGCAGACATCTGCGCCGCTGCCTTCAAAGGCTCCTTCACGCGAGCAGCCTGCGGTGATGCTGCATGATCAGCAAACACCGCATCATCATTCGCAGCATGGTCACTACAAAACAAAGAAGGTAAAGTTAGTGCGAGGATACAACAAAAAAGGGAAACGAAAGTTGTAAATACTTACACAAGCGGTGGGGACCTGGACAGATTCTTCTCCGCACCAGAAACGGACATATCATCCGGTGTAGCAGACTCTTCATCAACAATCAGGTGGCGTCTCCGCTTGGAAGTGTCAGCGCCATAACCACCAGAAGACGCTTCCTTACGCTTCTCTCCCTGAGCCTCCGCAACAGGCTCCAGGATCTCCACGCTGTTGGAAGACTCGACATGCGCCTCCTCCACAGGAGACTGCTCCCCAGTAGGAGGAACACTCTGCACCGGCACAACAAGCGAAGCTGGAGGAGGAGAATCTTCACGTGCAACGTGCCCAAACACCGTTAGGTACCCCGCAGTAGCCTGTAAGTTGGGCTCCTCACCATCCCTCAGAGGGCGCACCCCCACTGTCACGCGCTTGGGCTCCTTCAACTTCACAACAGCGAACAGGTCCATCTCTGCAACAGACAAAAAAAAAATAACAAGAACAACTTAGTTATTAACGCAACACAAACAAACACTTACATTATAAGTGGCAAAGGCAATAAAGGATGAGCACCCACCCTGGCCGTTCACATCAATGAAGGTTGGAACCTCGTCCGCACCATCAAAATAGTTGCGACTCAGTCCCATATGCACCAAAAACTCCTCATGATAGGAGTTAATGGGAATGCGGTTACTATCAATTGTATCCGCATCCGCGACACTATACGAACCAAGGACAGGACGCTCATCCCTCGGCAGCGACCCTTGAGTATAGAACTCAAAGCACGATGGAAACATAACATCATCCACTGATGAGCGAAAAATGAACCACTTTTAGGGGGTCATTTAAGCCCGGAATTGAATTTATTTGATCAAATATTGCCCTAAATCATTCCTTTTGTGATTTTAGGTACTTTGGGAGTGAAATCTAGAAAAGGAAGCAATTCGGACGTTTTTTGAGCATAAAAGTGAAGAAAACTCCAAAGTCTTAATTTTCCTTGCTGGGAACAGTAGGTGACGGCGTCAAGAAGTAATTTCTGACGGCGTCAAGAGTAATTTCTATGACGTCCCAGTATAGATTTGACGGCATCACGAAGTAGGGCGTCAAGAGTAAAATTCATGGCAGCCTGGAAATGCATAACACATGACCGCGTCAAAAGTAGATCAAGGCAGTCCGAGAATTATTTTGGCGGCGAGGTGACGGCGTCACAAGCTTTGTCTTGACGCTGTCAGACCCTATTTCCTATATATAGTTTTCTAATTTTCACATTAAAGAGAGAGAAGTTGTGGAGAAACCCTAAGTACGAACTTGGTGCGAATTTTACAGGTTTTTCAAGGGTTCTAAGCCCTTGATACCTTTCATGTGTAATTGAGATAAGTATTCTTTTAATTCAATCAATATGTCTATGTGTTGGTTGTCTATATCTTGTTCTTGTCTTAATTCCATCATGCTAGGCTAGATCTATCTTGTGTTTGCTTATATCTAATGAAACCTAGATGTTAATTATGTGTTGATTACTTGTTTATATTTGTATTGGATGAATGAATTCGATGTTAGGCTTAAGAAAACTGGCAGACTTCCAATTGGTAACATGCTTGAACGTCTTAGGAAACATGAACTGATGTGCACTAGGTTTTATTGGTTGTATTTAATGCATGATCCACTGTTTATAATCCCTATGGTTGTGCTGGGCATGGTATAGGAGGAAATAAGAGCTCATAGGATTGGGGAGTTAAGTGCGCCACCTCATGAATGGTATTAAGGAATACAATCCGTTATCCATGCAACTGTAACAAGTAATTAACGTGTAAAAGATGTCTAGGGAATAGTGAAATCTAAGTAAACACATTTTCTCCATTTATTGCTTACAACCTTAATTAATTTAGTTTATTTTCATTTCTAGTATTTTATTTTGATTGCATCTTTAGCATTGGGTTAGTTGACTAGCAACTAATTCCGCCCAAATCCTTCAAACCCGAGATCTTTACTTGCTTTCTAAAAAATATAAAAATACAAAAAATAATCATCCCTCATCTTTAGAACTAGTATTTAGGTTTTCTAATCCTAGCGACACTATTCCTAGCTGAACGATCAATCCCCCGGTACTTGTCACTATACTATACTACAACGATCAGGTACACTGCCTGGTGGGGGTTGTAAGCTTCTCAAGATCCCTTGAGAGGTAAAGCCTGGTGCGATTCCCACGTATCAAGTTTTTGGCGCTGCTGTCGGGGAATAGTTATTGCTTATGTTGAAATTTTAATTTTATTAGGTCTACTCATTAGATTCCTTTTTAGTGAGATTTTTATTTTTTTTATTAGCTTTCTCGTAGTCTATCTTTTCTTTGTGTATTTGTTCGTAGAAACCTTTCCATTGACTCTTCCGTTCACCATTATGGAGTACGCGAATCCACCATACCACCAACCACAAAGGCCATTCTACCCTATTGACATCTCAAATTTCAAACAATATCGAGATGAACCCATATATGATGCATGGACTCGTTTTAGAAATTTACTCCGAAAATTCCCTCATCATAGTTTGACTTTAGCATTCCTAACCCGAACCTGTTACTATCGTGTTGGCCAATATGACCAAATGCGCATTGAGGATTTTGCCAATGGGGACTTTAGGGAATTAAGTGCTGAAGAGGCATGGGATACCATAGAAGATTGTGCCCAATATTATTATAGGGTAGACAACCCAACAAACGTTAGTACAAGTCAATTGAATATAAATTTCCAGGATCATGAAACAAGTTTGTTTGGGGATGAATATATTAGTGTTGAGATACCTAAGTGGTTGTCATGTAATGCCATAGTACAAGCTGAACACATAGGTGACCATGATGTGATGGAGGATTTAGCCGAACATGATCACATTGATCAAAAAGACCTAGGTCCTATGATCGATGATGATGAATCTCAAGAAACACATGATGAATCTTTTGGGCAATTTTTATATAGCAGTCAGAATATTGAGGATGATCCGTATGATTCGGACATAGAAATTGAGATGCCTAGAGAAGCACGTGAGATACTTGGGAAAATGTTAGGGTTAGATTATAATAAAACACATATAGAGGATATAGGTGACCGTGACACAGGGAATGATGAAGTAAATAACATAAGCTCACTAAGTGCCCCACAAGTCCTACCATCATTTGAGGCATACACACCGCCCGTGACTTACCCGGAAGAAGTAGAAGAGACTATAGGAACCCCAATAGAGGTAGAGCCCTTGAAGCAAACACAACTAGAGGATATAGGTTTGAATACTTATAATGATAACCTTACTCTTAGTTCTAGGGAAGTTCCTAGTTTTGATGAGCCGGAGCCTCAACCAAAACCGTTGCCTAATCTTCCATCCTTGGATGAAAATTTAGGAATTGAAATAGGTTCCAATCCACCCATCAAATCATATAGTCCGGGTAGTCTTAGGATAAAGATAGTAGACTCTAAGCCTTGTAGAGATGAAGCTGACATAGGAGTGGAACATGACCTTACATGCTTACATCACCCATTTATGATTGATCATAAGAAACATTATGGGTTTAAACCGGATTTATTAGGTCAAGATGGATCCCCAAATAGAAGTCTCTCGAAGTTGATAGAAAATGATCCCTTTCTAGGAGAAAATCTTAATCCACCCATTAACCCGATTGAATTTGGTAAGGTTATGATGATAGGAGCACACATCTTTGAGCATATAATCCATCCACCACTTTTTCCTCACGTGGGATATTTCCACCCTAAGGGTGTGACTATCACCAGCACTTAATCCTAAGTGTAGGGAAAACCTTCCCTATTTCCATTAAATAAGGGTAGAGTCAGGCTCGTGACTCGAACAAAAACAAGCGCTTATTGGGAGGCAACCCAAGCTTTATTTATTTATTTGTTTGTGTGATTTTATTTTTGTTTGTTTGTTATTTGCTTCCGTGTGCATGCTTTATTTTTATTGTTGGTAGATCATGTTTCTCAATTAAATAGTGGAAATACTTTACTTTGTTGTTTTGGCCTAGTCTTAACTCCACCTAAAAGTATTTTTGCAAAAGATAAGTGTAAGGGGAAACCCCAAATATGTTTTTAAGAAACAAACCGATCATGATTCTCCACAATATTAAATGAACATGTGTATTCGTATTTGATTCGAGTCAAATGCTTGTACTGAGTCATAATGATGTTTTGCAGGATTTTCCAGGAAGTAGGACAAAGTTTTTCCAGAAATTTTCTGGAAACTTAACATAAGAATTTCTGCAGGTCACTTCTGACGGCGTCACGAGTTAACTCTTGACGGCGTCACGTGTAAAAATCTGGAAATTTTACCGGTTTTGTTTTTCTAGCAGAGTCTTATGGTTTTTGTGAATTATCAAGTTTTATAATCTCCAGGAGATCTGCAAACTTCATTCCACAGGCATTATATCTTATCTTGTTTTCTACGATTTAGTAACTTATATAGGATGCCGCCGATTTTACGCGAGGTTGTTTTGTCTATTTTTTCAGGATTTACAGGTTATGTTTGACAAGAAGATGATTTATATTCTGGAAGGGAAGCTTTGATTGTTCATTTTCTTGGAGGAAGATTTAACCTGACCACCTTATTATCCATACCGAGTGAATCAGGGGAGTATTTGATTTCATTCTTTTTACTTTTTAACTTTTACATTCTTTACTTGAACATTGGGGACAATGTTCATCTTAAGTGTAAGGGGAGGGTAAAAAGATGATACCTTACATATGCACTTTCGCTTGAGTTTGTTTTGTTTGATGGTAGATGTGTAATAAAACTATGAGAAATACTTGTTAGTGCAATTTTAGCGCCAAATTTAAAATTTTTTACAACATTTAGGAGTGAAACTTTAGCCATAGCAAGCGTCTCATGGATAGGAGATTGTATGACTAGCACATAACCGTATATTCAGAAAAATTTTCCACCCAAATATGTGAGGTTCGCCTTTAGATTTGATAGGAAAAGCATTTACTATTAGTGCTTATGAGTGTACCGGTAGCATTTAGATTCTAGAACTTGCGTTAGTGATGCATCCCGAGACCGCTAGTGAGACTACATTCGTGTGGTAGGATTTACTACATGATAAGAGGCATTAGGATTACCCTTGTGTTAAACTCGTATCGTAATTACTTGACCATTTAAGTCATATTACTTGGCTAATCAAGTCAACTAATTTTTCCCACACCTTAGCTTTGTACTCATTTTTAGTACACGAAACCCCTAGTACATCCCTCCGAGCCTATCTTTTTAACTTTAAGCATTTTACTTAAAGGAAGAATTTGTTACACCCCACTTAAATGTACACCCAAATCGCCTTAGCCTTTCGTGTATGCGCTCATTTTTAGTGCATTATTGTTATTTGTTAAACCCTAAGTTAACTATCTAATTGATTACATGGTTGCTAAGTCGAGTCATATCCTTGTACATATTGTTTTGGGACGATTGGGACTCATGGGTAAAGTACTTATTTTATGGAGTAATGGGGAAAAACATCATTTATTACCCCCATATGTGCGTTAATCTTAAAAGTACTCCAAGTGTTTTGATTTTCTTAATTCGAGTCATTAGATTAGTTTATTGTAAAGTATGTAAAAATTCAAGTGTAAGGGGAATGTTCATTCCCTATGATGTATTATTTTGGATGATAAGGTAAGAGTGTATGCAAAAAAAAAAAAAAAAATAATAAAAAAAAAAAAAAAAAAAAAAAAAAAAAATCGAAAAACCAAGAAAAAGAAAGAAAAAAATAGAAAAAGAAAAAGAGAAAAAACATACGGACTACCATCCCTTTTCATTCTATGTTCATTTTATGTTTTTGTTATTTTTCATTTATTAGCTTAAGTCGAGTCTCGTCTTGGCTTAGCAATGCCACATTGTACATGTAATTAATCAAGATTGTTAACTCGCCACCAGTAAAAACTTCCTTTATCCAACAAAACTGTGTATTTCATATCCCTACACCTAACGTTACAACCCTTTAAAAAGACCTCTTTGATAGTTTATCCTAGGTGCTTACGCCATGTGGTGGAGGTTTGATCCTTTCCCATGTCTATGGTAATCTATTTAGCTATGACAGGTAGTGAGAGATAGCTTCCGTTTCCATATTGTAATTTATACTTTATTACACCCGAGAGATGTGAGTATCTAAACACTATTTGTGAGGTGCTAGTGTATGACCTCCGTGCTTGTCTATTGGTCTTTAGTGGAACGATTATTTATTGTAATTAATTTTATATTAGTGTTAAATGACCACTAACTTGTATTTTGACTAGAATAAAAGCGCATTTGCTTGAGGACAAGCAAATCTCAAATGTAAGGGTATATGATGAGGCGAAAAATAAACCACTTTTAGGGGGTCATTTAAGCCCGGAATTGAATTTATTTGATCAAATATTGCCCTAAATCGTTCCTTTTGTGATTTTAGGTACTTTGGGAGTGAAATCTGGAAAAGGAAGCAATTCGGACGTTTTTGGAGCATAAAAGTGAAGAAAACGCCAAAGTCTTCATTTTCCTTGCTGGGAACAGTAGGTGACGGCGTCAAGAAGTAATTTCTGACGGCGTCAAGAGTAATTTCCATGACGACCCAGTACACATTTGACGGCGTCACGAAGTAGGGCGTCAAGAGTAAAATTCATGACGGCCTGGAAATGCATAACACATGACGGCGTCAAAAGTAGATCAAGGCAGTCCGAGAATTATTTTGGCGGCGAGGTGACGGCGTCACAAGCTTTGTCTTGACGCCGTCAGACCCTATTTCCTATATATAGTTTTCTAATTTTCACATTAAAGAGAGAGAAGTTGTGGAGAAACCCTAAGTACGAACTTGGTGCGAATTTTACAGGTTTTTCAAGGGTTCTAAGCCCTTGATACCTTTCATGTGTAATTGAGATAAGTATTCTTTTAATTCAATCAATATGTCTATGTATTGGTTGTCTATATCTTGTTCTTGTCTTAATTCCATCATGCTAGGCTAGATCTATCTTGAGTTTGCTTAGATCTAATGAAACCTAGATGTTAATTATGTGTTGATTACTTGTTTATATTTGTATTGGATGAATGAATTCAATGTTAGGCTTAAGAAAACTGGCAGACTTCCAATTGGTAACATGCTTGAACGTCTTAGGAAACATGAACTGATGTGCACTAGGTTTTATTGGTTGTATTTAATGCATGAGCCACTGTTTATAATCCATATTGTTGTGCTGGGCATGGTATAGGAGGAGATAAGAGCTCATAGAATTGGGGAGTTAAGTGTGCCACCCCATGAATGGTATTAAGGAATACAATCTGTCATCCATACAACTATAACAAGTAATTAACGTGTAAAAGATGTCTAGGGAGTAGTGAAATCTAAGTAAACACATTTTCTCCATTTATTGCTCACAACCTTAATTAATTTAGTTTATTTTCATTTCTAGTATTTTATTTTGATTGCATCTTTAGCATTGGGTTAGTTGACTAACAACTAATTCCGCCCAAATCCTTCAAACCAGAGATCTTTGCTTGATTTCTAAAAAATATAAAAATACAAAAAATAATCATCCCTCATCTTTAGAACTAGTATTTAGGTTTTCTAATCCTAGCGACACTATTCCTAGCTGAACGATCAATCCTCCGGAACTTCTCACTATACTATACTACAACGATCAGGTACACTACCTGGTGGGGGTTGTAAGCTTCTCAAGATCCCTTGAGAGGTAAAGCCTGGTGCGATTCCCACGTATCATCCACCCAGAAAAAATATTCTCTCCAATGCCTTAAGGAATCTACTTTATCGGTGTAGCATTGAAGGCGCCCTGAGCGCTTTGCAAATGAAACCCATCCGTGCGACCACGTTGTGTGGTAGAACGCACGGAATAGGTCGACAGTCGGGTTAATCGCAAGTAACCGACAGTTTATTTCAAAATTGGATATCTTCGACGCATCTATACAGTGCAGCTGTGAGATATGGAGTTGGTAGAAATTGAGCACGTTGCTCAAGAATACGGATATTGGTACGCGATAATTCGCGTAATCAAAAAAGCGTGTATATAAACCTATCTTCCCATCGGGGAAATCGGCAATACACGCGTCAACATCTGGTGCTTCAGGATGGACGTCGAGAGGAATGAAGTAATCAGAGGAAAACTGACGTACGTCATCCTCATCCATCTCAGAGCGAAACTCGTGCAACTGAGCAACCATTTTCAAGATATAAATAAGGTGTACTAAATTGCGCACGCGCAGTTACCTAGTAGAACGGTTGATCGAAGAAATAAGCTTTGAAAGGTTTAAAAATGGCGGAAATGATTTTAACTGTGTGATCCACAGTGAAAGGGGGCGGTGACTTTTATAAACATCCAAAACCCTAAAAGGGACGCCACGTGGATCCCACTAACAAAACGTGTGGCTAGGATGAGAGACGGTACATCACTTTTTCCCTCTTCCCGAGGAACACGTGGACACTCCCCCCGTTTTTCGAAGCATCTCTTACGATATTTTGGGACTTGATACATTGTTCCCACTTTTGGGCGGGAAGTACTTGATTTTTTCCCGCCACGCTTACCGCTATTCTCACTAGTCTAGTATCCGCGGCTACGAGCCGCGCACACTAGACTGGGGGGACATGATGACGTATAGTCTATAGTTGGGCCACGAGCCCAAACGATAAACAATACTATGCCCAAACCCACCACGAGTGGGCTATCATGACAAATGACTTGGGCCATAATACCAATGGCTTGGACTCACGAAGTCCAAAGCCCAACCAAACTACCCAGTCATAGGATAATGATCTTTTATTTACGGAATAGATATCTTTACCCCGGATAAGCACCACGTGTGTGAAGAGTAAGGAGCAAGAAACCTACACGGTTTCTGCACCCGTATATATAGAATAATATATTCTCATTAAAGGTACGATTCACACAATCCCTAACTCTTTAACCAAACCCTAAACCGATTACTTACTCTCACGCCGGAGTTTAATCGTGGGAGACAATCCCACGATAAGTCTAACGGTGTTGTTTACTTTCTTAGTGCGCAGGTTTCATAAGTACTAAAGTTCTAATTGGTACGAGAGCAGGAGTCCAAACAAGGTAAGCGCAACTTTTATATCAACAGTTGCCATGGCCTGCAGCCAAAAATTAACAACTTTCTAAAACTAGAAAGCAACACAAAACACAATGAGGATTGGGAACATTTTAGTTTAATATATGGTTTGTGTATATTTAGAAATAAATTGAAAGTATCAAGGGCATCGGGGAACAAAAGGATCACTCTTGATGTTGTTTGCTCTTACATAAATACTTTAATTATCAAATTGTAGTTGCTTTTCGGGATTACTCACGTGGGTAGTCCCTATAGATTTTATTCAATGTGATGTCCCTCACTTTCTAAGGCTTAGAATGAATGGAATGAACAAATGCGTCTAGTTAGTTTCTTTTATATTACTCTAACGGGCTCGTATTAAGTATTTAGTATATCGCTAGTTAAAATATTTTAAAAGAACAATCTATTTTTCATTCAACCAATGAATATAATTTTAGTTACTTCAAAAAAACATACATCCTTCGTCCCAAAATATAAGTCCATTTTGATTTTTTGAATTGAACTTTGATATTAAATATTTTTGTTTGTATTATATAATATTTTATGCAAAATATATAAATAGATAGTGTTTTATATGTAATTTCATTTGGTATAATTTTCATCAATCGATATATTATACAAACAAAAATATTTAAGATCAAAGTTCGATACAAAAAGTTAAACTGGACTTTTATTTTGTGACAAAGGTAGTATAATTTTAGTGTTTAAATATAATATTTGATTGGTAGAAAACGTAGCTATTAATATTTTCTAAAACATTGTTTATTATGAAAGTGGACACTTATTATAAGATGGAGGAAGTAGTTTCGAAGTCCTGCGCGGTTGTGCGCCTGTGCATTCGTCTAGTTTGATTCTTTCATATTAGTTTCGAAGTCCTGCACAGTTTTGCATGCATGTTATTTTCATATAAGTCAAATTTAGTACATATTTCTATTTATATATGCGTGTAAATCAAATTTAATGAAAATTTAATTCATAGATCATCAACTAAAATATTGCTTTAAATGATATATAAGAAATATATAGATTCTTTTTAGGTTGGTTTGTTCTAATGTTGTGTTTCCATGTTTGTATATTGTTGTTAGAATTTTTGGTTTTTATGTCGAGTACCTAATAGAGATGAAATCAATATAAATCTAATATTTTTTTATAGATTCAATTAGTCAATTTTGACCATCCATTTTTTCATTAAAAATAAATAATAATAAAAAAAACAAAAATAAAATAAATAAATAAAAACCACCTTTTTTTGAATAATAAAATATTTTGCAAGCGATAAATCGTTAAGCAAGGAAGTATATACCATTGCGACAAGAATTTTTTTATCTTTCAGTAGACGGACACATCGATATCTTTTCAATCATTTTTTTTTCGAGTTTTGTTTTGGTGTTAAAATTTGCATAATCACATTTGATTTGTATGTTAAGAATCATGTGTGATTTCACAAATCACATGTAATTTCATAAAATCACATGAGATTTCATAAAATCACATGTGATTTAAAAATAGCAAATTATATGTGATTTCTCTAGATGTAAATTTCAACGCTTACAAAAAATGTCGAAAAAAAAAGTTTCTTGAAAGAATATAGAAGTGTCCCTATAAATATAGGATGATATGATTCTTTACGCGTAACGATTAACGATTTGCAAGATATTTAATTTTTAAAAAAAGATGAAAGTTTGTTTTATTGTTTTGATCAAAAAATTGATAGTCAAGATTGATTCATTGGGTTTTCAGTAAATATTGGGTCTACGTTAAACTTTTCTCATACATAATAATGAAATATGAATGATCAAGCATAAACCATGATTCTTCCGCAAATTCTATCATCTCGATGACCAAGTGATCATTTACATGAGGTTTTAGTATCAAAATTAATGTAATTTTATAACAATATTATGAAAAAAGATGTATAAAAAAGTTGAAGTCTAGGTCTTGAATATTCATTTACATATCTTAGAAAGTCGTGTTTCAGTCTGATATTATACCTAATAATCCTATGTATGCATAGCTTTTAGTATTATGATTAATGTAATAATGATAATAACAGTTGTACAACAACAGCAACAACATCAGCGACAGCAGAAGCAGCAGCAACAACAACAAATGTTGTACTTTTTAAAAGTTTAAAGTAGATGGTATTCATTAAATTCAAAAATTTACTTATGAAAATTGAGAAAAAATTACACTTGAGGCCATAAAATTAAAATCTAAAGATTATTCTTTTTTACAAAACTTTGGGCTTGATTGTAAATTTTATTAACCAATTAAAAATTTTGAACTTGATTGGACTAAATAAATAAGATTTAATTTTTAAGTTTTAAAATTGGATAATTTGGAACTTGGTTTTGCTACATAACAAAATGATGCTCTTCAATTCCTTTATAGACTTTTTCTGTTGAAATGTTCTCATTTATATATCTTAGTTTATTTAATAAAAGATATCGTAATCAATCTAGGTGATGCAAGTATGCCTCTTCGTCATCAGAAAAATCATTAAATGGACTCCTACAACTGATGACAAGTTTCAAGGATTTTGAAGCAAGAAAAACCACAAACTCAACACGACAAGTTTTGAAGAATGTGAAAAGAGTTAGTAAAATGAAAACCAAAATTTTTTTTTGGGTAAAGGGGGTAATCCTGCACCCTGTTAAATATATTAACCAAAATTTTTAAATACAATGGATATGGATGAAAACCAAATCTTAGTGGGCCTAAAAAACGTATCCAACACTTATTAGATTCAAATTGAGACACGTACATCATGATGGACCCACAAAGCCCGGAAAAAAAGTGAAAGTGATTGAAAGGACACGCACGTAGCTGCTAAGCGAAATAGGTGCGCGATGAGGTTTTAGAATCTTATATATGTAGCCTTAAAATGATTTAAGGTTATCTATCACTAACTCCAGTTGATTCTTAATGGTTCTAAAGAAAATTACCACCATTGAAGACCTCCACTTGGTCTTCCACCGTGAAGAAGATCCTCAATGATCATAACATTTGTTAATTATGCGGTTTACACATCGAATTCATCATGATTTATTTATGTTTTTTTACATACAATTATTTATGTCCACTGTGATCATGGGCTAACAACCTTGTGTGTTAGCCTAGTTATGAACTTTTATGTTATTTAACTCGATTTACAAGTTTTAATGAATTCCCTTATTTAACTAGATAAGTGTTGAGTTTATTTATGATTACTTTTGTACATGTGTATGACTTGAATTTATACATTGGATGAGCTTTGAATGTTGAGTAACTTTACATTGATAATCATATGTTTAGACGCATCACGTAAGCATGATTACTGATACACTAATGTCATGAACCGGAAAAATGCTAGTTGGCCTATTCGGTTATCTAGTTGTAAACAGTAAGTTAATAATTGGCTAGTTGATAATTAGGATTAGTTAGCATCACGAATAAATCCCAATGATTAGTTGAAAACTTAATGAGTGTAGATTAGTAAAGCATTATCGCCCTGTTCGAATTCCCTACCGTAGACATACCGGTTAGAATTCTATGTTAATACAAATATCGCCTAAAAACGTTATTTATATTTTACGATCTTTGCTAAGTTTTGTTAATGACAAAGTATGAACTTTAGCTAAGAGTAAATCATCACTTTGAATGTTTAAGTCTTGTTTAACTAATGTTTACATTTCCTTTTAAACTAAACATTGTTTTTATTTCTTAAATTAGAAAGTGTCTTGTCACATCACACTTATTTCTTAAAATAGAATTGTCACATCACATTTATGGCAAGTTTTGTCTATATGTATTTATGGTAAGAAATGTGTTTGACTTGCTTTGGTGTGGCTTACAAGTTTTGTGTTTGACTTGATTTAAGTGATGTGACATTGTTTGGTTGCTAGGATTTATGAGACAAGACCTTGTTTGGTTTGAAGAGTTATTGCATAAACCTACTGCAGACCCGGCGGTACCCTGGGGGTACACGGGCGGAACCCATCTGAGGGTTCCGCCTGATCCGCCAAGCATGCAGTATGGTGTGCTATAAATACCAAGCCATAACTTGATTTTTGGCCAACCCTTTAGGACTTATTTCTCACATATTCTCTCAACTAACTCAGTAACCCTTGACTTGTGTGATTCTCTTATATAGCAAGGAACTCCACAAGATCATTCAAGAAGTTGCAAGCTTCAACTCTAAAGTTGCAAGTCTTGGTAGCTTGATTATGTATAAGCTTTGGTAGTTTATACTTCATGTGTGTCATGTATGTAGAAGTTATAGGTTAGTATTTTAGGCCTCAAAATATGTAGTGTGTTGGGAGTTGTTGTACCCTAGTAAAAGAACTAACGGGAGTGGTTGTACCCTTGGTAAAGAACTCGACATCTAGCTTTGTGTCGGTAAAAGTGTAAGCGACGAATGGGAGTGGTTGTACCCTTGTAAAAGAACTCGACATCTAGCTTTGTGTCGGTAAAAGTATAAGCGACGTGTAAGGTTTTCTCCGCCGGTGAAAGGAGCTTGTTGATTAGTGTTTATAACTCTCGAGTTGGAAACTCGGGGCGTGGATGTAGGGCAAGGAAAAAGAGTCCTTGTAGCCGAACCACGATAAACTATCGTGTTGTGGTTTGATTGTTTCTTTCTCTACCTTTGCTTATTATATGTTGTTGTTTAGTTAGAATTGTTGATCACATATAAAGCTTTTCAAAGAACCAAAACAAGTAATGTTGTTCTTACATCTTTAAACATAAGTAAAGCTTTTCAAAGAACTAAACAAGCAAAGTTAGGATCATTACAAGTAAAGCTTTTCAAAGTATGAAACAAGTTAAGTTGGAATTGTTATTCACATGTAAAGTCTATTCAAAGAATCAAACATATTAAGTTGTGCTTATATCTTTAACCAAACGTCAAGTTCTCAAAGGTTATTTAAGCTAAATAAGAATCGAAAAAGCGGTAAACTATTCAACCCCCCTTCTAGTTTTCCACAATTGGTATCAAGAGCTACGTTACTCAAGATCTTTAAAATAGAATGTATTTTAAAACTTGGATCGATCCATGGATTTTGAAAATCTCAAAGAAGGGCAACCTATTAAAAACCAACCGCTATTTGAAAAAGAAAACTTACTTGAATGGAAAAGTAATTTTGAAAACTATGTAAAATCAATTGATCAAGATCTTTGGCATATTATTTGTGGTAATTTCAAACCAAAGAAAACAAGTTTTTGAAAACCAAGATAACTATCTTAAACTTGATAAAAATACTAAAGCTAAAACAATGCTTTACAAAGCTTTAGTACCAAATATGAAAGAATGTATTTTTGTCAAAAGGCTAATGATGTTTGAAAAATATGGCAAACTTTCATCAAGGAATATGTCAAGTCAAAGATGATCAATTTAATCTTACATATGAATTAGAAGTTTTAAAAAAACTAATTGATAGACACTTAGTAGAAGTTAATACATGTGCTACTAGTTTAAATGTTTTAAATGAAGGTACAAGTGAAGATGAGTACGTGTGTTTTGTTGAACCTGCTTGCGTATCTTGGAATGTAATGGAAGTTGACGAAGACAATGATCCGGTAGTTTATTGTCAACTTATTGATACAACAAGCAAGGTGTAAGTAAAGGTGATTACTCGTGTCAAGCTTGTAGTTGTCTTGCTTGCGATTCATGGAATAACTCGGATGAAGATGAAGTCAATCATCCGGTTTGTGATTCTATACTAGATAAAACATCAAGCAAGGTACACTTTGAAACCAAACTATTTTGCTTTGATTAATTTATCATAGAGTTTTCTAAACTAGAAAATGAGTCTAAACATTTGTGCAACATGGACCTAAAAGCTATCTTCAAGAATGAGTCTTCAAAATCTCTTAAGAATATCTTTGAAAAGGAAATCTTATTAGAAGATAAAATGTTTAAAATTAAGAGTAATGTTGAAATTAATCTAGAATGTAAATTATGTCTAGATTACAAACATGAGATTAAAATGCAAAATGAGAAAGGAAAAATTATTAGTTTAATTTGATGAAAGCTTAAACTCTCTTGAAAGATTGTTGAGGAGTCAAAGGTTGTTTAAAAATAAAACCGGATTAGGATTTAACTCAAAAGCACCATTAACTAATAAAACAAAGCAAGTAAAATTTGTCTAACCTAGAAGAGAGATTTAGAGATAATTCTATCTCTAATAGAAACTCATGATAAAAGAATTAAGATTATCATACTCTATGCTTTTATATGATTGTCTAACCTTCTTGGATACATGAGTTATTGAGTTTCAAAGCATGTCGTCAAACCAAGTTTTTTACGCTTAATGCTTATCCGCTTGATAGCATCTCTATGCAAGTTAAAAGGTATGCATTACTTAAACTTGACTTTGGTTATATCTTGTCTCTAGCATTATGTGCTCAAATATGTGTTATTTGCAATACTCTAGAGTGTCTACCTGCTATTTGTAAATAACTAAGAGTAGATTCTATGCAACAAGGAATTTAGTCTTTAGTACTAGTAGGAGATATAAGGTGTTTTAGTTATTTAACCATCAAGAGATAAACACGAAAAACTCTTGAGTATGTCTCACTCAACTCTTGCTTACAAGTGAGCTAACTAAGAATTTCCTAAGTGTTAAAATGTCTAACACTTTTGTGATGCTTGCAAAACAAACCTTTGTTAAACAATTTTCTCAAACACCATACTTTGAGTCTTTAATTGTGTCTTTCTTCAATCACTCCTTTATGATAATCTCACATAAAACACACAAGGTAAAATAAATCACATTAGCATATATTAGGATGTGTGAAAGAAAATAAGTTTTCAACATCTAGGATTTACACATCAAATGTGACACATAGTCTAATGATGTTGTACCTCTTGGATTTTTAAAAAATAAATAGAGTTCATAGTGTCTTAAGTAAGAAAACCTAAAGAGTCGAGGAGTCGTTGAATATGACATTTAACGAGTGATCTCCTCCTTCTATGATATCATCTTTGGTAGATGATAACTTAGTCGAAAGTCCAATGATGGCATGACAAGCATGGAGTAAAAGTACAAAACAACATCTTCTCACCTTGAGTTAAACATTAAATCAAGTAAAATTGACATACGTTATAAAACTTGATTTATAGGTCATTAGTTGTGTCTAAACAAATTCAACAAAAACAATTTTTGGAATTTAGAATAAAACAAATAGTGAAACGAAGTTGATATTTCAAAGTAATCAAGTGAGTATAGTGTCAATATTTGAAAGACCTTTTGATAATAAAAGCAAGCCACAAAAGCAAGGGATTTTAACTTAAAGACATTCCTAGTTGCTCTCTTGTTCTCAATGGTTAAGTTATTGATGACCTATCAAGAATGAGATTAGTAAATCCGTAGGTAAAACTAAACGTAGAGAAATGTTTGGAAGACTACTTGTTCTCATAACATTTAGATTCAACATTATGTTTAGCTTTTGTCTATGTGCTCGTGTTAACGAAGATCCTTAAACAACTCGTTAGTTAAGCCTAGTTGGATACATCATAAGGTACTACACAACTAGGATTATGGTCTCCCAAAAGAACAGGAATAGAAACCATAGTGTATGCCAAATGGAATTATGTCGGTAATAAGTTGATAAGAAAAGCACAAGTGGTACTTGCACTTTTATACTTACTTACCCAATGATTCTCCAAAACGCGTAAGATTCTCAAATTAGTATCGGATGGAGAAATACATCAACAAGCTCCGCTTGAACAAGCAAACTCGCATCAACAACGGAATTCATCTTGTAACATTGTTATACCTTCAACAAAGGAAGCATCGACTTCAGCGACAATTCAATCCATTATGTTCTTAATTGAAATATTGTGATCCATCATCATCGTCTTGGTAAAAATGTTCATTGAGGAACATCTTAACTAAGAAAGTCTTATACGTTAACCATTCTATCAACGTTTTCACAAAACCTCTTGAATGAGAAGCATTCATCATCCCTAGGCTTAGTCAAGGACTCATAAGACCTAAAACCTTAGATTTGAACATTAGGATAAAACCACAAAAATCAAGACAATTCCTTTTGAGTTTTCCCTGCAGATCCCACAGCACCCTCAGACCATACGGGCGGAACCCACTTTTTGGTTCCGCCTGGTCCGCCAAAGCCACAGAATGTTTTATTTAAGTTCAAAACCAAACACCTCTTTACTCACAACTCCAACTTACCATCAGCCCATAAGATTCACAAAATGAGCAAAACTTCAAGCATATTCCTCATAACCTCTCATCACTCAAACCTCAAACAACCAATGTGAAACGAGAAACCGAGTTATCCTTTGTCATATCAATATCGAGTCATCCACCACTTCCATGCCCTCAAAGAAACCAAGAGTTAATATCATCTTCACCAATAACTCCACCTAGTCATCTTCACAAGAAGATTCCACAATGTAACCAAACAAGTGTGTCATCCCCACTATAACCTAACCTATTAAGATTAAACCATCTTTCATGATACATAAACCTATGTTCACCTTTGTGTCGCTCTTTGAAACAAAGGGCAATTGTCATATCCATACTCTCATTAACATATTTTTCTATGTCGTCAAAAGTCAAGTGAATTTCATTATGAAGCGTCTCTTCCACTTTCTAGCAAGTGAAGAACACAAAGAAGATATCCAAGCTTTAAGTGTTGTCAAACAATCACCACCTCATTTCACATATCCACCCTCGGTCGTCACCCATACTTTACCACCGTTCACCACATTGTTAAAACAAATGAAAAACGTCATTGAAACATCACTTACATTACAAACATTTTTAAGCATCAAAATGAGTCAAGTCAACCGCACCTCCACATTGTTTTCATATAGGCACACACTAGAACATACACATTACAATAGTCATTTACTTAAATGTGAAATTTTGATTTTCTAGGAATCATCATACCTCCTCTAACTCACTACGACCACAAGGACACCATCAAGTACCTACCCAAACACCACAAAACCAAAGGTCTTACTCAAACTCAAATCGTTGTCTTCAAAGCCTTAGAAAAACAACATGTCCATAAGGGTAGAACCATTGATCCATCCTTCTTAGAAGGTACAAACCTCTACACGGAATTTGCGACAATCAACTTTAAGTGTCTCTTAGAAATCGACGAGCCTATTTGTTCTAGGTTCACTTTAGAATTCTATGCATGCATCACCCTCTCCAAGGATGAGTATGGTCGCATGTCTATTAACTTTAGGGCTAGTAGTCATCAATACTCCTTCACCCTCGAGGAGTTTGCTCAAATCCTAGGTGTCCCAAACCTTGGTACTTGAATCTACTCCTACTTGAACTCCCTCTCAACTCTTGAGACACTCTTTGACCGCATCTATCCCTATGATAACCCTCTTGTGTCCAAAGATGAACTTCGTGACCACCTCTTCTTTAGAACCACCAACATTAGAAGAACTAGAACCGGAAATGAGGTCATCAAGAACCCATATGGAATGGAAATCCATGAACTCATGCCCCAATTAATGGAATGGGAAGAACTCCTTAGAACCAATGAAATTAGCACCATAGGAAACCGGGATCACATCAATGTTTGCCTTTGCTACATGCTCTACTCCTTGTCCGTTAGGCAACCCTTCAACCTTGCCTACTACTTGACCAAGTGAATGACCGACATTCCCGTGCAAGGCACAACATCTATGCCATATGGAATGCTCTTGACCCGTCTCTTTAGGTTCATCTCTCCCATTCCATCAACTCCTATAGGTCTTCACCTAGACTACTTTCTTATTCCACACGCTTTTGTCCCACTAAGTGATAGGAGAATCTACAAAGCCCAAGGTAAACATTTTCCAACTCTAGGCTTTGCCCAACTCTAGGCTCCCACCTCTATATTACTTTTTCCAACTTTCGGATATTCCAAATGAGTCGGCGGAGTTCAAGCAAACAAAGGGGCTGTTCAAAAACATCGAGAGATTTCTTGAAATGCTCAAGAAGAAGATTGACCGTCTATGAGAGCGGGTGTGTAGGAGTGTTTGGCACTAGGCGTCATTTGAAAGATTTGGTCATTTAAACATTACGTGTTATGTATTTGTGTGTTGGTAAGTTATTTGGTACTATTTGGAACTTGTAGGAACTAACAATGATGTAGGAAGACAACATTTGGCTAGTTGTCAAATTTTCATGTTTATGGCAATTCTTACTAAGTATAGTGAAATCCTCGACCTCAAGGTCAAAGTCCTATGATATGTATGTTTACGTGTCTAATTTTTGCATTGCCTAACCAGAAATGCATTATCTTTTTTATTTTAGGAGTTTTCGAAAATTTTGAAAATCGTCTCGCGGGTCAAAAACGCGGACTGCCAACTTTTTAGGGTCTGGCGGAACTCAAAATTGGGGTCCGCCAGTGTATTTTCTGGGAATTCCAGAAATAACCCAACGGACCAAGCGGTACCCTCAAATGGGTTCCGCCAGTGTCTTCTGAGGGTTCCGCCAGACACCTGCAGAAAATTCTTCCATTTTTCTTAAGTCCAAAACTTGTAATGTGTCAAAACCATTATCCTAAGTGAGAAACATCTTCCATTAACTCCAATAACCATATTAGAACAACTCTCACTCACTAAAACAATTAGGAAGCCACTTCCCTCCAAAAAATTCAAATTCAAACATAACTAACCCAAGGAACCCTTTTAAACGATACTTCAAACCATTGAAACATTTTCAACCAAATCACATCCCATGATCACAAAGCATTGAGTGCATATGTTGATCTTTCACTCCATCCTATTCCATTGAATTAACATCAAATGATGTGACATGGTCATGAAAATCATTTGAAACCTCATTCTTTGAATGGTAGAACATCAAATCAAAACACCCATTTCAACACCTTTTCAACCTTATAAATTTGAAAGTTTTGCAACAATTCAAATCACACCATAACCATCAAAATCCTTCTAAAAAACCACTAGGATTAGTGTCAAACCTTGTTGCTTCAACAAAACCATCAAGTCAAGCTCATCATCTTCAAGTGATGCTTCGCTTAACATTTCTTCACCTATCCAAGATTTCCTTAACCTCACTACCTCAACACCATCTTCAACACATTTCAATACCAATGTGATCACTATTCAAGATTTGCTTAATCTTGCTACTTCAACACTTACACCAATGGAACTTTTCCATACACCACCAACATCACCACATCCACTATTGGAAACTTTTGAAAACCTATCACCTAAACCATCAAGCCCTCCATCATTGTCACTCTTTGACACCATTGCCTAAATGGAAACCCATCAACAACCAATATTTCAACCAAACGAGTCATTGGATGATGCACCTCATCCACCGTCATTGCTTGAGAGTTTGGCCTACCTTTATGCTAAATCCTCAATTTTTCCAAATGATCAAGGTCATACACACCTACAATCATTTGTGTTTCACCCCATTCACAAAAACCTTCATGGTAACCATTTACAAATAACCAAGCCTACACCATTTTGTTCAAACAACAACCACCACAACAACAATAACTACCACCACCACAAGAACCTTCTCAACACTTTGAATCTCTATTTTCTTCGTATAAGAAAATAAAAGCATCTCAATGATCTTCCACCAAGACCAACAACAGCCACCACCTTTCACAAATGAATAACCAAGGTCATTGCTAAACCAAAATGAGTCTTTCGACCACAACCAACCACCACAACAAGAGTATCATCACCCAAAACCATTGTTGTTTCACCCTATCCAATAAAATGAGGTTTATCCTAAACCACATTGTGGAACGTCTCAAGTTTAGAGTCTCCAAAATGAAACAAAACCGTTTCTTTTGGAAAATGTTGCTCATTAAAACCAACAAACCAAGTTTAGAGTACCAACACCACCTCAAGTTTAGAGTCTCCAAAATGAAACAAAACCGTTTCTTTTGGAAAATGTTTCCCATTTAAACCAACAAACCAAAACCCGTGTCACCCTCTCAACCTTCAAAATAAAGCCCGCTACAACCACAACCCACATTTTCTTCCCTAAACAACCTTAGCCTTGTTTTTGGAAAATGTTTCTCACAAAGGAAAATGATGATTTCCTTGTAGCTTTTTTATGGTCGTAGCTTATTTGTAGCTTTTTCTTTATTTCTAGAGGTAGGATAGTGTAACCAAAATTTCTTGTCTTTGACTTTTTAAGAAATCTAAATTTTACATGAAATGAATTTCATTACACTACAAGGTTTTCTTTGTTGACCATTTAGGTATGATGTGTGAACTATACCTTGTTATGGTACCATACATAAATCTTGTGCTTTAGAAACTAACCTCTCTTTTTGTAGGTTCATTATCCATGTTTTCCTTCCTTGATACTCCATTTAGGGGAGTAATATTCAAGGGGGAGCATGAGTGTTGTACTATTTCACTTCACAACTCTTAGTTGTGTTTTAACATGAAACACTTTCATGACTTATCTTGTGCGGAAACTAACTTTTCTTTTGTAGGTTCAAAATCCATGTCTCCTCTCTTGGCACTCCATTTAGGGGGAGTATCGACCAAGGGGGAGCATGGCCATTATTCCGCTTCGCTTCTCTACTTTTTGTTTCGACAAAAAGGGGGAGAATTTATATTAAACTTGTTCAAATTTTGATATTTCCGCTTCGCTAACTCTTTGCAAAAACAAGTTTTAATACTAACTTTATAAGACTTAACACTAAATCTTATGGCTTACTTTTAAATAAAGTTTATGTTTTGTCATCAACAAAAAGGGGGAGATTGTTAATACAAATATCGCCTAAAAACGTTATTTATATTTTACGATCTTTGCTAAGTTTTGTTAATGACAAAGTATGAACTTTAGCTAAGAGTAAATCATCACTTTGAATGTTTAAGTCTTGTTTAACTAATGTTTACATTTCCTTTTAAACTAAACATTGTTTTTATTTCTTAAATTAGAAAGTGTCTTGTCACATCACACTTATTTCTTAAAATAGAATTGTCACATCACATTTATGGCAAGTTTTGTCTATATGTATTTATGGTAAGAAATGTGTTTGACTTGCTTTGGTGTGGCTTACAAGTTTTGTGTTTGACTTGATTTAAGTGATGTGACATTGTTTGGTTGCTAGGATTTATGAGACAAGACCTTGTTTGGTTTGAAGAGTTATTGCATAAACCTACTGCAGACCCGGCGGTACCCTGGGGGTACACGGGCGGAACCCATCTGAGGGTTCCGCCTGATCCGCCAAGCATGCAGTATGGTGTGCTATAAATACCAAGCCATAACTTGATTTTTGGCCAACCCTTTAGGACTTATTTCTCACATATTCTCTCAACTAACTCAGTAACCCTTGACTTGTGTGATTCTCTTATATAGCAAGGAACTCCACAAGATCATTCAAGAAGTTGCAAGCTTCAACTCTAAAGTTGCAAGTCTTGGTAGCTTGATCATGTATAAGCTTTGGTAGTTTATACTTCATGTGTGTCATGTATGTAGAAGTTATAGGTTAGTATTTTAGGCCTCAAAATACGTAGTGTGTTGGGAGTTGTTGTACCCTAGTAAAAGAACTAACGGGAGTGGTTGTACCCTTGGTAAAGAACTCGACATCTAGCTTTGTGTCGGTAAAAGTGTAAGCGACGAATGGGAGTGGTTGTACCCTTGTAAAAGAACTCGACATCTAGCTTTGTGTCGGTAAAAGTATAAGCGACGTGTAAGGTTTTCTCCGCCGGTGAAAGGAGCTTGTTGATTAGTGTTTATAACTCTCGAGTTGGAAACTCGGGGCGTGGATGTAGGGCAAGGAAAAAGAGTCCTTGTAGCCGAACCACGATAAACTATCGTGTTGTGGTTTGATTGTTTCTTTCTCTACCTTTGCTTATTATATGTTGTTGTTTAGTTAGAATTGTTGATCACATATAAAGCTTTTCAAAGAACCAAAACAAGTAATGTTGTTCTTACATCTTTAAACATAAGTAAAGCTTTTCAAAGAACTAAACAAGCAAAGTTAGGATCATTACAAGTAAAGCTTTTCAAAGTATGAAACAAGTTAAGTTGGAATTGTTATTCACATGTAAAGTCTATTCAAAGAATCAAACATATTAAGTTGTGCTTATATCTTTAACCAAACGTCAAGTTCTCAAAGGTTATTTAAGCTAAATAGGAATCGAAAAAGCGGTAAACTATTCAACCCCCCTTCTAGTTTTCCACATTCTAGATACTCACACTAGACCTAATTTGTATAAGATCGCTAATAGGGAAGACATTAAGACATTGCACATGTTAATCGAGTCATTGATACATGTAGGAGAGTAACTAGATTTGCACATTCTTCTATAATGATTTCCATCCATTTATCACATTCTTATTATTTTCTTGTTTAGTTATTTCAATTTAATTCTTAAATTATGGTAATTTCTCGTATCAAAAACACCCCCAAAACTAATGTTTATTGTTATTTAAATTTATTGTCATTTTCATTTATTCAACCTTAATTCATCGCTCTTACGATCGACCTGGGCTTACCAAATTTATACTATATATTTACAGGTACATTGCCCGTAAGTGTTGGTCTTATTCTTGTTAAATTAGTTATAATATTAAAACGAAATTAAAAACATCAATAAAAGTTATTCAGAGTTTATTTGACATTGCTTATTTTTCTATTCTTTAAACATAAACAGTTCTCTATTATTGAAACTACTTATGCTTTTCTACTTTGTTCGTGACAAAAGTACAGTTTTTCAAAAGCAAGTAATTAGCCGTTTCTGTTACCTCATTTTCTTCAGTGTAATAATAATTATTTGTGTAAGCTCAAACGTAACCTAAATTTGTAATTCTTTATTTTGATCAACTTCTTTAATATCTATCGATTAAATCTTTCATTATTAACCTTAAGGAGTTTTAAAATTTTCACAATGCATCATTAACGCTTATAAAAAATGAGTTTTCTTAGCAGTAACCCCATGAGTGTTGTATAAACTTTTCTTAATTAAAAATATTTTCAAATATGAACTTACTTGATATCAATGCATATCTTATTGAAACTCACTTACGTTAATTATATGTTTTTAAATCATGTATTTATAGAAATGATTTGTTCATATATCGAAACGTTTTAAACTAAAGAAAACTTAAACAACATCCAATAGAGTTGTTGTTAGCAAAACTCATAAAGAATTTACCATCAAGAGTTTCACGGATTGCTTTCTCCAACTTATTGTTATGTTGACGTTGGATATCCGATACTAAATGATATCTTGCTCTATAAAATGGGAGTGATATTCGTTATCATATTGTTGATTTTTGACATGAAAAAATCATTGCCTTACTTGCAAACATTTAACTATTATTACTTATAGTTAAGGGATTTCATTTAACAAACTTGAACTTTAGAATTTAAATTAACTACACCTACGACACACAATTAACCATTGCGATAGCAGATATGACAACCTACAATAGTACCAGAAGGAAATGTCATTTTGATGGAGCATTCAAGAATCTTAGTATCAAACTTTTGCTACTAAGGTGCCTAATAGACGAAGACACAAATGAACACTATAGGTTAGGTAATTTAGCTATGTATGAACGGAGTAAAGGAAGACATAATGTCATATGACATTTTAGATACAAATTGTTACAGCATAAACAAATCTAAACTTGTTTCTTGAATTACTTATTCGTGGACACCTTTTAAGTGCTTACAGTTTAACAGAAGCACAAATAAAAAACAGCAATTCAAAACACCAGATAATGTCACAAGGCTTAACTGGCTAATTGATATGACCCATAAACTTTGGACTAATAAAATTTAACAATGGTAATCAAGTCAATTGTAGAGAAAAGAAGAAGATAAGTAGGTTATTAATCCAGATCATAAAGAAATTGATTATGGCTTAGAAATTATGAGTTGTATAGGATATACATTAATCCAAAAGTGGAAAAACTTGACAAGATGAAACAAATAATGTAAAATCAAAGAGTAATTGAATTGACTTTCCTGACTCCAAAAAAAAGAAGATAGTGCCATTAATTAGATAACTAGCTTAGACTAGATTGTGTCTCCTAAAAAAAACACTACATGAATTCTAAGGATGTTTAGTGTCCCCTAATTAAGAACAAACAAGAGGGGGAAATGTATAATTAAGAGTAATGAGAGTGATTAGTGGTTGTGTTAATTACGCTTGGAGGTGAGCCCTTTATCCTATCTTTTTGTGTCTCTGGTTGAGCCAGCCTGAGGGACCATGACCGGAGCGAACAACCGGTACGTTAACCACTCATGCACTACTTTTATCACTATCTACTTTTAAAAAACATCATTTAACTCATATGCCTTTAGTTTATTTATTGTTTTTTATACCATTTATAAAACCCAATAGGAAGATTTTTTTCCTAGCAAGATACTTTCGAGTTTTGAGGTGGCTAAGGAAATAGTCAGAAACGGTTACATGAGTAACTTGAAATCTTGAATAAGCCGTGTATGTTTGAGTCTAAGACTCGCGCTTACATGTAAGCTTAACAAGAGTACCTCATATGTAACCAATTTTAATAAAAATGTATTGTTTGAGATCCTTTGATGATGGTTTCAAAACAATATAGGTTATGCAGGTCGTTCTTTGAAAAACAAGAAAAATGTAACCCCTCAGCTTAAGTCAAACTTGATTTTATTTTTATTTTATTTTATTTATTTATTTTTTTTATTTTTTTTTTAATAAAAATGATGATATTAAGGACCATTGCACAAAGTTCTGTATTAGAGTTATCTTAAACGTTAGACGTACATACTTAACGAGTCTTGCATCATTTGCATTACTTGCATAGTTGCTGTCATATAAACCTCCAAAATATCGATACCATAATATAAGTCGTTGATAAATAATGGTTAAGAGTGGACCCATAGAACGTCAATATCACAATTGTAGGTTGAGTACACGAAGTTTCGTGAATTGTTTCATAGTTTATTTTGGGCTGTATGGACAAGCAATGTGGGGGACAAATACATGCAATGGTTGTTTAAAGATAATGATAAGGAAACAAAGACCAATATAGTGTGCCAACTGCCAATACGATGGTCTTAAAAGTCCATTATTTTTCCCAATACTAGCAGTTTCATCACAAGACATGGGGACCATATCTTAAGTTCTATAAGTTTGTTCATTGTCTCCATGGTCCTACAAGCAAAGTGTAGCTAAAAATAGGAGGGGGAGGGTAGGGGATTAATGTGTCATGTCTCCCCCTCCATTCATCCATCAAGAAATGTGGAAAGATCAAGTTGAAGGGAATGAGAATAATTGTGTATGTGTGTTTTATTCATGATGATACATCATCTCTTTTGCCTACTTTTGCTACAATCATCATCATGGATGCATTAGAATGCATGTTATACAGAAGTAAACAGCCATGCATGTATGTCAAAAGACAACCCTACCCATTTGCCAATCCTTGCTCCAGTAGACCGACCGAAACCGGACCAGAACTCACCGGACCGACCCGAACGGAACGGACCGACCGAAACCGGACCGGACCGACCACATTCGGTCCGGTCCTCGGTCTTGGATTTTTGGCTAATTCGGTCCTCGGTCCGGTTGGTCCGGTCCACAAACCGATTATTTATGATACGCCTACTGTTGGTACAAGAATATTGTGTTAGGATAACTATCATATGTTTATGTTTTATTAGGATATGTTTGAGTCGTTTTAGGATAAGTGTTTGAGTCTATCAGGGATTATCCTATCGTGTCTATTTAAGCAATTGTAATCAATGAAATCGTTTAAGCTTTTGTCAAATAAAAATATGTCTGGTTTTCTCTACTTCTCTTCTTAAGAAGCTTGCATCAGGCTTGAAGGGGTGCTACTATCGATACAACCGTAACGGGGTCGTATCAACTGGTGCTTTCATTGGGTCGTATAATACTGCATATCTTCAGGAAGAACTCGCAAAACAATTTCATGACTACTATCTGTACTTCGTGTCATCAAAAGGGATTCAAAGAAGAACATGGGATCCGGGAATCATGATCGTTCAAAGCAACACCTTGAGGACAAGGTGATTTCCGAAGGAGTGGGGAATGATACGCCTACTGTTGGTACAAGAATATCGTGTTAGGATAACTATCATATGTTTATGTTTTATTAGGATATGTTTGAGTCGTTTTAGGATAAGTGTTTAAGTCTATCAGAGATTATCCCATCGTGTCTATTTAAGCAATTGTAAATCAATGAAATCGTTTAAGCTTTTGTCAAATAAAAATATGTCTAGTTTTCTGTTCTTCTCTTCTTAAGGAGCTTGCATCACGCTTGAAGAGATGCTACTATCGATACAACCGTAAAGGGTCGTATCAATTTAGCCTTGTTGGATCGGACCGACCGACGGACCAACGGAGACCGGACCGGACCGACCACATTCGGTCCGGTCCTCGGTCTTGGATTTTTGGCTATTTCGGTCCTCGGTCTTGTCGGTCCGGTCCGGTCCGGTCCTGGACCGATGCTCACCCCTCTCCACAGCAAAAAGAATGTGTTTTATTTAGTCTATACAGTCAAGAACCATTATGGGTATATGCGTTTGATACCACGGATGCCACAAATCGTATAATACCAATGGGCATTTAGTATAGCCGTATTATGGTGTAACGACTAGTGAACGTTTGGTTATGGATCCGAGTCCTCTTATTACGAATTAAAGTACTGTAGTTTAGTTGATTGTTGTTTGTGCCTACACCGTCTACCGTTCAAAAACTTTACTATGCAAGTGACATATTTAGACTACGTACCTAATTTTGAGGCTAAGATTCCTCTATTTATAACTCATACTGATAAACCAAACTTCATCTACCATTTATTCAATTGCTTTATTTTAGGACCATTGATCCAAACATGTCATGCCAGTATGTCACATTATTGGAAGGATGGGAATCCATGAACGAAACCTCTTAAACAAGGTAAATTTTAGATGGTTTTGATGACCCTCCTAAAAGGATAAAGATTTATGGAACCTGTTTTTAGAATTAGAGGTGTAAACACGTCTCTAGATATTGGGCGAAGTGTTTGGCCTTCTTTGGAACTTAATTGGAAGCAAGTTATTATTGTGCGAAACCAATAATTTATTATGAACAGAAACTGATTGTAAGCTGAACATGACACTAATAATTTGTTCATGCAATAGTATTCCAAGTGCTAACAGCCTAACAGGAAGAAATTATTTGGTTAGGAAAAAAAAGAAAAATATAGCTTCAACATTAAAGTGGGCATTATGTACATTACACATACGTGAAACTTTCACGGAAGTATAACCCGTAAATAATAATAGGCAGTAAAAAGTACACAACATGTGTCACGGAAGCACCATATCGATGAAAACAAAGCATAATCAGGAGAGAGCAATTGCAACCATTTTTTGACTAGTGTAAAGCATTCACAGCCTTTGTGAACTGTCAGTGTCACTAAGAAATAAGAATGGTTGACATCCTTTCATGTTGTGGGGGCCTGAATATGTGTTTGAGTGTATCACTTTGTTAAAGTCCTCACTGATGATGAAAAATGTTTCTTCATATTCATGAATCTCATGCAAAATTAATGACATGAGAAGTCTAGCGCGTACACAATTATTAGACCAGTGAGCAACAACATGTTTGTCTTGCCAATGGTTGAGTTTCGGTAATGAAAGTTCGAGTTCATAACCTTAAATGAATGTGCGTCCATCTCGTATAATGACATAAATTAAAGTGTTAAATGAACTTATGTTAACACGAGACAACATAAAGTGATCAATCTGATCAGTAAGGTCAAGCTAACCCCCATCATGATCCCGAGTAATGGTTTTGTTGAGTTTCAGATTGAACGTTAACCAACTTTCACTGCAACAATAAGAGATACACATACTAGGCTAATTGCTTAAGAAGTAGGAGTGTTCATAATTCGGGTAAGATCCACAGGAACAGAATTTTTAAATAGGTTTTTAGGTCAAAACCAAACCGAATTAAATATTCGGTTTCATTTGGTTTTGGTTTTGATGAAACATCAATCGAACCAAACCAAAAATCGAATTCGTATAATATATTTATAAAAATTAAAAAAATAAATAAAAAAATAAAAAAATCATTAAAGCTTTTTTTAAGTATAAGTTTAAAAAAAAAAATCATATTCGCAAATCTTATTTTTTGTTAGTAATGTATCTCTTTCATTACATATATACTATAACTTTAATGATTATATACATTTGGTGTTAAAAATATATAATTAGATTAAAATATATTTATAAATTTTGAAATTCAGGTTTTTCGGGTCAACCCGTAAATCAATCTGAATTCAAATTCAATTTTCAGTTCGTTTCAATCCTTTATATTCGGTTCAGTTCGACGGTAATGGCTTAAGAAACTTCCAACCCCAACCGAATAAATCGAAAAGAAAACCATGAACACCCCTGGTAAGAAGCCCATATTAAAATCGAGTCACATAGCCTGTATATAATAGGCTAATAGGGTAAGAAGCTCATAAAACAATCAAGTCAAGTAGCCCGGCTCAAGTCCATGGGCTCATTTTAGTCTGAAGTGGTCCAATTGATCAGCAGCGCTGCTTTTTATAGAGGGTTTGTCACGCACTCCGTATATGTAACTTTTCATGGGATGTAGCCACTTACTGTTTAGTTGATCTCATGAACCTCACATTATTTTTTTGCAAGTAATCTTGGAACTCAGATTTCATATTAAATAGTACATCCCATTATTGGGATGTAGCCACTTACTAAAAGCTTGAAGTAATTAAAACCTGACTTTGTAATGAATGGTAGCCACTTACTATTTAATTGATCTCATCAACCTCTCATTAATTTTTTGCATTCGTAACAACCCGTCTTTGTAGTGAAAGGTAGAATTCAATTGAACATTATTAACAACCCGTCTTTGTAATGAATGGTAGAACTCAAATGAACATTATTGGATATGCTATACAATTTTCATCGGGCAATGGTTATTGGTTAAGACGTATTAAATAACATATTCTTTCAATATTTAAAGTATTTATTTATGGGATAATGATTTCTAAATGTATCCAACTTGCCACGTTTTATTATATCATGTATGAAACTTTTAACTTTGCTATCTTGGGGTCTAAAGTGCCTAATCTTTGCTAACTTATGTACTCATCCGACATGGCAAAGTGATTAGCTGAGTTGGCAAGGGGGACCTTGTTGACTCCGTTTGTTTCTTTAAAAATACCGTTATGTTGACCCGTTTTCCGTTATATTACAATTTTTTATAATAAAAACATTTTATTTATTTACCAAATCCACTTTACCAAATCCACACATACGATCACACACTTACTTTACCAAATCCACCAAACCCTAACCAAATAGTGGTGAGATACTCACTGCCATAGGAAGAGATGGCAATAACCATATTTTCCCTATTGTTTGGGCTGTGGTTAGTGTAGAGAATAAAGACACTTGGTGTTGGTTTTTAGAATTGGTTGGTGATGATTTGGACATGCCAAATGGTGCAGGTCTAACATTGATGTCTGACCAACATAAGGGTCTTATTGAGGCTGTGAAACAAGTTATGCCTCAAGCTGAGCACCGACAATGTGCTAGACACATTTATGAGAACTTTAGGAAACAATATAGTGGTGAAGAGTTTAGGAACTTGTTTTGGGGAGCCTCTAAATCTACATATCCACAATGGTTCAACAAAATTATGGACAAAATCAAGGCTGCAAACCCCAATGCCCATAAGTACTTGATGGAAAATGATCCAAAAACATGGTCTAGAGCATATTTTGAGTTGGGTAGAGGATGTGAGGCTGTGGAAAATGGGTTTAGTGAGTGTTTTAATTCAGTGTTGGTTACTGTGAGGGACAAACCAATACTAACAATGTTGGAAGCCATTAGGGTGATTGTGCTTGAAAGGATGAACACTATGAGGAAGATATCAGCAAAATGGACTCATGATATATGTCCATCAATCCTGAAGAGAGTTGATAAGTTAAAGGATGATATAAGGTATATTTTTATCTCACAACCTACTCAGGGAAGTCAAACAAATGAAAATGAAGCAAGTCAAGTTATCCAAACTCAGTCCAGCCAAGTCATTCAACCAACTCAACCAAATCAAGTTGTCCAACAAAATCAACAAAGAGCATTTGTGATTCCTAAGAGGGTACCAAGTCAGAGAGTGCTACAAAAGAAGTTGTCAAAAAATGTTTCTGGTGAAGGAAGCTCTCAGCAGAATGCAATGCATTTGGATTAAGTTGTTTCATGTCATTAGATTGCCATATTTTGTGTACTATTTATTGGCAATCATAAACTTGCTAGTATGGAATTAAGTATGTTAGGATTCTAATTAACTTATAATTGTCATCTTTTGTGTACTCCATCTTGGCAATTAACTGAATTATGAATGTAGTGTTTGTAATTTGACTTTCAATAGTCAACTCTTGATTTTAATGCAGAAATATGACTGTGATAGTCATATTAAGTATGTTAGTAAATTACTTTGTCTACTTTGCTCTTTTACAGATTACTTTGGTTAGGTTCAATGCTAGTATCTATGCATTTACTGTTTTTTTCAAATCTGCAAATATGGTCAGTAACAACATACTTTAACAAGAGAATATATACCCTTTTTGTAAAAGACAAGTTACTTGAATTTTGGTCAGTTACTTTGACCATTTTTAGATACTTGAACCACATACCTACCATTCATATTACTCCTATAAAAAGGACACATATCTTACCAATACAATGCACCATTACAACATTGATTGTTGCAGAATACAAAGAAACATCATGAGTTCCAGCAAGAAAGGTTGTGCACTTTCATTATTTTTGCACAATTTCTTTAGTTTTGATTAATGTTTTATTTTGTTTTACCTGTGTAGTTTCTGTTGAATGCAGAAATCATATACATTTCATCAAGTGATTCAAATGCAACTTCTGCAGAAGATGTGGATTCATGGGCCAATTATTTTCCTGAATGATGGGTAAGCTCAGGCTTAACTAAGGAAGATGCTAGGAGGAAAAAAGCTTCATTTCATGCCAAGGAACCATCTTCCAATGAACCTTCTGAGAAAGATGCATTTAAAGCAAGGGGTAAGGTTTTAGGCCTTCCAAGTCCTACATTCTGTAAGGATCATGGTATCAAAACATGGTCTCCCAAAATCCCAAAAGCATGATCTAAGGGGAAGGGGAAAATGTGTCACATGCTAAGTTGGAATAAAACTGACTTTCTAAAGTCAATGTTATAATATGATGCCTTGCAATTACCATTCATTACCATTACATGTTAAGCATGAGAAACACAATTGCAAAAGTATATACCATTCAAAATTGCAAAATTTTCATTGCATTAGAAAACTTTGACTTCGTAAAGTCAAAGTAAAACATAATCCTAATGAATACATTACAACAATTATAACCTAAACTTGCTAGTCTTAAAGAACCTAAATCAACTTCCCAATTTCATTCCAAGTACAAGACAGAAAATTATTATAATCCCAATCAAGATGAGAAACAACCTATCATACAATTGCAATTTTGACTTTGTGCAGGTCAACTCATGAACTAATTGATTCTTCTCCATTGTTAGAACATCAATGTCCTCTTGCATTTCTTTCCTTTGCAGCCCTCTTTTGACCTTTTGATGCTCTTCAAACAACAACTCCCTATAATAATCACTAGGTAGATCATCATCAAAAAATTCATAGAACCCACACTTTTGTGTCTTGTCCTGAAATTATAACAAAAAATATTCATCAACATTTATTACCAACACTTTGTCCAGGATTGGGTTAACAAATAACAAACAAAAATACATGATAGGCTTAACAAATTGAATCCTGACTTACAAACTTGGGACAAGTAATAAATCGTTTCCCAGGATTCTCCTTTGTCCATGCCGTTTTGACAGTCATAGCAAGTCCACATCCACAATGAGTTGCAACGTACCTGTGTGTCACTCTTTTGGTTCCTGGAGCGTAACAAGCCATATTCGATTTGTGTTTGTGTCTCTGATTTGATTTAATCGTAATTTAATGATCAATGTTTGTGATTCGTGTTTGTGTATGTGATTTGTGTGCGTGTTTGTGATTTGTGTTTGTGATTTGTGTTTCTGGTTCAATTGTTAGGGTTTGGGGTTATATTGGGGGGAAATAATAACGTTAGGGAAAAGGACAAAAGGATTTGCCAAGCTGGAAGCAGACGTGGATGCCAACATGGCAAGTTACAACGGCAAATCTCTTAATCACCCCGTTAGTACATAAGTTAGCAAAGATTAGGCACTTTAGACCCCAAGATAGCAAAATTAAAAGTTTCATACATGATATAGTAAAACGTGGAAAGTTGGATACATTTAGAAATCATTATCCCTTTATTTATTTAATGGATAATAAATAAACATACAAATTATCTTAAATGTACGTGATTTTTAATTTAGTAAAGTCTAAATATTCTTGTATATTTATTAGGGTGGCAATTCGGGTCGGGTTCAGGTCAGGTTCGGTTTAACAGGTTGGCGGGTCAGAAAACCTCAACCCAAACCTGACCCATTTAAATCGTCGGGTCAACTACGTCAACCCTAACCTGTTTACACATAACCCGAACCTGGCCCATTTTAACCCGTATATATACTTGGGTTAGTGGGTTAAATAGGTTACACGGGTTGAATAGGTTAAACGGGTTTCGGGTTGACCCATTTAACCCATTTTTTTATACAAAAGTTGCTACATTACACGTGTTAAACGGGTTTGCGGGTCGACCCGTTTAACCCACTTAATCTGTATAATAAAATATAAATAATTTTTAATTAAAAAAAATCTTAAACGGGTTGGCGGGTCGACCCACTTAAATTATTCATAACCCGAACCTGATCTGTATAATAAACGGGTTAGATGGGTCGACCCAAACCCAACCAGAAATCTATTTAACTCAATCCGAAACTGTTAATTTTCGTGTCGATTTCAGGTCGGATTTCGTGTCGGGTCAAAAATTGCCACCCTAATATTTATCTTAATCATTGCACAATGAGCATTGTATAGCAGATCTCTATTAAGAATTTTCTAATATAAGAGTTAACCACACCGTACAAAATTGAAAGCAAATCTCTATTTATCTTAATAATTGCTCACTCCAAATTTTTTATAATCTATCTACTAATAAATCAGAATAATTTACAACTCAATGAAGCACTCAATGTAATTAATACGCTAATGTGTCTCTAACGTGATTGGTCGAAAATTTATTGCGTACAACAAGTCTATGCATCCATGTTTTATACAAACTAATTAAATTAAATACATATATAAAAAAAAATGCTATATTCATTAAGGTTTAAATAAGTCAAGCAATAAATTGGATAGTCAAACATCCCTCTTTTTCTCCTTCTTCACACGCTCCTCTTCAACACTGTTCTTCCTCTATACGATTTGAATAGGTCAGTTACATTCCTCTACATCAATGACTCAATTGTATTTTTGTTAAGCATTAAATGGATTATAATAGTTTCCTTAAATCTCCTATACTTCATATCATATAACCGATTGAAAATCAAAACAAGTCATTACCTTTCAACCGATTCTACACCATACGATTCATGTTTCAAAACCACCAACAACGGTTTCGATGTATCTCTATTATCGATTCAAAAAACCACCCACAACAGTTTCGATCTATTAAATAGTATACTGGTTAGATTCGATCTATGGCCATGCAAGTGAATTCTCTATGTTGTCCATACTGAACAATTGGTAAGTGCCTAATACCATTTTTTTAGGGTTTTGATTATGTTCAATTTAATTGCGTTTTATCAGAACCCTAGAAAATTTTTGGGGGAAATCACATTGACAAATTACATTTTACAATTTGTCTGTTATGTGTATTGAGTTTATATATAATCAAACAAATTGTGTTTTGATTTAATTTTTAAATATTTTACAGTTTTTTTCCAAATAAAACGAGGGTAATGCAATTCATGTGCTATGTGGATTTACGTTTGTGATTAGTTTGTTTAAATCTATGCTTATGCCATATGAAATGTTAAAGAACACATTTTCTCTTCATAAATGATTTCTTTTTTATGATAACATTTATTTTCAATTTTTTATTTCAGATAAGCAAAAAGTTGTTGATATTGTAGTCCCTGCTATTGAGAAAGCAAGATTGTATCGTGGAAAGGGTGGTGAGATAATGTGTGCCATTATTTCTTTGTTCAACAAGTGTATTTCTATTGTAAACATAACTTTCAACTAAATAATTTTAATAAAACAAGTGTATTTCTATTGTAAAGATGCCCTTCACATTTCTAACTATTCTTTCTGAATAAATTGTGCAGTTTACTTTGCTGATGTTGAAGGTTTGGTCTTGATTCCCATCATGGATTTGTATTTGATATTGGAATGGATAGAGCTGTTGAATTGGGTATGTGACAAGTTGAATTTTTATGTTTCTTCATGTTAAACTGTGAACATTTTTCTTTATTTATAACATTTATGTACCTTATATCTAGGTTTTCACGTGGATGACTCAGAGGTAACCTTAAATGTATGCTTGGGCAAGCAATTCACTAGTGGAGACCTGTTTTCAAAAGTGCGCGATGTGAGAAACAGGTGAATGGTCAAACTTACCCGGTGTATGTTCATATCTTTTTCGTTATATGCAAAACCAATTTTTTTTTTTCTTTTTCTTCTTTTTTTTTTTTTTTTTTTTTTTTTGATAAATATTAGCTTCATTATTGAATTATTTTTAATGTTGGTAGCTTGGTTGTAATATAAGTAGAGATATAACTGGAAAATAGTTACGAGAATTACTTTTCATGCCTTTTTTTTGGGTTACCATGGTTTTCGACCTTTTGTCCGATAATAATTGATGCCAATGTATTTTTAGAGCACACTAACTGTTAGATGAAACGCCTTAATGCAGGGGCGTTTTGAGACCTCTTTCTTTCTGGCTCATTTATGGTGTCTGATGTAGCCGGTCAACATAGTAGAACAGGTGGGTTAAGTGTTGCTCAGTCCGGTCCAGATGGACGGGTTTTATGTGGTATAGTGGCTTTTGTCCTAATTGCTGCATCACCGGTTCAGGTTTATATTCGCTTTTCGCCTTTTTCCATAAATAGTGAGATCATTTCTCATTTAGAGGTTGCAATTTGGACCCATATTTTTTAACAGATGAGTGGATCTGAGTTATGTTTTATCTCTGACCAATGATTGATTGAGTTAAATAAAAATTTAGCTAGAATGGAAAGACGTCATATGGGTCGAAAGTCGTCTAAAGTGTATCCAAATGCATAAAACATTCTATATTTCTTATTAAAGAATTTGGTAATAACCAACCCACTTTGATTAAAATGAGTAAGAAGTTATATGCTGCTGATAACTTATCATGATTTTAAGTTTACTTGAAAGCATATTGTTGGTCAACTTTAATTCTTTGAGTTTAGAATATGGTTTTTGAATGTAAATCTAATTCCGTTAGGAAGTTCTAAGGCTGAGTTCGTGTACTCTACGTTGCCAGGTCTCCTCTTATGATTCAACAAACTATCTTATGCAAATGGCATGCAAACACTACCATTAGAGATAGTAATTGGTCTTTGAGTTTTGTCAGTTGACATTTACCAAGAAGTATATTTATGCTTTTGTAGGTTTCCAAGAAGTAACAACATTTCATATAGTTATCTCATTATTCCTTCACAATGGTAATAATTTCCATTTAATTTCAATGTATATAAAACATGATTTTCTATATATGTTATGACCAGTACATACTGATAAAAGAAATTATATATTTTTGTCATGAAAAAAAGGCTTATGATGATTTTGTTTGCAAGCATTGCTAATTTGAGTAAAAAAATAATGATAAGTTTTATGTCTCTATCGATGTGGCAGGACAAGTGGAGAACGATTTACTATAAGTTCCTCATTGACAATGCTAACCGAGGTTTCGGTTGATTCAAATAAAGTGGACAAAGATCCTATATATGTAGACTTTTTTTGTCAGTGATGTTGAACTCAACCAAGAATGGTCAGGACAAAGGAACGGTCGGCCTAATGGAAAAAATTGTTCCTTTGGTTTCCTCGGCCACCAAGATCTTAGAAGAAGATGTGCTCACTTTATAAGTGACATATAGAAAAATATGATACAAGAAACAAGGTTGATTATTATATTCGGTCCACCTTAAGCAATGCCTTTGCAAAGGTAATCCATATTTTTTATTTCATATTATTAGCTTGATCGAATCTACTTTTGTGATATGCACACGCCAGGTTTAATAACGGTCCGGGGTATCCCTTTACCCAAAAAACGGGTCCGGGTCAAAATAAATATTTTTTCAATAATATTAATTAGGAGGTTTTAAGCATATGAATACCCTTAAGGCAACTTTTGACCCATTCCTCCATTATACCATTTTATTTTAAGCATTATATTTTACCCATTTGCCTTTGTGAGAGAGTTTTTGGACGTGATCATATCTACCATTTACTAATGTTGCCGGTGTGTGTGACAAATGTTGGAAAACGACATGATAAATGAATCAATGGCACACGAAGAATGCAAAATTCTAATCTAATTAGCAAAAGGAACGGGTGGATTGGCCCTACGAGAGAAAGTAAATGTTTAGCACGTTGTTAAAATGGCACCCGATTTTCAGCTGGGGTTGCAGCCGTGACACTCCATGCTTGCTATGGGAATGTGTTAAGACAATTCTTGGCAGCTAATTCCATGATCTCCAATGAGACCATTGTCGTTCTTCAAAGGGCATATAAGCTCGAAAAGGTATTGGTTAATACGGTTGCTGGAAACACACTGGAATATGAAGATGGATGTAAGACCGTCGTAAGGGAATTGGTTCTTTATGAAGTCGGTTTAGTTTTGTTGAGATATATGAGACAATATATTCAAGAATGCTTGAAGAGAGCTAAAGACGTTGTTCATGCGCCTTTCAAAAAAAAAAGGACGTTGTTCATGCAATGAAAGAAACTAAGGTATGAAATAGACATCGCAAGATGGGTCAAAATGGCGCTGTTAAATGGGTCATTTGAGATAAAACACAACCCAAAATAATGGTAAATGGATGGAATTTTATTATTATTAATGGATTTTGATCATTTATTTTTTAAAGACATGGAACCCAAAGTCGAAAAGAGAGTCTTATGCACAATCAGCTTTGGACCTAATACAGGAGTCCAAAGCTATTGTCCATTCTTACTTTGAAATCCCAGTTGGAGTTTCTCAAGATCTGGTGCGTGAATTTGCTTATGTAATTGAGGATATACTACACAACTATACATATTTTGTTGCATCATGTGGTAAGATTAACTTGCACTACAACCATCTTTTTATGTTTATCAGTGGGGAACAAGTTAACAAATATTTGGATGTTTGTTATTAACATAATTTTGTTAGATTGTTTTTCATATTTAGGATAAAAACAAAGTTATTTTCCAACACTTCCACTTCCAACACAATTTTGTCGCAACTCCAAGTTAATATAACTGTGGAAAATGGCTGCACATGCAGATTGTGCTCCTGTGATCACCACAAATCTAAATGATGTCAATATCGATCAAGGAGCCAACTGCTCTCGACCCTTAATTAGTCGTGGAACACGAAGTCTCTACATTGACTCAACACCTTACACTACATTCTGGAAATTAGAAGAGCTTCTGGAAAGGATCAAGTAGTTCTTCCTGAAATGCTATATTACATAATAAATAGTCTGATAATCAAATAATTGCCACATCAATTCGTGGTGGAGGTATCTTACTTTAGTAGGTTTGGATTGATGACAAAGAACATCACTAAAAAGTCCCGAATATATCAGTTCGAACATTTGTAGAGCTTTTTTTGGTTAAGATATGATGGTTTTGTATATTAATTCATCATTGGTAATCAAATTTCTGGGTGGTTACTCTGTTTTGAACTATTGCATTTTTTTACGAAAAAAATTCTATACTTTGCTGTTGTGGCCAAGGGTAACTTTTAGTTGTATTTTGGTGTTTTAACCATAACTAGCTTTTCCTTTAGATATACCACAGTAAATGCACAAAGACCGGATTATGTTAGATTATTTGAAAGTTGCAACCATTTTATTTACATTGTTCTTCTTCTGAAGCAGTAGATATGACCCCCTCTGTCCTGGTATAATCATGTGAAAGTTGAATTTTATTGATTTAAATCTAACAAGATATTTTGTTATTGCTTAGATGTATATTGGCTAATATCAAAATGCTTCTCTTCAAATTATATGTCTCTGAAATATTTGTCAAAATGAAGGTGGAAATGTTTTGCAATTCTAAGAAAGATTAGGCATTTGCACAAAGACTATTGCTAGACCTAGATTTGGAGTAATCACTATGATGTTGGTTGTCCTTTTTTGTGGTTTCATTTTTATCGTTGATTTCTTCTTCTCGATATATAGATGTTATGGTTAGAGTTGGAACCAAACTTATTAGGTGCTCATCGAATGGACATTGGCTTATCACTTAATTAACGCTTACTACATAAGACAATCAAAATTGGAAGACACGATGCATGAACGTTTATGATATGAATAGTTACAAACATAATTGTTTATAGTATCATTCAATTACTACTTATTATTATTCCTTTCAAAAAATAATTCAAACTGTTTACGTTTGTTGTTCCTTTTTACTTTATTTCACACAGAATTTTTGATGCATAATTTTTTTTAAACCCTCGTGATTATTGGGTTGGCGATAAAATGATATGCAATGTGCCAACACACAATTTAACATTATCTAGGCTTAGACGGTTGGTCGCTAACAATCAGAGTCTTTTACTTACATATTTTAAATCTCAAACTTTTGTTAAAGTGTTACACTTATTATAAATCTCAAACTTCTTTTACTTACATATTTTATAAACTTATTAAGTGTTCACATATTGGAGATCACGAGGCAACGAACGTTTATTATACAAATATTTAAAAGCATTGTATTTTATATTATGAGTCACTTATAACTTATTATTCCGTTACAATAAAAAATTTTAGCGTTTACGTTTGTTGTTCTTTATTCTTTATTGACGTACTTACTTTTTTCAATCAAAAACCCTCTTAAAACCCGTGGATTCCACGGGTCTATAAGCTAGTTTTCTAATATAAGAGTTAACCACTCCGTATAAAATTGAAAGCAAATCTCTATTTATCTTAATAATTGCTCACTCCAAATTTTTTACTGTAATTTGTGACATGGTGTCACAAGTTTAAAGCAATAAATAAACACATTTATGGCACGTTTAGTAGAGAGAAATTTAAAAAAAAATGGAATAAAATAGAAATTAGAGAGATTTGAAACCTGATTGAGAATTTTTGTATACTCTATTGTTTGATAACACTAGAGAAATTAATATGAGAAATGTAATACTTTAAATTATTAAAGTTGTAGATATGTTTTAATAAAATCTAACATTAAAATTGTGAAATTAATACCCAATATCAAATAAAACAAAATTGAACATTTAACAAAATCATGATGTTGACAATGACATTATAATATATTCTAAAACCCAACTTTAAACGGGTTTAAAAAAGGTTTTTTAACATGGTAATTATACCCTTAATTCTATCTCCTATTGGTGGTTCACTTTTAAACATGTGTGTTGTCATTGTATCATTTGTTAATGTCGCTAATGATTTTTCCTCTTAGGAACAGTAAGTGCCCCTTAGTAACAGTACATCCTTATGTGGGTGTATGTGACAAGAAAGAGTTGCCTTTCCATATGGTTCATTAATTGTAGTATGTACTCTACATATTGAAAATTATTAACCAACTATACTTGGTATCAACCAAGGATTAACAAGTGTAAATCAAAGACAAATTACTAGATGCAACACAAACCAAAACCCACAAATCAAAAAAGTCAAACAAAGATAATCTCGTAGAAATATATAGATCCAACACAAACCAAAACCCATATGGTCAAAGTGAACTCATATTTCCCATCTGAGCAACAATCTTAATAAAAGATACACAAATACAGAGGAATAAAGGGTTGTTAAATTGAACTCATATTTTTCTTAAAAAACTTTATTTCTATGTATATATAGATTTAAAAAATATATAATTCTGTTTAGGTTTTATTTTTTAACAATCTTTTAATGCTGTTTTGCTAAAAGCTTGAAGTAAAACAACCTAAATAGTCATTAATTTTCAAAATAAAGAAATCTTTTTCTCAACTGAGATTATCCGAATAAATGAATAATGTGACCTCAATTTCTTCTTTGACACGTAAAATCTCATAATCTGAAGAAACATAACTCAAAACAAAATACAAGAGTTAACAACAAGAATTTTGAATTTTACAAAAGATATTTCGATAGTAACCTGTCGCAACGCGCGAGCAAAATGTTTCTGGTTATAATCTTCAAAAGAATGACAATTTAGTTTCAATTTTAGCGTTTTGCATTAAGGATTTGATTTTATTCTAACTATAATCTATCCCGTTGATTTCACTGTGAATTCACCACATACAACCATTAATTAATGAGTAAGGTACAACCGTACAACACAACATAGCATAATGTCAAATATCAACAAATTCATTCAAGAATCAATATAGATTTGTACTCCGTATAATCCATGTTAAGAGCAATAGTTAAAACAACTGTTACAATACAACTTCAATATTGAAAATTATTTAACTCTTGTTCCAATGCTTCTTCCAACAAATATTCAGATTGATCCATTAAATTTGGACTTAATCTGAACATAAGAACACAAAACTCCATTTGATTCAAAGCACCATCACCATCAAAATCACCTTCTTTTAGCATACTCATAACTTCATCATCACTCAATCCTTCAAGCCCCAAAACTGATGAATTCTTCTTCAAACTATCAAAAGTAATCACCCCTTTATCTTGATCCATCAGCAACTGAAACCCATTACATAGTTCTTGTATTAAACCATCACCACCCAACTTATCAGCCATTAATGGCAAATAATCTTGGAACTCAGATTTCATGTTAACGTTTGATGCCATTGATGTTAGCTAGGTAGTATTATAATTTGATCGAGTTTGTATGATATTGGAAATGAAGCGATCAAAGTATATATAAATATAGGAAGGTGGGTGAGAAAGGGTGTTTTCCTGGAAGATGAAGTAAAAGCCATCGGGGAGACAGAAGGATGGGTACAGCAGATAATTCGCGTATAGTGGTTTCTAGGAAGCTTTGAAACTGATTGATTTTTTTATAGTAATAATGTGGAGGAAGGAAAACGTGACGTTTGGCAAGAAAAAATTAGTGGTGTTGCTTGATATGTCGGCCCCCTTACGCGTATGGGATATACAACTTAATTTCTAGATTGTTCCATACCATGAAAAAAAAAAAAAAAAAAAAAAAAGATTAATGCTAGCAAAAACTTTTGAACCGGTATTCGAAAAATCATTGCACATCATATTTTTTTTATTTTTTCATTACATTTGTGCATTAAAGTGTTCTACGATATGTTATACAACTTATATAAAATAATATTTTTATCAAAAAAATTTGATGTGCAAATCAATCCCTCATATTAAGCTTTTCATATTTGTATATTTATTTAAAACATGCATAAACGTCGTTGTATATATTAAACTTGTATCGTAAGGAGATATACAAAATTTTGTTTAAACCGGTAAATACTTTCAACTTAATTTTTAAATTTGTTACTAAGGGTGTCCGTTCAAACTTTCTCAATTAGTTTAATCATATCTTATCCTTCATTTTCATCTTCTTATCTGTCAAGTGGGCACCTTCTCTGAATCTGGCGACGTACAATTTCACCGAATCATATACTCGTATTATTTAACGTGGTGGTTGAGACCTTGCATCCGCAGCAAACATATGTGTTGTGTTTTACATCCATCCAACTAAACTCGGGATCCTATTAAACATTTTTACTACATTGCTTTAAAATTTAAAAATTAGAGTAAACTCCAAAATACATCCTTGTGGTTTACCCCGTTTTATACTATACATCACATTCTCAAAAGTTTCGACATATTTATCACTCCGTTAATGAACGTTAACCACCATACATCACTTGTTTAAAATAGGACTAATGGCGCAAATTATTTTTCCGTTATCTCTTAATGTGATAGAATATATTTACACTGTTAGTCCTTAGGACGGATAGTATTTGCACCGTTAGTATTTTTTTTATTTTTTTTTTCTTTTGAAATAAACTAAAAAAGGGGTAGCAAGGCTCGAACCCGGGTCTGGATGCTCACAAATCAACGAACCAAGTCACCAACCAATGTACTATGCATCCAGTGGTGCAAGTGTACGAAAACATATTTGTTTTAACCTTTGTTTTTCGAATTTATCCATTTTTATCCCCTTTTTTTTTACTTGTTGTTCGTTATTATCCATTTTTATACGTTTTCATCCGTTTTTATATGGTTTAATCAAATTTTATACATTTTATACGTTTTTCGCTGTTTTGTGTGTCATTCGTTTTTGCACCATTTATCCCTTTTTTTACGTTTTTTTTCATTTTTTATCGAATTTTTTTTTACATTTTATCCGTTTTAGTACGTCTTATATGTTTTTTTACGTTTTATCCATTTTTTAATGTTTTTGTCCTTTTTTTGAACGTTTTATCCTTTTTTTACTTATTTTTATCTGTTTTTGCATCGTTTATTCGTTTTTTGTATGTTTTTCTATATTTTTTTTACGCTTTTATCCGTTTTTATACGTTTTTATCCCTTCTAGTACAGGTTTATCCGTTTTTCGTCCATTTTTTTACGTTTTTGTATGTTTTATCCATATTCTTCGTTTTTGTCCCTTTTTTTTACGTTTTTTTTTTTCATTTTTTGTACGCTTTGTCGGTTTTTTTTACATTTTTTTTTCATATTTTGTAGGTTTTATCTGTATTTGTACGTTTTATCCATTCTTATAAGCTTTTATCTTTTTTTGTACATCTTATCCGTTTTTTGTATGTTTTTCCGTTTTTTACGTGTAATCCGATTTAGTACGTTTTATCCGTTTTTGTTCGTATTTATCCGTTTTTTGTATGTTTTTACGGTTTTATCCGATTTTTGTAGGCTTTATCCGTTTTAGTATGGTTTTATCCGATTTTGTACGTGTTTATCAATTTTTGTACGTTTTTATCTGTTTTTGTACGCAATTACCCATTTTGTTCGTTTTTTGTAAGCTTTATCCGTTTGGTACGTTTTTATTCATTTTGGTAGCGTGTGGTGAATGCTTCTAGCCTAGATTGTTAGTTCTCCGCTCCTGGCTTGAGTCCTTTATGATGCGGATCTTGTCTTGCCAGCGGATAAGATCGTGGGGGGAACGTGGACTGTTTCGGTCGTTTTATCTTCTGACTTGATTTGACCGCTTGAGTCGTTCTTAGCTGTCATCCTTATCTTTTAACCGTTTAATCTTGGCCGTTTGTTGGAGCGCTTATTGATACGCGTCATTTGATTAGCTCAACCTTGATTAAATGTACCGCGTGTATAAGTAGTGTCTTTTTCACTATTCATATTTGTTCTTTTTTATTTTACTTCTGCGGCCACCATAATTTATCAGATTTTTCCGCTTCTTTTCCGTTTCTAAATTCTTTTACTCAAAAGAACCTCCATTATCATGATTGAAATATGGAATTCTAAATGCAATCTTACTCAAGATGCCTTTGAGAAGATCTTACGGGATTGTCATATTCTGCCAGAGGTGCGGCCAGTCCGGCCAGAGAAGGGTGCTCTTATTCGCTTTCCCCAATAGGGGAAAATAGGTGTTTATACCCGTTTGCTTGATTATGCCCTATATCGTCTTCCGTTAACCAAATTTTTTGTTGGCATCCTTACTCATTATAGGATTAATATTTCTCAGCTCCATCCTCTTGGTGCAGCTAGGGTGTCTCACTTTGAGATTCTCTGCCGCGTTTGTGGTACTGAACCGTCCATCCCCTTGTTTTGATATTTTTATGTAAAGAACAAGAAAAATGGTTGGTTGTCCTTTGGAAAACGTTCTGATCAGGCGTGTTACACGGAAGTATCTGATTCGTTGAAGAATTGGCATGATCGCTTTTTCTGGGTTGATCGTTTCGCTTGTCCCGCTATTTTTCCTTACTATACTAACGAAAATGCGCCTAGGGACAGGTCACCAGAGGTTGGTGATTACGATGCTGGAGATGTCGCTTTCTTGGTTGCTAATCAGGCTCCATTTGTTAGGCTTCCAGAGCCATTCCTTGTTGGGTTGGGTTGAGTCGTTATTACTTTCTGGATGCAAATTCTTATCTTGTCTATTACCGTGATAACCAAGGTAAATGTGGTCTTTCCTTTTTGTTCTCTTTATTGTTATTGTATTTGTTTTATATTTACTCATTCTTCTGCTTTGTTACCTTTTGTCTATTGTCAGAGGTGAACCCGATGGCTTTACTAAGGCTGAAGGATCCTGCTTCTGAGGTTGTAGTTGGTGAGAGGCCTCTTCTCAGTGGAGAGCCCAAAATCTTGGATTTTTCCATTAGTAGATTGGTTCCTCTTCATCCAATTGACCTCGTTGTCCCCAGCGACCAGCTTTCTGATGATGTTGACGCGCTGTTTGGCATGGATAGTGAGGGTGGGAACAAACCAAGTTCTCCGGTTATGGGCGAGGGTGATGCGGAGTCGAGTAATGTTGATGCTGACTCTGATTGTCATATTGCTGACACATCTCTGGGTGTTGGTCAGTCATCTCGTTTGTTGAAAAGGTCAAGAGTAAGTAAGTAGTGATGCTGCTACTGGGTCAGCTGTTTTGGGTGAGTCTTTGCCCGACCTTCAAGATTTTTTAAATAGGAGTATGTTGAACTGTGAACGTGGATTTGACCCCTACCTTCTATACCTTTTGTTTCTTCTTCCTTGTCAGCGACGCCGGAGTGTGACGCCGATGTGCTAGCAGTAGTTGGTCCATTGGAGAGGTTTGTCATTTCCTTAAGTTCTTCCTCCTCCTACAGTGATTGTGGTACTGAAGTTGATTCTTTTGTTAGATCACCGGCCCCAACATCTGCTGTGGGGACTATGGTTGTTCTGCTTGTTAGTACTGCGCCTTCTGTAAAGAAGAAAAAGAAAGCTTATGTGGACACCTTTGGGCGGATCCGTAGTATTTCGGATATGGATCCTTGTCGTGTATCAGAGATTTATGTTCTAGATTGGAATGTTACTACTGGATCTCTTTTGGATAATGCTTCTGAGTGTCGTGAGTTAGTTGATTTCTGCACTCCTCCTGGGGCCTTCACGGATATCCGTAACATGCCTATCGATCGATTCTTATCAAAATTTAATGTAAACACTGCCCGTCAGACCACATTTTGTAGTGTGTTATGGTACCGGGCAGAGCGTCTTCTTCTTGAAGAACGTAAGTTGTCCGCTGTTCAAGATCAGAAGGATGCACTGTTGCATGCCAAGGATGAGGAGATCGAGAGGCTAAAATTGGAAGCTTTATCGTCAATAGATACGGTTGCGGAAGTGGAGCTTCTTCGCTCGTTGCTAAAGTCTGTCGAGAGTGCTCATGTGGCTGCTTGTAGTCTTTAAAGGAGCAGTCTTTCAAGCGTGAAGCAGAACTCCGCTCTTCTCTTTGTGAGCAACCTTCTGCTCTTGAAAAGGAGCGTGCCTCCGTAGATGCGAAGTTATCGGGACTTCAATCATCCTTCGTGAATAAAGACTTGGAGATTTCTGGTCTTAGTGCCTCTCTTGTTGATTCACATCGTTTAGATGAGAGTCTTCATTGTCAGGTACTTGTTTATTGTTGTTGACTATTTCTTTTTCGATCTCCCCTTATTTTCCTGACATGTATTTCCTCCCCCCCTCATTTTTATTTTATTTTATTTAGATGCAAGTGTTGCGGGCCGAGGTGAAAAAGGAGTGCATGAAACCATATGATGTTCAGTTGAGGAGCATTACTGATAAGTTGATTGCTTTAGAATCTTGTCTTGCCGAAGCGGCTGTTAGTGTTAACGAGGAGCTGCATCCTGGCTTCCTTAAAGTTATGACCGGCCGCCGGTGGATATTGTCGTATGGCTTGAGGTTGTTCTTAGCCAAATGTCTCCATTCTCCGGAGTATTTTGGGTCTTTAAAGACTTTATTATCTCGCTCATATTTGTATGGAGCGTAGGCCGGTTTGGTTTCCGGTATTGAGCATGGCAATTTGGGTACAAAGTTATCAGACCTTGACGCTTATAGGCCTTCTGCCAAGGCCGATTATGATTCTGCTTATGCCGCCTTCCGAAACCTTGAATTTTCTTTGCTAGCTAACTTGTCATCGCATAAGGACTCTTCTATTGGGAGTATTATGACTTTACTTCGTCTTGATGACAAGCTTTCAAAGCAGCTTGATATGGTCGGGTTACAACCTTATGTCGGACAACTTACCATTCCTTTGCGCGGGGTAGTGGGTGGCTTAGCAGCTAGCGAGACTGCCTTATCTTCTGCCTTGGATTTTGTTCGTGAGAGGGCAGAAAAAGTCAAGAGCTTTGTATCTGCCAACCAGCCTGTTGTTGGCAATGCCTTCACTTCTTTGGCAGAGTCTACAACTGCTGAATTTTTATCTGACTTAGATACTATTCCTTGGGATGAACCAGTTGACCATGGTACGGAATCGACCATTCCGGTTTATGCTCCTAATTTACTATCCTTGTCAGTGGATGATTATGATGTATCAGGCAGCGGTGGTTTTCCTCCTTCAGTGCAAAACTCTTTTGAGAAGGATAATCTATCCATGCCGGAGCATGGTGGTTCATAATAGCTTGTCTTGCGCCGTGACCATATGTGGCCTTTTTAAGCAGCTTTAATGTATTTGAACCTTAGTTTATTTAGTGTTTGAACACGTTTGTATACAATTTTTTAACTTGTTCGGGTATTATGTGTTCTACGTTCTTGCATTTTGTCATGATTGCTCATGGTTTAGCTTGTGTGAACGTTTTTGTTTGCGCTAAAGTTACGTCTAACTTTTATGTGTCTTTGTTGCACTTGATCATTTGTGTTTTTCTAGTATTAAAATACGTACAGATACGAAGCTTATTTTTAGTCTTAATCGGATACTTGTGGGTTATCCTCCTGGTACTGGGTTTGCAATCCCTCTTACGTACCTGCGGTTTAATTATGAGGTTCCACACCCTTTTAGTTATATGGAATAACATTTTTCGGGGCATGCCCTTTGTATGCGCGTCTTACTCACTTTTGTAAGTTGTTTGTAACGGGAATTTTTGGAAAATTAAACTTAGCGGAGGTAGTTAATCTCCGCTTTGAAAGTATGTACAAGTAAATTATTATAAATACAAACATTTATCGGAATTGTTCGTTTTAACTTTCTTTATAATTGAATTATATTACTAATTTTTCTAGCCTTTACATTTTTGTGGAATCTAAGTTTCGTCTTTCACATATTCGCGGAGCTTGGGTTTCGTCTTTTGCGGAACCTGAGTTCCGGTTTGAATTGTTTGCTTTATGCATTCTTTGGGGCTGCTTGTGCCCTATGACTTTACGCTTGTCTGTTCCTTGTTGAAGCTTTGTGTCAGAAACTCGTAGTTTAGATCTTGTTGTTGTTTCCTTCCATTGTTGGATGTCTTTTTTTTACCATGTGCATTGCTTGCGTGCGTTTTGTGGCTCCCCGCAGTTTTTAGTGCACTTTTAGTAGCGCTTGATCTTTTTCCGCGTTCTCAGTTTTAACGAGTTGAACAAACTGATTCCCTTGTGGATTTATGCTTTAGAAGCGGGTCGGAAGTGCTCTGTTAGCTGGGGGTTATGTGCTGGTTCGTCGTTGTAACTCTTGTTTGCGGATTAACATAGTGAGGTATTTTTGGCCCGTGACTGCGAGCTATATGTCCGCTCTAGTCAACAACAATGAAGGTATCATTCATTATTTGCTACAGTGCTCTTCGGGGATTAAGAATGTTTCACTCGATTAACCCGCGCGTGTCCTTGCCCATTTTACCTTCTGCCTCTACTTCGTCCGTAGGCTCCTTCTCCCTCCTTGCGACCATGTTTGACCAGCCGTTTAAAGCATTACTGCTTTTTGCTACGCCTGTGGTCGGCGAGAACCCTGATTGTCACTAGGCTCCGGGTGGTGCTGTACTTCTTGAGAACAAGAAGTTTCACTCCGACCTTTTGTGACCTAAGCCGGTGGCTTTAGGGATGGCTGTAGTGTTGGGGCGGAGGTTGAGTGTTTCGAAATGTCTTTTGTAACACCCTCATTTTTACAGATTGTAGCAGATTTAGATCTGGGGTATTACCTCATGGAATCACAATTACAGTAAGAGAAAACGACTCGAAAAGAGACGTTTTTATAAAATGAGTTATTATTCATTAAATTATCAGAGTTTTATTTAGAAGAGGTCCCGTAAATCTAAGTGTGAAAGTATACCCTCCGTCCCAAATTTATTGTCCACTATTGACTTTTTTAGTCTTTCTTCTTCATCTTTGACCTTAAATATTTTTGTGGGTGTTATATAATATTTGATGCAAAATATACAAATGAATTGGGTTTTAAGTGTACTTTTCAATGGTATAATTTTTCATCAAGTATTATATAACAAAAAATATATATATTTATGGTCAAAGTTGAATTAGTTTAACTTTGCAAATTCAAACTGGACAATAAATTTGGGACGAAGGAAGTATTTTGAATGATAACAGGGTTGAAAGTCCTCCAAGTTTAGTGCCGCTTCGTGCCATGGATTCAGTAACAGCTAATACCTAGGATATATGCTTAAAAGTCAACACTAGGTGTTGAGTGAGAGTCATAGGTTTAAGTGATAGTGTGAATACAAGTTCCTCAAAGTTCAGTTGATACACCCTTCAAGGAAAATGTAGGGTTTTTGATAATTGCAATGCATATACAATTATCATGATAAAAGAGTTATTGCACAAAGCTCATGAAACCGCACATTAACAGTCCAGATCATGGGGCACTGCAGACCCTTACATGATGGGACAAATACAAGGTTAACTTGCCAAAGTTAAACCTTTAGAGGTTTCAAGTATAGTACTTATTGGTACCCGGCTTGTAACACCCCCTAAATTCGATTAACGAGAGCGGAAGACTTAACGGGGTATTACGTAGTGGATCTTTGTCACAATCATAGTAAACCTTTTGAAAACACATTTTATCATTCATTTAAAATATTTGAGTACAGAAATAGTTTTAGAAAGACCAGTCATATCTTCGCAGACATGTTTTACTTAGGTAAATGATAAAGAAAACGTTTATTTTAGAAACCCATGCCCGGGTAGATGTCCCAAATAGATCTATTCCCAGGTATTCACGTTCACTCGCAAGTGATTAAGGTTCATGATCGAGGGGCTTTTGGCAATAACTACTTAAGCAATAAAAACATCAGGCATAGCATACTAAAAAGCTTGTGTTCGGGTTTGTAGCATGTATCTCCCCACAAATAATTTTAAAAGTTTAGAGAGTGGGCTATGAACACACACCTGGATAGCTCGGTAGTACTAGTATCATTATTCAAACGATAGGTGGAAACGGCTTCAACACACAACCTAAGTAAAATATATGGCAAGTTTTCAGAGTTTGATAGTCTAAGTTCAGTTTATCGCGAAAGTTGTTTATTATAGCGTGTTGTTTTGTTAGTTGACTCGTAGCAATTTAAACGTGCGTGTTTAAATGCTTGAAGTTCAAGAACAAAAGTTATATTTCAGAATATAACTTATGAGCATGTTCTTGTTTGACGAAGTATAGAGATTTTTGAAAAAGAACGAGGTCGGTGGTTGGTAAAACCAGATTCGGTTAAGCTTTGGTTAATCGTTTTAATTATATTCTTATCGTAGTATTTTATATATATATATATATATATATATATATATATATATATATATATATATATATATATATATATATATATATATATATATATAAGGATAAAAGAAAATTTTTAGAAAATGACTTTTTTACAAACCTAAGGATAAAAGAAAATTTTTAGAAAAAGAAAATGAATTTTTACACTATTTAATTATTTATTATTAATTAAATACTATTTGAACACTAGAAAAATGAAAATTAAATTTCTAAAATTATAAAATAACTAAAAACAAATTTTAAAACTAAAAATATGTCTTTTTGTCTTTTTGTGGATTTTTTATTAATTAATTATTAATTAAATATTAATTACCTAATTAAACTAATTTAAATTATTAAAAATACTAAAAAGACTTAGAAAATTAAGAAAAATTTTATAAACCTAATTAACCATCATAGGAATCTTAAAAAATTATAAAAAGTTTGTTTTATATATTCTTACACTATTTTACTAATTATTATATTAAATATTAATTAATTACTAATTAAACTAATTAAATTCTAAAAATTAGAAGATGAATAGTAAAAATTCTAGAAAAATTCCTAAAATTATTTTATATTATATAAGAGCTAGGAAAAATATAAAAACTAGGTGTTACTTTATAAAAACTAATTATGCTATCTAATACTTAATTATTAATTAATTAATAATAAAACTAATATTAAATCTAATAAATACTAAATGACCATATAAAAATCTAAAAAAATTACTGAAAGTTCTTAAAGATAAAAGGAAATTAAGAAAAATATAAAATTGCAAGTTACTTAATGAAAATTAAAAAGATAAATAAAATTAAATAGAAACTATCACTTATAATTAAATTTATTTTTCTGGAATTTTCTTTCACAAACCTACTTAATTGATAAAAGTAATAAACTTATGAAAATACAAACTAGCTAGAACTAAAAAAATAAGCAGATTGCATCTCATAAGCCTTGACAGTTGGGGTTTAAAGAGCTTCAAGCTTGAAAAAGCTCACAAGAAGCTGCCAAGGACTCACAAGCTTGGAAGAATCTTAAGACAGATGAAATACACCATAACTAATCCAAAGACCAAAGAAAATCATGCTCAATAAGCCATACAGACCAAATAAGCAATATCAAATAAGTAAAAATCCAAACAGTCTCACTCAATGGATTTACAAACCAAATATAGGGAAGGGCAAGGATCCACAAGCTTGGTTTAAGCTTGGATTTTGATAGACAGCTAGGTGAACTCTGGATAGAGCCAAAAAGCACCCTGTGGGGCCCACTGGTGCAGCCTGTAGGACCCACAGAAGTTGAGGTGTTGGGACAGTCTGCTAATGCACGGGAGAACACTCCCCCTGCAGGTGTGTTTGGAGTGGTGTGGGATACTCAGAAAAAATTACAAAAATTAAATGACCATGGATTCCTAAAGTTTAGGTGAGGGAGTACAATGTGTTAAAAGCTCAATCTCTGATTCTTGATACAAAATTCAAAACAATTCACCCAATATTTGGGTTTTTGAAAGACACATGCAATTTTGACTTTTTGTTTTAACAACTAAGCTGACTTTTATGACTTTTGGATGGCTCCTACTTACTGAAAATGAGTTAATAAGCAATAGTGAGACTGGAATAAACCAGATTAACAACTATAGCATTGATGTGCATGATTATGGACCATATGCACTTAACAGTGAATGAAACCATGAGCTAACCTAGCATTTTGACTTTTTAGTTAATAGCCTATGAATATTATGACTTGAATGACCTAAACAAACCTAATATGCACTGGACTAATTATACTGTGCACTTAATGACAACTAGAGCACAGGGTTTAAACCTAAACCAAACACCCCTTCAAAACAAACTATTTCAATGTTATATGCAGATTCAAGCTTGAATCTTCCAATTTAAGGGTCAATCTAACTTACGTACCTATGTTAAAGGCTAATTGCATTCTTAAAACCACCATCCAACCTCTGGAACACAATAATGCAAATTCCTTCAACTAAGGCAAGTAGCAAACTGAAAATGAAAAAGATATATGCAGGGCATAACATAAGCAGTGCAACTTCTTCCTATATGATCTTTAAACTAAAATGACTAATAGAAGGCTAAACTATCAATGACTAAATCACTGCAATAAACTACTACTAAATGGCACCATGAATGACTAAGTCTGAGTAAACCTACAACTGTGAGATCTAGTAACTAAAATTATGAAAACAAGATACTAATTACAATAAGCCAACTAGCAAAGCATGTTTAATATTATGAAATTTAGCAAAACATAAGTAGTTGCTAAGAATGGAGAGTAATGTGAACTCACAAATCAGCCAGAGCTTAATGATAAGGAAGGATGTATGAGTAGACTGAATCAGGTTATGAATATGGACTAAAAGGTCCTAGGAGTCTTCCTCATAACTTCAAAACAAGCTCAATAGCCCAGTTATTCTCCACAGTTTACTGAATGAGTGAATGTTGACTATTTGAACTTTTTGAGTGAAAGGCAACAAATATGGAACAATGAACTCACTTATAGCGATATCAAGCTATAATGAACTTCAGTAAACCAACTTAAGCTTGTTAGAGCTCAAGAAGTCTATTCTAACATAAATGAGATTTAAAGCTTAAAACGTAAAAATTGGTTGCAGGAAATTAAAAAAAGAAAATCATGATTCATTACTTTTAAAGATGATTAAACTATTGGAAATGAGAATTACAAAGCTGAGTACAAAGTTTTACATTAATTTTAACTACATTCGACCTACATTACATTAAGAAAAAGTAATTAACTACTCTAAAAAACTAACTCCTTATTCATCTTCATTTCTTCACTTATATAGACCAATGTGGGGTTCCACAGCTTTCCCACTTCTCTTGAGGGCCATTGGATGGCTTCAAGTTAATCTCATCTCTTGGAATTATTTTTGGCGGGAAAACATGTATAACCACTTGGGATGTTGCTTGTGGCAGGAGGGTAGTTTGGAATGTAGTGTTTGGAAGAGGTGTAGGGTGGGTGAGTGTGGCAGAGAAGATGATGGGAGTGTGATGATGGTGTTTGTGTTACAGGCTAGGGAGGAGTATCAGGGGTAGGGAAAAGGTAGGGGGTGAGGTGGAGTGGTCAAACAGGCTTTGACCCGTTTTTAATATCAAAGGGTGAGTTGGGTTTATTTGGTGGGTATGGGCTTTGGGGTGATTTGGGCCAGCAGAAAGTGTTGATGGATCAGGGGTATAAGGTTGGGGTATTTGGGTGAAGTAATAAAATTGGGTCCATTTGGTTTAAGTAAATATCACAAGGACCAATTTTTATTTTCTGAATTTGCGAGGGCCTGATTTGTAATATTCCCAAAGTTAACATGAGGACCAAACCTGCCAAATATCAATAGTCCAAGGGTTGTAAATCTAATTTTTCACTTTTGGTCCTTCAGGGACTACAAATGTCAAATGTTGAAACTTGAGGGACCAAAATGTAATTTTCTTCAAACTTTCAATCCAAGGACCAAAATTGACACTTGTGACTTTCCAAGGACCAAAAATGACTTTTCTTCCAAAAATATCCCACCAGGGACCAAATCTGCCAATTTTAAAACTCCAGGGACCAAAATTGTAAATTTCCAAAACTTTTGAGATTTTTCACCAAAGGACTAAATATGACAACTTATGATTTTAAAAGGACCTTTGGTGATAATTTTCCATATTTTGAATGACTAGGGACTAGTTTTGACATTTTATGAAAGTTGGGGGACTGAAACTACCAATTTTGCAAACTTTGTACGTTTTTCAACTGTTCTTATTTTGCATCTAAAACATATAAAACACAATTCCTAGAATATTTTCAGTATTTTGATGCTTTTTTGAGTGTTTTTGTATGTTTTGCAGTTCAGATTTGACCAAAAATGATGAGTGTTTGAGCACTCATCATATATATATATATATATATATATATATATATATATATATATATATATATATATATATATATATATATATATATATTTAGTTAACGAAAAGTGCTTGATCAAATCGATTTTTTTTATTTAAAATACTTATGAATATAAAATATAAATTATAACATTTATATTTTATTAAAAACCTTTAAGTTTTGAAAAGTTTACATTTTAACACCCTAACGACATAACTTTACACCGTTAGTCCAAAACGTTATTTATTTTCATTTATAGTCCAAAACTCTTTTATTTTTACATTTTACACTCAAAACTTTCTAGATTTACAATTTTCATCACAAAAATGTCAAAATGGCAGTTTTCCCTGAAACGAGTCATAAGTTGTGAAAACAGCTTATTTGACCAAAAGAGCTTATTTTGAGTTTATGGGCCCTTAACGAGTCATAAACTAGGCCCGTTAAGGTTTTTAAAATCTTTGGGCTTATATTTGGACTCTAAAAACTTTGGGAAAACAGCTTGTACAATCAGCTTATCACATAAGCTTATTTTTGGCTTACTGGGCTTATAAGCCTAAACGTATACTTATAAGTTTTTAGAAAACGCGACATGCTTTGGGGTTTTACGAGGGATCAAATGGGTTTGTGAGAGTGAGTTATTTACGTGTCTCATTAGTTTAACATGTGATCTATTAGTTCAAGTCAAAAAAGGATGTGTCGTGTATATAATTATGAAAATACGAGGCTAAAGTAGGTCGACTCTAACCTAAGCCAAAAACAGTTTTAGTATCAAAAATATTCTAAGTGTGTGAGGTTAAAACGTATAGGCTATACAACTTAGAAACGTGTTATTTATAGTACTTATAAGTGGTTATAAATGAAATACGCCTTAGTAAACTTGGTTTATATCGTGATAAACTTCTAGTTTAGCTCTTAATACTTATAGGTTACATCTTAACTTTAACGAGAAATTTACTAAAGTAAATGTGGTGTAACAAAATAAAACGTATGGAAATATTGAAGGGGTGGTTTTAACTCACCTCACCAAGTGGTGGTGGAGTAGAACGAGACTTGGAGTCTAAAAACGAACAAGGAAAGCTTGAGCTTGACTCCCACATACACACAAGTCTCCAAACGTATAGAATTACTTGGTACGAGACTCTAAATAGCTTACCAAAGCAATACGTTACCCAAGAGACTTAGAAATGAGTTTGTGAGTGTAAATGAGATTTAGGAGGCGTGCATGGTTCGTATACATGCATGCAATCATGTATATATATATATATATATATATATATATATATATATATATATATATATATATATATATATATATATATATATATATATATATATATATATATATGTGTGTGTGTGTGTGTGTGTGTGTGTGTGTGTGTGTGTGTGTGTGTGAGTTTTTAGAAACATGAGAAATGTGAACATGGTGACCAAGGAGTATGGTACGAGGAATAGGAACTCCAAATAGTTAGGAAATGATGAAAGTTGGTGGTGAATCATCCTTGTGGGTATACGAGCAAAAGAAAAGGCCAAAGGTTTCATGTTTGTGTTTGGTGTTTGTAAAACATGATCAACAAGGGGAGGGGTAGGATTCTTATGCAAATAGTGGAGTTGGTGCATGATTGTCGTCCTTGTGAACTCTTGCCGAAAGAAAACAACAAGGGAACATGAATAGAGTTGAGTTTATTAGTGTAGGGAAGGTCAATCCCTTTTAAAATATGCATGACCTTTATGAGAGACCTCATGGCTGCCTCTTGAGTCCAAAAAGAGTAAAAGATGGGATAGTTTACACGTATACGTCCTTGTGGTATGTCGTTTAACGAGGGAAAACAACAAGAAAAACCATCATTGTTGCTTGTTTTGACTCATTTATTGTTTTGTAAAGGTCAAGAACATATTAAAAACGTGTTTGAGGACTTTGAGAAACTTTAGTGTCACGTTTAGAAAGATACGAGGGGTTGTGGACTCAAAAATGGAATTTTGGTTCTTGTGGATATGTAAAAACGAGGCTGAGCTTGGTTTGATTTTTAAGGACTAAACGTACACGTTAGGAAAAACATTTTGTCATGTATGATACTTGGGTAGGAGTATTAACGAGGGGTGCAAAAATATTTAGGTGTCGTTTGTAAAAATCGAGAGTGAACGAGGCAAAGTAAACGGGATGAAACATGGTTCGAAAATATTAAAAAGGAAATTGGGCTTGGATTTTGGTTTGATTGGGCTTACGGGTGGACTAGGCCCAAAAGAAAAAAAGAGATGAATAAAAAGGGTCCGTTTGGTTAATGTTGTGTGGAACAGAATTGGGCCGAGGCCCAATGAGGTTTGTAGGCCCATATGGTTCATCTCGAAAGTCGTGTCGAAGTTAAGAGTAGTTACTGAGTGTTCGTGGAAATTTTCGTGTGCTCGGGAATTTATTAGAACGTACTAGGTTAGTTATCGGATTATATATATATATATATATATATATATATATATATATATATATATATATATATATATATATATATATATATTACGTTACTTAATAAACGTTAGTTATAAAAATTAATTCGCGATACTTAGACTATCTAGGTTCATGTGTAAGCGCGTTCCAAAGTAACCAGTAATCACAAATGACATTGTGATTATAAAAGTGTATCTCGACTAACAAACAAAATTTTTTGCTATCGGTAAAAACGGTTTTTAATTATTGTAATGATTCGTAAATCATAAGTTTACATTTACTATTCATGAGGGAAAATTACGGGAGGTTACACGGCTGGGGCAAACCAACGGGACTTGTCAAACTACAATAGATCTATCAACTATACTCGCGTTCACTTATGTAACACTCATGCAAGTGATTATGGTTCATGAATTTTAGTTATGTAACGGTGGCAGAAAGTAACACTCGTGCAATAACCAAAGAAAAAGACTTGTATTAGGTTTAAAGCATGTATCCCCCTCACAGGGTTTGTAAAGCATTTAAAAGTGAGGCTATGAAAACTCACCTGGGCCTAAGGATGATCTGATTGATGTGAAATGTGACTCGGAAACTAGATTGCCTTACTCACGTGTCCTGGAGTTTTGTAGGTTTGTTGGTGTGGGTTCAGTTCTTTAGTTGTTTTAAGTTTCTTAAGTAAATACTCCTAGGGTTTCTATGTTTAGTTATAACATAACATCGTTCGGGCCATCGTAATTCAGAAGTATAACTCCTCACATTGAATTGTATTATGCTTCCAACATAATACCGTTCGGGCCATCATAATTCAGAAGTATATAACTCCTCACACGAAGCTCCCTACTATTGAGTTAAGTATTTTAGATTTAGTTATAACATAACACCGTTCAGGCCATCATAATCCAAAGGTCATGTAGTATACGTTTGAGGAGCCAGGGCACTTTAATTCGTAAACCCAGCAAACTCGTCAAAACAATTACCCAAACAAAACCCCTCACATGAAGCTTCCTACTATTGTGTCATGCTTATATTTTTATGATAATACTTTATTTAATACCCTTTAAGTTTCATATATTTACAATATCTAACCTAAACTTATATACTTTATATAATTTAGACTTTTAACTTTCTAAACTTTTCATTTCTAGTCCCTATACTTATATATTTTGAGAAAATGACAGAAATGACCCTTAGACTTATTAGTTTTCAAAATTTACCATTTATACCCTTAACTTAATAACATTTGTAAAACTAGTCCTTATAAGTTTATAACTTTTATAACTTTTATCCTCGGGTTAAATAACTTTGCAAAAAGGGTCCTTATATCTAATGCTTCTAAGAAATGTCAAAAACAGTCCCTACACTTAATATTTTCAGAAATTTACCATATATACCCCTATGCATGGAAACATTTGCAAAACTAGTTCTAATTTCATGCAAACTATATTTTTATAAAACATAAGAGTTTCCTAGCTTATGACTTACTAATATTAGCTTATCTAAGTTGTCTAAACTAGATTATAGCTTAAGTTAAGGTATTATAGTATATATTTAGCAATCCGACCTAAATTAGGGTTTTAAAATGCAAACTAGTAAATGAAAGTGATCAAGGCTCAAGCAAGGGTTCTAAGGTATCATATAACTATTCTAGTACTGTAATAAAGCTATTAGAACAAGATTTAAGGCTTACATGATCAAGGTAAGGTTTAACAAGAGTTTTTCTAGGTTTAAGGTTTTCTCGATGGGAAAACAACTCGACAAGGGTGCATGGTCTATCTAGCTCGACTCCTAAGGCTTCTAAGACTTGTGTACTACTACTAGGACCAGAAGATTTAAGGTGGAGATGTGTGGTGGTGTGGTTTGAAATGAAGGAGGGTGCGAGGGTATTTATACCCCTCGTTAGCCTTGGTGGCCAAGCAAGAGGAGACTAGGTGGCATGAGGGGGGGGGGGAGGTGACTCTTAGCAGCTATAGGTGACTAATCTAAGCTATGGTGGTGACTAGGAGGGGCTAAGAGGCGGTGTAGGGTTTGTGTGGTGGTGATGAAGTCTCGAACTCAAGGTAGTGACAAGTAGGTGATGCACCTACTTGTGTGCTACCTTGGGAGATGCTAGCACTACAAAAAAGGCCATTTAGTGGCACACGGTTTTAATGACAGATTTACATGTGTCACTATATTTCGGTTTTAGTGACAAATTTTATGTGCCACTAATTTTTTTATAGCTTTAGTTGCACTTTACGGTTTGTGCCACCATAGTGCACGATATTTGTGACACAAAAATAGGCATGTTATTAAAAGTCCATGTAACTTGTGATAGACCCTGATATTATGCCATTAAAGTTATTAGTTTCCATTATTTAGTTTTGATATCTGCCAATAATACTAAAAATTACCCGGTCTTTGCACTCAAAAATAAATTAAATCGGGCGCCTTTTTTTTTTCATTAGCTCCCTCCGAGTATATATCCCTAAGGGTATGTTTGGTAAGGTGAAATTCAGAGAAATGAAATGAAGCATAGAAATCAAATTCACATAAATGAATTTCACAGAAATTCAGTAAAAATTCTTGTGTTTGGTAACACCAGAGAATTGACTTAAAAATCAGTAAAAATTATTATTATTATTATTATTATTATTATTATTATTATTATTATTATTATTATTATTATTATTATTTTGTTATTTATTATTTATTTATTATTATTATTATTATTATTATTATTATTATTATTATTATTATTATTATTATTATTATTATTATTATTATTATTATTTTATTTATTATTATTATTATTATTATTATTATTTTATTATTATTATTATTATTTTATTATTATTATTATTATTTTATTATTTATTATTATTATTAATTATTATTATTATTACTATTATTTTATTATTATTATTATTATTATTATTATTATTATTATTTATTATTTTATTATTTTATTATTATTATTATTATTATTTTCCTCTAAAAAATTGTTTTCCAATGCAAAGAATTGGTTTCCGCTCTTAAACTAAAGGAATTGAATTCCTTGAATTTACACATAAACTAAACACCATAAGAATTGCAAATCTCCACTTTTTTATTTCACTAGTCACCAAACAAGGGAAATGAATTCATTTCCATTTCTTTGAGCTCATTTCCCCAACCAAACATGCCCTAAATTAAATGTAGAGATCTCAACCACTGTTCCTAATCTCCAAGTCTCCAACCCCATCTCCCATTCGCTCATAGTTATCTCAATAAAAAAAGTTTTCGTTCAATCACTATTTTCATCCTTTTGGTCAGGTAACTTTTTATCTACCTTTTGTTTAATACAAGTAGATCATGACTCAATTTGATTATTACTAGCGTGTGTTTTGTAATTTTTCATTAAAATTGTAGAAAACACGAAAATGGGTTTTGAGTAAATCTATGTTTGTCGTTGATGAGTTTCTGTTGTTGTTGGTTGGGTTCTGCTATTTTTTTGAATTCAAGTGTAATTCGTATAAACTTATTATATATGAGTCAGAATAAGGTAATTTAAACATCCAAAATGTGGTCAACTGAGTCTTTGATTAGTACTTTTTGTTTTAGTCAAATTTGTTTTGTTAAAACAAATAAGCATCAGTTCATTAATTTGTTTGGTGTAGTTTACATAAGGTAATTTAGTAATGGACAAATCGTGGATAAACAATACACTAAGGTCAAGTAAATATTTTGTGAGTGGTACGTGTAGAAAATTTTCTAGATTTTGCGTTTGAGAGGTCGCCAAATAGTGAAGGGAATATATTGTGTCCGTGTTCACATTGTGTAAACATTTTCCATGGCACAAGAGTTGATGTCTTCCACTAACGAATATATGCATATTATGATATGTTGTGTTATTGAGTTCATGATTTTTTTTAATTTCTTGTATACTCCAGCATGGCTAGGCGTAAGAGACTGTGTATGATCTCTATTGAAGCTGAAAATGAACAGCAAAATGATGAGGCACAAAGTCAGTCGGATGGGCATTTAACTATTGAAAAAAATGATGCAAATTCCTCTCAGATGGACATGGCAACTAATGAACACTCTGATAATCAGAATTAATTAGGGGGTATGTGTCTTTTCAACACTTGAATCTTGCTCATTTATTATGTTTCTTCTACGGAGTATGTTTTTGCTGTCAAAATTATAATATTCTTTTTTATCCAACCTTAGCTAAAACATACTATTTCATTTAAAAAAAAGATGTATTACTTGCTGATTAGCACATAACATACTATTTCTATAACATTCTGTCATTGACAAACATGGTATAAGATTATAGACCTTGTTTGGATTAACAACTTATGAGTGCTAATATGAAAAGAACTGCTTTGTGTCAACTTTTGTCCAATGTCTAATTGTACATGCTAAATTCTAGGGTGCAAGTGTTATCTGTTATATGTAGTACAATGATAGATATTGGGTCCCATATAAACTAGATCTCACACATAATTTTCGTTCTGATCGCAATAAACAGTTACTTATGAACAAATGTTAACGAGAGCACTTGCTCACATGAGCGCTTGAACTTGCAACTAATGACCTACTTAGTTAAAAACTGAATGTGCATATGATCTAGTTATCTGTTTGACTATCTGCTTGTAAGTTAATTGCAGTGCTGATTGCTGAAAAATAGTAGTATCAGTTCTTGGAAAAACAAGAACCCTCCCTGTGAACAAGGAAAATCATCAGGGAAAAACCGAAAGGGCTCAAATAATTCTTGTCTTTAATTGGTCGGTTCAGCAAACTTTTTATCAATATAGTACTTTAGTTGTGAGTTTATGACCCGTTGGTGTTTCTTAGAGCATTTTTAGGTAGGAGTGGAGAGTGATTAGTGAGCAATTTTGAGAGGCAGTTTTCAATGTGTAAACTAAAACTATTTCTTTTTCGTTGAGGTGAAGTTGGTACAGTTTAGAATTTATCTCATCTATTGATTAATGAAAACTATTTTATATTAAAGGACCTCCAAAGAAGGTTCGAGGTCCTACTCAAAAGAATGTGTTATGGAATATGCACAAAAATAAGATACTTTCTAGCATGGGGAAAAATTTGAACACTTGGAGAAACTTAGCAAAATCAAGAAACTGTGATCCGACTCATAGTGTTGAAGAAATCATGGCAAGACAAACCGACTGTAGGGTAAACCCAGAAAAGTTCCAACATCTTGTGAATCGTTGGATGAAACCAGAATATCAGGTACCAATGTTTAATACTTTCTATTATCAATGGGTTTTACATTGCTTAATAACTAATTTATTTTTAGTGGTTGCATAGGCCGTTTGTGAACAAAAGAGAATTAGCCGCTCAAAAATAGAAGAGCCTCACGTCACTGGGACAAAATCATTTGCTAGGTTTGCCGAGGAAGAGGTAAGTTACGAGTAAATTATTAACATAGTTATTGTTGTTGAATATCAAAGAACTTACCTGTACTAGTGTTAGACTAATAGAACATAATTCATGTCATTGAAATGATTCTTGTTATAGGCTACTAAAAATAATGGGGTGCAACTAACACGAGGGAAACTATACCAAATAAGCCGTACCCCGTAAGGATGGTAATATTGTTAATGACAAGGTAATGTGATTCCTCAAATTTTAAAGTATCACACGTTAGTATTCACATTTTCTCATTGTGGAACATGTTATTGCTATGCAGGCATCCCTATATTGCAAATGACTCTACTATTACCCAAGGTATTCAAGAAAATGATTGGACAAATGACGACTTATCCAAAATATGGTAAATAACATTAGTTCACTGCTAAGTTTTTGTTTCTTTTCTACACAGGTACTCCAACAAATCTTTATTGAGTATGCTTTTCACAGGTACACTTCCTCTTCATGCACTGTAATTTCTTTACCTTTAAAAACTTTTCTTGATCCGAATTAGAAAATTATTTGTCACGTGTTCTGGTTATATCAAGGAACAACGAAAATCTCATACGTTCAGGTAGATGTTTTGTTGCCTTCATCTTGAATACTAATTTCTAAAATTTCGTTTTTGTTGGCTTACAGATACTTGGGGTGTATAGAGGTCAAGAGTTATCACAATGCTTGCTACCTTTGATGAAGCTACAATAAAGTTGGTAGTTTTTAGGTTTCTTTTAGGATATATAGTTGGAGGTTTACACTAAGTTTTTTTTTTTTTTTATTTTTTTATTTTTTTTTTATTTTTTTTATTTTATTTTATTTTATTTTATTTTTTTTTGGATATTCAAGAATATTGTTTTCTTTGTATCAGTGGATATTTCTATTTTGATAATGAAAAAACTGTGTTCAATGGCAATTGCATTTTTGTTTGAATATGAATTTGTTAGCTTCATTTTTATGAATCAAGCATATATCTGAGAATTAATATTACATTGTGCCACAATTTTGAAAACATCGTAGTGGAAAGAACCAATATTGTAACAAATCTTAGTGGTAAATATTATGTCACTAAAGCCGGCTTACTTTGTGATCATAGTAAAAGTATAATGACACAAAGCAAGTGTCATAAAATCCTTAAAGCTTCGTGTGATAGAAAATTGTGTGTCACTAAATTTAGAATGGTCAATAGCAACAAACATAGAAGTGCCACTAAAACCTATAAGGTCTGCAACAACACAAGTATAAAATGCCACTAAAACCCTTTAGTGGCAACGGCATTTGTGACACTTTTTTTTTTCTGTCACCGATTCCCTCTAAGGTCTTTAGTGACACTTAATTCGCTTTTAGTGACACTCTTTATGTGCAACTAAATGGCCATTTTTTTGTAGTGTAGGGAGGGTTCTTAGGGTGACTAAGGTGCTACGCTAGGTTCTTGAGGTGCTTAGGTTTAGGTTTGAACTAATTTAGGTTTAGTTTAGACCTAATCTTGCTTAGTGAGTGATTAGGGTCTAGCTTAGGGTTTAGTGTCTAAATTAGGGTTCTATGGGTGCTTAGTGACTAGGATTAAGACTTAAGAGGCTTATACTAAGTGATGGTAGCTTATGGTAAAGATTTGGGAAGGTTTAACCTAGTTTCGGGACTTATGAGACCTAGTTAGGGTTTTGTGCTTAAGGGACTTGTATCTAAGCTTCTATAGGGTTGTACTAAGGTTTAGGGAGTCTAAGATATCCTAAAGTTGCTAATTTAACTCCTACACAGGCCTTGAGTACTTTCAAACTAGTTTAGTTTAGGAATTAGGGTTTTAGAGATAACTATAGCTACTTAGGGTTTGTTTTGGTATTGTGATAGATTTAGTATGTTGTGATGATAGATTACTTATTGTGGTGTTGTAATGATCTTAGATTAAGAGTTCATGTGTTATGGTTGTAAGGATATTTGACTTAAGAAGATACTTGTGTAGGTCTAGTAAGTCATGCATGCAATGAAAAGGAAGGAAAAGCAAAAATTTACATGTGAAAATACCTACTATTGGTATTCTAGAGGAAATGATGTTGGTGGAATTTTATGGGTGGTTACATCTTTCGACACAAGAACAGCTAGAACTTATGGTCTTAGTTAAAAGAACGTTCGGGCGGAAGGGTGTTTATGGGCGCGGGTTTATTTAGCCGCTCCTTAAGAACGGTTGTTTTTATTAGTAGTCACTTAAGAACATAACCGGAGTCAGATGTCTTTCCAGGCTCTCAAAATTTGGCTTTGGACGCCCCGTTGGGGCGGGTCATGAACCGATAGGGGGCTATGCTTCGTTGACAACCTATGGTTGTTTTTTCTGGCAGTTCCCTTCGTTCGCGGCCGTAAGTATGATCCTTTCATTTTTTATTTTGATGGGGGGACTGTTGTTTTGGGTTTTCTAGGTGTTTCTTGTGACCTTGTGCTCTCCTTTTTGATTGCTATTTATAGTGAATGGTTTGGGTATTTCAAGCGTTTTCAGCGCGAGCTTTTATGTCTCCTAATCACGTGCCTAAACCTGTGGCTAGGGCGTCCTTTCGACTCGCCAGTTCTCACACTGAGTCAACAGTTGGGTCACATCAATGCCTTAGGAAGGAGCGTAAATCGATACTTCTGGTTACTTTTTAGTTTATCGGTCCGCGGAACGGCTCTTATTCCATTCTGTGGATTGCTTGACCAATCTGGAACTTTCCTTTGAGGTCCTGGATCGTTCGGCTATGCTGGGAGCTGGCTTGGTTTGCCATTTATAGCCAGAGCGAGTGTGTACGGTATTTGTTTGGTACCTTTTTAATCGTTGCGCCTCTTTACTATCCGACCTCTTATCCTCGCTGTGTACGTGCCAGGTAATGGCATGGTCGGTCTTATAGTGTGTTCTTGTTATCTCACAGACGATACTATGTGCTTTGCTATAACCATGTCTTTGCAGGTGGGGGTTATCCCCGTTGCCTCAAGTTCCTGACCGCTTCTTCTCCCCTGCAGTAGGCGCAGGTTATCTTTACCGTTTCTTCCATGGATTCGGGGTTTTCCCTGTGCAGGCACTCTATTACTCATGGGTTTGACACATTTTTCATAAATTTGGCAACTTTTGTGGCCTCCAACATTTCTTTTGCTCTGCTGCTTTCAACCAAGAATCTTCTTGTGAAATCCTCGATTGATTCTTTTCCTTTCTTCTTGGCACAATGAATTTTCTTATCCTTATCTCTATGCCTCTTCATGCTAAGAAAGGATTCTAAGAACGTGTCTCTTAACTCATGGAAGCTGCTGATCGATTCTTGGGGAAGGTGTTCAAACCATAACCAGGCTGCACCCTTAAGCGTGTGCTTGAACATGTGGCATTGGGTCGCTGTGTCCCAATTGTATACCCCGTGCCGTTGTTTGAAACATTCGGACATGATCCACGGGGTACTCGCTTCTGTCATAAGGCTTTATGTTGTCCGGCATACGGACCTTTTTGGGCAGCGTCGTATTGCGGATATTTTCCGCGAACGGGTCGATCTCCTCTGGCATGTATGGTTGCATCTGATCACTTCCCCTATCATCTATATTGTCAGCTTCTGCGTCATTATTCGCGTCGCTGCTCTCTTTGGAAGAAATCTCCACATCTTGAGAATATTTATAGTTGTTCTTACCGCAATGTACACATGCGAATGCGAAGCTTTCTTTCTTGGGGCTCTCTCCCTCCCCCGATTTTAGTTGTTTGCCCTCTGAGCCTTTGCCCTTTAGCATACCTTGGTGCTTTTTATCTTTCTTTCGCTTGGCTGCTTCGTACTGAATCTGACACGGGATCATTTCAGTGTCCGGGCGGATTTCGGTCTCCTCGGACTTTTCTTGCGGTATCGTTGGCGGATGAGCTTCCTCATTCAGGTCAGTAGATGACCGTTGGTCGTAACCGCCATTAGGCCCCCTGAGGGTTGTGCCCAATGCCGATTTTCTTCGACCTTTGAATTTTCTGCCCTTCTCCTTCGTCTTCTGCGAGGCAGATATTATCATGGGAAGGACGTTCCCAAGGTGATTGCTCATGGCAAGTATTTTCAAGAACGCATTTATGCACTGGTTCCTGATGAGGCGAAAAATGATCCATTTTTAGGGGGTCATTTAAGCCCGGAATTGAATTTATTTGATCAAATATTGCCCTAAATCATTCCTTTTGTGATTTTAGGAACTTTGGGAGTGAAATCTGGAAAAGGAAGCAATTCGGACGTTTTTGGAGCATAAAAGTGAAGAAAACGCCAAAGTCTTAATTTTCCATGCTGGGAACAGTAGGTGACGGCGTCAAGAGTAACTCCCTGACGGCGTCAAGAGCAAAATTCCATGACGATCCAGTAAAGATTTGACAGCGTCACGAAGTAGGGCGTCAAGAGTAAATGTCATGACGGCCTGGAAATGATTATCACTTGACGGCGTCAAATGTAGATCAAGGCAGTCCGAGAAGAGTTTTGGCGGCGAGGTGACGGCGTCACAAGTTTAGTCTTGACGTCGTCAGACCCCTTTTCCTATATATAGTTTTCTAATTTTCACATAAAAGAGGAGAGAAGTTTTGGAGAAACCCTAAGTACGAACTTGGTGCGAATTTTACAGGTTTTTCAAGGGTTCCAAACCCTTGATACCTTTCATGTGTAATTGAGATAAGTGTTCTTTTAATTCAATCAATATGTCTATGTGTTGGTTGTCTATATCTTGTTCTTGTCTTAATTCCATCATGCTAGGCTAGATCTATCTTGTGTTTGCTTGGATCTAATGAAACCTAGATGTTAATTATGTGTTGATTACTTGTTTATACTTGTCTTGGATGAATGATTTATATGTTAGGCTTAAGAAAACTGGCAGATCTCCAATTGGTAACATGCTTGAACGTCTTAAGAAACATGCACCGACGCGCACTAGGTCTTTATTGGTTGTATTTAATGCATGAGCCACTGTTTATAATCCCTATGGTTGTGCTGGGCATGGTATAGGAGGAGATAAGATCTCATAGAATTGGTGAGTTAAGTGTGCCACCCCATGAATGGTATTAAGGAATACGATCCGTCATCCATGCAATTATAACAAGTAATTAACGTGTAAAAGATGTCTAGGAAGTAGTGAAATCTAAGTAAACACATTTTCTCCACTTATTGCTCACAACTTTAGTATAATTTAGTTTATTTTCATTTCTAGTATTTTATTTTGATTGCATCTTTAGTATTGGGTTAGTTGATTAGCAACTAATTCCGCCCAAATCCTTCAAACCCGAGATTTTAATTGCTTTCTAAAAAATATAAAATACAAAAATAATCATCCCTCACCTTTAGTGTTGGGATCATACTTTAGTATTTAGTCAAGTCTCGGTCATTACATTTTGTAATAGGTTGCTTTAGTATTATTTATGATTATTGTTTAGTTAATGGGCAACATGTAAAAGCCCATGAGGCCTTAAAAGCCCACGTATGAAAGGATAAGGGAGGAAGGGAGTGTTGCCCTAGCTCCTCCCTTATAAATAGAAACCTTATGTTACATTTTATGTTGTTGGTTATTTGATTATCTTAGTGAAACTCTTGCACTCTCACCTTTCATATTGTCTTATAATCAACCACCTCTCATTCTCATCTTATTTCTTCATCAATCATACTTGTGTTTACATAAATGGTGATCTAACAAGTGGTATCATTCGCCTACTAGAAGTTTGAAGTGTGTTTCTTTGTTTAACGTGGGGTTAGGTGCTTAGTTCTTCATCTTTTTGCATTTTTCTTTGTTTCTTTCACTCAAATCTTGAAGCTTGGACAAGTTTCAAGGTTGATATAGTGATTTGAAGCTTAGTTGTTGCATAAAGTTGTGATTTTTAAGGTTTTTTAAGGTTTTATAGCTTCTTTGATATTGGAAAACTAGTTTTTGGTAGCTAAATCTTATAAAGTTAAGGTTTTTCTAAGTATTGGTGAAGTTATTTGATCAAAAGTACCTTATTTCTAAGCATTTTCTCATCAAAAAAGTCATTTTTTGGATGAACAGTACGTTTTACGCGTAAGTTGGTCGGAAATAGTACTATCTCCAGCTGTCTACAGTGTTTTTTGGTCGGTTTACGCATAAAATTTGGTCTAAACCCTTTTCCTACGCGTAAAATAGGCTTAAACCCTTTTCTTACGCGTTAAATAGGCTTAAACCCTTTTCTTACGCGTTAACTTGGTCCAAAACCCTTTTCTTACGCGTAAAATAGGCTAAAACCCTGATCCTACGCGTTACTTGCTCTTCTACGCCTTAAACCTACGCTTAAGTTTGATTCTACGCGTAAGTCAAAGTTACGCGTAACTTGCCAGAGTTTACGCGTAAGCTTCATCAACGATCTTCTCTTTGTGCTACGGTGACTCAGTACTTCCCTAGCTTGGATAAGTTAGTGGAATACTTCGACTACGAATATCTTTCAAGCTTGGATAAGTTTGAAAGAATTGTTTGGTTGTTTAAACCTTACGCATAAGTCTAAACTTACGCATAAGCCTAAACTTACGCGTAAAGAGAAAACTTACGCATAAACTATTAGTTTACGCATAATCTACTCTTTACGCATAACTTAAAGTTTACGCGTAAGATTAAGTTACGCGTAAGAATTGAACTTACCCCAAGGATTTTGCAACTTACTCAAAGGAACGTGCATTTCATTCTTCTACAAAGATCCATTTCTACTCAAGTGTTCTAAGATGTCTCAACCACCTAATCACTACTTCCCTCACTCTTATCCTCAGCAACAACAACCTCAGCAGTATCAGCAACAACAACCTCAGCAGTATCAGCAACAATACCTTCCGCACATAATGAATCAACAACCTCCTAAATACAATCCACAACAACATTACCTAATGATGCAACAACAGCTCATTCCGCAACAACAACCATATCAAGTGCCACTACAAAACACTCAGTTTTCCTCCAAACAACCTCACTGGTTTGACAGAATGTGTGAAGTTATTACAACTCAACAATCCCGACATGAGGCAGGATCACTTGAAACACCTCCAATGCTTACACCTGGAAACTATGTGCAATGGTCAAGTCGATTCTTACGATTTCTTGAACTAAAGAAACCTCATGGGAAATTCTTGAAGCAAGTGATACTTGAAGGACCATTTGAGTGGCCAACAAGATTTGAAGCTGGTGATCCAAATGCTGATCCTCCACGTCCTCCTGGTGATAGACCCCTTGCAGAATCTGCACTCACTGAAGAACAGAAACTACATCGTGAAGCTGATCAGTATGCAATGGCTTATATACTTCAAGGTATACCTAATCCGATCTATCGAAGTGTCGATGCTCAGAAAACAGCCAAAGCTATGTGGGAACACGTTCATCTCCTAATGGAAGGAACTCAATTGAACAAAGATGACATGGAATCCAAGCTTTACATGGAATACACTGACATCACAATTGAACCTGGAGAGTCACTTGAATCCTACTATCATCGTTTCACAAATGTGGTCAATGATCTGGAACGTCACAAAATCACAGTACCAAGGATCGCTGTGAACTCCAAATTTGTTGGTAGTCTTGGCCCTGATTGGCATAAATATGTGACATTTGTTCATCAAACGAAGAATCTTCATGATGCTCCATATGGCTTGTTGTATGACTTTTTGAAACACCATGAACCTGAAGTGGAAAAAGATCGAGCTCTACGAGGAGGTTACACACCTACAACAACACCAAATTCTTTGGCTCTCGTAGCTCAATCTCCCTATGCTCCACCACCACTGTCAAATCATGCATATGTTCAAGAGCAGAACTACTTCAGTTATCCACAATCTTCCACCTCGAACCAAATGGTCCCTTATGATTCATCTCCACAAGATACTTCTACTCAACTTGTTCCGTCAAACAACAATGATGCTGTGTACTACTCCAACTGCAATGATGATGACGATGATGACTTTAATACGTTGAATCAAGGACTTGCTCTTATTGCTCGTGCTTTCAGCAAATTCTCCAACAAAACGAACAACCGTCAACGTTCATCTTCTAATACCAGGAATCAAGCTGTTGTAAATGATGGAAGAGTGGAAATTCAGAATCGTAACTATGGTAGATCTGGTTCAGGAAGTTCTTCAGGAAGTTATGGGAATGGTCAGAGGTTTGGTAACAATGCAGGGTTCAGGAACAACTCAGGATCTTCTCAACAAAGGTCTGACTCAGTTGCTACAAGGAACTCAACCTCAGGGAATGCAGTTTGGTGCTACAATTGTAATGAACAAGGTCATATTGCTACAGCATGTCCCAAACCGAGAACTCGGGGTAGCAAGTTTCACAAGCAGGCATTACTCATGGCTCTTCAGGATGAAAAAGATGGACATTTCCCTGAACAGGACAACAACTTCATGGCAAATGTGAACAACGATGATGACATGGAAGATCTGGAAGCCAATGCTGCTGTGATGCTTATGGCCAACATGCAGGAACTTAAGCTCAATGATTCAGGTCCAGTGTATGACACTGACGGCTTGTCTCAGGTACATGACCTCAATGAATGCTTTATTAATGAAATAGTCTCACCCTCTGCTTATGAATCAGATATGGCGCAAGTTGTTCCATCTAAATCATCTTCATCATCTCATACAGATGAACAAATAAACACAGTTGTCATATTCGATGATGACACAGTTGTTTCATTTGATGATCCTATTAAGAATGATAAACATGATCATTTCGAACAACATGAACCATCATTTGATCCAGACCCTGATCTCATATTGTTATCAAAACAACTGGATGCTCAACAATTGCAAATAATAAAATGCAACGAGAAAAACAAAGTTTTGAAAGAACAAAATGCGTCACTTGCAAGAGATATTGAATGTTATAAAATTCAGCTTTCTAATCAGGAAGACAAGATTAAAAATGCAAAAAGTTTTGAAAAAGCTTTTCACGATTCCTACAACAAAGAACAAGATCTTCAACGCAAAATGCAAGATTTAATCGAGTCAAACGGAAAGTTGATTTCAAAACTCGAAAGTGAAAATAGTGAATTGAAAATGCAAGTCGAACGTCTTCAAACAGAACTTTCAAAAACAGAAACAGAATTGTCAAGTTGTCAAAAAGATTTTTGTGAACATAAAATACGAAAAAGGAAGTATATAGATGACTTACTCGGTGATATTGTTGATCTTGAAAAACAATTGAAAGAATTTCGTAACATTGTTTACAAACACGGGAACTCTGTCACAACAATTCAGAAATTTACTTTAAAACCGAGACCCGGTACTGGATTTGCACTTGGCGATTACAATTCAATGTTTCTTCACAATGCATTCAAAGATGTTCCAAAAATTTACAGTATGGACTATTTGCTTGATAATACAATTGTGCGTGCTGTTGTTTTTGATACTGAGGAAGAAGAAGAACTTGAAGACGAGAGTCGGTCAAAAATGAGTAATGTTCAATATTGCACACCATATGACTATTCAAAAAATCCAGTCAAGTTCGTTACTCAAAAGGATTTACCTGAGAAATCATGGTTTATCGAAGAGTCGTATGTTTCATCTCACAATGAGGCCCCTGTCCAAACTGTAGCACAAGTAAATGGTCCTTTACCATCATCCGGTGAACTTTCACCCTTACCAAATAGTGTTCGTGTCTTAAATTATTTCAAAACTTTTATGGAAGACATCAAAATTTTGGAGGAGACAATTGAACGTAATTCTGAAATAAAAGTTGAAACGTTTCAATCCGCTTACGAGCGCGAAAAGAGAGATATTTTTCAAAAACAAATGTTGCCTATTGTCAAACACCTCCGTCTCTGTGCTACACGTTGGGATCAGGAACTTCAAAAGGAGGTCAAACATATGATAAACGTTTTCAATGATAATAAAAATGAAATTTTGGTTCAAAAGCAAAGAACTAGAGTTTTCAAAAATGATGCTGATCGACTCTTAGAACAAGTTCTCAATGCTGATATTTTGTCTGTTATCATGAATGATCTCTATAATTCTGGTACTTCTATGCTTAAGCATGATCATTGTGTTGATAATAACTTGTTGAATGTGGAAATTGAGACACTGAAACATGAGAATGATAATCTGAGGAAAAAGAATGATGATGTGACAAAACAGTTTTCAAAACAAATCAGTCTACTCAATCAAAGGCTTGAATGGTGTCAAGCTAAAAGTCTTGAAAAGGAATTGAAGTTTCAAAGTCACAATGTTTCAAACTCTTGTCAACTTTGCAAAAACAATGAGTCTTTAAAAGGTTTGTGTCTCAAATACGAGAAAGAAATTGCGAAGTTAAAAATTGAAAATGACGAATTTCTACAGAACCACATAGACATCAAATATTGCAATGGTATACTTGAGTCTAATATTCAGGATAAGAATCACATCATCATCGAGTTGAAAGAGAAAATCAAAATACTTGAAAAAGGAAAGATGGTTGACACCACGGTGATCGCACCAGGAATGTATAAATTAGACAAAACTAATAAAGGAAAGGTTATTCAAAATACTAATGTTGATACCTCCACTTCTACAGGACTAGTCTTCCCTAATAGCGTTAGCAGACCCAAGCGACAAAGTAAAAAGAAGAATAGGCTCTGGCAACGTAAGAGAGGATCACTAGAAGCTCAAGGAGTAGAAGATCACCTTAGGAATTTGAATAATACTCATGTTGCATCGGATTTAGATTCTAATCTGGCAAATTCTAATCAAAATCTAAATGTAACGAATGATGTACCTTTAAATGTTTTGAATATTAATGCATCTTGTGTGTTTTGTCGTAAAAGCGTTTCATCTGGTGATCATACTAAATGTATAGCTAATTCTCTACTTCATCGTCATAAGAAACGTAGGACACGCATTCCTTCTAGGCCCACTACTGCCTCTAAGTCTATCTTAGGAAAGCCGCCTTCTACGATTTCTAGTGAAGTTGATGTTACCCCCATAGGTGCAGAGAACAAGTCTAGGAATCAGCCAAACACTAGTGAATACACCATTAAGAAAGCTCGAACTAGTTGGAATTGGCAACGTTGGTTACAACACAAACCTGATTTTAAATGGATTCCTAAATTATTGAATACTTGTGCTTCTAACCAACTGGAACCCGCAGTTTCTTTGGGTTCCACCCTTACTTCTGTTCCATCCGTGTCCTCTTCTTGTGATGCAGGTGGTGCAGATTGTTCTCTGGATTGTTGATAGCGGATGCACCCGACATATGACAGGCAATCTCAAACTGTTACACAACTTTGTCTCAAAGTTCATTGGTACTGTCAGATTCGGGAATGATCATTACGCTTTAATCATGGGGTATGGTGACTTTATCAGTGGGAACATCGAAATAAGCCGTGTTTATTATGTGGAAGGCCTTGGACACAACCTTTTCTCTGTTGGTCAATTCTGTGATGGGGATCTAGAAGTTGCATTTCGTGAGAAAACTTGCTTTGTTCGTGACTTACAAGGAAATGACCTTATGTCTGGCTCCCGTGGCTCCAATCTTTACACAATATCAATGTCAGATATGATTGCAACATCTCCGATATGTCTTCTCTCCAAAGCAGAATCGACTAAATCTTGGTTATGGCACAAACGTCTTTCACACTTGAATTTCAAAACTATGACTGACCTTGCTCGTTATAAACTTGTTGAGGGATTTCCAAGATTCCGTTTCACCAAAGATCACTTATGTCCTGCCTGTGAACAAGGAAAAAGTACTTGGGCTCATTTTCCTTCAAAATCTGAACACAGTACGAATCATGTTCTACAACTGCTTCATATGGATTTGTGTGGACCGATGCGTGTTCAAAGTATCAACGGTAAACGCTACATACTAGTAATCGTTGATGATTTTTCCAGATGGACTTGGGTTTATTTTCTACGAAGTAAAGATCAGGCTCCTTCTATGATCATCACCTTTCTCACTAAAATTCAAGTTCAGTTACGCAACACGGTCCGAATAGTCAGAACTGACAATGGAACTGAATTCAAGAATCAGACACTTAGGTCTTATTATGAGAAAGTGGGAATTGAACATCAAACATCTATTCCTAGAAGCCCAGAACAGAATGGTGTTGTTGAAAGACGCAACAGGACGTTAGTGGAAGCTGGTAGAACTATGTTGATTAATGCTCAATTACCTGATTACTTGTGGGCAGAAGCTGTTTCAACCGCATGCTATACTCAAAACCGTTGTATGATCACAAAACGTCATCGCAAAACACCATATCAAATTGTTCACAAAAGGAAACTGAACATCGATTACTTTCATGTTTTTGGAGCACTCTGCTATCCGAAAAATGATCGTGATGATTTAGGTAAACTTAAAGCAAAGGCTGACATCGGAGTGTTCATTGGATATTGTGAAAATTCTAAAGGTTTTCGGATTTGGAATCGTCGTACTCGTGAAATTCAAGAAACCATTCACGCTAATTTTGATGAACTCACCCAGATGGCTTCTGAGCAACACAGCTTAGGACCCGAATTTAACCGTCTTAACTCTCCGGCATCTTCGGCTGAACCATTGCCACTCAACCGCAAAGAATTGGAAACCTTGTTTGCTCCACTGGTTGATGACACAATTGAATACCGTCCTACTGAGGTCTCACCAAATTCCGCTGCTCAACCTGACAATATTCATGTACCAGACTCACCTCAACAAACTTCAACAACTGTTGAGAGAGACGGTCCTCCAATTGCTTCACCATCTACAGTAGAACAAACTGTTTCTAACTCCCGCCACTCAGCTGAAGATCCAACACCACTATCAGTTCCACAATCCGCAGAGCATGATCCTGATGCGTTCTTCAATCCGTTTGCACCAGCTACTACAGTTCCTGATATAGCTGAGTCGTCAACACGCAACTTGGATCCTGCCAACATGCGAGATACATATCAACTACACCCTTCAACACACAAATGGACCCGAGACCATCCTCTAGTTCATATTATCGGCCATCCAGATGCACCAGTTATGACAAGACAACGACTTCACACAGATGGAGAAACTTGCATCTACGCACTCACAGTTTGTCATGAAGAACCCAAGAACATTAAAGATGCAATGACTTATGACAACTGGATTGAATCTATGCAAGAGGAATTTCAGCAATTCATAAGATTAGAAGTCTGGGAATTAGTTGAAAGACCTGACGGAGTCTTTGTCATTGGGTTAAAATGGATCTGGAAGAATAAGCTTGATGCTGAAGGCACTGTCATACGAAACAAATCACGTCTGGTAGCGAAAGGATACTCTCAACTGGAAGGTCTAGATTTTGCTGAATCCTTTGCTCCAGTGGCTCGACATGAAGCTGTTCGGATCTTTTTGGCCTATGCCGCACACAGGAATATGGTAATCTTCCAAATGGATGTCAAAACAGCATTTCTTAATGGAGATCTCCGTGAAGAAGTTTATGTCAGCCAACCTGAAGGCTTCGTTGATCCTGAGCGTCCTAATCACGTTTACCGACTCAAAAAGGCACTCTACGGACTCAAGCAAGCCCCACGGGCGTGGTATGACAAACTCTCTACTTTCTTATTGGCCAATAAATTTTCTAAAGGATCGGTGGATCCCACACTATTTACAAAAACCTACGGGGAGGACTTACTTGTTGTTCAAATATATGTCGATGACATCATCTTTGCCTCAACAAAACGAAGTTACTCTAATGATTTTGCAAAATTAATGAAAGATAATTTTGAAATGTCCATGATGGGTGAACTTTCGTTCTTTCTAGGACTTCAAGTTCATCAATCACCCCGTGGAATTTTTATAAATCAGTCTAAATATGCTCTTGAAATTTTAAAGAAACATGGAATGATGTCTTGTGATACTTATAATACACCAATGGGCTATACCACAAAACTAGATGCTGATTTACATGGGACTCCAGTTGACCCTACCAAATACCGAAGTATGATTGGGTCCCTCATGTATCTCACAGCTAGTAGACCTGATATAGTATTTGCTGTCTACATGTGCTCCCGCTATCAGTCCAGACCAACTGAAAAACACCTCAGTGAGGTCAAGAGAATCCTTCGATACATAAAGGGAACCATTAACTTGGGGATCTGGTATCTGAAGGATTCTGGCTTTGAACTAATTGCTTTTTCAGATGCTGACCATGCAGGATGTTTAGACACACGCAAAAGTACATCTGGTGGATTACAATTTCTCGGAGACAAACTTGTGTCATGGCAATCTAAGAAGCAGGACTGCACTTCACTGTCATCTACAGAATCTGAATACGTAGCCATGTCTGCTTGTTGTGCTCAAGTCATTTGGATGAGATCACAACTTAAGGATTATGGCTACCTATTCAACAGGATTCCTATCTACTGTGATTCAAAGAGTGCAATTGCTATCTCCTGCAACACTGTGCATCATTGCAAATCCAAACACATCGATCTCCGATATCATTTCATCAAAGAGCATGTGGAAAGGGGTACAGTTGAACTTTATTTTGTTGGAACTGAATACCAATTGGCGGACTTACTTACCAAATCCTTGGCACCATCCAGGTTTGCTAGTTTAGTTCACCAAATTGGTATGCGATGTTTGACTCCAGAGGATCTGGAAAAGTTTTTAAAACACAATTGATCGTCAAACATCAAAACTATCTTTGTAAATATTTTTTTCAAAAAGAAAATACAAAAATATAAAACCAATCAAAAACTCAAAAAGATTTTTTTGTGGTCTTTTATCTCAAAAAAAAAAAAAAAAAAAAATGCAAGTATAAACCACCTCTTTCGACACTATTTTATAAAATGTCTTCAAATATTTAAAACAAGTGTTGAGGGGGAGGAAAAGTAATGTTTTACTAATTTCTTAAAAAATATTTTACCTTTTTATACTTGCATTTTACCAAAAAAAAAAACATTTACGTTTTATCTACTAAGTTGATTCAAAAGGTTTTCGGGTTACTCTCCTTGATCAATACCAATTTAATTTTACCATGATCTAAGGTCGAAGGGGAGTAGGACAAGTTGTTCTTATCATTTCTTGGAGTTAATATGCGAATACTATGTGTGATAATGTGGTTAGGCTTTGGTTTGAATGTTTTGTTAGGTTAAGGGACTAATAATGTCAACTTACTAAACTTTCATTAACCCTAGTCAAAACTACTTTTGACCAACAGTAACTCATTTTTTTTTCACCAAACACATTTATTACTACACCTACTTGATCAAACGGCAACAAATCATTGTACTAATCCAAGAAGTTTTCATCTAATCTGATAAAGGTAACATGTTTTGATCATAATTCTAAACAAGGGTTTTTAATTTTATAACAATCCAACGGCTCAATCAATCACAAGTGTTTAATTTGTTTTTGAGTTATGCGTAAAAATCAAACCCAGAAAGATGTGATGATTTGATTGAATTTGGTGATGGGATTTGTTCATATGATGCTATTAAACATGTTAGTCAACTCCAATCTCACCCAGAATCATCAATTGAGTGATTTGAATGATTTGGTTTATTAGGGTTCATACGTATAGATTAGGGATTCTTGATTGTGAATGTTTTGTTTCTGATTAATGATAGGGATAGGGCATATTAGTGATAAGGATCATATCCCAGTAGATTAATTACATCACATATGTGTTTGAATCATTAATCGATGATCTAGGGTTCGAATGTCACTAGCAGATTCAATTTTAAGATTTTGTGGATAATTTGTGTTGTTATTTGGAACATATGATCCTGATGATGTTTGTATCACTTGCCCCATGTTTATTCCTACCCAGAATCACGTTTGATTAAGGTTGTGATTAGGTGTTCATGCGTGTTTACGCGTTAAGTTGTATTAGGCATGTTTACGCGTTAAAATGTGTGAATTAAGTGTATTGGATTAATTATTGATCAGTGGTAATGTTTGTGCACTTTCAGGAAACATCCAACTCGAATTTCTAAGGTGAATTTCTGGAAAATGGTGTCTTTACGCGTTAAATGTTCATCCTACGCGTAAGATTGAATCTTACGCGTAAGATTCGACACGTGGACAAATTGTGTCTTGGATAAGACATAGTTTACGCATAAAATTGTTCTTACGCATAAGTTCTGACCTTACGCATAAGTCTAGAACTTACGCGTAAGTCATTACCTACGCATAAGTTGCAATTTACGCCTAAGGGTAATCCTACGCGTATCTTCAGTTTCTACGCTTAAGACTTATCTTACGCGTAAAATTGATCTTACGCGTAAGTTTCTCTTTACGCGTAATATTCTAACTTACGCGTAGATTTTGCACTTACGCATCATTTCTATACTTACGCTTAAGTCAGGTTACGTGTAAAGACAGCAAATTACGCGTAAACTTGTCAAATTCCAAAATTTTCTAAGTGTTGGAAATTTTCCAATGTGTAACTTGTTGTAAATGATAAACTTATGTTGTAACTGAATTGTTTTATGTTTCTAACAAGTAATATAACTCAAGTTTGTCACATATCAAAAGTTTTTCACACACACAAACCCCCACTGATCAATGTCAAACATGCAAATGTAAACATGTTCAATGAATGTCTATGCTAACATCATCAACAATTGCCATGTTTGTGTGTTTATGATCTATTCAGATGGCAGAACACAATGATATCCCATACGGACCAGAACCTGAACCCATTCGTGCATGGGAAGCTACCTTTCCTGAAAACTACTCCAGAAAGATAGGAAGGAACAACCTGAGAGTCAACTTCAACAAACTTACATGCAATGAGTCTTCTTGCCTTGTTGCAGTTGATGCTCTCATCAATCACCCGTGCAAAGTTCTACTCACCAAATCTGCTGCAGTGGCATGCTTCTACATACATCAGTTTTGGCACACAATCCACCTGGACCTCCTGGAAGAGTCCTTTACTTGTATGCTTCACATGAGACAAGTCACGGTCGACAAGGATCTTCTCCGTAGTGCTCTTGGACTTCCCGAACTTGAACCGAATGAAGAGTATGACCAAGTTCCCACTGAAGAAGAATTGATAGAATGGCTGAGAGATATTGGGTATGATGAGTCTGAAGGGGTCATTACTAGTCACTCTAGGGTCAATATCAGATTTCTTCCACAGCCTTGGAGAACTCTCTACATCATAATTGCCAAGTCACTATCTGGCAGAGACACAGGCCATGAACACCCTAAGCTCCAACATCTCAAGCTGTTCTGGGCTATTGCTAATGTCAAGAAGGTTGATTATGCCAGCATTATCTGGGAAGACATTGTGTGGCACATACACCGCAAGACGACCAATATTCCATTCGTCCGTTTCACCAAACTTCTTATTGCAAGCTTCCTCCATGAATATGATGACATTCCTCAAAGATTGAATGATGAGTTTCAGCACACATACAAGAATGAGGACACACTGAAGGTCATCAAGAGAATGGATACAAGTACAAGGAAACAGGGAAAGAAACTTCCAGATAGCCTCTTAACTGACAAAGTCAAGGCTGGCAATAACTACAAGTACTACCTACAAGCCATTGAAGCAGAGAAAGTTGGGTTCTTGGACGAAGCTGCTCTACCTTCATACATGCAGAAGAAAGGTAAGAAAGGTAGCAAATCGGGCAGCTCAGAAAGTTCTACTAAGTCCAAACCTAAGAAAAAGCCATCATCTAAGGTCAGAATTCCTGCAAAGAAACCTACTGTTGAACCTGGCTGGTTTCCCTCACCTCCACCTTCTCCAAAACCTGCTGACTCTGAACAAACCGAATCCGACGAAGGTCCTATTTACAGTGAAGCCTATGCCAATATCACCAAGAAAGTCAATCTTGATGAAATTGACGATAAGGATTTGACATTCGAAGATTGGGATAAGATTATTGACGAATCTGCTGATCATGCTGAATCCCCCGCACACCTCTATCAACGTCCATTCACCAAAGCTCAGACGATTTTGGAAGAGGAAAGGATTAGAAGAGAAAAGATGAAGGAACCAGTTACAGCTGTACAAGAGCCTGAAGGCCTTTCAGTCGAAGAAGAAAATGAACGGGCTCTCAACCTCGGTCTCCTTCACAGCCGAATTGATACATTCAATGCTGATCAACCTCCACCTCCAGTGTTCTCTCAGACCACCGAAGTTGGCGGGTCAAGCAGCATTCCTGAGCCTACCACAGGAATCTCCTCAGACTTAGTTGTTTATGATAATCCCTCAGTGTCTCCCACCGACATTGAAATGACTATGGAAGAGGAAGAAGAGGAAGATCCTATGGACACCGATGCTCCAAGACTTATGTCTATGGAAGAAATGGAGCGTAGAGAAAGAGCTCAGGAAGAGGAACTGAAAAGAAAACAAGAAGCTGAAGAGGCCAGACTTGAAGAGATTGCTCAAGCTAAACTGGAAGAAACAATCAGAATGGAAGAGAGCAGGAAAGCAGAGGAGGCAGCCAAACTGACTGAAGAAAAGTCTAAGAAGGAAGAAGAAGCCAGGCTGGCTGAAGAACTAAGGCTTAAAGCCGAAGCTGATAAGCTGGCTGAAGATAAGCTAAAGGAGGAAGAAGAAGCCAGGCTTGCTGAAGAGCTTAAGCTTAAAGCCGAAGCTGATAAACTTGTAGAAGAACAAAGGTTGAAAGAAGAAGCAGCCAGAGTCAAAGAAGTTGTACAACCCGAACCACAGAAAGGAGATGTCAAAGACACAACCACCATTATTGAATCATCACAGTCATCACCTCCTGCATCTGAATCAACACGTGACAAATCAATCAAGAAACCGAGCTCCAAAGCCTCTGCTGCATCTAAGTTACTCAAGTCAGCTTTCAAGAGGGTACATGAGAAGAAGAGAAGCAAACTTGAAGATCAGGTTGCTACACTTGCAACCCAGGTTGCTGAACTATCTAAGCTGAACTCGAACGTCAAAGAGCTACAAGATAAGGTTGACATTTTCTTAGCTAAAGACGTAACAGAGAACTTGGAAGCCGCACTAGCAGCTCAAGCACAGGAATACATGGCACAACACTTAGTGGCTGAGCTGAAAGATCTACTGGCACCAATGAGAGACGAACTCACCAAGTTCGCTGAGCAAGCAGTAAAGAAAGTTATCCGATCAACAACCTTCACTCTTCGTGCCGACAAGTCTACTGCTCCTTTACCAGGACTTTCTCTGGATGATTTGGAAGCTCAACTCCTCGAAAAGCTTGCAAACAAGTTCACCTTGACTCCTGAAGAAGCAAAAGTCCTGGAAGCACTGAAAAACAAAATGAACAAAGAATCTTGCAGCACAGAGGCCGATAAGCTGAAACGTCAAAGAGATGATGAAGACAAGGATCCTAATTCTCAGGCAAAGAAACAGAAACAAGCCGAAGGACCCTCATCTCAGCACAAATCACCGGTAATCCCTCCTACCACAACAACTTCCTCACAACAACCGAAAGCATCAAGTTCTGCTCCCAAGTCACACGACCATTTCGTATACACCGGTGGTGACGACATACCTCAACCCGATGAAGTTCCAGAACCGTCTCCTAAGAAGAAGAAGAAAGATAAGAAAGGAAAGCATCATCAACCCACACCAGACACCTCATCAAAAGGCACCGAACCATAGAAACCCAAAACAGTTCTTAGCTGGCTAGATCAAGACAACAGTGCCGAATACTCCTGGTTTGATAAGATGATCAATTCGCAACCACCATTGGAAGACAATCATGAACCTCAAGATGGTCGAACAGTGGAATACGCTCAAATGATTCAACAAAAGTTTAAGATGAAAAAGATGAATAAGAAAGAGCTGCGAAGAATCAAAAATGATGCTTTCAATCTTCTGAAAGATAGGTCTGCTAACTCAATCGAGCTTGAATACCATCCGGAAAATATTGCTCGAGCTATGTCAAGCAATATTGACTGGATCAATCCTGAATCATATGTCGATCCGGTCACTAAGAAAACCGCACCTTACATTACTGACTGGTCCAAACCACTACCAATGATTGGGAAGCCTAAGGAACCAAAGATCCCGTACAAGTTCTTCTACAACACAGACTTGGAATTTCTGAGACTTGGCAGCAAGATCGAAAAGAAATACGTTACCTCACTCGCCTTTCTCCCTGCAGCTCGATATCTCAACAATGCCATCGAAGAAGAAGCTTCAGCACTATTCGTCGACAAAATTGTTGAATATGACCGGAATGCACTTTATGGTATTCATCATTGGCCAGACAACCGGGCACAATACTATCGAAGCAGCAGACTTAACCAAACGATGGGTGAAGTAGAAAGTGATTTGAAGATCGTTTCGATTCAATTTATTTCGACTGTCACTCACTTTGGGTACCCCTTCCTCAGCAAAATCACACTTAAAAGACTTGATGAAAAGGAGTACGATATTTCCGAGTCTGACTTTCCACGACTACGTCTCAACGACATTGAAGACATGTACTTGCTCAAAGTTCAAGGAAAACTCTGTGGCTTGCCCAAAAAGATGCAACTTGCCTTTATCCAAGCTCTACTCATCTTCATCAGGCAGATAGTCGTTAGAGAAAGAGTCGAAGATCTTCAGTTAGGAGTGGAAAGTTACCAGAAGAAGCTCAATCTCACCAAACCAAACCTATTTGACATCCCCGACCTTCAACATCTACCTCAATACTCCTTGATCAGACGACCATTTGGGTTCACCTACCGAAGTGTTAACGGTCGCAACTGCTTTATGGGTTATGAAGAAATTCATAAGTTCTGTGATGAAACTCTTAAGTTCGTCAGAGATGGGATCAAAGGCAGAGTCAATGACATTGAACTGGGAAAATCCAAAAGGTGGAACACCAATGAAGCCCGGGATGCTCGCAGATTCATCTTAAGGATTGAGAACAGATTGAAGCGCAGGGATCAGTTCCGAAGGTTGGAGAGTTATGTGGGAGGCAGATCCAAATTTCCGGTGCTGACATTTCAGAAGCCTGATTGGTAGATCATTGTAAGATTTTGATTTGATTTGTCAATAATTTACTTCATAATGGTTTGTGCACGCATATCAGTGTACAACCCGATCTTGTAAAGAAAGGACCCTGAGGTACGCATCAGTGCCTCAATCCTGATATAAGGAGCGAAGGCTTCTTACTTTTGAGTAGAATTAATCAAACATTTATGATTTTTCACAATTCTGCTCAAAAGGACAAGTATTTCACCTCAATAAGACCTAATCACTTGTTGAGGGGGAGCACTTGTCAAAAACAAAATACTTTGCTTAAAATCAAAAGTTCTTGGTGAATCTCCCCGTAAGACTCAAAAGGCATATTTTAATCTAAAAGATTATCAAAAACATCATTTTATATGCTATTTTTGAGGGGGAGAAAATGAAAAAGTGATTAAAATATACGAAGTCAATGCTTAAAAGTAGTATCATGTGCGAGCTAGACTCAGTTTTAACCCAGGAATTGACGAGGCAATAAATGTTTGTAATATCAAAAAGACTTATCCTCGACGGGTAATAACATCAAGTTAGATACTAGAGCTAGTTGTCACCTAAAAGCTGACAATGTATCTCTTTATCTAACCACGTAAGCGTGTCTTGAAAAGGATTAGTCTTAGTAGAAATGTACCGTCTCGAGAAACTTTCTGTGGACTTGACCAGGCCGGGTAATAACTTCAAGCTAGTTTAACTAGTGATGTAAGCGTGTCTCGAATCGGTCCTGTTCACAGAAAGTGGATCAATTCAAAAGTGACTGCTCCTCCCGCATGTGCAAATTTATTAAATACTTATGAGCACATGTGCAGGGGGAGCCCTTCAAAAGTGTACGCAAAACTCTCAAAGTGTTAACCAAAATATTTGATTATCACAAACACTTTGAGAGATTTTCAATCAAAGGTTTCTTGGCTACTGTCGGAGTTATAAGGTGATTAAGATAGGAATATCCGTCCTATGATCCGCCAGAGCCGGAGGGATCTACCCAAGGACATCTCCCATAGCTAGAATTAGAAGTCCTTAGGTATGATACGAAAAAGGAGAAATGAATGAAAGGGAAAGAAGGAGTTGAAGAATTAAAAGGAAAAGTAAAGTAAAGGGTGAAAAGAAATAGCCCTCCATATGTTCAACCTTAGGGCAGACACCGGGTTCAATACGTATGCTACTGGCTGTTGCAAAAGTCAACACCGGTATTGAAGATTAAGTCGTCATGGACCCAGTGACGCAATGCACTAAACCTTCTTAACCACTCAAGTTCTCTTAAAAGGACTTGTTTCATTCTCACGGGGATCCCGCGTAATCTATCGACCTATCTCTTAGAGACGGTTGATATTGAAGCAGGAGACACCTCCCCAGTCTCCGCATAGGAAACCTAGGTGTGCACTTATAGAGTCTAGAGCCTCAAGATACATCAAATATCTCTTAGGAACACTTAGTATTTCTACAACTGGTGTTCTACATCAATGGACACCAGCTGTAAATTATCGAGTCCTTCGCAGGTCTTAGCAATCTGCCGAGAACGTTTATGAGAGGATTACTTAAGTATTTCTCAATGATTGAACGGAAATCCTGCCAGGGTCAACATCAAACATCCCTGACAGCAGGTCACTTCGGTAACCCCACAAGGGTTACGCTTAGTGTTTGCGGTGGTTCCATTACGGTCTACAGTCGTGGAGTGATCCCCAACGACTCACCCAGTCATTGAGCTACTTAGTAGGTCTCGTAAGCTCCTTCGGGAGTATCTGATATGGGAACGGCCTGGATAAGGATTAGAAGGAGTCTTCACAATATGCTGTTGATGAGCTCTAATTCCTTATCCGTAAGTACCGGTTATTTTATTGCTAACTGTTTACTCGCAGGTACCTCACTTCCATGATGGTAGATTCCAACATGCTCATACATACATCTTGAAGTCAAAGAAAACTCCTCCAAAGATCTTAAGCAACACAAAGTTCAAAGAAAGATTCTACACCAATAAGAAGAATCTACAAAGTATAAAGACAAAGATCTCAAAGTATGAAAAGGAACTTCTTGTACGTGAAAGTCTAAGTCTAAAGATGTATGAGTATGTTGGAATGGCGGACAACCACCACAGACGCAGGAGTGACGAACGGCAGACAACTTCATAACCGAATCACTACATCATCACCAAAGAACAAAGACAAAGAGCAAAGTATATTCATTATCATTCAACCAATTTTGAAGACGTCTAGAGTTTTACATGTCACAAGTGAACGACAAAGATGAAGACGTCGAGCAACCGTGATGACCGACCCTTAGGGGGAGATTGTTGGGATCATACTTTAGTATTTAGTCAAGTCTCGGTCATTACATTTTGTAATAGGTTGCTTTAGTATTATTTATGATTATTGTTTAGTTAATGGGCAACATGTAAAAGCCCATGAGGCCTTAAAAGCCCACGTATGAAAGGATAAGGGAGGAAGGGAGTGTTGCCCTAGCTCCTCCCTTATAAATAGAAACCTTATGTTACATTTTATGTTGTTGGTTATTTGATTATCTTAGTGAAACTCTTGCACTCTCACCTTTCATATTGTCTTATAATCAACCACCTCTCATTCTCATCTTATTTCTTCATCAATCATACTTGTGTTTACATAAATGGTGACCTAACATTTAGAACTAGTATTTAGGTTTTCTAATCCTAGCGACACTATTCCTAAGCTGAATGATCAATCCCCCGGTACTTGTCACTATACTATACTACAACGATCAGGTACACTGCCTGGTGGGGGTTGTAAGCTTCTCAAGATCCCTTGAGAGGTAAATCCTGGTGCGATTCCCACGCATCAAGTTTTTGGCGCCATTGCCGAGGAATAGTTATTGTCTTGGTTAGAATTTCTTTTTATTAGGTCTACTTTCTAGATTCCTTTCTAGTAAGATTTTATTTTTATTTATTTTTAGGTTCTCTTTAGTCTATCTATTTCTTTGTGCCTTTGTTCGTAACCACCCGACATCATGGACAACGGGAACATCTTTGAACCCGTCATCCCACCACAACAAAACCCACCATTAGAACCCCTTAGGCCCTGAACCTTAGGAGAGTATTCCCGACCTAGCCACCAAGGCTACCGAAACACCATTGAGCTCACCGGAGCCAATGTGACCCCTTGCGATCCGACACCATCCGGTTGGTGCAAAGCGGATGTGCATTTCATGGACTTCGTTCCGAAGATCCAAACCAACATCTTAAGGACTTCCTCAAAATCGTAGATTCCATAGACCTAGATGTTGCAACTGGAGAGACAACCCGATTACGCCTATTCCAATTCTCTCTACGGGATCAAGCTAGTCAATGGCTTGAGCGTTTACCCGCGGGATCCATCACCACATGGGATGATCTCACCACTCGTTTCCTTGCTCAATTTTTCCCACCGGGGAGAACTACTAAGCTTAGAAATGACATCTTGATGTTCCAATAACGTCAAAATGAATCTCTTTATGAAGCATGGACTCGTTTCAAGAACTTACTCCAAAAAGTCCCTCATCATGGCATAGATCTTTGGCTCCAAGTCCAAATCTTTTATGACCATATCGACATCTCCACGAGGCGAGCCATTGACCAATCGGCCGGTGGTAAGCTACGTGATCTAAGTGCGGAACAATCATGGGAACTCATAGAAGATCTTGCTCTCTATGACAACGAAAGTTGGAATGATCCCCGTGATTTGAACAAAACGGTCAAGACAATATCTTTGCCTTCGAACAATTCTAGCACTCCCGACCGTAGGATCATGGAACTTGAGGACCAAGTCAAGTTTCTCATGAAATCTTACGAAGGTCCTAAGCCTTTAAGCCAAGTGAACAAAATCACTTCTTCATGCGAATTATGTAGTGGTCCCCACGACACTCGTGATTGTGTGGAACTCCCCGGAACAGCTTTTGCGGACTACGCATCCACGCGTACCGACGAAGCGGGAGATAAGTGGTACACTTTCAAGCCCGAGCCAAACACTTACGGTGATTCATACAACCCCTCGTGGAAAAATCACCCAAACCTTAGGTGGAAACAAAATCAACGCAATTCTTCCAATCCGCCTAATCGTTACCAACCAAACGATCCACCCTCTAACCGTACTTTCAACAACAATCCTTCTAACAACTTTGGTAGCACTAACAATCTTGAAGGATTGATGTCTAAGTTCATGGCATCTCAAGAGGCTCGCATAGCTAGGTTTGAAACCGAATTCAACCAACAACAAACAGAGATAACCAACAAGATTGACAACTTGTTGAAGGCCCTCAACAACCAAGCATTAGTCACACCTAGGAAGGACACTATGGACACCAATAACGGAAGCCAAATTAAGGACCCCTCATCATCCAAACATGTCCACTTTGTCAATGTTGTCACCATTAAGCCAATAGATAAGGAGACTGAAGAGAGTGACAAGGATGAAGTTAGAATAGAAGCCGAGACTAAGGATGAGAGTAGGGAAGTTGAGGTAGAGCCTATAGAAGAATACTTTGATAAGTTGCCCACCAAGGAGGAACGGGAATACCATAAGGATTTATTCGATAGTCCCGAAAGACTATATATCCTTGGTACCCCCCTTATCAAAATGGGAGACCCCTCTAACATTAACATCCCATGAAATATTGGGTACATGCATATATGGAAAGCTTACATCGACCCTAGATCCCCCGTGAACATCATGACTAGGATTTATTACAATTGGGTGATGAAGAAGCAACTTGATTTTAGGATGATGCCCGATAAGAATCTGATAAGTAATTTTGCAGGAAGAGTGAAGGGACTGCATGTGATTATAGGGAATCTGACCTATGAAATCGATTTTATGATAGTTGAGGACACTCGTCCGGTGATAGATGCTTTCCTAAGCCAAATAATATTTGGAAAACCATTTGTTGAGGCCACTAGGATGAGTTATGATCCGACTTTAGGGATAGTTAGATTCAAGAAAGAAAATGATGAAGTTGCCTATCAAATGCCCTACAAAATTGAGCAATACCGCCTTCTCTCTAATATCGAAAAGGAACACAAGCAAGCGGCTTATTATAGGAATGAGGAGGATAGACGTAGAGGAGTAGAGTATGTAAAGAACAGAATGCTTGGTTTCTACAAAGAATGCTTGCAACTAGGTCCGGAGTACAAAATTGGTTTAGAAGACGACCTAGAGAGTGGAACCAATGATGAGGTCACGTAGTAACCCATGACCTTGAGTCTAGCTACAAGACTCGTAAATAAAGAAAAGCGCTTCTTGGGAGGCAACCCATGCTTTGTGTGATTTTATTTTGTTTGTTTGTTATTTGCTTCCGTATGCATGCTTAATTTTTATTGTTGGTAGATCATGTTTCTAAACTAAATAGTGGAAATACTTTACTTTGTTGTTTTGGCCTAGTCTTAACTTCACCTAAAGGTATTTTTGCAAAAGATAAGTGTAAGGGGAAACCCCAAATATGTTTTTAAGAAACAAACCGATCATGATTCTCCACAATATTTAATGAACATGTATATTCGTATTTGTTAGAGTCAAATGCTTGTATTGAGTCATAATGAAATTTTGCAGGATTTTCCAGGAAGTAGGACCAAGTTTTTCCAGAAATTTTCTGAAACTTAACATAAGAATTTCTGCAGGTCACTTCTGACGGCGTCAAGTGTAAAAATCTGGAAATTTTACCAGTTTTGTTTTTCTAATGGAGTCTTATGGTTTTTGTGAATTAGTAAGTTTTATAATCTCCAGGAGATCTGCAAACTTCATTCCACAAGCATTATATCTTATCTTATTTTCTAGGATTTAGTAACTTATATAGGATGCCGTCGATTTTACGCGAGGTTGTCTTGTCTATTTTATCAGGTTTTACAGGTTATGTAAGACAAGAAGATGATTTATATTCTGGAAGGGAAGCTTTGATTGTTCATTTTCTTGGAGGAAGATTTAACCTGGCCACCTTATTATCCATACTGAGCGAATCAGGGGAGTATTTGATTTCATTCTTTTTAATTTTTTCACTTTTACATTCTTTACTTGAACATTGGGGACAATGTTCATCTTAAGTGTAAGGGGAGGGTAAAAAGATGATACCTTACATATGCACTTTCGCTTGAGTTTGTTTTGTTTAATAGTAGATGTGTAATAAAACTATGAGAAATACTTGTTAGTGCAATTTTAGCGCCAAATTTAAATTTTTTTACAACATTTAGGAGTGAAACTTTAGCCATAGCAAGCGTTTCATGGATAGGAGATTGTATTACTAGCACATAACCGTATATTCAGAAAAATTTTCCACCAAAAAATGTGAGGTTCGCCTTTAGATTTGATAGGAAAAGCATTTATTATTAGTGCTTATGAGTGTACCGGTAGTATTTAGATTCTAGAACTTACGTTAGTGATGCATCCCGAGACCGCTAGTGAGACTACATTCGTGTGGTAGGATTTACTACATGATAAGAGGCATTAGGATCACCCTTGTGTTAAACCCGTATTATAATTACTTGACCATTTAAGTCATATTACTTGGCTAGTTAAGTCAATTAATTTTTCCCACACCCTTAGCGTTGTACTCATTTTTAGTACACGAAACCCCTAGTACACCCCTCCGAGCCTATCTTTTCGTTTCTAACTTTAAGCATTTTACTTAAAGGAAGAATTTGTTACACCCCACTTAAATGTACAACCAAATCGCCTTATCCTTCCGTGTATGCGCTCATCATTAGTGCATTATTGTTATTTGTTTAAACCCTAAGTTAACTTTCTAATTGATTACATGGTTGCTAAGTCGAGTCATATCCTTGTACATATTGTTTTGGGACGATTGGGACTCATGGGTAAGTACTTATTTTATGGAGTAATGGGGAAGAACATCATTTATTACCCCCATATATACGTTAATCTTAAAAGTGCTCCAAGTGTTTTGATTTTCTTAATTCGAGTCATTAGATTAGTTTAATGTAAAGTATGTAAAAATTCAAGTGTAAGGGAAATGGTCATTCCCTATGATGTATTATTTTGGATGGTAGGGTAAGAGTGTATGTCTAAAAAAAAAAAAAAAAAAAAAAAAAACAAAAAAAAAAAAAAATCAAAAAAATCAAGAAAAAGAAAAAAAAAATAGAAAAAGGAAAAAGAAAAAAAAAACATACGGACTACCATCCCTTTTCATTCTATGTTCATTTTATGTTTTTGTTATTTTTCATTTATTAGCTTAAGTCAAGTCTAGCCTTGGCTTAGCAACGCCATATTGTACATGTAATTAACCAAGATTGTTAACTCGCCACCAGTAAAACTTCCTTTATCCAACAAAACCGTGTATTTCATATCCCTACACCTAACGTTACAACCCTTTAAAAGACCTCTTTGATAGTTTATCCTAGGTGCTTACGCCATGTGGTGGAGGTTTGATCCTTTCCCAAGCCTATGGTAATCTATTTTGCTATGACAGGTAGTGAGAGATATCTTCCGTTTTCATATTGTAATTTACACTTTATTACACCCGAGAGATGTGAGTATCTAAACACTATTTGTGAGGTGCTAGTGTATGACCTCCGTGCTTGTCTATTGGTCTTTAGTGGGACGATTATTTGTTGTAGTTACTTTTATATTAGTGTTAAATGACCCCTAACTTGTATTTTGACTAGAATAAAAGCGCATTTGCTTGAGGACAAGCAAATCTCAAGTGTAAGGGTATATGATGAGGCGAAAAATGATCCGTTTTTAGGGGGTCATTTAAGCCCGGAATTGAATTTATTTGATCAAATATTGCCCTAAATCGTTCCTTTTGTGATTTTAGGTACTTTGGGAGTGAAATCTGGAAAATGAAGCAATTCGGACGTTTTTGGAGCATAAAAGTGATGAAAACGCCAAAGTCTTAATTTTCCATGCTGGGAACAGTAGGTGACGGCGTCAAGAGTAACTCCCTGACGGCGTCAAGAGCAAAATTCCATGACGATCCAGTAAAGATTTGACGGCGTCACGAAGTAGGGCGTCAAGAGTAAAAGTCATGACGGCCTGGAAATGATTATCACTTGACGGCGTCAAATGTAGATCAAGGCAGTCCGAGAAGAGTTTTGGCGGTGAGGTGACGGCGTCACAAGTTTAGTCTTGACGCCGTCAGACCCCTTTTCCTATATATAGTTTTCTAATTTTGACATTAAATAGGAGAGAAGTTTTGGAGAAACCCTAAGTACGAACTTGGTGCGAATTTTACAGGTTTTTCAAGGGTTACAAACCCTTGATACCTTTCATGTGTAATTGAGATAAGTGTTCTTTTAATTCAATCAATATGTCTATGTGTTGGTTGTCTATATCTTGTTCTTGTCTTAATTCCATCATGCTAGGCTAGATCTATCTTGTGTTTACTTGGATCTAATGAAACCTAGATGTTAATTATGTGTTGATTACTTGTTTATACTTGTCTTGGATGAATAATTTATATGTTAGGCTTAAGAAAACTGCCAGATCTCCAATTGGTAACATGCTTGAACGTCTTAAGAAACATGAACCGACGCGCACTAGGTCTTTATTGGTTGTATTTAATGCATGAGCCACTGTTTATAATCTGTTGGGAATTATTCTATCAGTTACCACGGCTAGTGAAGATATTACAACTGCAGAAGATTGTACTTGCAGTGGAAACTCATTACCACTACAAGAACAAACATTACCACTGCTTGCATGATAACTGTTAGAGAAACGCGCTTAGATAAACATAGAAAAGATCTTGTGTATATCTTATTCTATTAGTATTATACTTATCTTGTACAAGAGGACTCCTTGTTGTATAAAAGGAGATCCTAGGTCATAGTTAGAATATATCTTTCTAATACGTTTTCTTAGAGCTTCAAGGTGTAACCCTAGTGATATCATAGATCACTCGTATTATTATCGTTAATAATATTGGAGCTATTTGTTTTGTTACATACACTGTTCTTACATACAATTGGTTAACTTACTATCAATCTTCTAAGTATCATTAAGTAGATTCCGCATACTTAGTGGTATCACTCAAAGTATCATTATTGACACAAGTTCAAGGTGTTCACGATCCAACAAGTGGTATCAGAGCAAGGCTTTGATATTTTGATTTAGAAGATCCTATGGCAGACTCAAAAGATACAGTGGAGACAGAAACAAGCCAATCTAACATTGCTGCAAAACTTCCAAAGCTAAAGATCAATGACTTCGAGATGTGGAGGCTTATGATAGAACAATTTTTCATGGTTCAAGACTACACATTATGGGAGATCATTATGTGTGGTAATTCTTTCAAACCTGGTACAACTACAGAGCAGATTGGTGACAATACAGTAACAAAAGTTAATTCTGGTCTTGTTACTACTGAAGAAAGAAATCAACTGAAGAATGATTTGAAGGCTAGAGGTTTGCTGCTGATGGCTCTACCTAGAGAACAAGTTCTGGCTTTTAGCAAATACAAGTCTGCAAAGACTCTTTTTGATGAGATCTGTGAAGTGTTTGGTGGTAATGATTCCACCAAGAAGACTCAAAAGACTTTATTGAAGCAGACCTATGAAAACTTTGGTTCAACAAGTAATGAATCTCTTGATAGCATCTTCACAAGGCTACAAAAGATTGTTACTCAACTCACTGCTTTTGGTATTGAGGTGGAAAAGGAAGACCTAAATCTTAAGTTCCTAAGAAGCCTACCTTCTGAGTTTGACACCAATGTTGCTGTTTGGGAGGATAAGCCAGATCTGGAGACAATGAAGCTTAATGATGTGTACAATAACTTCAAAGTTATTGAACAAAGATTAAAGAAAGCTGGCAAGTTAAGAACAAGTTCTGCAAGTGTAGCACTCATATCATCATCAGGTAATGATAGTTTAGATGATGAAAGTGATAGTGATGATGACAGTGGTAACATGATTGTTTCCACTGGTAATGGAAATGTTTCCACTAGGAGCTCAAAGAAACAGGTTGCAGGACTAAGTGATGCTACTTTCTATGCCTTTATATCAAGCCATGTGGGTGGTTCAATTCTCAATCATGAGGATTTGGATCAAATTGATGAAGATGATATGGAGGAGATGGACATTAAATGGCAGGTGGCATTACTAAGCTTGAGATCAAAGAAGTTCTGGAAGAAGACAGGGAGAAAGATACATATAAGTGGTGATGAGACTGTAGGTTTTGATAAAAAGAAGGTGGAGTGCTATAATTGTTACAAGAAGGGGGACTTTGCAAGAGAATGCAGAAAACCAAGGAAATCTGACAATAAGTCAACTTGGTACAAGAAGGAAAAGAACAAAGAACCTACAACAGAAGAGCCAAAGGTGCTATTGGCAATTGATGGAGTGAGCTTTGATTGGAGTTTTATGACTCAGGATGGAGAAGATGATTCAGAATCTGCAATGCTTGCTACTGAGCATGCACTCATGGCTTTCTCAGACTCTGAGGTACATACTGATAATGCTTGTTCTAAAAACTGTAAGGCCTTAAAAGAGTATAATAGCTTAAAAAAACAATATGATGAGCTGATGCTAGAGTTACACCATACTAATCATAACTTAGCAAATCATAAGAGAGGTCTAGGTGTTTTAGAAAAACAGATAGAGCATTATAGGGCAAATGAGTCTAAATTTAGTGATGACATTGCTGTGTTAAAAAATGATTTAGACTTTAAGATTGTTGTAAATGAGGCTCTTAGGGAAGAGATTAAAAAGGTTAAGAAGGCTAGTGAGAATATTCAAATAACTAAGCAAACACTAGACCATCAATCCAAGAGCATTGACAAAATTTGGGAAGCTCAAGTTGTGAGCAAAGCCAAATCAGGTCTAGGATACAAATCTGTTCCACCACCTCTAAGAGGTGTTCCAGCACCTCCTGGCATTGACCTAGCTCACACAGGCTTAGAAGAGTTTCAGGATCCACCCATGATCTATGGACCAAAATTTGTTAAACCAGTTGAAACTGAAAAGGTTCAGGTTGAGGTTGAGACTTTTGATAGTGCTAGTGACTCATCTCTTAAAGATGAATGTTTGAATGTTGAGTCTAAAACTAGTGTCACTAAAGATGTTAAAGTTGAGGAAAGAGAAAGTATTCCTGAAGAAGTCAAAGAGAAGCCTAGGACACAGTCAAATTAGACTAGGCCTACTACTAGGTATGCAGAGATGTACAGGGATAGGCCTAAATCTCCTAGAGGGAACATGAGAAGTTGGAATCATGTTAAAACTAGGCAGTTTGGTAGTGATTTTGTGTTCAACAATAAGGCTTGTCATATATGTGGTAGCTTTGACCATTTAGCTAAAGACTGTACCTACCACATGGGAAGAAGGGAAGTATTTGTGAATAAAAGGGTGAATGGACATAATTCTAATAATATGACTCACCCAAACCCCTTAGGAAAGATGGTTCCCAGGTCTGTTTTACTTACCACTGGCATCAAACCAATTTCCACTGCTAGACCAGCAGTTACCACTGCCAGTAGTAAAAACAGATTTTATCCTAAGTCCCCTGTCACTTCTTTTGTTAAATCTTATCAAACAGGGAAAAAGACTTATTTTGAAAAGAATGATCACAAGAATCACATGTGGAGACCCAATTTTTCTAAACCAGCAGTTTCCACTGCTAGGCATGCAGTTACCACTGCAAGACCAAATGTTTCCACTGATGTCTATGTGAATAAGAAAAGGGTAAACTTGGGAAAAGCTGTTAAGGCCTCAGCTCGTTGGGAATGGAAACCAAAAGGAACAACAACCTCAGACAATCCCAATGGTATATCAATGACCTTTGATAGATACAATTATATTGATACACGAGGCAGATCCAAGTCATTTATGGCTTGGGTCCCCAAAAGGTACTAATTGTTTTATGTTGAGTGCAGGGACAGTCAAAGACTATTAATGGTTATGAATGACTTGATAATACTTTCTGAGTTTTATAGTGACTCACCAAATTGTTTGCAAGTTGTTTAGTATATGTCTGTTATGGAAATGTTAAGAGATTACAAGAAGTGTGTTAAAGTCATCAAGAGTTGTAGCCAAAGGAATGTGGTCAAATAAGCTGAAGGTCTTACAATATTGATTAATTAAAGAAGATCTTTTCATTCATTCAAAGACATGTGTTACAGCTTACATTCAAAGTTCCAACTGAATTACAAAGACCATTCCTAACACATTTGGCTAATTAAGAACTACTAGCTTCTATCAATTATTACATAATACTTGAGGCTATGACAAGTACAATGAAGAAGCTGAAGATGAAAATGGAAAAAAAAGAGAAGGAAGACTGTGAAGATGCTCAAGTAACAAAGTCAAGAAAATACTCAAGAACTTTGTTCCTTGGCAACATTCTTCAGTCATCTATTTCTGCTTCTCCTTTCCCTTATATGTAATCTGAGCCTTCTTGCTCTGTCCAATATGTTCTTGATGCAGAAGACCAGGTTCTGGAGCAGGAAGATCCAACACCAAATTTGATGATGTTGGGAGAGATGAATCTCTCTTACTTAATCTTGGTTGGGATCTCTCTGGTGTGGAAGGTGGAAGAAAGGTTGGATCTTCATTCTCTTATTCTGAAGATTCTTCATCAGAGGTCTAGATAAAAGGAGAGACATGCTCCCTCTCAGCAGGATTTGGATCATGGCTTGATTCACCCTCTATGTGTGCATTCCATTTTTTTTCTTGCACATCCCATCGTTTTTCCATCTCTCTCTTATAATCAAAATCTTCAAGTCCCCATGGATATGGTGGTACATCTTCTTCTAATGATGGAACAGAAGAGTGTTGATCAGAGGACTCAGGGTTTGATGACATGGTTATGGAAGAGAATTGGGTTGATTGGGATATTTGGGTTTGAAAGATTTTTGGTGACTGAGATGTGGTATTTGGAGGAGGTTAAATAAGCCAAGGTTAGGTGTTATGCTAATTAATGAAGGTTATTTAATTTCATCTGTTTTGGTTGGTTTGAGAAGTAACTGTGGTTTGACTTGTGAGAAGATATTTTTGTGTAATAGTAACTTAGTTAAAAAGTTACTTGGGTTAATCTTTGTGGGCTAAGATGAGACTTATTTTTGTTGAAGTATACAACCTATATCATTGGAGTAATAAGGTGTGTATCTTAGACACACAACAAATGGTTATTGATTCACCATGTCTAACCCACATAAGAATCAGCTAGTCCATAAGCAAACGGCTTCTGGTAAAGACTTATCAAATCCGTTGATAGCTGATAGTTTGCTAAAAACTATGATAAGAGCAGCAAATTTTTCATGTTTTACTTACCACTGCTCTTTGAAATTTTGTTGATTTTTACCACTGCAAGTTCACTGTTTCCACTGAAAGTGTAAATTTTACCACTGGTGAACTAGCCGTTACAACTGCGTTTCAGTAATCTCATTTTTACTAGCCGTTGCAAATATAACCATCTTTCCGTATTAATAGGGTAAAATTTTAGGGAATTATCTACTTACAAAACTTTATTTATTCTTTTCTAAAGATAAATCTTTCTATAGATAATTTCTCTATATGCGTTTTTCTCCAAACCCTATTAGTATAAATTGATTCCAATACGGCTTGCACTTTATTCTCGATTACTAACACTTTTATCTCTCAAATCACAAAATCATGGTGACTCTCAAATTTGCAGATGAACACAACCAAGTGGCTTATCTACAAAAGTCAAACGACAAGAGTGGACCCGTTTTTCATCAGATTGTGGATTTCCTAAACACAACTCATATAAGGTATGCCTTAATTATGAATCCCACAATCTTTGTTTCTCAAATCAAACAGTTTTGGAACTCTGTGGAATCCATAACCCTTGAACAGGGAGACACACATGAATCTGTGGAAGCTCTTAGAGCCACAGTTGATGGGGTAACTATTGATGTTACTGAGTCCTCTTTGAGGAGAATTCTCCAATTAGATGATCTCAATGGTATCATCACATTACCTAATTCAGACATATTCAACCATATTGCTTTGATGGGGTATGATACATCTGACCAAAAAGTAACTTTTAAGAAAGGATGTTTTTGTCCCCATTGGAGATTTTTGATACACACTCTGTTGCATTGCCTAAGTCCTAAGAAAACTTCTTATGAAAAATTTGGATCAGCCATGGCTTACCCTTTAGTTTGCTTGGTTTCTGATAGGACTTTCACTTTTTCAAGGTTTATATTTAATAATATGAAAGGCAATGTAAAGAGTTCATACAAATTTTTGATGTATCCAAGGTTTGTGCAAGCAGTGTTAAATGAATTTCAACTGCAAAACCACAATAGGATTTATGACACTCCATGTCTTAAGCCAAAAGTATTTCAAAACATGTGTAAGGCTTCAGATCTTTGGGATGGAGTGATTCATCCTCTTTTACCAAACATGCTTGAAAAGATTTCACAGGTACAGGGTGAAGATGCAACAATCCCAGTTGTATCCCATCACACACCCACTATTTCTGTTCCACAAATTCAACATATCCCTGCTGTAACTCACACATATGAAAGGAGGCAAAAACAGCCAACTCCTTCCATGACAACATTGCATGTTGCTGACCTTTATGGTTTAGGAACAAGCAGTGGTGGTTCAAGGCTTCAATCTAGTCCAACTAGAGAAGAGCCTGGATCAATGCCTTATGATTCACCTCTCCCAGCAGGTTACACAGTTGGAAGTGATGAAGGTAGTGTGCAACAAAATGAATTGATGGAATTATGTACCAAATTAGTCAAACAGGTTCAAACTCTGGAGAAAGATCTGGTACAGACCAAAGTACAACATGCCACAGAGTTGAATCTATTGAAGGCTGAGATTCAAAAGTTGCAGGATGAAGTTGTGAATCTCAAGAAGAAAAGACATATTCAAGCTGTAGTTTCTTCTCCATCATCATCACATGATGATCTTTCTGCAGGTTCTGGTTATGGTTTGGGAACTTCTTCCAAACAGGGGAGGAAAACAGATGCAAAGATTAAGGGGAGGAGTACTAATTTTGATGGTATGTTTGCTGAGCTCAATGATTCTGAAAATGCTCAAGCAAAAGATGATGTAGCTGAGATTGAGGTGAGGAAATTGGATCTTGAAGATATGGTTGTTGATACTGATGTTCTTGGAACTACTCAACAAGTTTCCACTGAAGCAGAACATGTTACCACTGCAGAGGAAGAAGCTGCCAGAAAAAGATCAGTCAAAGGTAAAGCAATTGTGTTTGGTGCAGAACAAGAGCATACAAGAATGATTTCCAAGAAAGATCAAGCTCAAATTGATTTTGATGCAAGATTGGCAGAACAACTTGAAGCTACAGAGAAAGAAAATATGAAACAGCAAAAGGAGAATGATGTTGCTAGTTTTATGGAAGCACAGAGGTTAGGTAAACTTGAAGCATTAATGGCACAACCACTCTCAGTGGTTCCACCAACCATCTTACATGAGAAACCCCCTATGTTCTCATATGTGCCATCAGATGTAGAGATTGAGCATATGATTAAGCATGATCCAGTAGTAAAGAAGAAAGCTATTGAGCTTGTTGCTAACATGACTTTGACAGAAGAACAAAGAACAGCTCAATTGGCTGATTTTATTCAAATGAAGAATCAACAAGCACTGGATGAAGCTATTGGAACTGCTAGAAAAGGTCAAAAGAAACAGAGGCAACCTACAAAGGCACAAATCATTCATGAGATGAAAGTTTATTGCTGTCATGTTGGAACTTGGAAAATGGCAGATTTCAAAGGTATGTCTCATGAAAGAATTGAAGGTATCTACTACAGAATTAAAAGGCAAGATAGTACCTTCAGACCTATTGATTTTGAAGAAGTTGAAAGATTCAAGCAAAGTAAAAGGAAAGCTTCAACTGTTGAAGATCATGTTACAAAAAGAATGAAAGTTCCTCAAGAGAAAGAATCTCAATCTGAGAAATGTGCAGAAGATCTACAAAGTGCTATTATTATTGTTGAAGAAGAAGAAAATTTCTACCCAGATCCTTTGCAATCAAAGCATCCAATTATTGATTGGGAAGTGTACACAGCAAAGTATTTTGCTTCTACTTGGAAGATTATAAGATTGGGAGGAGAATCTTCATCATTCATTCAGTTTGAAGATCTTCTTAAAGCATGTGACAGAGATGATCTTGATACTCTTTGGAAGCTTGTTAATGAAAGATTCAAGGCTGATACTCTCAAAGATATGAAAGAAATGCAGCTCTGGGTTGATTTAAGAAGACTATATGAACCAGATCTTAATGATAAGTATTGGAAGTTTGATGCATCAGACTTAAATACTACATGGACATATTTTGATAAATGTGAGGTTCATCATGTTTCTATAACAAAGAAAGTGGATGTGTTTATGTTTGCTGAGAAGGAATATCCACTTAGAGCTAAAACTCTTTCTGCAATGTTGAAGTCAAAGTTAAGAGTGTATGCAGATAATGAAAAGATCAGAGCTTTGATTCAGAAAATTCAAGATCAATATGCAAGAGCTGATAAAGTGTTAAGTAGAACAAGATAAGTGTTTGGAAGAATTCCCATATCCTCATGTTTATTGTATACGTGAAGAAACTTGTTGATTTACTAATAAATCATAAGTTTAGGGGAGGATTGTTGGGAATTATTCTATCAGTTACCACGGCTAGTGAAGATATTACAACTGCAGAAGATTGTACTTGCAGTGGAAACTCATTACCACTGCAAGAACAAACATTACCACTGCTTGCATGATAACTGTTAGAGAAACGCGCTTAGATAAACATAGAAAAGATCTTGTGTATATCTTATTCTATTAGTATTATACTTATCTTGTAAAAGAGGACTCCTTGTTGTATAAAAGGAGATCCTAGGTCATAGTTAGAATATATCTTTCTAATACGTTTTCTTAGAGCTTCAAGGTGTAACCCTAGTGATATCATAGATCACTCGTATTATTATCATTAATAATATTGGAGCTATTTGTTTTGTTACATACACTGTTCTTACATACAATTGGTTAACTTACTATCAATCTTCTAAGTATCATTAAGTAGATTCCGCATACTTAGTGGTATCACTCAAAGTATCATTATTAACACAAGTTCAAGGTGTTCACGATCCAACATAATCCCTATGGTTGTGCTGGGCATGGTATAGGAGGAGATAAGAGCTCATAGAATTGGGGAGTTAAGTGTGCCACCCCATGAATGGTATTAAGGAATACGATCCGTCATCCATGCAATTATAACAAGTAATTAACGTGTAAAAGATGTCTAGGGAGTAGTGAAATCTAAGTAAACACATTTTCTCCACTTATTGCTCACAACTTTAGTATAATTTAGTTTATTTTCATTTCTAGTATTTTATTTTGATTGCATCTTTAGTATTGGGTTAGTTGATTAGCAACTAATTCCGCCCAAATCCTTCAAACCCGAGATTTTAATTGCTTTCTAAAAAATATAAAATACAAAAATAATCATCCCTCACCTTTAGAACTAGTATTTAGGTTTTCTAATCCTAGCGACACTATTCCTAAGCTGAACGATCAATCCCCCGGTACTTGTCACTATACTATACTACAACGATCAGGTACACTGCCTGGTGGGGGTTGTAAGCTTCTCAATATCCCTTGAGAGGTAAAGCCTGGTGCGATTCCCACGCATCAGTTCCCACAGATGGCGCCAACTTGTTAGTGCAAAAAATGTGAGTAGGTTAAGATTGGGTTTAGTCAGGTGCGGGTCGTCCTTGATGGGTCATCCGTTGTATAGTTTATGCACTAATCCAAGTAGAGGATGACATATCCTGCACAAATAAAGGTGAGCCGTTAGCCTTACTGTGGGGACAGACCCCACGATTAAGCTCCGACATGAGAGTAAGTACTCATGTTGTCAGAGAAATATATGTGTGTTGTGATGAGTGAGAATGTCATATCTCGAAAGTGTGAATTGAGGTTTCCTTTTCTAGGCAGCGGAAATATTAGGGTTCCTGATATTTTGCATATTGTTGTAGGCGCCGAAGTGGGACCCTTGTCGGACAAGGATCCGCAGCTTAATCGATGTTTGTGGACGTAGGTGGATTTCCGGACCGGGGTCCGGTGCGTGAGCGTGCTTCGGGAGTGTTAGGAATACATTTATTCATATGAAGACTCGGTCACCCCGTATGTAGATTAGCATATTGTAGCTCGTAGTATTTATCATATTAGTTAGAACGTAGTTTAGTATTAGTTAGTATTTGTGGAGTCGGGTCGGGTCTTTACCCACTGTCAGCTCGCTCCACAGCCCGTTTCAGGGGGCGTTTGTTTGTAAGTATAAATACCCCTTCCCTAGCTTGGAAGGGGTTAGACCTTTCATTGCAATCTAACATACTACTAGATTTCTCTCAAGGTTCCACTCCTTTCTCTCTCTAACTTCTCTCTAGAAAACAATACATAAAATCATCCTAAACACAAAACCATCCATGTTCTTACAATAGAGTATATTACAATTGGTATCAGAGCCATGGTTCTATCCTAGGATTGGTGGTATACTCGAATTTATAGCTTGGTTCTTGTGTTCTTAGGTGATTTGAATTGGTTTAGTAGTTTTCTCACTAGTTTGGTTTCGTTAGGCGTTATTCTTGGTGTTTTTCTTGTACTTTCTTGATTAGCTGAGTTATATGTTCTTTGGTTTGTCTTTGGAAAGGTTGAATCATTCATTTGTTAGGTGAAATGTGAAATTCGTGGCAATTTTCTTGCCAGAGAGTTGAAATTTCATTTTAGAGGGTTGACAGATTTTTTACCGAGTTGGGTGTAGGGATTTGGCGGTTTGCTATTTCGGGATATAAGGACAAAATGCTAGAAAGTGACTTGTTTGTCTTATTGTGTAGCGAGTTGGTCTTCCAACGAGTTGATAAGATTTAGCGAGTTGATCAAGTGTGTAGCGAGTTAATCAGCTTCAGAGAGTTGACAGAGTTAGAGGTTTGAGCAGGCTAGCGAGTTGATCACTTCAGCGTGTTGGTGTGGTCAGAGAGTTGATACGTTTTAGCGGGTTGATCTCTTCTAGCGTGTTGGTCCACTTGTAGCGAGTTGTATTGTTTATGTGGTGAGTTGTTCCATTTGAGAGAGTTGGCAACTTCAGAGATTTGGTGTGTCTAGCGAGCTGAGGACTTAGCGAGTTAGTGGTCTCAGAGTCTTGCCTTCTTTAGTGAGTTGATCTATTTTGTGACAAGTTGTGGAGTGGTGTTAGTGACTTGGTTTAGTAACGTTAGTGAAACTTGTGCGCTGTTGCGACTTAAGTTGTTACGACCAACTCAACAGTAACTTGACGTTGTGAGGATTAAGTTACGACTTGACTTGGTATTTGTTGAGCGGTTGTAATTTGACTTGTTGCGACCAAACACGAATTACACTTGTGTTTAAAACTTGGTTCTAAGACTTACTCACTCACCTCATACATGGCAAGCAATCTATCAAACGATGTTCTAAACTCTACTGGGCTACCGCAAATATCTGAAAGCTGTGCCGAATGCTTCAAGCTGCTTTACATCCACATTGAAAGACTGTTTGAAAAATCTGGCTATTCTGGAGGATATAGACGTGCATTCGTGACACTTTTTGGACATGACATTGAGTCATTCACAGTAACAATGACCCTGTACTTGGATCAACTACAACAACAAATGGCCAAAGCAGATTTCTCTGAAAAATGTTGTGCTGCAGCATACGGGGTGATTCTCAAACAATTCCAGGCATTCATTGACTCAAGATTCACAATGGAATATGACTATGACTCTCATATGACGAGTAAACGGTTTGCCGATCATACTGGATTAGATGTGGATGCCTTCAGAGCCACTTTACTTCAGATCATTGGTAATGTTAAGGAGTTTATTAAGGCACGTGCACACCTCCTACTAACAAGAGATGTTGTCGTTGCTGAAAGGACGTGTATTGAATCTTCTGCAGTCCTCTCTACAAATGAGGTGGATGCTTCACACCAACAGGTCACAAGGCAACATCAATCTCCAGATGTTCATGTTTCGGATTACGACATGCATCCTGATCAGGATTTACCCATCTATGATTCAGGTCCATTGGAAGAGACTGATAGTGATGTCATGTCTAATTCAATCTACACGAATCCTATTTGGGAGAATTGTGACTTGGAGGCTACAAAAGATGATGTGTCAGATCCGTTGGTTTCAAACAAACTCACAAAATCAAAAGAAACGGTTGACATACATATTTTTAAAGAACTGTCTAACATATTTTCTCAATTAGAAAAGCACTGCATTTATCTTGAAATTGCAATGCAACAAAATGAAGAACAGTTTCTAATTAACCAACCACGCAAGAACTCAAAACTTTCTGAGGTCCGCGAATATTTCATGATTAAAGAGTTAAAAGCTCAAATTGAAACCAAAGATCTGACAATCAACCGCCTTAAGCATCATATTAATGTGATGAGTAATATGTGTAGTAACCTTAAGGTCAAAGCCACACAAGATAACAATATTGACTCTAAAACCTCTACTGAGTTAGTGCACAAGGTAAATGTGATGCATAATGAAAACGAGACCTTGAAAAGACAGAGAAAAACCCTAAATGAATTTATCAAAGAAGAGAGATCTAAAACTGTCCTACACACCAAGTCTTTGATTGCACAAAATGATGAGTTCAAAACTAAGATTCTAATGAAAGACTTCGAGATCACGACATTAAAAAATGAGCTATTAAAATTGACCAAGAAAGATGTGAACACTAAGTTTGATAAATATTCCATTTTGGGAGCACCTCCGTCCCTGCCACATAGAAAACATAGGTCTACAAGACAACTATCTGCCTTCTGTACGAATCAACCAAAGTCTTCTAAATCAAGGTGTGTCCCCCAAATAGATACTAAGCAGGAATTATCAAAACCAGTCAATTCACGATGTCCTCATAAGGTCGTGCCGTATCTCGAGAACCTCATCCGGAAAGACTGTGTAGTTAAGGTAGGTATCCCAACCGTGGACAGAATTCCATCACTTAAGAGCAATTGTCCCATAAGGCTCAACTCACCATCTACAAGGCAGTCCTCCACCAGACTTGGAAGATCTGATTACATGCTCTCCAATACTTGCCTTAAGTGAGTCCCTGCAGGTAGAATCTTTAAGTTGATTGGTCTTAGTTGGATACCAATGAGGTCTACTGAAGATACCAAAGTTAACTGTACGACCCTCACTTTACGGGGCTCTAACAACACTAACTCATGTCCAGAAAAGCAAAAGTTTCATGTTAGTGCAGGGTCATCCATCTTAAGTGCAGGACCTCCTGCAAAGAAGCTCAAAGTTTGGCGACCTAAAAAACCACTCCCTACGGTTATAGGGACTCTAGAGAACTGACAATGTTGAATGGTGCATGACGACTCCTGGTAATCTTCCTATCAGGACTCAGACTTCCATGATGGTGATGTGTATGAACGTCTGTGATCGTTCATCCAGTATCCTTTGTATATACACACATGTATAGTTACATATAGTATTAGCCAAATCTTACATCTTAGTTATCACAACAATTTTTGTTTTGGCAAGTCTCCTGGCATCGATAACATTTATGGTCCTAGAAATGTCATTCAATAATGGCACGGGACTTTAAATGAAGTTCGAATAGAAGTTTAAAACTTGCCAGTATGGCTTGCTATTATCTCTGATAGCAACCCACTCATTCTCTTCTCATTCATGCATATCTCGTGTTAATCAACAGCCTTCATTTTTTTTGGATTCTTAAAAACTCTGGCCATTGATTGAGGGGGAAAGGCTATTCTGATATATGCATCTTTGGTGTATCTTTGCTTGATGGCTTATGAGTAGGATTCAGGAATGATGATTCTGTCAGACTTTTATGTCTAATGTGTGGGATACTTGTTTAATGTGGGATACTTGTTTGTGGAACATGTCAGTCTTTTATGTTTAATGTGTAATGTCTCTTATATGCAAATGTGAAATATCTATTTTTGTAATTAAAGAGAGGGACTGTTTTGGTCATTTTTCAATAGTTTTATAGGGAGTACTAAATAGAGGGACCAATCTGTCATTTTTCAAAAGTACAAATTAGATATATATAGTGTTTGTATAGCGAGTTGATCACTCAAGTTTTTTTCTAATCAAAACCCCAACTCGCTGCTCCTATCTCTTTGTTTCCCTGTGATCACTCGCTCCATCCCAACAATCCAGGTTTCAATATAACGTTTGCTTTATGATGATCGTTACTTGGTCTAGTTTAATTCCTATTATACTAGGCTTAGTCATTGTTTGATCTTGTCTAGGTCGCTCCTGTTTATAGATTGTGGATTAGTGTGTAGTGCTTGTTGGTGATTTGATCTTATTGGAGTTTATTCAGGTGTACGGTATGTTGATATCCCACCTTAAGCCTCCTATTATCCTCTCATTTATGTGAATCTTCGACATTAGTGACACACGTGTGATTTAAGTTTGAATTTGTTGTGTGTGCACTATAATCTTCTTATATCTTATGATATATGGTGGGGTTGTAATATTGTGACTGTATTGGGTATCACATGGTTTGTGTTAGTTGGATGATGGTCTGAGGGGGGAGGTTATGGTGTACTCTTGATAGCGAGTTGAGTCTATTCTTGATAGCGAGTTGAGTATATTCATAATAGCGAGTTGAATGTAATTCTTGTTAGCGAGTTAGTTATAATGCCTGTTTTCGAATTGGTTGAAAATTGTGTTGGCGAAATGATTAAAATTTTTGTTAGCAAGTTAATTGTAGTTCTTGTTAGCGAAATAATTTGCTAAGGTGGGTCCTTGATTGAGTGTTGATAACATTTGTTATAGCGAGTTGACTGATGTTATTGTTGGCGGGTTGACTGATGTTCTTGTTAGCGAGTTGATCCATATTCCCGATAGCGAGTTGATTGTGTTTCTTGGTAGCGAGTTGATCATGTTCCCTGACAGCGAGTTGATTAAAACTCCTGTTAGCGAGTTGATTAATTCTCTGTTAGCGAGTTGACTGTTTTATATGCTAGCGAGTTGACACATTTGCTAATATAGCGAGTTGTACTGATAGCGAGTTGACCTCCTATATACCAGCGGGTTGTTTACCTATAGCTAGCGGGTTGTCCATGATCATGTTAGCGAGTTGACCTATATATATATGCTAGCGAGCTGTTATATGTGCTAATATAGCAAGTTGTATTTTATACTGATAGCGAGTTGTCCTTCTGTATACCAGCGGGTTGTTTACTTATTGCTAGCATGTTGTCAATGATCATGGGTAGCAACCTGTTTTGGCTATATGTGGGTTTTATCACTTGTTGGCTTACCTGTATATGACTCATAGACGTGAGATTCTATCTTGTGTGCACTTGCTGTATTGGCTAGTTATGAGTTATTTCTTGATATGTATGAAGTGTGTGGCTTGAGTGTTTTCATTATGATTTGTATGCATGCTTTCATAATTATTTTTTGTACACTTACAAGACATGGTCTGTTTTATCTCATGTGCTTAAGCTGTTTTACATGGCTATGTTGTGTGTGCCTATCTAGAGATCTAACTAACCTCTAACCATACATGTGTACCTATCGGGGTGTGTTATTGTGATCATGCAGTTAAATGGCAGAGGTTAATGTTCCAGCTCAACTTTGTCCAGTATCACCTCCACCCACACGATCGGATGATGAAATCTTACCTTACAACGAATGGGTCACCATTGGGAAAAGTAACCTCTACATAGACGCAGATAAACCTCAGAATAATCCCATATACAAGATTGCTGTGGATATTTTGAAGAACACTTCTTTCTTCAGGGCTTTCACGGTATCATCATCAATCCCGTCTATCTACATCCAGCAATTTTGGAACACCATGACCCACAACAAGGACAACAACTCATACCGTTGTCAACTCGATGAACAGTGGTTTGAAATTTCTAAAGAAACACTCAGGGATGCACTACAGATCAACCTGATCCTTCCTGACAAACCATTTTCTTCCCCTCCTAATCCCGATGCCCTATTGAAGCTTGTCAACGATCTTGGGTATCCTAAGGAGGTCACCACACTATCCTCTATGTCCACAAATGAAATGCACCAACCCTGGAGAGTAATCATCACACTTATCAACTTATGTCTCACTGGGAAGACATCTGGACATGAGAGACTGCGTGCCCCAGCACTGCAGATACTGTGGGGTATTGTTAAAGGGAAAAATATTGATTATGCTGAACGAATCTGGGAAGAATTCGCTCACTCTATTAATACCTTCTTAGATGACAAGATGAAGCTGGAAACTCACAAAGAAAGCAAGAAGTGGAAATCCAAGTCTCTAATCCCCAGTGTCAGATTTACTATGCTCATTATACTTCACCTTCAACAAACTCATAATCTACACCCTAGAACCGGATACTCAATGCACTTGGCATCCGATGAACACTGTGTGGGAAACCTCAAGTTTGTTTCTAAGGGTACGGATCAGGAAGTATTTGGTATGGATATTCCCGAAGCTCTTATCTCAAGCAATATCCTTGACGCACCTTACTACAAGAGTTATCTGAACAAGGTTGCTACTTTTCACAAACAATCAACCGTCAAGACCACAACAAGCAAACCTACATCAAAGAAATGCAAAGATGTCTCAACTACTGAGGTGATGTCAAGTGGTACTAAGAAACACAAAAGAAGCAAAACTGCCAGTAAATCCGGGTCCAAGAAAACCAAGAAAGCGCAAGCTACAGATACAGATGACAATCCACATGAGATACAGTCACCAACAGAAGCTGCTGACATTCAGAAAGCTGTGGAAGAGAGCCTCAAACCCAGTGTGACATATCCTGGTCCCCCTTTGACAGGGGTCAGCATTAAAGAGCCGGAGTCTGGTAAACTTAAGCAACTACGGGAGACTATTGGGAAAGGTAAGAGTGTTGTAACCGAGGAACAAGCTGCACATACACTCCTTCACATCTCATCACCTGCCTCAAAATCAAAAGATCTTCAGTACGAATTCAAGAAAAGATCCCCAGAATCATCTATGTCCAATGTGGCACTCACTGAAGATACACAGGAGCAGTCACAAAGTCAAGAACTCTTCATTGAGTCAAGTGACTCAGAGTCAGAGTTAAAAGCATCCAAAGATAAAGAAAAGTCTCCCGTCACAGTCGTGTCAGATAAAATCCTTGATAAGTCTACTAGGAACTCACCCCCACATGACTTAGCTCATACCACTGAATACCATACTTCCTTGCAAGATGATTTTGTGGCATCCATCTATCCAGGTGTTCAAGTGAACCTTAAGCTTAAGTCTGACGAACAAGGGCTCACCATTGAACCTGATTCCTCAACGGGAACCCTTTCCTCATTCAAGCAACTTGATCATGAGTTTACCTTTGGGGATCTTGATATTGATGACAAGCTTGACGGAAAAGAAACTGAGAAACCTAACAATGAGACTGAAGCTATTTCTATGGTAAATGTTCCCATCCTGCAAGACACGTCTAATTGTGCTTCATCATGTTATGTAATAGTTGAATTAATCTTTTGATAACTTGTAACTATGTAATCATGTGAACTTGTCCTGCACTGATGCACAAAATGTAGTGTGTGTGGTTACATTCTTGATTATGTACATTTCATTATGGTTTGCTATTACTTCAGATAGCAACCCGGTCTTATTATTGGGGAAAGTTCATTGCCAAAAAGACGGTTGTTCCTAACAAAGGCATGAATTACTTTATATTTGTGCCTTTCTGATCTGACGTACACTTAAGTGCATCATTTCTGGTAAAAGAAGAGAAGTCTTCTTTACATCTCAAATACTTTGTTGATATAAATAATGCCTAAAAACATTATTAATATATATATCGATATCTCTATGATTTGATAATGACAAAACGTAAACTAATTGAACTACAAATTATGACGTAAACAAGTATTTAGTCGTAAATATTTGCTTTAGCATCCATATCACTTAAGGTATGAATAAACAAAGTGTCTAATGCATTTTATGATCAAAGGAATTTTTATTTTTACAAACCTTACATTTTATTAAAGTGGGACAAACATTTTTAAACTTATACAAAACAATTTTGTATTTATAAGAAATGTTTTATTCAAAATAAATAGTTTGAATTCAAATTTCAACCCAAAAAACGGCTACATTCTTCAGGAAAAACCTTCCCTACAAAAAGACAAAAAATCTGAAGAAAAAATATTTTTTTATTAGGCGGCCCCCTTAATTATACTAGACGGTCCCCTTAATTATTAAGGGGACGGGCACCCAATTAAGGGGACCGGCCACGCTCCCAAACAGTATTTTTCCCCTTATAAATACTGGTTCATTCCACATATTTTTCTCACCTTTTGCACCCCAAAACTTTCTGTTCTAGATCTCATTTCAATTCTCTAAAATCCTTTGATCATACATACGTAAATCTTTGTTTCAAAGTGATCCAAACCTCTACCTTTCAAGTGCAAGAGAAGAATACTTCAATCCTTCAAGAGAAGAAGTATTACAACTTGTTGTGACCTCCACATCCAAGTTGTTAGAGCATCATCCATTATACCTATTTCTTTGTGTAACTAGTTGTGAATATTTGATAGAAGATAGATTAGCAAGGTGTGTAGATAGAGTGAGTGTGTAGTAGATAGTTGTGAAGTAGAGAAGTTGGGAAGTAGTTAGTTGTGAAGAAGATTGTTGTGAAGTAGATAGTTGTGAAGATAGATAGGTGTGAAGAAGTAGTGTTGTGATTAAGTAGTGACTAGGTATGAAGAAGTAGTGTTGTGATTAAGTAGTGACTAGGTGTAAAGAAGTTGTGTAGAAGGTGCGAATAAGTTGTGACGAAGTTGTGGTGTGTATATTGGTTTGTAAGGTTTTCTCCGCCATAAAGGAGCTTGTTGACATAGTGAAGAAAACTCTCGAGTAGGTGACTCGAGGAGTGGAGTAGGGCAAGGAAGGTGTCCTTGTAGCCGAACCACTATAAATCCGTTGTCTCGTGGTTAGATATTTCCATATCTTACTTATTATCTTGCTTATATCGTTATTACTTTTGTAGACGTAGACGTATATATATATATATATATATATATATATATATATATATATATATATATATATATATATATATATATATATATATATATATATATATATATTTGCTCATATAGTGCTAGTATTGATTTTACTTAAAGATCAAACGAAAGTTTCATTCACAAAACAAAGTTTTTACAATCAAATTAAAAAGGTAACATACATATAATTGATCATTTCGATCAAGTAAAGTTTTCATACAAAATATAACTAAGGATTATAAAATAAACGATGACTTACTTATCTCTCGTATATAGCTATAATTGTTTATATTGTGCATGTGTTGATTTCACATACTTAGCTTATATTATTATTGTTCATACTTAGATATAGTTGTTCATATTGTTCAAGATTTGAGTTCACATAAGATTGAATCAAAGTTTTAAAAGCAAACAAGGTTTTAAAACTAAACTAAGTTTTCATAATAAAATTAAAAAGACGTAAAACTATTCAACCCCCCTTCTAGTTTTCCACAATTGGTATGAGAGCCAGGTTTAACAAGATTTTTAAAATATACTGTATTTTAAAACTTGTATCGATCTATGGAATCAGAAAAATATTTAGAAGGGCAATCTATGCAAAGACCACCACTATTTGAAAGTGATGGTTTTCTTTATTGGAAAAATAGATTCGAAACTTATGTGAAATCAAAAGATCTTGATCTTTGGCATGTCGTTACCTTTGGTGATTTTCCCCATATTCAATATAATTTTGAAACTAAAATGGATGAAATTGTATCTTTTGAAAAACAAAATGATGATTTGAAAAAGAAACAAGCAAAAAATAATGAGGCTAAAATGGTTATTTATAATGCGTTACCACGTAAAGAATATGAAAGAATTTTTATGTGTAAAACCACAAAAGAAATTTGGGATTCTTTACTAATCACTCACCAAGGTAATAGTCAAGTTAAAGATAACAAAATAGATCTTCTTGTTCAACAATATGAACAATTTACGATTCCGGATGAGGAATCAATAGATAATGCTTTTGCTAGGTTTAACACTATCATCACAAGTTTAAAAGCATTTGATGAGAATTTTTCTAGTAAGAATTTTTTTAGGAAATTTCTTAGGGCTCTTCATCCAAAATGGCGAGCTAAAGTTACGGCGATTGAAGAATCGAAGAACTTGTCAACTCTTCAACTTGATGAGTTGATCGGCAACCTGAAAGTCTACGAAGCAATAATAAAGAAAGACTCCGAGATGGTCAATGGAAAAAGAGAGCAAAGCAAGTCAATTGCGTTGAAAGCTAGGAAGGAATCTAGTAACGAGGATAGCTCAACCTCCGAAAGTGATGACGAAGAATATGCGATGGCCGTAAGAGACTTCAAGAAATTCTTCAAAAGGAAAGGAAGATTCGTTAGACAACCGCATGATGAAAGGAAAGCAAACCAAAGAAATAAAGATGACAAAAATGGCAAAAGTGATAGGAAGTGCTTCAAATGTGGTGATCCAAATCATCTCAACGGAAAGTGTCCAATGATGTCAAGAAATCAAAATCAAAAGGCGTTTGTTGGAGGAGCTTGGAGTGATAGCGATGACGATGAGAAAGAAATCATACATGAGGAGAAATGTCTTATGGCTAAGACATCAAGCGAGGTACGTTCCGAAACCGAATACTTTAGTGACGAAAATTTATCATTAGACGAAAAAGACCTAGATAGTGAATATAATAGGTTATGCAAATTAGGTCAAAAGGTTATAGCTAAAAATAAGTCACTAAAACATTTAATAATCTATTAGAAAATGAAGTACTCGAATTAAAAATTAGACTCCAATATTTGGAAAAAGGAAAAGAAGTTTTTATAGAATGTAAAACATGCATAGAGATTAATAATGAAAACGAAAAACTTAAAGATGAAATTTTCAAACTTGACAAGTTTAAAAATAGTAGTAACCCACTTAAGAAAACAATAAGTGTTCAAGAAATTTCAGGAGATAAAACCGGTATAGGATTAACCTCAACTAATGTTTCAACTAGTGAAAATAAAAGTATAAAGTTTGAATGCGAATCTTGTAAACAAAAATCATTAGAATCAAAACCTAAGTATATACTTACAAAAGATAGAAAAATACCCATTGCGAATGATGAAAAAGTAAAAACTTTTTATAAACCATCCTTAAAGACCGAAGTAGGATCCTCTAAATTTAAATTAAGATCTAAAACTCCACCACCGAGAAAACCAAATAATTTTCATACTATATCTAAAACACCTCAACCTAGAAGAAACCAAAATAGACAAAACTACAATAATACTAGTCATCAAATGTGGAATTATAAACCAAGTTACAATCCTTGGGGAATACTACCACCATACATGCATCCTAGCCAAATGTTGAATATGTTTGGACCAAAAAACTTTGGACCAATGAGACAATGGGAACCAAGTGGCTAAGCTGTCAATCTTGGAAGAAGTTGGAATATCATCTACAAATGACTTCTATAAGTCAACGTGGTCACTTGAAGTGCTTGAAGATATTCCATTGAAGACTAAAAGGTACGCGTTTCTTTTAAGTTCATCGCTATAATTTGCATGCTTAGATATATGATTAGTTAGATTAATGCTTAGCTATACATATATGTGTACATAATAGCTTATATTCTTATAACCTAGAAACATCATTGGTTGACTCTCCTAGGAATAAGATAAAATTATTCATTGCCGAACGAAATAGAAAATGGAAATCTTCTATATCCACTATTAGCAAAACTCATGGTGATGAAGTGAAATGAATTAAGTGGATCGATCGTTAGTATAGAAGTAGGATTAGATCCCTCGCGTAAGAAAACTATGGATGAAATAAGCTCTCGTAGACTATGGCATTAAGTTAGATAAGCGTGCGAAAACAAAGGAACTATAGATGTTAGGTTATACCACATTCAACACTCTCGCATCTAACATATAAATTATCATCTTCATTTCCTTTAGGATCATAGTATATGTAGAAACGATAGCATGAGATAATAATAGGCTTAACCAATCCTCTTGAGCATGAGATCTTTAATAAACATTTTTTAAAATATTTGATTTATGATATTTGTTGTCAAAAATCTAATATCTCTAAAAATATGCAAAAACCTCACATTTTGGAAAATAGTTTTTCAAATAACTATCCCACTTTTAACTAACATGTTTTCACTATCAATATCCACAATTTTGTTTTGATCAAAACTAAAGATTGGGAAAATATTCTTTACCGTTCATTCACACATTTTGAAGTAAAAACCCAATCTATTTTATTCAAATAACTCTCTCATCTAAGTGAAAACTTACTTTCAAACATTGTTGAATAATGCTAAAAACGTCTCTTTTAAAATCATGCATGGTGATCTCATATTTGTCATCTATATTTATATAAATGACACTTATAAGTGAACTAAATCAAATCAAGAGGACCATGGTTTGTTCATTAAGACTTTGTTTGTAACAAGTCTAGAAATCCATGCTATCATAACTACCCACTTATTGCACATTGATACACATTAGGATTAATCCTCCTAGTTATGTAGTTATGAAATACTTGATGTTGTTTATTGTTTCCTAGCACTTATATTTTACTTGCTTGATGAGTATGTTTGCATGCTAGATGAAATTGCTTGTTTACTTAATCTCTTTGATTAACATGCTTTGGCTACATAATTGCCTACATAATTAGTATATGCTTAATTGCCTCAAAGAGTTGGACTTGTTTGAAACCAAAAACACAACCTTTCTACAATTCACTACCAAAAACCATTTTCTGGCAATCTGGGAATCTCCAGATGGGCGGCCCCCTTAAATCATAAGGCGGCCCCCTTAATTATTAAGAGGACCGGCCACCAATTAAGGGGACCGGCCATCTAATGGTCGAAGGTGTTGTTTCCTTTTTCTAATTTTTAGCCCATTTCATCCTACACTTCCCAAAATTCATAAACCTATTTTATCCGGAACCTTCTATCAAAATTTATACATCCTTAATCCCACCAATCCTACATTATAAACACTCTCATTCCTCTCAATCTATACTCATCTCTTCATGACCTCTCCCATTAAACCAAAACCACCAAATAACCCATTTGGAGAAGAAAGCCTAACTTCCATTAAAAGCCCGTCAAACCAAATGATGTTGTTAAACATCCAACACCAAATTCCTCCTATGTCTTCAACATTACATACCTAACACCTCACTCTCCTTCTCACCAACATTACATATCAAAAACCTTTACTCACCCATATCCTTCTACATTACACTCAAACCTCATAATCTTTTCACAACTCAAGCGATGTTGTTCATAATCAACCAACACCTAAACCTCACTCTCACACAAATGATCCATTTAACAACAAATCATCCATTCGTGCTTCCACTAATGCTCCTTCTTATGATGAGCATGCACAATCCCAAAACAATAATCCCAACCTCATTACCAATACTTTACATGTTGCTCATTCAACAAAAACACCATCCACTTATGAAGCATCTCTTCCACCCATATCATGTTTTCATGATTACCCAAGCTCAAACATGTCTCCACCACCAAGAGTATCACCACCACATCCTACAACTTCACATGCCATTCCTATGTTGCATGTTCAAACCCTCACCCAAGACAACTATCATGCTCCACCACCATCACCTTCCTCCGAACACATAATGTTCGTTGAGGCGCTAAAAGAATCCCATGAGCTTAGTGCTCTTTTAGCCTTACATCTTGCTCAACGCAATTTGGATCCACCTTCATCTAGATCACCCTCATCACCACACAACAAAAATTAACTTGAGAAGCATGTCAACAATTGACCTTGTTGCATATTTCTCCTAAAAACCATTGCATTCAATGAACACTTCATTTCTATTGAATATCTTCTCACTAGATCACACCCAATACCCTAACTTGAACAACATCCAAAACCTTAATCAACCTCTTCCGCTACAAACTCTCCACAACCAAACTCTCCAACATTCATGACCCAAACATATACCTCCATTAATCCAACAATCTTACCCTAACTCAACCATCTTCATTCCAAACACTCCATCATCAACCATCTAAGCATACTATATGCTTATGATTTTCACTTTCAAATACGAATCAACCAACCTTTTGTTACAAGCAAGTCCGATGGCTCTCTTTGGCAAATTAGGATCTTTAACATAATCTCTTTGAATTAATTGTTATGTATCCTTAATATTTGTTTGCTATGCTTGTTATTTGTATATTGCATATTCTTCTATATATGCTTGTGCTTCTAATATTTTTCTTGCGAGCATTCCATATCTCGATCCCTTGGTGCCATCGAATGAGGGGGAGCACACATCAAGGGGGAGCTTTCATCCCGTCTAACTTCATTTATGAAGCTAGCCGGCATAACCTTTTTAATTCTACAAAAAGGGGGAGAAGTGAATATAAACTCACTAAGTACTTATCTAAAAAAAATTAATTTTTAGACTTAATGAGTTTAGGTTTTGTAATCATCAAAAAGGGGGAGATTGTTGATATAAATAATGCCTAAAAACATTATTAACATATATCGATATCTCTATGTTTTGATAATCACAAAACGTAAACTCATTGAACTACAAATTATGACGTAAACAAGTATTTAGTCGTAAATATTTGTTTTAGCATCCATATCACTTAAGGTATGAATAAACAAAGTGTCTAATGCATTTTATGATCAAAGGAATTTTATTTTTACAAAGCTTACATTTTATTAAAGTGGGACAAACATTTTTAAACTTAACAAAACAATTTTGTATTTATAAGAAATGTTTTATTCAAAATAAATAGTTTGAATTCAAATTTCAACCCAAAAAAATGGCTACATTCTTCAGGAAAAACCTTCCTCACAAAAAGACAAAAAATCTGAAGAAAAAATATTTTTTTATTAGGCGGCCCCCTTAATTATATTAGGCGGTCCCCTTAATTATTAAGGGGACCGGCCATGCTCCCAAATAGTATTTTTCCCCTTATAAATACTGGTTCATTCCACAAATTTTTCTCACCTTTTGCACCCCAAAACTTTCTGTTCTAGATCTCATTTCTATTCTCTAAAATCCTTTGATCATACATACATAAATCTTTGTTTCAAAGTGATCCAAACCTCTACCTTTCAAGTGCAAGAGAAGAATACTTCAATCCTTCAAGAGAAGAAGTATTACAACTTGTTGTGACCTCCACATCCAAGTTGTTAGAGCATCATCCATTATATCTATTTCTTTGTGTAACTAGTTGTGAATATTTGATAGAAGATAGATTAGCAAGGTGTGTAGATAGAGTGAGTGTGTAGTAGATACTTGTGAAGTAGAGAAGTCGGGAAGTAGATAGTTGTGAAGAAGATTGTTGTGAAGTAGATAGTTGTGAAGATAGATAGGTGTGAAGAAGTAGTGTGGTGATTAAGTAGTAACTAGGTGTGAAGAAGTAGTGTTGTGATTAAGTAGTGACTAGGTGTGAAGAAGTTGTGTAGAAGGTGTGAATAAGTTGTGACGAAGTTGTGGTGTATATATTGGTGTGTAAGGTTTTCTCCGCCATAAGGGAGCTTGTTGACATAGTGAAGAAAACTCTCGAGTAGGTGACTCGAGGAGTGGAGTAGGGCAAGGAAGGAGTCCTTGTAGCCGAACCACTATAAATCCTTTGTCTCATGGTTAGATCTTTCCATATCTTACTTATTATCTTGCTTATATCGTTATTACTTTTGTAGACGTAGACGTATATATAAATATATATATATATATATATATATATATATATATATATATATATATATATATATATATATATATATATATATATTTGCTCATATAGTGCTAGTATTGATTTTACTTAAAGATCAAACGAAAGTTTCATTCCCACAACAAAGTTTTTACAATCAAACTAAAAAGGTAACATACATATAATTGATCATTTCGATCAAGTAAAGTTTTCATACAAAATATAACTAAGGATTATAAAATAAACGATTACTTACTTATCTCTCGTATATAGCTATAATTGTTTATATTGTGCATGTGTTGATTTCGCATACTTAGCTTATATTATTATTGTTCATACTTAGATATAGTTGTTCATATTGTTCAAGATTTGAGTTCACATAAAGATTGAATCAAAGTTTTAAAAGCAAACAAGGTTTTAAAACTAAACTAAGTTTTCATAATAAAATTAAAAAGACGTAAAACTATTCAACCCCCCCTTCTAGTTTTCCACATACTTTCCTTCAAAGATTCTTCGGGAAAGTATTTGCTCCAAACTTGGTGGTACCATGGTTTTTGAAGATCAAACAAACTTGAAATGTTGTTTAAAATTTGCCACTCAATCGTTGCTAAAAGAATTAATACTTTGTGCAAAATATTTAATTTGAAATGCGTCATCGATTGAGGGGGAGAATGATTTCAAAAAAACCATATATCGTCAAAACAAGATCTTTGTGCATATATAATGTGTATTAAGTGTGACTGTTATGTGTTAGTATATGAATTTTTCATGAGTTTCTCGTTAAACTCTAAATCATTTATAAACTCATCATTTCTAACACATAACACACTCCCTCAAGGATTGAGGGGGAGCTAACGTATCATCTCAAAATCAGTCATTCTTAAACCTGACACATTTCCCCCCCAAAATCTTTAAACTCATTTAAATTACTTGGGATCACAAATCTCAATTGGTTTGAAATTTTTGATCGGGGGAGAAAATGCGATTTAAATATGAAAAACTGATTAAAATGTGATGTTTTGAATCTAAATGTATGCTCTCCCATATGTGCTAAACTCTTTTGTACATCAATGCACATATTGAGGGGGAGCAAATGCTTTGTGAAAATGGATCCTTGCATCTTATGTGATCGAGACTCAGACTTAACCAATGAATTGACGAAACACAACTGTCCTGAATCGAAAGGACTAGTCCTGGACGGGTAATAACTTCAAGCTGGTCTAACTAGTGATGTAAGCGTGTCTCGAAAAGGACTTGTCTGAGTAGAATGTACCATTTCGAGAAACCTTTGGTGAACCTGATCGAGCCGGGTAATAACGTCAAGCTAGTCTAACTAGTGATGTAAGCGTGTCTCGAATTCCCGGTCATATTCACTTAAGTAGGATCAATTCAAAAAGTGCAACTCTTCCCGACATGTGCAAATTTTCTAATCAAAACATATGAGCACATGTTAAGGGGGAGCATTTCAAAATGACAAAACTCTCAATGTGTAAACAAAATGTGTTTCTTAATTATAAACATGTTGAGAGAATTTCAATGATTTGGTGTATGGCAACATAGGATAGTCATGAAGTTATAAGGTGGCTAAGGTTAGGAAAACCGTCCTATGATGCGCCAGAGCCGGAGGGATCTACCCATGGACAATACCAAATAGATAGTATTAGAAAGTCCGTAGGTATGATTATGAAAAAAAGGAGAAATGTGAGAATGGAGAAAGAAGGGGTTGAAGAATTAAAAAGAAATGATATGAGAAAGGGTGAAAAGAAATAGCCCTCTAATTATTCAACCTTAGGGCAGAAACCGAGTTCAATTCATAATCTACTGATGGTTGCTAAGGCGACATTGGTATTGAAGACAAGACGTCATGGACCAGTGACGCGCTGCACTAAACCTTCTAGCCACTCAAGTTCTCTTAAAAGAACTTGTTTCAGTCTCACGGGGAACCGGTGTAGTCTATCAACTTATCTCCTAGAGATGGTTGATATTGAAGCAGGAGACCTCTCCCTAATCTCCGCATAGGAAAACCAAATGCACTTATTGAGTCTAGAGCCTCGAGATGCATAATAAGATCTCATAGGAACACATGCTACTTCTACCCTGGCTGTTCAACATTAACGACACCAGTGGTAAACTTATGAGTCCTACGCAGATCTTAGCAATCTGCCAAAACATTTATGAGGGACGTTGCTTTTGTAACTCCCAGTGATTGAATGGAAATCCCTGAAAGTAGGTCACTTAGGTAATTCCTTGTGGATTACGCTTAGTGGTCACGATGGTTACAAACGGTCAACAGTCGTGGAGTGATCTCTAACGACTCACCCATTCGTTGATCTACTTAGGTAGTTCGTGTAAACCCTCTCAGGGTTTACCGATTGGGAACGGTCTTGGTAAGGATTAGAAGGAGTCTTCACACTATGCTGTTGACAATCTCCAATTCCAAACCTATAAGTATCGGATGATTTGTTGCTAACTGTCTACTTGCAGGAATTTCTTACGGTTGCGGTTGATTGCTGAAAAGATGCTGATCCATCAACACATGCTCACACTTCGACATCACAATCTAAGAAATCATGATCATTGATTGGGCCTCATATATGCTTCCACAACTCTGATGCAGAAGATCATGATCCTGAAAAGTGTGAGCATATCAACACAAAGATGTTCATATCACATAGAGACGTTACTGCACAAAGATGACCCTCAGACACTCATTTAGATGATGAAGTTGAAGCTATTTCCAAAGATCATGCATCACATTGAAGGTGTCATCTAGAGTCTACAACTTAATGCACAATGATCTCAACAATGAAGAATCAAAAGGCTACGAGCTATAAAGATGTCGTCAAAGATTTGAATGCTATGATTCAATACTTATTTTCCGGGGTGACCTCCCTTAGGGGGAGATTGTTAGGAATACGTTTATTCATATGAAGACTCGGTCACCCCGTGTGTAGATTAGCATATTGTAGCTCGTAGTATTTATCATATTAGTTAGAACGTAGTTTAGTATTAGTTAGTATTTGTGGATTCGGGTCGGGACTTTACCCACTGTCAGCTCGCTCCACAGCCCGTTTCAGGAGGCGTTTGTTTGTAAGTATAAATACCCCTTCCCTAGCTTGGAAGGGGTTGGAACTTTCATTGCAATCGAACCTACTACTAGTTTTCTCTCAAGGTTCCACTCCTTTCTCTCTCTAACTTCTCTCTAGAAAACAATACATAAAATCATCCTAAACACAAAACCATCCATGTTCTTACAATAGAGTATATTACAGGGAGTGCCGCTCGTATGTGTCCTAGCTTGTCCGGATTGTGCCATGCTCGTGACATGGGCTTTAGTCATGTCTAGTTCTGTTTGGCTCATTGGGCTGGAGCCCAGTTTGCTTGTAGGGCCGGAGCCCGATTCGCTTGTAGGACCGGAATCCAGTTCGTATGAGACAGTCCAGGCCCAGTAAGCCTGATATCCGTACTATACATCATCAACCAATGTTATGCAGTTTTGTTTATCCATTTTTTAGAAAGAAAAATGCACCAAAAATTAAACCGAGCCAAACGATCCAAACTAACAATAAGGTATTTCAGTTTTAAGGCCCACTAAAACAAATTTGAAGTGGTGGAGGTGCAAATTGTGAAAGATAACTACAAAGACAACCTTTACGAATTTAACACACCAAATCAACACAAATGCACAAGTTAATACAAAAAGTTATAATCTAAACAAGGTCATATATAGTATTGTATTAGTTAAATGCATTATTATATCATTTTGATCTAGCACATGTGTAGAAAACTAGAAGGGGGGGGGGGGTAAATTATTAAAACTTCTAGATCGACTTATGTCAATGTAGTTTTGACGTGTTGGATATTGATAGAAATTAAAACATATAAACTAAACTACGAGATTGAGTTAGAGAGACACAACCACAACACAAGTATTTATTGTAGTTTGGCTACAAGGACACCTTCCTTGCTCTACTTCATTCCCCGAGTCGCCTACTCGAGAGTTCGTAAACACTACATAACACAAACTCCTATTACTTGGTGGAGAAGACTTCACAACGTCGCTTACACTTTATCCAATACAAAGCTAGATATTTGGTCTTTCACACAAGGTAGACCAAACCTTTATCGCCTACACTTTATCCGTTACAAGGCTAGATACCGAGTCCTTAGCACGGTGGACCAAACCAACACACCTAATACAACTCGACTAAAGGATCCAACATCCTTTTACACCTATCGACTCAACATATCTACAACACTCTTTTGAGAAGAAAGAAATAACAAGATTCACTTCTGTGATCTTGGAAGAGAAGAATCCAAGCAACTCATATCACGAGCTTGCACGTCTTCGAGAGGTTGTGATCTCGCCTTATTGAAGGAACCTAGGGAATCATAAAGAGAGACTACATAGAAAGATCCTTGGATATGTGGTTAGAGAATTTAGAACATAGAGAGAAGTAATGTCTAAAAGGGGTGAGAGATATGAGAGAAATGACTCACTATTTATCGGCAAAACTGCCTACTGTTCACCCGGTTCCACCGGATCCCTTCCCAGAGGGATCCGGCCAGTGTAATCCAACGGAACCGGCTAACTGGGTAAACTAGACCGGGTTTTGGGTTACAAACGGGGTTATAGGTTATGATCCATGGATAAATGATGTCATGCCTGATGTCAAAAACATCTTGGCTCATGGGTCATGCACTTTGTGTTATGGGTTATGGACTTTGGGTCATGGGTCATGGTTTTTACCCATTATGAATGTCATGCATGATGTCATGCAATGGGTCATGGGTCAAGTTCCATAGGTTATGGGTTATGGACTTGGTTTTGGGCCATGGATAGTCCAAGTGTTTACTAGCTTTTTCTTAACATGCATTTTATAAAATGTAAGTAACAAATGTTTACTTAAGTGTTTTTGTAAAATAGTTTTTGTTTCATGTAAACAACTTAACTAAACATGTTTAATATATATTTGTTTAATGAAATGAGTTAGTAAACTATTGTCTCAAAACATTACGTGTTTTATATATTTCGTTAAAATAATTTTACGTTTGTTATCGACAAAACATTGAAAGATAGTAAAATATAAATAAATATTTTGTAGATTTATTTGTATTAACATGTAATTTATTTTATGTTTATGTGCAATGACTATATTTGTTTCATGCATCTATTCAGTATATAATACTTACATTATTATATCATTCCGATCTAGCATATTATTTACTCACATATTTTCAACAATCAATTATTTATCTGTTAAATGTCTTTATATAATACATTCTCTATCGATTTCACGCTTTCAGTTTAACCCCATAAATTCGCATATCATTTAAATAGTGATAGGATATATCAAAGTCAACTGTAATACACCTAAGTGAAATTGTAGTGGTGTTTGGTACTAGTGAGATAGTCACGACTTTTGACAAAATAAAGTGTTTCTTTGTTTGTATCTTACTGGCTAACAATATCGCGGATTTTCACCATTCTTTACACTATATAACTGCAAAAAAAGAAAAAAAAAAAAAAAAAAAAAAAAAAAAAAAAAAGGAAAGAAAAGACCATATACACATAGCTTTGATTTGTGTTACACTTTTACTATCCTCATATAGGGTGAGCGGAAGTGACAACCGTTCAAGGCCACTTAATATTTTAGAGCCCCAAAGTTTATATGCCATTAAAATAATAATAATAAAAAAGAAAAAAATTAAGTATATTAAAAATAAATAAATATAAAATATTTTTAACAAATATGATTGAAGAATGACATATTATACATAAGTGATTTTCATTATATATCTAGAAAAATACGCTTTTCTAAACCAACGGCATGGCCATACTGCCAGTGAACACCGCCGCTACCTCGGCGATATGGCCAGCGGCATGGGTTGAACGACAAAAAATTACTCAGAGGTATGGAGCGGTGTGAGCAAAATATAGACGTTGAGTATTGAATTTTCGACCGTTTGTCCCATTTTTACCGTTGTGCTTGCGTCTTTTTTTTTTTTTTTTTTTTTTTTTTTTTTTTTTTTTTTTGCGGTAGTGATGGAGAAGAAGGTGTGGCTGCAGTTGTGATAGTAGGGTTTTGGGTATAGTATGGTTTTGGGCTTTTTGGACTCTAGGATATCAAAAAAAAAAAAAAACATTTGGGCTGCTAGATGCTCTTTTTCCTAAATGGTTTTGGGTATAGTAAGATTTTGGGCTAGTTTAGTATAAATGAATTTTCTCTTTATTATTAATGAAATATTTATGTTTTTATTAAATTGTTTAATATAATTTATGAAAATATAAAATAAAAAATAAAAAAATAAAATTAGTTGGGAGGTATGAAAAAGGTATGGTTGCCATTAAAAAAGGGTTAGGATGTATGAAAAAAATATAAATGAGGTGAAATGATATTATTGATGAATTTAAGAGGTATGAATGATTTCGGAAGCATGACTGCCACCCTCATACTGCACTTTGAGGCCCAATTATCAATTTTCGCGAAATGCCGCTAGAATCTTGAGAACGGCCTGCTACCCCTATCTGGAATTCGGGATGTCGCTACTTTGAATACATCATTCTCATACATTTTCACTTGTCAGAACTCTAGAAACATGGAACTAATTCCAAAAAGATATACTCCCTAGTAAATTAATTATATGAAATATCAATATACAAAGAAAATCTGCCTATATAATAAAATAATCTAAGAATAGCAAAACAACCGATCGATCATAATCATTTCTATTATTAGTGTTCCACGTATGTGTTTTTTATTTTGTTCTTTCTCTTCGATCTTCTATCGTTCTCTATCATATCTCTGTGTTTTCCTCTTAGTAAAGCATAGACCGACCCATCTTCTAATTTTTTACAAATTTACAAATCAAAGATTGGCTTGACTGATAGCATAAGGATTGGCTAAGAGCACAAATCGATAGCTCAACTTTTTTGTTTCACTGTCTCTCATAACATGTAACGTGCTACATCCAGCCCAGGTATGCCTTTCGCTATAACACATATATATGTTCATATAACTTTTTATAGTAGTCAAAAAATAAATAGAAGACACGTTCAAAACAAAAAACTTTGAGCAACACGCACCTTCGTTTAACGTTGTTAACTTGTGGTCGTGTGTATATATTATTGTAGCGTTAAACGACAAAGGGACAAGGACAACCTACCCATGTTTAATTAGATGAAGTGTTCAGGTGTACACTTAATATAATACGACAAACGTTATATTGACACTTGAACAACAGGCTTTATAATTCAACGCCAGTCTATTTACATAACCTTATTAAATTGTATAATATAGGTGTGAATAATGGACTATGAACATACATAATCATATCTTTAGTTTTGATTAAGATGCAAATACTCAAATTAAATGTACTCAACCATTAATTGTTGAAACTAAACAGGATGTTGATGGGAGGAAAAGCAGCCATATGCTTATTTCTTCTTTTGTTTTTTTCACTACAATTTCACAAAATCCACTCGGCTGAACTCGACACCATTTCTGAATCACGGTTCTTGACCGATGGAGACACGCTGGTATCGCAAACAGGAATCTTTGAACTTGGCTTTTTCCAGCCGGGAAGCTCGGAAAACAGATATCTTGGTATATGGTACAAGAAAATCGTTGTTAAAACAGTGGTTTGGGTTGCAAATAGAGACCATCCTTTACCAGATGCTACATCAAATATGTTAAAGATTTCTAGTCCCGGAATTCTAGTCCTCTCCAACAATAACACTATGATTTGGTCATCCAACACAACGAAGACAACGACATCAAGAAATGTAACATCAAAGCTTCACGACAATGGAAATCTAGTCCTGTTAGACCAACGTGGGAATGTTCTTTGGCAGAGTTTTGATTATCCAACAGATACTCTTCTCCCTGGGATGAAGTTAGGGAAGAATTTGGTAATGGGTCTGGAATGGCATTTGTCGTCATGGAAAAATAATCAAGATCCATCTACAGGTGAACTCACATGGGGAGCTGACACACGCGTTTATCCTGAAAACAAAATGAAACAAGGTGAGATGATCAGATTCCGTGGTGGGCCATGGAGTAATCAAAGGTTTACTGGGATATCTCAGTTCAACAGGAGTTTGACCTTTACATACGTTGTATCTATGAATAAAAACCAGATATCTTTTACTTATAATCTTGAAAATAGTTCTATGATATCAAGGGTTGTACTAAATTCTTCTGGCCAGTTAGAAAGTTCAGTGTGGGTAGAAGATGGTAAAAGGTGGCAGCTTAGTTTGACATTACCGAGAGATATTTGTGATAATTATAATATTTGTAGTGGTTATGGAAGTTGTAGTGTTGATACGGTCACGCAGTCTTGTGCTTGTTTGGATGAAAAAAAATTTGTGCCTAGAAACGAGAAAAGCTGGAACTCGGCTGATTGGTCAGGTGGTTGTGTTAGGCGAACTCCGTTGGATTGTAAAAACGGGTCAGAAGGGTTTATCAAGTATTCTGATGTTAAGTTGCCAGATACCGAGAGTACTTGGTTTAACATGAGTATGAGTTTGGAAGAATGTGAAGTGAAATGTTTGAAGAATTGTACCTGTATGGCGTATGCAAATCCAGACCCAAGTCTTGCACCAATGGGCTGCTTGCTTTGGTTTGAGGACCTTAAAGACATCCGAGTGTATCCTCAAGGCAGTGGCGGTCAGGATATTTACGTAAGAATGGCTTCATCTGAGTTAGGTAATGATCTTTTGTGAAATTTTTGATATTTAATATCTAAATAGACTTCAAATATATAACCTGCTACTTCAACTGAGATAGAATTCGGCCAAAATTATAAAATTACCAAATAAACTCTATTTTTTGTGATGTTCTCAAGTGACTTAACTTATGAATGACAATAAACTAAAACAAAAATATCTTTAAACCCTGAAAACATTGAGCTTGAAGTTGAATTGAAGGAACTTTTGGGCCCAAAGTGGGTCAAAACTTTGTAGTGTATTTGCCACTATGTGTGGCCCATAATGCCTTACAAATAAATAATTATATGACATTTTGAAGCTGTTTCAGCCAGCTTGACGAGTTGGCGTGTTCACATAGTGTTGGTTGATAACTCCAGTAACTCTTTAATAATCCATGCCGCATAACCAACGGGTTCATGTGACTTTATATGTAAACTCATTTGTTGCATGGTGGTTACATGCTTGTAAATTTATAAATGTTGTTAAATGCTACCCTATGAATACAGTTGCTCAATCAAATTTCAAGAAGAGCAGGGGAGCACAGATTAAAATAATCTTACCTTCAGTTTTGACGGGGATTCTTCTCATAGGCATCATCTCTACCTGGTTGTGGTATGCAAGGAGAAAAAGGACACACGCGAAACAAATGGGGGAAGGTAAGAAAATTATTCTAGTCACTGCCACTTTGGTAATAGATGCATATATTGAACACGACAGTTTCAAGTATGTTTTATTCGGACACGTAGGGGGTTCGTTGACGCATGTCTCTGAAAGCCATGAGGATGATCTTCAGCTACCATTGTATAGCTTCTCAACAATAGCTACCGCCACGTCAAAATTTTCTACTGAAAATATTCTTGGAGAGGGTGGATTTGGACTAGTTTATAAGGTAAATAATAGCATGATCCTCACAAAGTTATAGCATAATTTCTGATTCTGACCAGTAAATGACACTGAAATTATAACTGTTGTATAACAAGAAAAAGACTATGTATAGTGTAAGCAAGCAATTCAATAATGCACTCATATTGCAAATGGTGATCTTTAGGGTGTGTTAGAAGATGGACTTGAGATTGCTGTTAAGCGTCTCTCCAAAACTTCCAATCAAGGGGTTGATGAATTCAAGAATGAAGTCATCTGCATTTCAAAACTTCAGCATCGAAATCTTGTGAAGCTCCTCGGTTGTTGCATACAAGGAGACGAGAGACTGCTAATCTATGAGTACATGCCAAATAAAAGCTTAGACTCACTTATATTTGGTTAGTTACATATATGCAAACTCACATTAAGATGCTAGCTATCTATATATTTAACTAAAAGAGCATGTTGGGCAGATAAAACCCAAAACAGGGTCCTTGATTGGACAAAGCGCTTCAACATTATCAAAGGAATTGCTAAAGGTCTTCTTTACCTTCATCATGATTCAAGACTAAGAATCATTCATAGAGATCTTAAAGCGAGCAATATTCTACTAGATCAAGATATGAACCCGAAAATATCAGATTTTGGCATAGCCAGAAGTTTTGGAGGAAATGAAACCGAAGCGAACACACACAGAGTTGTTGGCACATAGTAAGCCATGACAACCGTCTATTTTTTATTTCAGAAGTTCTCATTAATTTCTCAATGAACATTAATTATGTTGTTTGCAGCGGTTACATGTCCCCCGAGTATGCACTAGATGGTATTTTTTCAATAAAGTCAGATGCATTTAGCTTTGGCGTTTTAGTGCTGGAGATTGTGAGTGGCAACAAAAATAGGGGATTCATTCATCCTGAGAATGACAACAATCTTATCGGACATGTAAGTTTAGTAGTGACAAACTAATCATTTGTTTTGCAAACTAATTACAATCAATTTCTACATTATATCCAGGCATGGAGTTTATACAATGAAGGCAAATCGATGGAACTCCTTGATGCAAATTTAGTTGATTCCTGCAATCCTCCTGAAGTTTTAAGATCAATTGAAGTCGGGTTGTTATGTGTTCAACAACATGCAGGAGACAGGCCGAATATGTCATCTGTAGTTCAAATGTTAAGTGGTGAGGGTACATTGCTGCAACCTAAGGAACCAGCATTTTTTATGAATAAGGAGTTTCTTGTAGCTGACTTCACTTCAAGTACATATCAAGCAGGCTCAGTCAGTGATTTAACTATTACAGATGTAGATGCTCGATAATATGTACATTTGTTAGGCAAAACACAGTAACAATTATATGTGGTTTAGTAAGTTGATGTGAAAGGAGAATTTTATTTACTCGTTGTCTCAAAGGCTACATCTCATAAAAATCTTAAAATTAGACAACCCAGTCTACATTTGAGTTCTGGTTATTGATTTTGTACATTCTCATTGAAAAAATTGATAACAAATCACAAATAATTAAATTCTTGTTCAAGAGCTGCTTCCAACAAGTATTGAGATTGATCCATCAAATTCGGACTTAATCTAAACATAAGAACACAAAACTCCATTTGATTCAAAGCACCATCACCATCAAAATTGCCTTCTTTTAGCATACTCATAACTTCATCATCACTCAATCCTTCAAGCCCCAAAACTGATGAATTCTTCTTCAAACTATCAAAAGTAATCACCCCTTTATCTTGATCCATCAGCAACTCAAACCCTTTGCATAGTTCTTCTATCAAACCATCACCACCCAACTTATCCGCCATTAACGGCAAGAAATCATGAAAGCTAGAATGATTATTGGTTGTCATTGTAGTATATAAAAACTTGAAGATTGAAGATGTGGTTTGGATGTTTGATACATATAATGTGTTGGGATGGTTTATATATATATAGAGGTAGTCATAGATGACAACTGGGTACAGCTAAAGTTGGCATGCATATGACGGGTTTATTCGATAGCAATTGCCTAACGGGTACGTCGAAGGTGTGTGGGGATTGGATGTTGCATAGTTGGTGTAAGTGTGAAGTTGTTGGTTTGTTTTGGAAGGTTATAGGATGCTTCGTGCATGGGACAAATCCATTTTTTGGACGATTTTGTGTACGTTCCGAGTAACAAGATCAACGGATCACTACTAAAACAAAATTGTTATTTGTATTTATTAGCGTTAGTCGGTTATTATGTTTTCGGGCTTAGCCCATTTGTTTCCTAGTCTTATTCGGATACCATAGTGCTTGTGGATAAATGCATTCAAGTGTATCGGGATTCTCTCCAAATTTTAAAACTTACAATAAAAGAAGTATAGTGTACAATACTTTAATGCATATAATTTTTAGACGTATAAGAAAAGAAGTATAGTGTACACGATTTTAATACACATATTAAAAAAACAAAACACTATATTAATGCTATTTAATGTAGTCAATTAATTAACTGGTAAATAAATACAATTAATACAGTTATTAAAACACCTCTTACATAAGAAATACAAATTATCAAGCATATTATACAACCAAATTAAACACAATTCTTGCATTAAATGTCACTAATACAAATAATAAAACACATTATACAAATATTCAAACCCGATCGGGCAACGAGCTAAATGGGCTTGAGCCTGAACGGGCTCGAGCCCGAATAGGCACGGGCTATACGAAATTCTTGATATCCGTAAATTTATTGTCAAAAAGAATATAATAAACTAAAATACATGATTCACTGGAAAATTTTATTTCAGGGTATCTGCCGCCGACTCTCAAAAAAGACTTGACAAAACAGAGTAAACGACAAAAAACTTTATTGACTTTGACCAAAACACTATAGCAACGACATGTTGTCGCTATAGGTCATCACTAAAAGCTAACATTTTTTTTAATTACTATAAAAGCATATCTAGTTAACTCTTATCCTCAAAACCCTTATTCTCACAAACTCTTATCCTCACACCATCACATTCACCACCACCCGGTTTTGTGGCTTATGTAGATGGGGCCATATGAATCTTTTAAGTGTCCACGTGGAAGAGGAAATGTAGTACAGAGAAAATCACATCAACTTCAAAGTCATGGTAAACGTTTCTATGCATGTCCTCGTTCAAAGGTGAACAATAAGAATTTTTTATTCATGTAATATATAAATAATTTGGTTGTTAAAAAGATTTTTTTTAATGATTTCCTTACTCTTTAACAACAAACACAAAAAGATTATGGATGTGGATGTTTTATATGGAAGGACGAGCATCGTCTCCGTCTACCACGTTCTTCTTCGGGACCTCCAAGTTAAGAACCTTCAACACCTCCAAGTTCATTTGTAGGACCTTCTGGATCTGCACTATGTCTTGGAAACGTAGAGTGCTCAAATTGCAAGTTCTTGGCTCTAAAGATAAAGATACTGGAGGCAACACTAGATCTGGAAAGGCATCTCGAGAACCTCGCATGTGGTTCAACTGTAATACTTCATTAGCTTTTAATTAAATGACATGAAAAAACTTGGTGGAGTAGTTTTTCACTTAGCTTTTCATGGAAAAACTTCATGAGTTTTTCATTTGTGTCATCTACTACCGGCGGAACAAGGATCTTATGTTTATTTGAATATGTTAATGATTAAATTCAACAATTTGGAGTAATCGTATATTTTAGTTATTTGTTGTGGTTTGACACAGCTCGATTTAGTTAACTTTCAAGTTAATTTGATCACTCGTTAATGAGATCACGTTCACTTTAATTAATTTAAATTATTTTTAAATCACTTATAATGAATTTAAATCATTTTTAAATTATTTATAATTAACTTAAATCATTTTTAATTAATTTAAATTATTCTAAATCATTTAATGTATAATTAATTTAAATTTATTTTAAAATATTTTTAATTAATTTAAATCATTTATAATCAATTTAAATTTATTTAAACAATTAAATTAAATCACCCAAACCTATAATGACGACTTTTAACGATCAAATGTCGTCGCTAAGGGTTTGGGGGGTAAATGTTCCTCCGGCGGGAAATAAAATTTTCCGTAGCCGGGTAAACCGTGTCGTTGCTAAAACCTATAGCGATTACATAGTTGTCGTTATAGGTTTTAGTCAAGGTCAAAACTTTTCGTGGCACTCGTTTTTGTCGTCTAGCTCACCTTTAGCGACGACATGTCGTCGCTAAAGGATTTGATCAACGACGCTAAAGAATTGACTATTTTGTCGTGTAGTGGACCTTTAGCGACTACATCTATAGTTGCTAAAAGTCGCCCATCGCAAGAAGTAGAAAATGACGTAGTGACCATGATACCATTCCAACTTCAAATTAAAGTATAACAACAATGAACCATGCCTAACTTAATTGAAAGCATTCCAACTTAAACTAATTACTAAAGTGAACTCTATTCCTACACTCTTTACAAGAAGAGAATATTTTTATTCATTTTACAAAAATGAACCAAAAGTACACTGACACCATATTTAATATTTTCACTTGAACCAGGAGCACTTTGATAGAAAGCGCACTTCAATATTATGATGCGCCTCCTTTAACTCTTTTTGTTACTTGAGTTACTAGTTGCGCTTGGTTTGAATACAAGTGTTTTTTGTCTTTAGGTTAGGGCACAATAGGTGAGGGGCACTTGGTTATATATGTGCGCCTCTAACTTTTTATGTTGCTTTATTTATTTATTATAATTATTTCTTTAGGTGAGGGGCACAAGAGGTGAGGTCAGGGGCACTTGGTTACCACAGGTGCATCTAGTTCCTCTTGGTTTTTACGTATTTTTTTGCTGCCCCAACACTACAAGACCCTGCTCCCGGTAATTGGAATATGGATATAGGTGCGCCATCACATCTTAATGATTCTGTCCATAATCTTAGTGATATTTTTAATTCGTGCATTTATTCATCTGTTGCAGTTGGTGATGGGCACACCATTCCCGTTACCAACTCTGGACATAGTATTTTGCCCACACCTTTTCGACCCCTTCATTTACACAATGTTTTAATCACTCCTAATATCGTAAAAAATTTAATTTCCGTTCGTCAGTTTGTTTGTGACAATTATTGTACCGTTGAATTTGATCCTTTTCGTTTTTCTGTTAAGGATTTTCAAACTCATCGGGTGCTGCTCCGATGTGATAGCACTGGACATCTGTACCTTGTTACGAAGCCCTATCCAATTCCTCAAGCCTATCTCACTAGTCAGTACACGTGGCATCAACGTCTTGGACATCCAGGAAGTGAACTGCTACGAAGTGTCATTTCAAATAATTCCATCACATGTAATAAGGAGAAGTCTCCCGTGCTTTGTCATGCTTGCCAGCTTGGCAAACACGTGCGCCTTCCATTTGTTAGTTCATCTACTTTTGTTCAATCTTGTTTTGACATTGTACACTCGGACTTGTGGACATCCCCAATTCCGAGTCTTTCTGGATTCCGATACTATGTTCTATTTTTAGACCATTATTCGCAATTTGTCTGGGTTTATCCTTTAATCAACAAATCTGATGTTTTGTCTAAGTCTATGTTGTTTCGCTCATTCGTTAAAAATCAATTCAATTGTGATATAAAGTCGTTTTAATGTGTCACACCCCGCCACGGCGGAAACGCGCGGGTGTAACTTCATGGATATCATCACAACACCTGGTGTCTACATAGAGAACAACTACATGCACATAAATAGAGCAATGTACAAACACAAAGTGTTGTAACAATACCCCAAAATAAAATAACCAAAACAAAACATAAATCCAAACATAGATGATAAACCACTTCCAATGCAACTAAGGTCTCGTCTATCCACATCCTTCTATCTTATCCTTAGAAAGCTCACCTGAAAATGAAGCTTAAAACGTCAACATAATGTTGGTGAGATTCATAGGCTTAGACACATATACACTCACAAGGGAACTAGTTCACTGTGATTACAAAATATAGCTGGACAAATAATGATAGTTATCATATATAGCTACATGCATTTGCAAGTTAATATTCACACACAAAGGCAACAACACTCATAAGGCAACCAATAGGACGGTTCGTGTCCTCCGACACCAAAATAATTACAACAGGACGGCTCGTGTCCTCCGACCCCAAAATAATTACAACAGGACGGCTCGTGTCCTCCGACCCCACAATGATTACATTAGGACGGCTCGTGTCCCCCGACCCCATTAAACATCAATTAGGTCACATGCACGAGCAACATGATAAGCATCCTCCTAATCGAATCACATATATCCACACAAGCAAATAATCACACATAGCATGCATACGATAACATTATAAGTCCAAGCTTTTTGACACACACACATAATCATAGTAAATCAAATCATTTAAGACAAGCATCATTCCCATCCCAAGTTTAAAACAAATTAAAAATATGGGACTATGAACTCACCTTAAACTCCGCAGCTCCCACAAAAACAATTCACAATCTATAGCACACAAAAATAATCCATATTACACAAGGTCAAGCTAAAAGCTACAACCCATGTAATACACATATGATGGATGTCTAAGACTCATATGACCCACCATGGATCTCCTAGACACCATACTAACCACCACCATAACCTAACACTCACTAAATCCCTTGCACTCTTAAAATCAGAAAATGCAGAATTTTTGGGTACATTCACCCACATAAAATCATGACAAATAAAGCTCAACAACTCACACCAAAAATTTACCATGGTCTCTCATAAGCATAGAAGCTAATCCCAGAAGGCCATGGACCAATAACACACACAAATACTCATAAGAAATTCAAACTTGTCAACTACTCAAATTCGGATCTGAACGCACACCAAAAAGTTTTGATTTTTAATAATTACTTCCACAAGTTTTTATCGCGAATCCTCTTCGTGGTAGTCTAATATAACCTAAAACTTAACTATTACAGAAGGCCAAGTCAAAATACCACTTTTACAACCACATGACACCCTCAAACTTTTACCCAAAATCTGTCCCGGTTTGACAGCTTTGACACCTTAACAAAGAAAAATCAAAAGACCAACTTCCCGACCTTGAAATCAATCTTGGCTGGACTTTTTGGAAAGCTCTTTCATTAAATATCAATTTAGATCTAAAATTCGTGATCTAACTCATCACCATCTGTTAATTACACTCACATCTTTACAACACTACTTTTCTGTCCAAACCCTAACTCAATAACTAGCATGTTTTACGCTCAATTATCTTAACCAATCATTATACTATTATCATTAATTGATCCCAACATGTTTAATAACATTAATTTACAGAAGTTAACACAAACCGTAATCCATCATATAATTATTACATGAATTATATTAATTAATCAAACAATTGAACATGTATTTTAAGAATTTTACCTTGATTCTTGATCATTGCTTCACAATTATAAACCCTAATTTTTTCTCCCTTCCTTAGCTCCTTGGATCGACTCAAATGTAGAAAAAATAACATTTTAGGGGTATTTGGTTTGGTATATATATTAATTATGGATAATCCTTTGGCCTAAGAGTCATATTTAGACTCAAATTGGGTTTCCTTTTTCCCCCTTATCCCCTAAATCGGCCGCCCCTTTATTTATATATATATTTTTTTTATTTTTATTTTTATTAAATTTATTTATTACACTCAAAACCTCATACTTTTTATATTTTATAACAACCCGTAACGATAACCAACGTCTTACACGATAAACCTAAATTTTACGACAACCGAAAAAATTATCATTTTCAAAACAAAGTTTCCAAAAATAGAATTTCACACTCTTTTTGAAATATAACTCATAAAAACAAATCCCACGTAACTTACTAACGCTCAATTACTTGAACGAAGCCTCGTTACGCAAAAACACAAAAAACACCAAAACTACACAAGTCATTTCTAGACCACAAAGGTGATCAAAATAAACTTTTCCAAATTCTAAACTTTCCAAATCACAATAAAACCATTTACGCAAAGGGATTTAGTGCTAAAACTCACCTATATCACTCATATATCACTTCAAATACCTAGGACACACCAAACTAACGTCAACCGAGTCAAGACTATCAGTCAAACTGACCTGCCAAAACCACGGTTGTTACATCATCCCCTACTTAGGGAAATCGCGTCCCAAGATTTCAACTACTATAGTCACCACTCACAACAGCAAAAGAAAATTTATGGATTTTTAAGCGGATAAATACCACACCAAAAAATCACAGAGAAAGAATCGCAAAAATGTGAACCGACTAAATACTCGAATTCACACGATAGAAAACATTTCGTCCCTCCAACGATACATGCAAATAGATACACTCCCCGATCAATAACACCAACAATCCAAACGACTTCTCACAGGTAGGTACGATTCCCCTGAACCAAATGAAAAGCCAAATGGTAACCGCAAGACGCAATCACAAATGACAGATACCCATAAAACAAACATTTATAAATACCCCGCATCTAACTTCCACGATCTAAAATCCAACTACAAACGATCTACTTCACCAACCACAGCAGCAAACAAATTTGGGTACTTAAATTTCATCTGATCCTCACGTTCCCAAGTAAACTTAGGACCACGCACAGAATCCCAACATACCTTTACCAACGCTATCTCACCACACTTCAAGCCCTTAACATCTCGATCCATAATCTCAACAGGTTTCTTGACAAAATGGAGAGTCTTGTCAACCTTATTCTCATCTAATGGCACATGCAGACTAGCATCCGCCAACCACTTCTTTCCATTAGATACGTGAAACGTATCATGCACTCTACTTTACTCCTCAGACAAATTCAACCGATATGTCTCAAATCCAATCCTTTCCGTAAATCTCAAATGGTCCTACGTATCTCGGTGCTAACTTGCCTTTCTTACCGAAACGCACAACACCCTTCCAAGGAAATACTTTTAACATCACAATATCACCAACACCAAACTCTAAGGGCTTACAGCAATAATTCGCATAACTCTTTTGGCAATGTCTTGCTTCCTTAAGTCTTTCCTTAGACAGAAAACCTTATTCATAATCTCTCGTTCTAGTTCAGGACCAATTAGTTGGCTTGTTCCAACTTCTGCCCATAGAACAGGTAATCTACATTTCCTTCCATACAACTTTTCACACGACACATACTCAATACTAGAATGATAATTGTTGATATAGGAGAACTCAACTAAGGGTAAATGTATACCCCGGCTTCCTCCAAAATCAAACACACCCATGCTCTCAGCTCACCATCCACCGCCTGATTTGTACGCTCACTTAGTTCACTCATTAGAGAACGATAAGTCGTACTCATCTACATACGCGTTCTCAAGACTCCATAACACGTTTACCACTATCGCGAAGTAAGTATTTCATCATGTTTCTTGCGACACCCCACGACTCATTACCAACTCACCGAGTGAAAAGTCTCACCTACTCCTCCATACATCTCTTGCAAAGGTAATAATACGTCTTATCCATTCTCGGATGTATCAAATACCTTGCATGACTGCTGTCCTTATGCTTCCTCTCAATGGAACCAATAGCTAGTCTGCAAAGTACATTCCTCCATCTTCGTTCCTTTCCATTTACTGGTCTAAACCAAGTAATCATTCTTCTTATATGTTCTCATCCTTGAACCACTCTCTCTAGGCTGTCAGTATCATCCTCTTAACTCCGAACTAAATTATCATAATCATTGCTCACAAACATCTAAGTTTCACTTGTTCACTCCCGCTCAGCGCTCTTACCACGATGTCCGCTCTTCCTTGACGGTAGCAAATCAGACAATCGTAGTCACTGAGAAATTCCACACCCAACTTCTCTTTGACATATATTAACCTCATTGTCAAATATATGCTAAAGATTCTTATGATCTAGGTAGACCACACTCTTTGCTCCATAAAATATCATCTCCAAGTTCTACTCCCAACTTTAAATCATGTATCACATAGTTCCTCTCATGGATCTTCGACCTCCGCGATGCCTACGCAATCTATAGAAAGATAGAAATGAATCGTCAATAGTACCTGCCATTCCTAAGGACAATCGTCTCTCAGATGGTGTCTTAGGTACTTTCTACTCTTTACCACTTTTATCTTACTAGTGTCCACAAACACTGGCTATCGTTGACCACCTTCCTGAAGAACGTACATCTCAAAGCTACACCTCTCACTTGGACACTTAGCAACATCCTCTTCTTCTTCAACGAACAAATTGATAATCGAAACGACAATCTATCCTAAGTAAACGACGCGAACCACGAAACCAGTCGAACTAAAACGTATATCAACAAATTCAAAAGAGGTACAATTACCGACTAGCGAAGTAACGAACATCAAAATCAAAGCTAGAAAAACACAATGAGAAATTTTCCCCCAATAAAAGTAGACACGGATAAAATGTTCATGAAAACCCATACAAAGAAAATAAAAAATACACGCACCCATAAAACATCCACAAGTGTACCTCAACGAAAGAAACACTCGATGAACCAAATACATAATAAGTTTGATAAATGAGAACCATAGACAGTTCTTATTCCCGTACTCGATCTTCCCAAAAACAAATGAACACCGTTTTTTTTTACAAGACATATCTTAAAGTTATACACATTTTTTTAATATATATATATAAACCATTTATGTAAGACATCAACATAACCATATTTATTATTATTTATTTTTCCACACTTCATTTTCACCATAAAAATAATAGTTTCCAATAAATGACCTTGAAATACCCAAAACGAATTTTAAAATACCATAAAGACTCTAACACAACCTCTTAATCGAACGCGAAAGACATTGAAGAATTCCGTAATCAAAATAATCCTCAAAAAAACTCATACCAGTGAACACTCATGCAAATACATTGCAAACCAAACGATGAACTTACAGACTCATTCGTACAACGATCAAACCAAAATCATAGAAAAACACCGATACTAACAGGTCACAAAACATGTCACGAAATTCAATTGGTGTGTGTAAATGAGGGATGAAATATCCACACCAACTCGTCACGAACCAACAATACTTGAAGAATAGTATAACATTCATTCGTGGAATGAATGCAAGGAATAACCAAAGAAACGAACCAGTATCCAACAAAAATGAATTCGATTACCCAACACCTATCATGACGTCAAAGAGAAAGAATATGACATATGTACCATCATGGTTCGAATAAGAATGCCAACCAAAGAATTAGGTACACAAACGGAGTGCTAGCAAACGAATCAACTTAAATACCACAACATAAGTACCCACCGATAATTGAGGTATCAACATATGATAGGTAGGATGGAATCTTACCACCTACACACCCCAACATATCACGACTGCCCTAACAGTTAAGAGAATACTTCTCTAACCATACAGCCATCACCAACATGATATCACATACCATCTACTACAACATATAACAACAAACATCAATCAATGCAATAATGGTCACAAGTCCACGTGTGTGATACCCTTATAATTATGTTCGCGACCATAGTTATAAGCATATTCCACACGCATACTTACTTCCAAAACCACACATCTCAATCGTAACGCACATATACCACATAGCACCTAATACATTATGCAATCCATGCTATCATACTTGCAAGTCCACTTGTGTCGTGACGCATGTATAATTATGTTGGCCACCATAATTATCTATGCCTCCTTTCACAAGTGTACTCCCTCCTATGACAACACATCATGCAAACAATCATGCAAAAAAAAAAAAAAAAAAAAAAAAAAAAAAAAAAAAAAAAAAAGATTTCGCAAACAATCATCTCGCATGGAACAACTCCAATAATCACGTAAACTCTATAATCAAAATCACTTGGATAAGGTCGATCCAATATCCAAGAGTAATCACGCTCCAACATGGCTCCAGATAGCAAAAGACAATATACAAATTCCAAAACATAACACAAAACAAAAGACGTCACATAATGGCTCAACTCCACTCTCGCATTATCTCCCCACTCAGATCAATTCAACTTACTACTCGCTGTGGACTCTAGATCCGAATCCACACCATTCCATCCTAACTCCCTTTCATCTTTACTCAACCACCCATTCATGTTTCCTACATGTTGAGGTAGTCGACAACATGCAAAACCATCTCTATTCTTTTCTTCCAATTCCACATGATCCACAAGTGCATACAACTCACGAGATTTAAACTAAACCACCTCTCCTTCCTATGTGAAGTGAGGACACTACCAAGGGTATTTGGTAATGGCTCCATCTCCAGAAGTCATAGTGGTTCCAAACCTCTCCACTTCTTCTCCACCAACGTTTCCCATAAACGTACTCTCCTTGTCCGAACATGGATACATGCTATCGGGAACTCGGATTCTGCGGTTAGTCCGCTTCATCCTACCACTTCTCTCACATCCGATAGTGACAACGGTAGTCCAACGAAGCATCTTACGCGCGAAAGACGATATAATAAAGTCGATATATACAATACTACGTATAGGGATAAAATAGACGTCCGAAACTCAATAAAACATCTCATAAATATAGGAAAAATAGACATATAAAATATTATACTTACACATAGATCCTAAATGCAACTATATGAAGGACTCCTAGGTTATAGTCTAGGTTCAACCACCTAATTCTCTATAACCAAGGTTCTGATACCAATCTGTCACACCCCGCCACGGCGGAAACGCGCGGGTGTAAATTCATGGATATCATCACAACACCTGGTGTCTACATAGAGAACAACTACATGCACATAAATAGAGCAATGTACAAACACAAAGTGTTGTAACAATACCCCAAAATAAAATAACCAAAACAAAACATAAATCCAAACATAGATGATAACCCACTTCCAATGCAACTAAGGTCTCGTCTATCCACATCCTTCTATCTTATCCTTAGAAAGCTCACCTGAAAATGATGCTTAAAACATCAACATAATGTTGGTGAGATTCATAGGTTTAGACACATATACACTCACAAGGCAACCAGTTCACTGTGATTACAAAATATAGCTGGACAAATAATTATAGTTATCATATAGCTACATGCATTTGCAAGTTAATATTCACACACAAAGGCAACAACACTCATAAGGCAACCAATAGGACGGCTCGTGTCCTCCGACCCCAAAATAATTACAACAGGACGACTCGTGTCCTCCGACCCTAAAATAATTACAACAGGACGGCTCGTGTCCTCCGACCCCACAACGATTACATTAGGATGGCTCGTGTCCCCCGACCCCATTAAACATCAATTAGGTCGCATGCGCAAGCAACATGATAAGTATCCTCCTAATCGAATCACATATATCCATACAAGCAAATAATCACACATAGCATGCATACGATAACATTATGAGTCCAAGATCTTTGACACACACACATAATCATAGTAAATCAAATCATTTAAGACAAGCTTCATTCCCATCCCATGTTTAAAACAAATTAAAAATATGGGACTATGAACTCACCTTAAACTCCGCAGCTCCCACAAAAACAATTCACAATCTATAGCACACAAAAATAATCCACATTACACAAGGTCAAGCTAAAAGCTACAACCCATGTAATACACATATGATGGATGCCTAAGACTCATATGACCCACCATGGATCTCCTAGACACCATACTAACCACCAGCATAACCTAACACTCACTAAATCCCTTGCACTCTTAAAATCAGAAAATGCAGAATTTTTGGGTAGATTCACCCACATAAAATCAAGACAAATAAAGCTCAACAACTCACACCAAAAATTTACCATGGTCTCTCATAAGCATAGAAGCTAATCCCAGAAGGCCATGGACCAATAACACACACAAATACTCATAAGAAATTCAAACTTGTCAACTACTCAAATTCGGATCTGAACGCACACTAAAAAGTTTTGATTTTTAATAATTACTTCCACAACTTTTTATCGCGAATCCTCTTCTTGGTAGTCTAATATAACCTAAAAATTAACTATTACAGAAGGCCAAGTCAAAATACCACTTTTACAACCACATGACACCCTCAAACTTTTACCCAAAATCTGTCCCGGTTTGACAGCTTTGACACCTTAACAAAGAAAAATCAAAAGACCAACTTCCCGACCTTGAAATCAATCGTGGCTGGACTTTTTGGAAAGCTCTTTCAATAAACTTCAATTTAGACCTAAAACTCGTGATCTAAGTTGATGCGTGGGAATCGCAACAGGCTTTACCTCTCGAGGGATCTCGAGAAGCTTACAACCCCCACCAGGCAGTGTACCTGATCGTTGTAGTATAGTATAGTAACAAGTACCGGGGGATTGATCGTTCAGCTTAGGAATAGTGTCGCTAGGATTAGAAAACCTAATTACTAGTTCTAATGGTGAGGGAAGATTAATTTTTTTGTTTTTATATTTTTATGAAAGCAATTAAAATCTCGGGTTTTGAAGGAGTGGGCGGAATTAGTTGCTATTCAACTAACCCAAAACTAAGATTCAATCAAAATAAAATAATAAAAATGAAAACAAACTAATTATACTAAGGTTGTGAGCAGTAATTGGAGAAATTGTGTTTACTTAGACTTCACTACTCCCTAGATATCTTTTACATGTTAATTACTTATTATAATTGCATGGATGACGGATCGTATTCCTTAATACCATTCATGGGGTGGCATACATAACTCCCCAATTCTATGAGCTCTTATCTCCTCCTACACCATGACCCAGCACAACTATAGGGATTGTAAACAGTGGCTCATGCATTAAATACAACCAATAAAGACCTAGTACGCCTCGGTTCATGTTTCTTAAGACGTTCAAGCATGTTACCATTCGGAGATCTGCCAGTTTTCTTAAGCCTAACATATAAATCATTCATCCACAACAAGAATAAACAAGTAATCAACACATAATCAACATCTAGGTTTCATTAGATCTAAGCAAACACAAAGGAGATCTAGCCTAGCATAATGGAATTGAGACAAGAACAAGATATAGACAACCAACACATAGACATATTGATTGAATTAGAAGAACACTTATCTGAATTACAATGCAAGGTATCAAGGGTTTGGAACCCTTGAAAAACCTGTAAAAGATGCACCAAATTCGTCTTTAGGGTTTCACCAAAACTTCTCTCTTTTTAATGTAAAAACTAGAAAACTATATATAGGAAAACTGGGCTGACGGCGTCAAGACAACCCTGTGACGCCGTCACCTCGCCGCCAAATACTTCCTCGGATGGCCTTGATCTACTTATGACGGCCTGTGTGACGCCGTCACCACCTACGGTATTTTATTCTTGGTGTCTTTGACGCCGTCAGGATGACTTTTGACGCCGTCTTCAACTACGGTATTTTATTCTTGATGTCTGACGCCGTCAGGGTGTAACTCTTGACGCCGTCACCTAGTGTTTCCAGCATGGAAAATTGATACTTTGCCGTTTTCTTCACTTTTATGCTCCAAAAACGTCCAAAATGGCTTCTTTTCCAGAATTCACTCTCCAAGTACCTAAAATCACAAAAGGAACGATTCAGGGCAATATTTGATCAAATAAAGTAGGATTCGGGCTTAAATGACCCCCTAAAAACGGATCATTTTTCGCCTCCTCATATACCCTTACACTTGAGATTTGCTTGTCCTCAATCAAATGAGCTTTTATTCTACTCAAAAGACAAGTTAGGGGTCATTTAACACTAATATAAAAGTAATTACAACAAATAATCGTTCCACTAAAGACCAATAGACAAGCACGGAGATCATACACAAGCACCTCACAAATAGTGTTTAGATACTCACATCTCTCGGGTGTAATAAAGTAATATAACATTATGGAAATGGAAGATATCTCTCACTACCTGTCATAGCAAAATAGATTACCATAGGCTTGGGAAAGGATCAAACCTCCACCACATGGCGTAAGCACCTAGGATAAACTATCAAAGAGGTCTTTTAAAGGGTTGTAACGTTAGGTATAGGGATATGAATTACACGGTTTTGTTGGATAAAGGAAATTTTACTGGTGGCGAGTTAACAATCTTGGTTAATTACATGTACAATATGGCGTTGCTAAGCCAAGACTAGACTCGACTTAAGCTAATAAATGAAAAATAACCAAAACATAAAATGAACATAGAATGAAAAACGGGATGGTAGTCCGTATGTTTTTTTTTTTCTCTTTTTCCTTTTTTTTTTTTTTTTTTTTTTTTTTTTTTTTTTTTTTGTGTGCATACACTCTTACCCTACCATCCAAAATAATACATCATAGGGGATGAGAATTCCCCTTACACTTGAATCTTTACATACTTTACATTAAACTAATCTAATGACTCGAATTAAGAAAATCAAAACACTTGGAGCACTTTTAAGATTAACGTACATATGGGGGTAATAAGTGATGTTCTTCCCCATTACTCCATAAAATAAGTACTTACCCATGAGTCCCAATCGTCCCAAAACAATATGTACAAGGACATGACTCGACTTAGCAACCATGTAATCAATTAGAAAGTTAACTTAGGGTTTAACAAATAACAATAATGCACTAAAAATGAGCGCATACACGGAAGGCTAAGGCGATTTGGTTGTACATTTAAGTGGGGTGTAACAAATTCTTCCTTTAAGTAAAATGCTTAAAGTTAGAAACGAAAAGATAGGCTCGAAGGGGTGTACTAGGGGTTTCGTGTACTAAAAATGAGTACAACGCTAAGGGTGTGGGGAAAATTAGTTGACTTAACTAGCCAAGTAATATGACTTAAATGGTCAAGTAATTGTAATACGGGTTTAACACAAGGGTGATCCTAATGCCTCTTATCATGTAGTAAATCCTACCACACGAATGTAGTCTCACTAGCGGTCTCGGGATGTATCACTAACGCAAGTTCTAGAATCTAAATGCTACCGGTACACTCATAAGCACTAATAATGAATGCTTTTCCTATCAAATCTAAAGGCGAACCTCACATTTTTGGGTGGAAAATTTTTCTGAATATACGGTTATGTGCTAGTCATACAATCTCCTATCCATGAGACGCTTGCTATGGCTAAAGTTTCACTCCTAAATGTTGTAAAAATTTTTAAATTTGGCGCTAAAATTACACTAACAAGTATTTCTCGTAGTTTTATTACACATCTACCATCAAACAAAATAAACTCAAGCGAAAGTGCATATGTAAGGTATCATCTTTTTACTCTCCCCTTACACTTAAGATGAACATTGTCCCCAATGTTCAAGTAAAGAATGTAAAAGTGAAAAAGTAAAGAGAATGAAATCAAATACTCCCCTGATTCGCTCGGTATGGATTTTAGGTTGGCCAGGTTAAATCTTCTTCCAAGAAAACGAACAATCAAAGCTTCCCTTCCAGAATATAAATCATCTCCTTGTCAAACATAACCTGTAAAACTTGACAAAATAGACAAGACAACCTCGCGTAAAATCGGCGGCATCCTATATAAGTTCCTAAATCCTAGAAAACAAAGTAAGATATAATGCTTGTGGAATGAAGTTTGCAGATTTCTTGGAGATTATAAAACTTAATAATTCACAAAAACCATAAGACTCCGTTAGAAAAAAAAAACCGGTAAAATTTCCAGATTTTTAACTCCTGACGCCGTCAAGAGTAAACCCCTGACGCCGTCAGAATGGACCTGCAGAAATTCTTATGTTAAGTTTCCGGAAAATTTCTGGAAAAACTTCGTCCTACTTCCTGGAAAATGCTGCAAAACTTCATTATGACTCAATACAAGCATTTGACTCTAACAAATACGAATATACATGTTCATTTAATATTGTGGAGAATCATGATCGGTTTGTTTCTTGAAAACATATTTGGGGTTTCCCCTTACACTTAACTTTTGCAAAAATACTTTTAGGTTGGAGTTAAGACTAGGCCAAACAACATAGTAAAGTATTTCCACATTTTAATTGAGAAACATGATCAACCAACAATAAAAACAAGGCATGCATACGGAAGCAAATAACAATCAAACAAATAAAATCACACAAAACATGGGTTGCCTCCCAAGAAGCGCTTTTCTTTATTTACGAGTCTTGTAGCTAGACTCAAAGTCATGGGTTACTACGTGATCTCATCATTGGTTCCACTCTCTAGGTCGTCTTCTAAACCAATTTTGTATTCCGGACCTAGTTGCAAGCACTCTTTGTAGAAACCAAGCATCCTATTTCTAACATACTCTACTCCTCTACGTCTATCCTCCTCATTCCTATAATAAGCCGCTTGCTTGCGTTCCTTTTCGAAATTAGAGAGAAGGCGGTATAGCTCAATCTTGTAGGGCATTTGATAAGCAACCTCATCATTCTCTTCCTTGAATCTAACTATCCCTAAAGTCGGATCATAACTCATCCTAGTGGTCTCAACAAATGGTTTCCCAAATATTATTTGACTTAGGCAAGCATCTATCACCGGACGAGTGTCTTCCACTATCATAAAATCAATCTCATAGGTAAGATTCCCTATGATCACATGTAATCCCTTAACTCTCCCTACAAAATTACTTATCCAATTTTTACCGGGCATCATCCTAAAATTGAGTTGCTTCTTCATCACCCAATTGTAAAAAGTCCTAGTCATGATGTTCACGGGGGATCTAAGGTCGATGTAAGCTTTCCATATATGCGTGTGCCCAATATTGCATGGGATGTTAATGTTAGAGGGGTCTCCCATTTTGATAAGGGGGTCGCCAAAGATATATGTTTTCTCGGGACTATCGAATAAATCCTTATGGTATTCCCGTTCTTCCTTGGTTGGCAACTTATCAAAGTATTCCTCTATAGGTTCCACCTCCTCTAATTCCTCATCCTTATTAACCTCAACTTCCCTACTCTCATCCTTACTATCGGCTTCTATTCTAACTTCATCCTTGTCACTCTCCTCTATCTCCTTATCTATTGGCTTAATAGTGACAACATTGACAAAGTGGACATGTTTGGATGATGAGGGGTCCTTAATTTGGCTTCCACTATTGGTGTCCCTAGTGTCCTTCCTAGGTGTGATTAATGTTTGGTTGTTGAGGGCTTTCAACAAGTTGTCAATCTTGCTGGTCATCTCCGTTTGTTGTTGGTTGAATTCGGTTTCGAACCTAGCTATGCGGGCTTTTTGAGATGCCATGAACTTTGACATCAATCCTTCAAGATTGTTGGTACTACCATAGTTGTTAGAAGGATTGTTGTTGAAAGTACGGTTGGATGGTGGACCGTTTGGTTGATAACGATTAGGCGGATTGGAAGAATTGGGTTGGTTTTGTCTCCACCTAAGGTTTGGGTGATTTTTCCATGAGGGGTTGTATGAATCACCGTATGTGTTTGGCTCGGGCTTGAAAGTGTACCACTTATCTCCCGCTTCGTCGGTACGCGTGGATACGTAATCCGCAAAAGCTGTTCCGGGGAGTTCCACACAATCACGAGTGTCATGGGGACCACTACATAATTCGCATGAAGAAGTGATTTTGTTCACTTGGCTTGAATGCTTCGGAGCTTCGTAAGATTTCATGAGAAACTTGACTTGGTCCTCAAGTTCCATGATCCTACGGTCGGGAGTGCTAGAATTGTTCGAAGGCAAAGATATTGCCTTGACCGTTTTGTTCAAGTCACGGGGATCATTCCAACTTTCGTTGTCATAGAGAGCAAGATCTTCTATGAGTTCCCATGATTGTTCCGCACTAAGATCACGTAGCTTACCACCGGCCGATTGGTCAATGGTTCGCCTCGTGGAGATGTCGATATGGTCATAAAAAATTTGGACTTGGAGCCAAAGATCTATGCCATGATGAGGGACTTTTTGGAGTAAGTCCTTGAAACGAGTCCATGCTTCATAAAGAGATTCATTTTGACGTTGTTGAAACATCAAGATGTCATTCCTAAGCTTAGTAGTTCTCCCCGGTGGGAAAAATTGAACAAGGAAACGAGTGGTGAGATCATCCCATGTGGTGATGGATCCCGCGGGTAAACGCTCAAGCCATTGACTAGCTTGATCCCGTAGAGAGAATTGGAATAGGCGTAAACGGGTAGTCTCTCTAGTTTCAACACCTAGGTCTATGGAATCTACGATTTTGAGAAAGTCCTTAAGATGTTGGTTTGGATCTTCGGAACGAAGTCCATGGAATGCACATCCGCTTTGCACCAACCGGATGGTGTCGGATCGCAAGGGGGTCACATTGGCTCCGATGAGCTCAATGGTGTTTCGGTAGCCTTGATGGCTAGGTCGGGAGTACTCTCCTAAGGTTCGGGGCCTAAGGGGTTCTAGTGGTGGGTTTTGTTGTGGTAGGATGACGGGTTCAAAGATGTTACCACCTTCCATGATGTCGGATGGTAAAGAGTTACGAACAAAGGCACGAAGAAATAAGATAGACTAAAGAAGAACCTAAAAATAAAAATAAAATCTTACTAGAAAGGAATCTAGCAAGTAGATCTAATAAAAAGAAATCCTAACCTAGACAATAACTATTCCCCGGCAGCGGCGCCAAAAACTTGATGCGTGGGAATCGCAATAGGCTTTACCTCTCGAGGGATCTCGAGAAGCTTACAACCCCCACCATGCAGTGTACCTGATCGTTGTAGTATAGTATAGTGACAAGTACCGGGGGATTGATCGTTCAGCTTAGGAATAGTGTCGCTAGGATTAGAAAACCTAATTACTAGTTCTAAAGGTGAGGGAAGATTAATTTTTTTGTTTTTATATTTTTATGAAAGCAATTAAAATCTCGGGTTTTGAAGGAGTGGGCGGAATTAGTTGCTATTCAACTAACCCAAAACTAAGATTCAATCAAAATAAAATAATAAAAATGAAAACAAACTAATTATACTAAGGTTGTGAGCAGTAATTGGAGAAATTGTGTTTACTTAGACTTCACTACTCCCTAGATATCTTTTACATGTTAATTACTTGTTATAATTGCATGGATGACGGATCGTATTCCTTAATACCATTCATGGGGTGGCATACATAACTCCCCAATTCTATGAGCTCTTATCTCCTCCTACACCATGACCCAGCACAACTATAGGGATTGTAAACAGTGGCTCATGCATTAAATACAACCAATAAAGACCTAGTACGCCTCGGTTCATGTTTCTTAAGACGTTCAAGCATGTTACCATTTGGAGATCTGCCAGTTTTCTTAAGCCTAACATATAAATCATTCATCCACAACAAGAATAAACAAGTAATCAACACATAATCAACATCTAGGTTTCATTAGATCTAAGCAAACACAAAGGAGATCTAGCCTAGCATAATGGAATTGAGACAAGAACACGATATAGACAACCAACACATAGACATATTGATTGAATTAGAAGAACACTTATCTGAATTACAATGCAAGGTATCAAGGGTTTGGAACCCTTGAAAAACCTGTAAAAGATGCACCAAATTCGTCTTTAGGGTTTCACCAAAACTTCTCTCTTTTTAATGTAAAAACTAGAAAACTATATATAGGAAAACTGGGCTGACGGCGTCAAGACAACCATGTGACGCCGTCACCTCGCCGCCAAATACTTCCTCGGACGGCCATGATCTACTTATGACGGCCTGTGTGACGCCGTCACCACCTACGGTATTTTATTCTTGGTGTCTTTGACGCCGTCAGGATGACTTTTGACGCCATCATCAACTACGGTATTTTATTCTTGATGTCTGACGCCGTCAGGGTGTAACTCTTGACGCCGTCACCTAGTGTTTCCAGAATGGAAAATTGATACTTTTCCGTTTTATTCACTTTTATGCTCCAAAAACGTCCAAAATGGCTTCTTTTCCAGAATTCACTCTCCAAGTACCTAAAATCACAAAAGGAACGATTCAGGGCAATATTTGATCAAATAAAGTCGGATTCGGGCTTAAATGACCCCCTAAAAACGGATCATTTTTCGCCTCATCATAAGTCATCACCATCTGTTAATTACACTCACATCTTTACAACACTACTTTTCTGTCCAAACCCTAACTCAATAACTAGCATGTTTTACGCTCAATTCTCTTAACCAATCATCATACTATTATCATTAATTGATCCCAACATGTTTAATAACATTAATTTACAGAAGTTAACACAAACCCTAATCCATCATATAATTATTACATGAATTATATTAATTAATCAAACAATTGAACATGTATTTTAAGAATTTTACCTTGATTCTTGATCATTGCTTCACAATTATAAACCCTAATTTTTTCTCCCTTCCTTAGCTCCTTAGATCGACTCAAATGCAGAAAAAAAAACGTTTTAGGGGTGTTTGGTTTGGTATATATATTATTTATCGATATTCCTTGGGCCTAAGAGTCATATTAATTTGGACTCAAATTGGGTTTCCTTTTTCCCCCTTATCCCCTAAATCGGCCGCCCCTTTATTTATATATATATATATATTTTTATTTTTTTTATTAAATTTATTTATTACACTCAAAACCTCATACTTTTATATTTTATAACAACCCGTAACGATAACTAACGTCTTACGCGATAAACCTAAATTTTACGACAACCGGAAAAATTATCATTTTCAAAAAAAAGTTTCCAAAAATAGAATTTCACACTCTTTTTGAAATATAACTCATAAAAATAAATCCCACGTAACTTACTAACGCTCAATTACTTGAACGAAGCCTTGTTACGCAAAAACACAAAAACACCAAAACACCAAAACTACACAAGTCATTTATCCACCACAAAGGTGATCAAAATGAACTTTTCCAAATTCCAAACTTTCCAAATCACAATAAAATCATTTATGCAAAGGGATTTAGTGCTAAAACTCACCTATATCACTCATATATCACTTCAAACACCTAGGACACACCAAACTAACGTCAACCGAGTCAAGACTATCAGTCAAACTGACCTGCCAAAACCACGGTTGTTACACAGTGTGACCATGGTGGTGAATTTGACAACCACGCATTCCGCAAATTATTTACCGATAATGGAATTCAATTTCATTTCTCATGTCCACGAACATCTCAACAAAATGGGAAATCTGAAAGGATGATCCGCACCATTAATAACATTATTCGAACATTATTGTTTCGAGCTCACCTACCACCAAATTATTGGACTGAAGCCCTTAATATGGCCGTTCACTTATTAAATATTTTACCATCACGAGCCATTGACAATGAAATTCCCTTTACCCGTCTTTTTGGAACCAAACCTGATTATAGCCTTTTGCGTGTTTTTGGTTGTCTTTGTTATCCTCACCTTGATACCGAACATAAACTTGGAGCCTGGGCTACACCATCCATATTTTTGGGGCATGCCACCAATCATTGTGGTTATCGTTGCCTGGACCTAAACACAAATAAAATTATCATCTCTCGCCATGTTACATTTGACGAAACAGTTTTTCCGTTTGGTTCCATGACACCAAATTTAAATCCCTCATATGATTTTTTGGATGACTCCTCCAATGTCATCTCAAATATAATCAAACTGTCACCCACACCTACTACCACTTCAACTGATTTACCTCACCCAAACATAACAGATGAACCCACTACCCCTACAAACGTCCCACCTTCACCAACCCATACACAAACTAATGAAACTAATGAAACCAAAACACAAACTGCCACATCCCCTTCCCACATCGATACTCCACTTCAAACTAATGAAACAGATATTAGTCCAATCAATCAACTACCTACCCCTATTTCCGTTTCCCAAGATCCACCACCTGCAAATGTTAACCAAAACCCAGTTTCGATTCATCCCATGGTCATGCGGTCTCGTGTTGGGACTACTCGTCCTACTCAACGTTTAAATCTTCATGTGTCAACTGTCTCCCCATTACCAAAAACATATAATGCTGCGTTTAATGATGTCAACTGGCGAAATGCTATGTCCGATGAGCACAATGCACTTATTAAAAATAAAACTTGGGTTTTGGTACCTCGGCCTCCAGATGCTAATATTCTTCTATCTATGTGGTTATTTCGCCACAAGTTTTTAGCTGATGGTACCCTTAGTCGCTACAAGGCTCGACTTGTCACGAATGGCAGTACTTAGATTGAGGGTGTGGATGTGGATGGAACCTTTAGCCCAGTTGTTAAGCCAGGTACTATTTGGATGGTGCTTAGTTTAGCTTTTTCTCGACATTGGCCGGTTCATCAACTTGATGTCAAGAATGCCTTTTTGCATGGTGACCTGACTGAGACTGTTTACATGCATCAGCCTCCTGGTTTTCGGGATCCGAATTATCCTGATCATGTTTGTTTATTACAACGATCTCTTTACGGTCTCAAGCAGGCTCTACGGGCATGGTTTTAGCGTTTTGCTACTTATGTTCTTCGGGTTGGATTTACTCATAGTCGTTGTGACACGTCCTTATTTATTTATCAACAGGGGACTGATACTGCTTATTTATTACTGTATGTTGATGATATAGTCCTAACAGCTTCATCTGAGAGTTTGTTACATCAGATTATTGCTTCTTTGCATAAGGAGTTTTCTATGACGGACTTGGGATCTCTAAATTATTTTCTGGGCATATCTGTTACACGTGACTCTTCAGGGATGTTCTTATCTCAGCGTACGTATGCTACTAAGATTCTAGAGCGAGCTCGCATGGTTGGTTGTAACCCCAGTCGGACTCCTATTGATACTGAGCCTAAACTGGGTGATGATGGTGATTCAGTGTCTGATCCGACTTTATATCGGAGTCTTGCGGGTTCTTGTCAGTATCTCACTTTTACTCGACCTGATATTTCATATGCAGTGCAGCAGGTTTGTCTTCATATGCATGATCCATGGGAACCTCATTTCTCAGCTCTTAAACAGATTTTGCGATATGTTCGAGGTACTTTAGATTACAGTTTACAGTTGTTCGCATCATCTACTACTTCTTTGGTTGCTTATTTGGATACGGATTGGGCTGGTTGCCCTATTACTCGGAGATCCACTTCTGGCTATTGTGTGTTTCTTGGCAACAATCTACTCTCGTAGTCCTCTAAGCGTCAACCGACGCTTTCTCGTTCTAGTGCTGAGGCCGAGTATCGAGGTGTTGCTAATGCAGTTGCTGAGACATGTTGGTTACGGAATCTTCTACGTGAGTTGCTTACTCCTTTGTCATCTTCTACGCTTGTTTACTGTGACAATGTTAGTGTTGTTTATCTATCTTTTATTCCGATTCAGCATCAACGTACGAAGCATGTTGAGATTGACATTCATTTTGTTCGGTATTTGGTAGCTGCTGTTCAGGTCCGGGTTCTTCATGTACCTTCCTGCTATCAGTATGCGGATATTTTTACTAAAGGCTTGCCTACCGCTTTGTTTGAAGAATTTCGTTCCAGCTTGAGTGTTCGGTGTCCTCCCGCTCAAACTGCGGGGGAGTGTTAGACACATGATTTGTAGTTATCTGTATGATTTGTATTAGTTGTCTAATTGATGTACAATTAATGTATTAGCTGTAAATTAGTAATTAGCCCATTATAGAGTCTTTGCATGGGCTATATATGGATGTAATCTCATTATCGGTATCAATCACAAAAAACATTCTCCATCATTCTTCTTATCATTCTCCATTTACTGACAATAAGCTCTAGATTTAGGCGTTTATCAAGCTTCTTAGCTTGAGGTTAATATGGTACTTCAGCTATATTCCATTTGTACTTAACTTTTTCGGTTTTAATATATTTACCGGGTAACCCCTTACTCAAAATAAATGTTATAACTCTTGTAAGTGGTAGGATTGCAAAAGGAATGAGTTGGAGTGTATCTATTCCAACCAACTCGGAACACAGGTATATGTTTAACATTGCAATTCTGATTTCTGTAAAAATGCTAATTCATGTAAGAGTAAAATACACAAATGATCCATAAGGTTATTTATTTATTTATTTTTTTTTTTATTTTAATCAGAGTATGATTTCGCTCGACTGCTAACAGTTTGGGAGTCCATTGAACTTGTATCATGCCCGACGAGTTCTACACTTACATTGCGGAATCCTATAGTTGAACCATTTGTAACGAGGAGTGTGTTTAATTAGGTAAGTCGTTGTAATGAAAGTGATGCACATAGTTTAACAATTAATGTAAGAATTTGAAGTTAATTTTATTATTATTATTATTATTATTATTATTATTATTATTATTATTATTAATATTATTATTTTTTTTTTCATAAAAACTCAGCAAAGGATATTTGGAGTCTTATTCATCATGTGCATCAAGCACCACACCCTTGAGTGGACGATCAACGCGAGAGGGGATGTTTTGCCAACTTGGATTACCACATAAGTTGCTTTAGGTCCACAACTGTTATGCGTATGATAAGGACATGATATAACCCAATATTATATGAAGTTGGGGCAAGTCAATCATGTGGTGTTATGAAATTTTTTTTTATCGTCTATGGTCACGTAAAAATGTTAAAAATTGAATTAAACTTTATAATTTGTGTCGTAAATTTTGTTTCAGATAAATTTTTAGTTTTGGCATGTTTTCTAATTTGAGTCGGGTTAAAATTTGACACTTAGGTCATCTGTTTCTTATAAATAAAAGATGGAAAAATTACCGAATTACACAAGTTGCCCTATAACTGATCACTTTATATATATATATATATATATATATATATATATATATATATATATATATATATATATATATATATATATACTAGACTTCTAAGCCCGCCCGATGGGCGGGCATGACTTGTAATTTTTTGTTGCTTAATATTAGATGGTAGTTAATTAATTGTAATTATTGTTTAGGTGTTATTATTATTATTATTATTATTATTATTATTATATGGATGTATTGTTTTTGTTATATGTCATTTTGGTGTTATATATATATTTTGTAATTTTTTTATAACGAAAGAAGGTTGGTCAAGAATGGCTGGAAAAGTGGACATGTTGAAAGAAAGCGGCTATCAACGATAATACTTCAATTCAGCCGCTTATAATTATCGTTGATATATTTTTCTATAACGAAAGAAGGTTGGTCAAGAATGGCTGAAAAAGTGGACATGTTGAAAGAAAATGTTATATAAAAGTTATAGATTCCCATTAGATAGATTCCGTTTGAATGACGATGTTTGTTTCATTCTAATTTATCAACATAGATGACTATACATATTACAAAATATTAGCTGAAATAAAACATTGAGACATTTGTGTATCGGTCGAAATCCTTATATACACTTAATGTATTGTTTTTTCTAACTAAGTGTATAACATCAAATGTACATATCACTAAACTTAACGTACACCATTTCATGACCTCTACCTCATCAGCCCTTGCACTCCTTCGGTTTCACCCAAAATCAGTTTATAAGCTATAAATACATACCTATCCCATTTTAAACTACTTCATACGTACATAATACATTCAACAGAATTAAGCTTGGACCACTTCATGACTTGCACCGCTTTAACCCATGAGCTCACTTTACGTATGCAGCAAGCGCCTATAACACTTCAGCGCCTAAATCAATTTATACCTAGAACCCAACCAAAATCACAATACCGCCAAAGAAAAAATTAACACATAGTTTCTTTATTTTTCTATTCAACCTATAAACTTCCTACAACATCTACACATGCTCACTTGAACAAAATAGGAAACAAAAATATTAAATGATGAATAAGATTCAAATTACAGTGGTTGGCTATAAAATACTAACCATATGCATTTGGTTCGCGATCTTGCTGTGGGCTTCTTTAATGAGTCCTCAAATGAATATTGAGAAACTTGCAAATTTGAGATATGCAACATAAGCATGTTTGAACAAAACTATTGTACACTAACATATTATCTTATGAGATTGTACAATCACCAAAACAATTCCGTTACTTTAAAAGTCATTGGTTAGTGATTGGTATCAAAAATCATTAATTAGTTAAATTAATGTTGCTTGGTTACTGTGAAACTAATTTGCTTTAAAAGTAGCCACAACTGAACTAACACATTGCATTCAAAAAGGCAATTACATAACTATAAATGGATTTGGGTCGTGTTTTCTCTGTAACAGGTCAAGTGGCTTGAGAGTATTTAAAATGCATAAATATGCATAAAACCTCCTAGCCCGCTCAACACGTCTCCACCCAAAACAGTTTTGACCCACTATACAAACCCACCACCCTAGCCATCTTTCCACCTCTAGTCCTATGATTCATTTAACTTGATGTCAATTGGAGGTTTTAAACTTCTAGAAGAATAGAAAAATGTACCGTGAACACGTGCTCCGCTTAACTAATAATATAATACAAAACCTCAATTGTCGTTTTAGCACAAACATAAATCAATATGCAAACGGCCAGGCAAGAAAATATAAATGAGTACCCAAATTGTGTGCTATGGGTAGATTGAATATACAAAGTCTGGTACAAAGTGGGTTCTTTAGAGGACCATCCATAGTCCTACTTCCATTAACAGTCTTGCATTCAACGTCATCCGGCTGATAAAAAAATCAAATAAACGACAGATAAAATGGACAATATATTTTCATTAGGAGGTGGGATATAAGAAAATCCAAAAGACATACACGTGCACCGGTGATATCAAGTAATTTGTAATCTGAAAAGCATAAACGTGAGCTGGTGATAGTCGAGCGAACTCAACGCCGTACCCGTCTTCGTATTTTCAGCCTTCTGGAATGCTGGCCCTTCGCCTATTGTCGCAGACCAATAAACATCAGAATGCAAAAATATAAAGTCGGTTTTGCAAAATAATATATTCCCAAAGAACCATGCTCCAAATGATATTTCACAAGTTATATTACGAATATTAGTAGTTGCGTACACTTGCCTTTGTCTTTCATATTCGTGGCGAACTTCATGAACATTTACCATCATTGCGAGCTCATGATCAAGCCGACGCTGCAACACCACTCAATGTTCTGAAAATAATGTATCAATCATTAATATTTAAGCTTGAATACATCAAAATATCAGAAGAAAATCTAGATGTTTACATGTCCATTTGCTACATGACCATTCCTTTGTCCATTTAATATATTCCCTAAGAACCGTGCTCCAAATGATATTTAACAACTTATATTACGAATATTAGTAGTTGCGTACACTTGCCTTTCTTTTTCATATTCGTGGTGAACTTCATGAACATTTACCATCAATGCGAGCTCATGACCTACCGACGCTGCAACACCTTCTCATTGTTCTGAAAATAATGTATCAATCATTAACATTATAAGGTTGAATACATCAACATATCACAATAACCTCTAGATGTTTACCTGTCCATTTGCTACATGACCATTCCTCCAACTGAAAAAATGATGCCACTGCCTGTACATTGGCTTCATTTAGCAGTACAACAGCAGCTGCATATTGTTCTTCGAAAGCATCTGAATCCTTAAGAGCAATTTCACCATTACTTTGGTTTTCCAACACATCATCATTTATTCACCTTAACTCAAAAACTACATCGTCCTACAGATTCAACATGTTTAATCAATATTTAATAAATAGTTAATATTAAAAAAAAAAAAAGTCTCATTTCACTTTAAACTGAGAAAACTGAAAAGCTGCTAAAACAGTTTAATAATGGCTCGCTAGCTACCAGTATGAAGCCCTTAAGGATGAGCCTATGAGCACAAAGCAGTACCTGAAACTGATCTTTATACCTTAGCTTTTCCGTCTTCACATGAGAGGGTTTACAGAACTTAACGGAAAAAATTATGACATTCATAAAGACAAACGAATATGAAGGATCACATACTAATCAAGAGGGACACACACCTGCAGCCTAACACAATGGGATGACTATCTCGTTCATTTCAAGATCCCACAATAATGACTGTGTATCCAGCATATTAAAGCCACTATTAAAATGTGTTATCCATCTTTTTACATATAACTTCTAATAATGACAGTTGTAGCAAAACTTAGTTAACGCCATGGCCTTTATTTTACACCCATGAAATGCCCAACGGCTGCAATGATCACTAACTCTTAACCCAAACTCACCATCGTTCTGCCACGACTTTTAACAACAGATTCATTACCATTACCATTATCATCTACCTGATAAGGACTTTTCCGTATTCCTAATAATAAGTCCTATAGTTAAACTTAATTTCTTCCATCACACACCAATTTCGCCCTAATAATGACTCTCTAAACAAATTGGTAGATAAGCATACAAAATATGGCAATGATAGATGGAGAACTGATTTCATTTGTATGGAATTATAACAAAATTCAATAATCATTATTTCAGAAAAAGAAGAATGTATATTCATTGCTTTTCTAAAAGATATTCACCTCTAAAGAAGCAGCAGCCAAACACCCTTTAGATAGTGGCCGAACACATTTAGACAGTGGCCAAACACATTTAGACAGCAATATCCAAACACCCATTCAGAGAGCAGCAGTCAAACAACCTATTGACAACATCAGCCAAACACCCCTTAACAAAACAGCATGCTAGAGTAATATCTATCCAGTTTTCTTGAGTTGAGCTTCAAAATATCATCATTCCAAAAGTTACCTGGAAAATAATATGAAGTATACTTTTTAACATATTTCAAGATTTATGAGAAAATTGTCACGCCTAGCTTGGTAGATAATAGACACTGCAACTATCACTACAATAGATAAAGCAACGGTCATTCCTCCTCCTGTCAAAGGATGTCGCATGTTAAATGAATCCCCAAGTAAAATTGCACCCAGGGTGGGTTGTGGAGCAGCTGGCATGCTTCTAGCCTTCTATTAGCCATTGTTTTTATGCTTCCTTCATCCACCGCAGCAATGAAGTCACATTGCAACTCCGGAGGGGTCTAAAGAAATCAGGGAATTCAGTGACTGTTATGATATCACTCGCATCTTGTTTCTTTACTTTCTCGCTACTTACCTCTTCACCCAAGTTTTAAAACATAAGTTTAACTATTTTTAGTTAATAATTAACTTATGCTAGAACTAAAAGAACTTGTTTGGCTTAGGTATTTAGCTTTTTCATATAAAGATTTTACTTAAGATAATTTGTGTCATAGCTATATAGTATGAAAGTTTCAAAGTGGGAGCTTGTAGCTAACAAACAACTAAAACACGTTATAGTTAAAATTCCACCGAAAATTGTAAACACTTATTTAAGCACTTGTAACAATTGATCTAAATCTATAAGTCTCTCTTACTTGCACAAACAGTATCCTTAATCTGCGGATATCATAGAAAAAGAACTTTAATAGCTAGATTAAGTAAAAGTTGGTGAATGATAATATACACCAAGACTATCATTTAAAGAGAATTCAACGACTTGTGACGTGAAGGAAAACAAAAAATAAAACGCTAACAAACATGACCTGAGGTAAAGCTAATATCTCTAGCTTGCAGCATATGGCGTAAGATCAGCCCCAAAAATCCTCCCGTTTCTGATGTGGGTACAATAGATTCATAAAGTTTTTCCTTTTCCAAAGATACATTGCAATTCTTATGAGTGTGTAGTTTGTATGATAAAGCAACTAATCAATAAATAAGAATAAATACCAGGTATTTAATACCTGATGATCATGGCCTTGATTGCAGCGGAAGGAACCTCAATATCATTAAAAGTAACGAAACCTCTTGTATTGAATAACCCTTTCTGAAATTTATGTAGTTGTATCAAGAATGGGAGTAAAGGCCTGTTTGGTATCCCTGTGTTTTGATTTTTTGTAGTTAATTGTGTCACTTTTTTGATCTCGTCACTCCTTAATATAGATATAAGCAATAAACAGGCTCATTCTATAACTTAAAATGTCAAAATTGCTGCCTCAAGTATAAATAAACATAATATTGAGGGGCTTACCCGAGTTGTAAAGTGAGCCAACAATCGAGTGGTAAAGGCGCTTGTAACGGCTTAATGTTTTATCTCTTCTTTTGTATCCGATTTAGGTACCTTCAAAGCAATAAAAAAACCAAACCAAACCAAACTTCAGTCGATACATCAAAATGTTTATAAGTTGTAAACCGGTAAAAACATCATCATTTAAGCAAGGCAAGAAGTAAGATTATAACCTTTGAAATATAGTATACATGGATTGGTGTATTCGATTATTAAGTATTAATGAAACATTATCAATCTATTTTGAGAATGAAGGTTTTAGGCCAAGCCAACATGGTCTGTTTCTACTAAGGATTGTTTCTAATAGTAACATTCACATGGCTCTACTAAGGATTGTTTCTAATAGTAACATTCACATGAATTTTCGATTCTAAAAATGAGACCTGTTGACAAACCTTTCAATAAACCAAATGAAACGCACACCACCTGGTACTCTTTTACCATTTTGTAACCCCTGCACCAGCCCTTAAAAACATAAAATATAGAAGCATAAGCACACAAAAAGTCATATACAAGCGCCTACTACAACTGCACCACCACCATTGCCACTTTTTCCTTTAATTTCTATCTGTGAAAATAAACAACATGAAACTAATAGTAAAGGAGGTTTTCCTGGTCCCAAATCTTCATGGACTGAAATGTCAGCAAAATAGGATTTATCGTGAGGATCTTGTTATAGTAAAAATAAGAAATCATCACAATATTAAGTGTAAAAAATATAGGCATCTGAAACTCCTTAATACCAAAAACATTTAATGTCATTTTTTTCCCATTGTAATAAAAAATCACAAAGACGTCAAATCTTAACCCATATAATCTATCTATCTTCCCTTTGATATATAGCAAAGTAGGTCAAGCTAAAGTTCAAGAAACCTTATATTCTAACTGTAAATAAAGATCGGAAATCTGTACTGATTCAAAGATATGAATTCATGGTCTCATATGACATTCAGTCAAAAATGCATGTAATATGATTATGTATGTTTTTCAAACTTAGTCTTTTACGGAGTATGACAAATCAACAGTGTATATATACGTATATATACGTATATATATATATATATATATATATATATACGTATATATATATATATATATATATATATATATATATATATATATATATATATATATATATATATATACGTATATATATATATATATATACGTATATATATACGTATATATATATATACGTATATATATATATATACGTATATATATATATACGTATATATATATATATATACGTATATATATATATATATATATATATATATATATATATATATATATATATATATATATATATACACACACACCAGCAGGGTACCCGCACGTTGCAGCGGCGGTTACCCTGAAATAAAAATTTTCAATGGAATTAATAAAAATGTCACGGGATGTCATTCCGACACCTAAATTTGCTTGGTCACAGCTTTGTGTATCGAATCGAGTTTTATTGAGTCGAGTCTTGGTCACAGGTTCATGTCTAGGTTAAGATGGAGGGTTGTACATTGTGTTTAAATGATTGTAATATTGGGTGTAGGGGTGTTTTATTGCTATTAATGTAGAATAAGGTTTGTACATTGTGTTTAAATGATTGTAATATTGGGTGTATGGATGTTTTTAATGCTACTAATGTAGAATAAGGGTTGCACATTGTGTTTAAATGATTGTAATATTAAGTGTAGAGGTGTTTTTAATGCTATTAATGTAGAATGAGGGTTGTACATTGTGTTTAAATAATTGTAATATTGGGTGTAGGAGTGTTTTTAATGCTATTAATGTAAAATTTTAAGAAAAGTGGTCTGAATTTCGATTCATGCTAGTTTTTGTTGTACACAATGATTTGGTTGTTGTAATTATGAAAACTGATTGCTTTAAAGTGTTGTAAACCATGCGTCATTTTGTGTACATCTGAATTGTTTGGAGAGAGATTCCTTCCTCCATCATTTTGTGTATATATATATTTTGCTAGCTTAAAATAGACCAGTTGCCTTGGCAACTTGCACTACCCAACCATGTGTTGTCATGTGTCCGACACATATTTTACCAAAGTAGACTAGTTGTCCTATTATTATAATACTAAAGTAGAACAGTTGCCCTATTATTATACTGAAGTAGACCAGTTGCCCTATAACTCATCACAGTTGCCCTATGACTCATCACCTCGGAATCAGCAAAGTCACACTTGTCACTTACTGGTTTGAGTTGCCCAACGTGGCAGTTGCTCGCGGTCTAGTTTCGGCACAACCAAAACAATGATCTAGAAAGTGATCAGTAATAGGGCAGTTGGTCTACTTCAGGAATTTTCCCATAAAAGACAATGACATTAGTTTTCTTTTTTAGCTTTGAATTAGAACATTGCGTTTGGTACCTTTGAATTTAGTTTTGTATTTACTTTGATAATTTGAATAAAGTTTCGGCTTCGTCGACTTTGTAATTTGTTTAGTACTTTGATTACCAACAATTGGTATAATTCGTTTAGCATGAAGAAGAAAAATAAAAAGAGAAAAAACAGGTTCGTTTGGATTGAAGTTGCATTGTTTTTGGTTCGAAGAATCATTGGTGAAATTTTGATAGGCTATTGTAATCGTACTTTTGATTCGAAGAATTTTTGGGTTTGTTCCTGTTTTGAAAATTTGGGTTTGTTCCTGATTTAGATCTATCAATTTGAAGGTTTTGGAGTTTTATTTTTCATAGGCGGATTTGTTGTTTGGGCTTTTGAATTTTAATTGGGCTTTCGTAAAATTGGGCCAATATATGTGGAGACTTACATTAGTTAATAGTCAATTTGTTACATGAATTTTCAAAGCTTTTGTTTCTTGGTTGGTCACAAGATTATGAATTTTTGGAAAATGTTTGGAATAGATTTTGGGTTGATTGATTTGTTGGTTTTTGAGTGATAGTTTGTTTGAAGACTAACCTATGATAGATTATTTGTGTATTTGTATTTGAATTTGGACCGTATTTTAACATATAAGTGGGTTATTAGAATTATTGTCCATATCATATTTGGGGTGCTTGAATTATAAGAGTCTGGTTGTCAAGTTATTTTTTAACTTGAATTTGTTTGATAGTTGGATAATAAGTTTGAAGTTGGACCGTAATACATATCAAATAAGTGGTTCATTAGAATTTGAATTCGATATTTGGAATTTGTAGATTGATTTGATGCTTGAACACTTGATTATAGTCATTGGATTTTAATTAATCGTTTGGAATTTGTTAGTTTTGGAAATTTGGATCTTCCTTTGTCGGTTTTTAAAGCTGGTTACCTAGATTTGATTGTCTTTTTTAAAGATCGTTTGAGCTTATTTGTTCATTTGGTTGCCCGTTTTGAATTTGTGGGCTAACGTTTGATTGTTTATTTTAAAGTCATCATCGTTTGTTTTGGATCGAATTTGTTTTAGAACACTTTTTTTGATTGTTCATTTAAAGTCATCATCGTTTGTTTTGGATCGAATTTGTTTTAGAACATTTTGGGAATCAATCATTTGTCTTGAATTAGGCTAGTATCTATAGTTTATGAAATGGATCGAATTTGTTTTAGAACATTTTGGGAATTAATCATTTGTCTTGAATTTGGCTAGTATCTATAGTGTATGAAATTTTGAATTTGATTTGGAACATGTGGAGGAGTTCACGTCATGGTAGAAATTGTTAAAAAAGTGACTTAAACTTTAAGGTTTATTTGGGAAATTTTGTTTTAGATAAATATTTAGTTTTTATTAAGTTTTCTAATTTGCGTCGGTTTAAAATTTGACAATTATGTCATTAGTTTCCTATAAATAGTGGATCAATTACATTAGTTTTCTTTGTACATTTGAATTAGAACATTGCGTTTGATACCATTAAATTTGGTTTGATAATTTAAATAAAGTTTCCACTTAGTTTGTCGAATTTATAATATTTGTTTAGTACTTTGATTACCAACAAGGAATAACATCAAATATGGAAAAGCAAAAAGTTTCTAAGTTGTGACAAAAAAAAAGACAATCTATTATTTCAAGTATTTCACAACAAATTAGTTTAAAACTTGAAGGTTACGTCTTGAGGTATATCTTAAATTTCATTATTTCCGTGTAATTCATTGCTCATATCAATATTGCGAAAGGTAGCTTAACCACCTCCTTCAAAAGCATTGAAAACTAAATTAATATAATCAGGTCCCTATCAGTACGTATTCTTTTCTCTTATAACAAGAAAAATACTAAATGAACAAGGACTTCAACATGCCAAAAAGTAAGCAGCCAACATCTTTCCTGAGTAGGGATTTACTTTAGTTGGTTTTTCTTTAAGCAGTTAATTATCCAGTAAGTTCAAGCAGTCATATAACTATTATGGAAGTAAATGGTTGAAACTGGAAAACTTACTCAGTCTACAGTCAACATGACATTGTTTGACTGGTATTGTAGTTAGCATGTGAAGTAATATATGTTCACAGCAACCTTAGTCACAAGGCATTCTCTTTTTTGGTAGCAACTTTACATGACTAGGTACATTGTAGATTTGACTTCTGGACAAGAAATTTTGGTGAACCCCTCTCTTCTCTTGTATCTTTATAGTAGTTTCCTGATAAGTTTTCAATACAATTGCCGTTTGAACCAAAAAATATAGCAAACCTGAACCATTTAACTTAACCAGATATATATAGGCTAGTGATGGTTGTTCAATTATTCTTTGATCCAGAATATATATATATATATATATATATATATATATATATATATATATATATATATATATATATATATAGGCAAACGATCACGTGCGGATGTTTTGTTTTAGTGCGGACGTGCGGATAGATCCAGGCCGTCCATTCCAGATCTGATCTTGACTTTTTGTAAAAAAGTCAAAATCTACGCAACTATCACGGTACCAAATCACCATTCAAGCGATTTTTTTAATTTTTTTTCTTTTGAGCGATCCTTACTATTGTTGTGTTCTTTACTTTTTTTATTTTTTTAGATTTTTCTGAGCACTTTTTTTGTTTTTGATTATGAGTGCTACGATGATATTTAGGATATTATGAGTCTTACCGTGATATTAACGATTTTACTTAAAAAGTTACGGCGATATTAGTAAAAAAAACTTAATATCACTGTTTTTTTTATTACGATATTAAGAAAAAGTTACGGTGATATTAAAAAAAATTAACTTTGATATTAAGAAAACATGATAGTTACGGCGATATTAACAATTTTTATTAAGAAAAAGTTTTTATGATATTAAAAAAGTTATTGTGATATTAAATTTTTTATTAAAAAAAAAGTTTATGTGATATCAGAATCTGATTTTGATTTTTTTACAAAAGTCAAGAACTGATCTTGACTTTGTCAAGATCAGATCTTGACTTTTGTAAAAAAGTCAAAATCATACGCTAATATCACAATACCTTTAACGATGAAAATGGATTTTTTTTGAAATTTTTTTCAGCGATTTATAATTATTTGTTGTTCTCTTTATTTTTTTAATTTTTTCAGATTTTTTTGAATTTTTTTCAATAAAAAAATCTACTGTGATATTAACGATTTTTAAAAAAGTTGGGATATTTACGATAATGCCACTCCGCTTTTTTCAGATGGTTGACTAGATGGAGGGCTGAGATTCGTCCGTACATCCGCACTAAAATCCCAAAATGTACCGGATCCCTTCTCTCTCTCTCTCTCTATATATATATATACATATATATATATATATATATATATATATATATATATATATATATATATATATATATATATATATATATATATATATATATATATATATAACAGGAGGCGTATGACGTCATTAATGCCACCTCAATGCCATATAATCATTATCTGCCACGTCATAAGTCCACCTAAGCAGACATTCATAAATTTTTTTTATTAAAATTCGGAAATTACAAACTATTTGATTTGCGTTTTTCATTTTTACAAAAAAATGTAGTGTATCGGATTCGAACCTTGTGTCTCTATCTCTACCAACACTAACAAACATCTCCCAACCACTGGAACAATAAAACTTTTGATGTTATCTTTCCAAGTTAAAATTGATAAAGTTACATAAACTATTATTTCAATAATAATAATAATAACCCTGGAACAAAAACCATAATCATTCAGTATCCCTTCCTCCAAGCAAAAACACACCAAAAACCCTAAAACACATAGCGGGAACAAAAAACACCCCAAAAAAATTCATCAGTAAGCTCCAAACTCATTATCATGTTGCCGATAACCTTGAGAGTAAACTGCCCAATCACGGTGGTAATACTAATTATGATGTCACTAATTATTTACGTTCATAAATCCCTACGTTTTTGTTTGATTTTTTTATTTCTTTAATGAATTTGCTGTGATTGTTTCATATTCATCAGACGTGGAGTTGAAGTTTTTTATATGCCATCATTAGTTGTTTTTGTATAACAGGTATTCACACCATAACACAACCAATCCAAAACCTTCATTCAAATATTGATGGTAAGTTTTACTTTGATTTAATTTTTGGTACGTTCACCGTATATGTCCTGATCAACTATGAAACTTGAATCAATGAACATTGGAATCGTTGTTGTGATCTTTTTTTGTAGGTATTGCTATTGTGAGAATAACCGAATAAGTACATTACCATGTTCTCAGTATCATCTATGACCTCTTTGTGTGCATGTGTTAAAATATTTGACTTGTGATATCAATTTAGACCCATTTAGACTTTTGATACCTTAGTATTTATGTGTCCCAGTTCGTATGATCTTCTAATGATTATGTCACTCTGCTTATGTAGGTCTAATTTATGCCAATAATATAAACCGACGCAAAACGCGTGCACCAGGTGTGAATGATTGTGTCAAAACCAATTCTGACCAAGTGGAAAGTGATCAGCCAGGTGATGAAAATGGAATGGTTTCTTCTGATCGATCAGAGTGAGTTCAGCGATGAGTATTACACTAGAAGTTGCATAAAATGAATAAAGAAGATAGACGAGATAACGATAAGCTAAGCAGATAGGTAAATGTTAATTAAAAAAAAGTTAATGATTATATCTCAAGTAATATTGTTAATCAATTTTCAGGATATAGTAGATCAATTGCACGCTAAATCCATAGTGGCCAATAAAACTATGTTTGAGATATGTGAGCTGATAGAAAGGGGTTTAATCGAATGCCTGGGATGATTATTTTACAAGTCTAAATATATTGAGACAAGATTTTCATCCAAACAGGTTTGGTAATGGTGAAAGTGCCGAAATTCAATCAAGTGACAACCTGAGCAACAATGTTGATCTGAATGGTACACGCGAAGTTCTTCATGAATTGGTCGAGAATGAGTGTGCAGCTACTCTTCATATTGGGACCGGTTCAGATGGATCAGGTGGTAGCCTCATTCATGATCAAGATGAATTTGACCATCTTATAGCATTCTGTAGATCAACAGGTGGACACAAACCTCAGAGGATTATATTTTATAGGTTAAATGATATTAAATTTGATGGGTCTAAGTATGATACTTGAGCTGTTAACTAAGACTCTTCCCTTTACTGCATGTATGACGATCATTAGGCCATTGATTTACTCGATAAGCTTCATCGCTATGGTCATCAGGACAGGCTCACAGCAAAAAGATTTCCTTTCGTACAATCTTTTTCAGTTCGTGTAATGTTTATTGGTTTTTCAGCAGGGTTATTAAAGGGGTTGTTTGTAAAAAAAAATGGGGCTCATAGACGGATGACATCAAGAATTGAGAAGCCGTGGATCTTAATTCTCGGAGGGGCTCACGAGTATCAGCGAGTTTCTAACCTCCTTTCAAGTTTTGATACTTTATTGCATCAGGTTGCGGATTTATTTCTTTTCCTTTTGTTCACTTGCGTTGATTTATTTAATTTTCTTACCACATTGTTTAATGTTTATGTGAACATGGATTTTTATTCTTTACCTTTTTTCTCATGGGGAAAATGGCAGGAAAATGCATCATACTTGCCACTTTTTGTCATTGTATGTAGCGTCATTTTTTTTTTTTTTTGAATTTGGCACTAACCTTTTTGAATCGTGTCATTGTGTGTACCCAACTTTTTAAATCGTGCTATTCTGTGTACTTTGTGACTATTTTACCCCTACTTTTTTCAAAATTTTTAGGGGTAAAATGGTCATTTCACGGCTGAAAAAGTCGCAAAGTACATACAATGACACGATTTAAAAAGGTTAGTGCCAAAATCAAAAGAAAAAAAGGAAGCTACATACAATGACAAAAAGTGGCAAGTATGATGCCTTTTCCTGCCATTTTCCCTTTTCTCATGTGTTATTATCTCTTTGTTTAGGAAATGGATCATCTAAAGATGGTGGTGGCAAAGATAGTGCACACCAGCCCGATGTCCTTCTGATATAAAAATTAGTTTCACGATATGCACAAGAATACCTTTTGGCGAAAGATATATCAATTGTCTTCATTATTTAAAGGCCACTTTTGGAGTTGAAGTGCTTAGTGACCATGTCTAAAGTAATCAGTTACCATGTCCGAAGTTCCAAGAAAATTGATGACATGGTTGCTGAATGAACACACGTTAAATAAACATAAGGGTAACACACGAACACACTGAACACAAACACATTGAACACGTGACCTGAGTTGATATAAAAAAATGTTAGGCAAGTTGGGTAACATTTTTTTATCGGAAATTTTTGTTTAAAGAGCAAATTATATTAAATTGAGTAACGTCCCTAATATCACTTTCTGTTTTCAGCTTTGGTTCTACTGGCATTAGCCTTTAGGGACAATAGGAAAATCAATTACATACTTGTGGAACCAAAACTGAAAGCACACAGTGGAATTTTGGACGACTTTTGTGTTTTCACCTATTATAGGGATGACTTCTCTATATATTACTCATAAGCATGTGAAAAATTAAGTGATTTTAGCCAAGACATGACAGTGATGAGACCACTTTCAGTGGGACGTGCGTTCTCCGAGGCCGACTCTGTCTAATATTCAGATGAAAGTTAGAACAGGGATGTGAATGGCTATTTGTGGAAGATTCCGTTCTGGACAATCGAGCTTTCTTTCTTGAATACTTGATCAAATCTCGAAAGTTTCTCGTGAAGTAAGTCTCGACTTCATATTTGTTTCATAATCATACTATTGTAGCCTAATTCTGTAAGTTTTCTTTAAGTTTTGTTATATTTGTGATTCATTGCTACCAACCTCAGTAAAAATGACTTATCATTGATTCATTAGAGCTCCTTGATATGGTGCATATCTCTGATTCTCACAAACTAGCCTGGCAGAATGGTGGTGGACATGCTTCATGAGATTGGCTATAGTAATAAGTCAATCGAGGCTGTAGCTGAGATGCTATGTTGATTAGGATGACCAATAGACACGGAGATACTGCTTTATTTACTGCAGATTCAAATGGCAAGACCAAAATTTTCAAGCTACTTCATGATGAAGTCTGTAGAACCACTCAGGGACAATATATGAAAACCTTTCTTCAAAGGTTCTTAGTAGAAACTATTGTATTTTTTTTTTAATTTTTTTCCTGATTTACAGTTAGAATCAAGTTTAATGTCACTTATGACTTTGTAGGGCTGGCACATGAGATAGCTGGCAAACATGGACATCTCATTCATGAGAAAGATGGTGATGACATGACACCACTCCAGCTTCTTTCTTGCAGTCCACCAATATTCGGCCCTAAAAACTTCTACATGCGCATGTAATATGATGATCACTCTACTCCTGCAGTCAATCTATACCTCCCTTTTTCCTCGAATAAGTTCAATCATATAGTTTTGGAATTCCTACATGTCATGACATAAGTAATCCGACATCAAAAACAAATGTTTGATAGGTTATTCACCTATTCAACAATGCTCTAGGATTTTATTCATGAGATAAGTAATCCGGCACCATCATGTTTTATAGATGGATTCATAAATGAATATTTGTTAACATGCCCATAGTGAGATTCTGTACCCATAAACATGAACATGATATTGTTTTAATTAGCTTCTCAATCAATTAAAAAAAGTTGTAAATAACGGATGAACTTGTACACACAGCCTCCTTTTGTGATCTGATAACATGAACTATTGTACTTTATTGACTCATTAATATTTTAGCTAAAATTTATAGTTTTACCCATTTGACCCTTTTCTGAAAGATTGATGTTCTCATAAATGGGTCAAAAATGTAACCTCAACATTTGAAAATAGTCAAGAAGTTTTCATAGAACTATATGCCAATCAATTCAAAGTTTTTACTTTTCACTAGAGGGAGAGTATTTTAGTAGTAACATTATTGAACCGTAAGGATGAGAATGGAAAAGAATAAAGAAGCAGCTGTAGATGCTGTGTTTCCATTCATTCTCCAAATTATGCCAAATTGCCGTTTTAACAAGAAGGATCCAATTATATTCTTGGTGTTGACGTTATTGAGGGCATTCTTAAGGTAATATTTGCTATTTTAATCTTATATGTAATAACTGATAATGTTGACTACAATCATGATCATTTCTTTTATGTTGTTTTTGATGGGCAAATTAAGTTAATACGCATAAATATAACAAGAAGCGACAAGTTGCTGCATTGTTAACATCATGTTAATTAGATAATACCATGTTAAGTAGAAGATGTTTGCTATTCTCATTTTTCTTACTGCTCTTACCCACTTCCAACAAAAAAAGACTAGATTTTTATGACTTATTTGTATCTTTTTAAATGGCTTCAGGAGGTTGACTTTTAGGCTATGGTTTTCATGTGCATGGGACCTCAGTATGCATGTTTCAGGTAAAAGAACATTATACATTCCAATTTTCATCAAAAGTATACTTTAAATTCTATGAGAAAATGAGAAATTGATATATACTGTGTCAGATGTGGGTCGATTGTGGGGCGGAAATATGTGAACTTATTTGCCTTAATACATACGTTTAGTTTACGTTGTTATAAAATATAGGCCCCATGAAATATGTTCCAAACTAATATACCCAACTTTTGAACATTTTAGTAAGTGGCCAACTTCTTTTGTTTTAATTACTACTACATGTGCTACCCCTTCAATTGCATTGTATCTTAGTGTGCCTAATTATGTTGTCAAATTATCATTCAGAAACCATCTAAATAAAGCATTTGTTTGTGCGATATGAAACATTGAATCATTATATTGAGAGGGTATCAACTAATATCAAATTAATGTGCTTCGGAGAACTAAAATGTGGTCAAACAAGGCTGCTGGTGATAAAAAAAAAAAAAAAAAAAAAAAAAAAACTTCTTTTTTAAAATTAAAAAAAAATGTACGTCAATCTCACATTTTCTTTCATAAATTTTAAACGTAAACTAATACAATAACAAAATTAAATTAAATCGACGTCCTTAAAAGTAATTTTCCGTTAACTGACATCATGAAAATTATAATTATAAGTCATGCCCGCCCATCGGCCGGGCTTCGACATCTAGTATATATATGTATATATATATATATATATATATATATATATATATATATATATATATATATATATATATATATATATATATTTAATAATTATTTTTTGGACCAAAGGGCTTGTGTCATACCTCATGTGTGAGAATGCTCCCCAACTAAATGGTTGTAGGTTCAAGTCTTACTTAAGACACGCTAGATTAATTTATTGTGAGATACTTAGTTGTCTTTCTAAAAAAATGAACTCATTTTTTGGGAGAAGATACGAATTTTAATGAACTTTCAACTATTGTCGAGTATGATGGAAACAAGAGAGAACATAGATGTTTACTGATGCGAGGATTGCAGCCTCACAAAATGTTTTCTTTTCAAGGGATCTTGAGAAGCTTGCAATCCTACAGGCAGTATACCTGATCGTTGTAGTGTAGTATAGGTATGTCCGGGGGATTGATCGTTCTCTAGGGGAATAGTATCGTTAGGATTTGAAGTGTAATTCAAATATCTCGGTTTTGGAAGAATGGATGGAATTAGTTGCTAGTCAACTAACCCAAAACTAATAATGAAACTAAAAAATAATGGACGGAATTTGTTGCTAGTCAACTAACCCAAAACTAATAATGAAACTAAAAAATAATAAAATAAATAACAAGAAAATAAAAGTGGTGTACTTATTATAGTGAGACAAACGTGTTTACTTAGATTTCACTACTCTCCAGTTATCTTTTGTTGATTAGTTGAATGTCACAATTTTTTAGTTGAAGGATTGTATTCCTTAATACCAGTCGTGGGGGCCTGTACGTCCTTCCCCAACTCTATGAATATCTATTTATTCTTATTACGACACATTTAGTATCCCATCATAGAATCATCAACATCTACTCATGCATTAAATACAATCAATAAAACTGTAGTACACATCCGATTACGTTTCTTAAGACGTTCAAGCATGTTAGACGAAGCAGGTTAGCCAGTTTTCTTACGCCTAATGCGAGTCAATCAACCAAACAATAAACAACTAATCAACAATCAATAACTAGGTTTCATTAGAGCTAAGCAAACACTAAGTAATCTAAGCTAGCATGTTAATGTAAAGAAAAGATGAACAATTAATCAAACAACACATAGACATATTGAATGATTAAAGGAAAACTTATCTTCAATTGAATATAGAAGAAAAGAGGGTTTGAAACCCTAAAAGCTGTAAAATTCAGACTTTATGTCTCCAAAGTTGCAAAAAGTTACATATCAATGAATGAAAAAGCCAAAATTATGTATAGATTTACATAGGTGACGGTGTCAGGTTATGAGTTCTAACGCCGTCAGCTCGCCATCATTAGGGTTTTGTGTTGCACAATTGTTAGGAGTATGAATATTCAAGTAAAAGACTCGGTCACCCCGAGTATAGATTAGCATTAAGTAGCTCGTAGTTATATTAATATTTAGTTAGTTAGTAGTTAGGTAGAATAGTATTTGTAGACTCGTGTCGGGCCTTTACCCACTATCAGCTCACTCCACAGCCCGTCTAGAGGCACTTATGCATGTAAGTATAAATACCCCTCTCCCACCAAGGGAGAGGGTTGGACCTTTCATTTGAATCTAATATCATTTGCTTTCTCTCATTAAAAGGCTCCCATTCTCTCATCCTTTCTCTCTCTAGCTCGAATCACACACAAGAACCAACTATGTTTTGATTATAAGTATACTACAATTGGCATCAAGAGCCATGGTTTAATCTTAGGGACTTGGTATATGATTGGTCTCAAACAGTCTGAAAATATTAACCAAGTAATGGTCAATACGTCAAACAGTCTAAACCAATACTCCGTGGAGTGTAGTGTTTCCCCGGATCGTTAAATCCCAACGAGGCGTGAAATCTGAAATAAAATGACTTCGAGATCAGGTGATTTGAACATGAAAAGGGTTTAAATGATTGTACTACTGAAACATAAGTATGAATAGCTTTGATAAGCTATATCAACTAATACATGAAATCAGATAAGTACAAATGGAAAGGAACTGGAAAACGTATACGTTTAATATTTAAACGTAAACAACAAAAACAATTTTAACTATAGTAGGAATTTGCATGCCTTAGGGGCTTAAATGAAAACTAAATAAACTTAAAATATTTATTTTATAATTACTAATTTATTAAAAATTAAGAGAATCTAAAAATGTAAAAAGAAATAAAATGTACGTTTAAATAAACGTAAGCGTACTAAACTAAATGCGAATTCTGTCAAATAAAACTCCCACAAATATGAAAATTATATTTTTGGAATCCTAAACTTATTAGAAAATTATCAGAAAATTAAAATTATTTTTATAACTATTTAATTAATTATTATTATTTAATAACTATTTTTAAATATTTAATAATTCACTAATAAATAAGAAAATGTAAAATAAGTCTAGAAATATAAAATTAAAATTTCTAAAAGTCTAAAATATTATAAAACTTATTTTAAAACTAAAATTATATTTTTCACACTATTTATCTAATTATTATTAATTAATTATTATTTAATTATTATTTAACTAATTATATTGATTTAAATTATTAAAAATACTAAAAAGACTTAGATAATTAAGAAGATTTTTATAAATCTAATTAACCATCACAGTAATCCTAAAAAATTATAAAAAGTTTATTTTATGTATTTTTAAACTAATTTACTAATTATTATTCTATTTATTAATTAATTACCAAGTAAACTAATTATATATTATAAAAAAAATAGAAAATGAACAGTATAAATTCTAGAAAAATTTGTAAAATGTTTTACCTTATATAAAAGCTAGAAAAATTATAAAAACTAGGTGGTACTTTATAAAATATAATTATGCTATTTAATTATTATTTATTAATTAATAATTAATTAAACTAATATTAAATCTAAAAACCACTAAATGACAAAAGAAAAATATGGAAAATTTATAAAAGTATTTTAATATAAAATATATTTAATAAAAATATAAAAATGTAGAAGTGCTTATAAATAAGCTAAAAAGAAAATTAAATAGACAATTTTTATTAAATAGAAGCTATCACTATAATTAAGTTTGGCTTTTTCTATTTTTTCTTTTACAAAACTATTAAAATACTTAAAATAAGAAACTTTTATAAAGACAACTAATTTGGAAACAAAGAATAAGCACTGTGAGTGCTTATTTGCCTTGAGAGTTGACCATGTTTGACTAAATCAAGAAATAAGCTCAAATGAGCTTATGTGGGGTCCACAAGGGTGAAATCTGGTTCACCTAAGTTAGTTGGACTTGAATAAGCTAGACTTGATGAGATAAGCTCATGGGATAAGCTAAAAAGCCACAATAAGCAACTGCTTAATGGGTGACTGAGACAGAAATGGGACAGATTTTAAGTGCAATTCCAAGTGGGGTCCACTGATGCACAGGTCAAACAAAGGGTCAACTTATGAACCCTGGTAGGAGGGGGGTTGGAAAAACCCAAATATGGAGTGTGGGACCCACTAGGGTGGCCACAAACAACCACCAAAGTGGTGGGTGTGGTGATGGTGGTCTGTGTAGCAGGGGAAAAAATGTCCACTAGAAAAATTCATAAAAATCAAATAAGCATGAAAATCAAGAGTTCAGCTGATAGAGTATGCACTCAACAAGTTTCAAATCCTAGATCATAACACAAAAATCCACAAAATTCTTGCAATTTATTAGATTTTCTGCACAAGTAATATTTGACTTTTTTAGATGTACTCCTACTTTGACTTTTGTTGACCAATTTGTATTTGTGAATTTTTTTAAGCTAAATTGAATTTTAGTGTTTCTAAAAGCTTTTGTAAGCTTTATAGGAGCTTATATGTTCAGTTTGAGTCCACAGTAACCTCAACTAAGAACAACATTAAGTAGAATGAGATTTTTGAAATTTGAGAATTGCATAAACTGAATTCATACACAAACCTTCAAATTGATTACTAAAAGAAGTTTACAATACACTTTAGAACATTAGAAATTTAGCTTGAAAGCTTAAGTTACACTGGAAAATTGAAAAGAACTAAGTCGACATACATTTTATTTAATTAAACTAGATACTTTTCTCTTCTGCTTCCCCTTCTTTCTTTATAGCCTTTTTCAACTCCCCACATGTGTCTGAGCATATCCCACTTGCAATCTTGGACTTTGATTGAGTCAATTTCATCCTAGCCGTTTAAACCTGTTTTGGCGCCAATTTTGCTACACGTGGATTGTGGCGGTTTGGATGTAATTAAGGAACTTTGGGGTGTTGTGGAGGTGGAAGGGGACATGGAAAAGAAGTTTGGAGGCCAAGTTGGGGTTGTAGGTTGAAAACAGAGGTGCAAGTATGGTTTGGAGGGAAAAGGGTGTGGGGAAGCATTAATTGTTGCTGTGGTTTGGTATGATGATGTTTGGAGGGTGAGGTGGAAGTGGACAGGTGGTGGTGAGGTGGTGAAATACCATGGTGGTATTGGGATTGAAGGCTGGGGGTGAGGGAGTTGTACAGTGGTGATGGTATTGGAGAAGGAGGGTCAAACAGGGTCAAACCCCCGTTTTAAATAATTAGGGGTGTGGGCCGGTTTAGTTTTGGGCCAAGGAAAGGAATGGGTGGGCTGGATTATGTTTTTAGATTGGATTAGATTTGGTTTTGGGTTTAATAATAAAAAGGGGTCCGGTTGGTTTATTTATTAACATAGGGACCAATATTGTAATTTTTGATTTTTAAGGGTGGGGATTTGACAACTTTTCAAAAGTACTAGCAAGGGTAAAACTTGCCAAGTTTCAATAATATAAGGGTCATAGTTGACTTTTCCACTTTTTAAACTTCCAGGGACCTTTTCTGTCAAATCTTGAAACACCAGGGACCAAACCTGTAATTTTCTGAAAATTGAAGGGTTGAACCTGTAATTTCTCCATAGTTATCATAAGGACCAATTATGCCATTTAAGAATAGTGCAAGGTTTATTTTTCATATTTTTCCATTTTCAAAACCTTAAGGACTATTTTTGACATTTTTGAAACTTGAGGGACTAAAGTTGTCATTTTGCAATTTTTTAACTTTAAAGGACTGTACTTGACAACTTATGAATCCCTAAGGACCTTTGATGATATTTTTCATGTTTTGATTTACCAGGGACTAGTTTTGCCAATTTTTTAAAGTTCAAGGACTGAAACTGTAAATTATGTGAAATGTGTTGTTTTTCATCAGTTTTCAATCCTTTTGCATAAAAACACAATCCAGGGATATTTTATGTATTTTAAGACATTCCTGTGTGTTTTCATATGTTTTTGCAGTCTAAATGTGACAGAAATAATGAGTATTTACACACGCATCAATCCCCCACACTAAACTATTGCTAGTCCCTAGCAATCTTTTGAGAAAATTTTAATGGATTTTTACTCTTTACCAAAAGCCATCACTTCTGGAGTAGCCAGATGTATCGATTCAAGTAAGAACTATGGTCCACCTGATAACCATGTGATTTTGAGCAAACTACCAGCTGTCAACGGATTTGTTTTGTCTTTACCAAAAGCCGTTTGCTTCTGGACTAGCCAACTCTTGATGGACAAAGTCAACATCTTGGTGAGCTGATTACCAATTATGGTTTTTCCACTGCCTTTACCACAAGCCATAATCTTGCGGGCTAGCCAACTCATTCGCTTTTTAGGATATGGCGAGCTGAGGTACCATACAATTTTGGGCAAATTGCAAGCCATCAACGGTTTTGAGATATCTTTACCAAGAGCCGTTTGCTTCTGGATTAGCCAATCCTTATGTGGGTTAGACATGGCGGACTGATAACCATTTATTGCATTTTTAAGTGTGAAAAAACTTTAAATTTTGATCAAATGAGGGTGCTTGATGGAACATGTGTTTGAATTCGTGAGAATCCCCCCCCCCCCCCCCCACACACTTAGAAATGAATATTGCCCTCAATATTCAAAACACCGGGTGTTAAACCGATATTGAGAACGTAAGAAGGAAATATTAATAACCTTTATTTTAGGCTATTTACATCTTTTTTTTTTTTTTTTTTTTATTTTTTTTAATTTTTTTTTCAAAATATATACATATATACAACATGTGGGGCATCTCCCCCACACTAGGGTGGTAGAAAAGAGAAAGAAATCAGAAATATGAGTGAACCCATATTGCTACTGTTTTTGATTACCGAGTTGCTAGCTTGACTCGACCTCGAATTAAATTGTCCATGAGGAAGCTACTGTTTTTGTTAACCGAGTCGCTAGCTTGACTCGACCCCGAATTTAATTGTCCTTGGGGAAAGTTTGGAGATCCGGGACAACCATGGATGGTATGTCCTCTCCAAAGTAGTGTTTCACACGATGCCTATTCACTTTAAAACATGGATCGTCATTTTGAGATAACTCAACGGTACCATATGGATAAACCTTGGTGATAGTGAATGGGCCAGTCCAACGGGTTTTTAGTTTACCCGAGAAGATCTTTAATCTAGAATTAAAGAGAAGTACTCGATCACCAACGTTAAAAACGCGGTTCTTTATTTTTGAGTCATGAATTCTCTTTGTTTTTTCTTTATAGATTAAAGAGTTCTCGTAAGCCTGATCACGTAGTTCATTTAATTCATTCATTTGAACTTTTCCGTGATCACCCACAGTTTTGAGGTCAAAGTTGGCATGTTTCAATGCCCAGTAGGCTTTGTGCTAAAGTTCCATCGGTAGATGACATGTCTTTCCGTACACAAGCTTGTAAGGTGTACACCCAATGGGTGTTTTATAAGCTGTACGAAAAGCCCATAGTGCGTCATCTAATTTATCCGACCAGGCAGCACGGTTTTCACCAACAGTCCTCTCAAGTATCCTTTTGATACCACGGTTTGAAACCTCCACTTGCCCACTTGTTTGTGGGTGATACGCGGTAGAAAGACGGTGGGTTACACCATACTTTTGCATGACTTTGTCAAATTTGTCATTACAGAAATGCGTACCACGATCACTTATGATAGCACGCGGAGTTCCAAAACGGGCAAAAAGAGATTTAAGGAATTTCACTACAACTCGGGCATCATTCGTGGGTAAAGCTTTCACTTCAACCCACTTTGATAAATAATCAACAGCCACAAGTATGTATTTGTTTCCTCTAGATGATGGGAATGGCCCCATAAAGTCAATGCCCCAGATATCAAATATCTCACAGACTTGAATAGCATTTTGTGGCATCTCATTTCTTTGTGAAATGTTCCTGTGACGTTGACAAGCGTCACAGGTTTTAATGAGATCCTGGGCATCTTTATAAATTGTGGGCCAGAAGAATCCGGAATCAAACACCTTTTTGGCGGTGTAATTGAGACTATGATGTCCCCCAGTGGGTCCAGCATGGCAAGCCTTGAGAATTTCAGTGGCTTCCTATCCATATACACACCGTCGGATGACTTGATCCGCACAGATTTTGAATAAGTAGGGGTCATCCCAGAAGTAATGATTGACCTCCTTAAAGAATTTATTCTTCTGTTGGGTTGACATCCCTTTCACAAGAAAGTTACCTGCATGGTAGTTTGTGAAGTCAGCAAACCATGGGGTAGTAGAATCTTCACGAAAAGCAACCGCATTGAGTGTTTCGAGAGGAAATGTTTCATTTATTTCCTTTTTCTCATACACATCTTGATGAGGGTTCTCTAATCGGGACAGATGATCAGCAGCCAGGTTCTCAGCTCCTTTTTTATCACGAATAATGATATCAAATTCCTGAAGGAGGAGAACCCAATGGAGCAATCTCGGCTTTGCATCCTGTTTTGAAAATAGATATTTTAGAGTCGAGTGATCCGTATACACTACGCATTTAGTCAAGATTAAGTATGTCCGAAATTTCTCAAAAGCATACACCACGGCTAATAATTCTTTTTCCGTAGTGGTGTAATGAGTTTGAGCTTCGTTCATAGTTTTGCTTGCGTAGTGGATAGGCTGAAAGTGTTTCGTTTTGCGTTGCCCCAAGACTGCACCGATAGCAAAATCACTTGCATAGCACATAAGCTCAAAGGGTAAATCCCAGTCGGGGGCAACAAGAATGGGTGCCTCAGTAAGCTTTTTCTTTAATGTTTCAAAAGCTTCGATGCACTCTGGTGAGAAGATAAAAGGAGCATCCTTTTCGAGGAGATGAGTCATAGGCCGTGAGATTCTAGAAAAATCTTGTATAAATTGACGATAGAAACCAGCATGACCCAAGAAACTCCTAATACCTTTGACGGTAGTAGGGTGAGGCAATTTAGAAATGACATCAACCTTAGCTCTGTCAACCTCAATCCCATTCTTGGAAATCTTATGGCTGAGGACAATGCCCTCTTTGACCATAAAGTGACTCTTTTCCCAATTTAGACATAAATTGGTGTCTTCACACCTTTTCAACATTTTTTCTAAATTGGTGAGACATGTTTGGAATGAATCCCCAATGACCGAGAAGTCATCCATAAAGACCTCCATGGTTTTACCGATCATGTCGGTAAATATGGCCATCATGCACCTCTGGAACGTACCTGGAGCATTACATAAGCCAAAAGGCATACGTTTATAAGCAAAGGTTCCATAAGGGCATGTAAAGGTAGTCTTTTCTTGATCTGATGGATCAATGGGGATTTGAAAGTATCCTGAGAAACCATCAAGGAAACAATAGTACTCGTTTCCTGCTAATCTCTCAAGCATCTGATCCATAAAGGGCATCGGAAAGTGGTCTTTACGGGTGACATCATTCAACTTACGATAGTCAATGCAAACACGCCACCCGGTAACCAGCCGAGTTGGAATCAACTCAATTTCCTCATTAGTGACAACAATAATGCCACCCTTTTTTGGGACGCAATGGATGAGACTAACCCATGGACTGTCAGAGATGGGGTAAATCAATCCTGCATCAAGAAGTTTGAGAACCTCTTGTTTAATCACATCATGGATTTTTGGATTCACCCTTCTTTGATGTTGCACCGTGGGCTTGAAGTCATCCTCCATTAAGATTTTGTGTGTACAAAAATCTGGGTTAATAGCTTTAATATCGGAGAGCTTCCAAGCAATTGCTTGCTTGTGTGACTTCAAGACCTTTATGAGAGCAACCTTTTCCTCATCACCTAAACCTTTAGCAATAATGACGGGGAATTTATCATCACCCTCCAAAAATGCGTATTCAAGATGAGGAGGTAAGTCCTTGAGCTCGACCTCAGGAAAATCATCGTTTTTATCAACCGATTTAATTTCCTCATTATGAAGTTGTACGGGAGGGAGTGGAGGAGAATTGTCTTGATTTAGCAATTTCTCAAGGAGAAGAATATGTCCCTCTAGATCAATCTCAGCGTTATCAATTCCTGATGGAACTGAATCACTTTTGAGAAAAGCCTCGACCTCTTCCAAAAGGAAATGACTTCCCTCAAATGGAGTGAGAGAAGGGGAAGAGTCGGAAATGATAGGTTCAGATGATGGAGTGGAATCCCCACTCACAAAATTATGAGAATAACCAAGAAACTCTTGAGAGTACTCCTCTGAAGCAATGTCTATGATATCTATTTGATTAACTGCTTCAGAATCATAATTTGAGGAGTACCTCGAGGTTTGATCGAGGTTAAAGGTAACGGCTTCATTACCCACACGCAGAGTGATTTCTTGCTCAAATACATTGATAAGAGCACGGCCCGTCCTAAGGAAACCCCTCCCAACAATGAGAGGGACCCTTTGATCAGCATCGAAATCAACCACTACAAAGTCAGCGGGGAGATGGAACTTTCCTACCTTGACAAACACGTCCTCGGCAATGCCGAGAGGACGAGATATCGATCGGTCTGCAAGCTCTAAAGTCATGCAGGTAGGAGTAAGATCAGGAAGAGAAAGTTTCTTCCAAACTGAATATGGCATTAGGTTGATGCTTGCACCAAGATCGGCCAAGGCATAGCAATCAACCATTCCCGGAAATACACATGGTATTAGAAATTTTCCAGGATCTCCCAGCTTCTCGGGAAGCTTCTTTAAAAGAACTACTGAGCAGTTCTCATTCAAGGGAGTCTTTGCCATTTCAAACAGTTTCTCCTTGTTGCTTAACAAGTGTTTGATTGTTGATGCAAATTTGGGCATCAGAATAATAGCATCCGCAAAGCTAATGTCAAAATGCAAATCTTGGAAGATTTGAAAGAATTTATCCATCTGGTGACTAGCCTTTTCGCGGAGCTTTTGCTCATTCAAACGTGAGGGGTAAGGAATATAGGAGGTAGAAGGTTTGGACTTAGATGTTTCAACTGGAATATCATTGGGTTCAAAAACAACTCTAGGTTTTGGTTTGGGTTTCGGGACAACATGAGGTGGGACGTCTTGGGTACCCCCATTATGAGTAGGAAGTACTTCGTCCTTATTTACCCCGGTTTTATTTTCCACTACCTTGGGAGAAGAAGAAGAAGGGGTAGTGGGAACAGTGGGTCCGTCATATGAAACTCCGCTCCTGGTCGTTATCGCCTTTGCATCGCCCCTCGGGTTTGCGATCGTGTTGCTCGGAAGTTTTCCAGAGCCCGAGGGTCGTTCATTTAAAGATTTCTTGATTTCAGAAATCTGGCTGACCAACAACCCGTTTGTCTCTTCTTGAGTTTTTATGAACTGCTTCAACAACTCATCAGATGATGATTGTGGAGCTGGGAGAATGGCTTGTGTTTGGTTAGAGAAATTTTGGACTCGGTTATTTTGATTATAACCTTGTTGTGGTTGAAAATTTCCCTGATTTGGATTACCATTTCCCTGAAAATGATTTCCGGGGTTGAAATTGTTTCTGTTAAAGTTTCCTTGATTGTGGAAACCTTGATTCTGTCCAGGATTGAAATTCCCTTGGTTTTGATAACCTTGGTTCATTCGAGGTTGGTTCTGGTTTCGATTTTGCAAATTTGGGTTTTGGTTAAACCCGGGTGGTCCCATATGTGTGTTAGCACGATAACTTGGTTCCATTTGAGGACGGTATTGATTACCTCCCTGATTTGTAGTACCGGCTAAGGCAGTGGCTTCAAAAGGACTACCATCGGTGGCAGTACAATTGTAGTAAGCATGTGGGTCACCACAAGTGACACAAACTTCCACGTTTTTTACTTCAGCATGTGAAGGATTTTGTATGAAAGTGACTTTCTTCTGGTTTGAGATAACCAAAGCTTGAATGGCGTCCGTGAGTTTATCTATCTTAGCATCGGTGCTAGAAGTACTCAATGATTTCTAAAGCTTCTTTAGTGGTTTTACTCAAAAAGTTACCTCCCGCGGAGGCATTGAGAGAATCTTGGTCAGATTAACTCACACCATTATAAAACGTGTCAATTTGCATTAATTCAGTGAAACCATGATGAGGACATCGACGAAGCAATTCTTTGAAACGATCCCATGCGTCACCAAACGATTCATCAAACCTTTGAGTAAATTTGATGATTTCATTTTTAAGACTTGTCGTTCTGGACGGGGGAAAAAATTCGTTTACAAATTTGGTAACTAAATCCTCCCATGATGTTATTGAACGAGGAAGTTGTTTTTCCAGCCAAATCCGGGCTGCCCCCTCAAGAGAAAATGGGAATAGATGAAGTTTGACTGCTTTGGAAGGGACGTTTTTGTATTTGATGGTAGATGTAATCTTGTTAAACCATCGAAAATGAGCATGAGGATCATCCCTCTCAAAACCATAAAATTGGCTTGAGGTTACTAGATTTAGTAACCCGGTTTTGAGCTCAAAGTATTCAGCCACAATGGCTGGGACAACAATAGCGTCTCCGTAACCCTCAATGGGTGCTTGGAGAAGCTCATTCATCGGACGGTCTTCCGCCATGATAACTTTGTTTGGGGAAACAGCACGTACCTCAGATACGGCTGTTGGGGCAGAACGTCTACGACGTCTTCGAGGAATTCTGACAAGCTCACGGAAAGGGCTTGTTGACCTAGAAGAACGAGTGCGCATGCACTAGAGACGACTCTAAGAAATCTTAGAGTGACGGGAAATTAAAGATAAATAAGAAAAATCTTTTTGGATTTTTGTTTTTATAAGATAATATGGACAAAAAGATGATATATAACAATGGTGAATTAATTCAAACTCACGGATACTTCAAAGTTCGTAATACGCAGCACACCTCCCCGGCAGTGGCGCCAAATTTTGATTGGTCTCAAACAGTCAGAAAATATTAACCAAGTAATGGTCAATAAGTCAAATAGTCTAAACCAATACTCCGTGGAGTGTAGTGTTTCCCCGGATCGTTAAATCCCAACGAGGCGTGAAATCTGAAATAAAATGACTTCGAGATCAGGTGATTTGAACAGGAAAAGGATTTAAGTGATTGTACTACTGAAATACAAGTATGAATAGCTTTGATAAGCTATATCAACTAATACGTGAAATCAGATAAGTACAAATGGAAAGGAACTGGAAAACGTATACGTTTAATATTTAAACGTAAACAACAAAAACAATTTTAACTATAGTAGGAATTTGCATGCCTTAGGGGCTTAAATGCAAATTAAATAAACTTAAAATATTTATTTTATAATTACTAATTTATTAAAAATTAAGAGAATCTAAAAATGTAAAAAGAAATAAAATGTACCTTTAAATAAACGTAAGCGTACTAAACTAAATGCGAATTCTGTCAAATAAAACTCCCACAAATATGAAAATTATATTTTTGGAATCCCAAACTTATTAGAAAATTATTAGAAAATTAAAATTATTTTTATACCTATTTAATTAATTATTATTATTTAATAACTATTTTTAAATATTTAATAATTCACTAATAAATAAGAAAATGTAAAATAGGTCTAGAAATACAAAATTAAAATTTCTAAAAGTCTAAAATATTATAAAACTTATTTTAAAACTAATTTTTCACACTATTTATCTAATTATTATTTAACTAATTATATTGATTTAAATTATCAAAAATACTAAAATGACTTAGATAATTAAGAAGATTTTTATAAATCTAATTAACCATCACAGGAATCCTAAAAAATTATAAAAAGTTTATTTTATGTATTTTTAAACTAATTTACTAATTATTATTCTATTTATTAATTAATTACCAAATAAACTAATTATATTATAAAAAATAGAAAATGAACAGTATAAATTCTAGAATTTTTTTCTAAATGTTTTACCTTATATAAAAGCTAGAAAAATTATAAAAACTAGGTGGTACTTTATAAAATATAATTATGCTATTTAATTCTTATTTATTAATTTATAATTAATTAAACTAATATTAAATCTAAAAACCAGTAAATGACAAAAGAAAAATCTAGAAAAATTTATAAAAGTATTTTAATATAAACGATATTTAATAAAAATATAAAAATGTAGAAGTGCTTATAAATAAGCTAAAAAGAAAATTAAATAGATAATTTCTATTAAATAGTAGCTATCACTATAATTAAGTTTGGCTTTTTCTATTTTTTCTTTTACAAAACTATTAAAATACTTAAAATAAGAAACTTTTATAAAGACAACTAATTTATAAACCAAGAATAAGCACTGTGAGTGCTTATTTGCCTTGACAGTTAACCAAGTTTGACTAAATCAAGAAATAAGCTCAAATGAGCTTATGTGGGGTCCACAAGGGTGAAATCTGGTTCACCTAAGTTAGTTGGACTTGAATAAGCTAGACTTGATGAGATAAGCTCATGGGATAAGCTAAAAAGCCACAATAAGCAACTGCTTAATGGGTGACTGAGACAGAAATGGGACAGATTTTAAGTGCAATTCCAAGTGGGGTCCACTGATGCACATGTAAAACCCCCAACTCATGGATGCAACGAAATTCGAACTGGGTGTTACTCGACGGCACAATAGTCACAATGATAGAAAACGAACTCCAATTGAGTCGTTTTAAAAGATTTATCATTCAAATTATATAAATATCAGAGATTACAAAATAAGGTCCCAGATGGTTCCATGTTTACAATTTACATTAAATGAGTTTTTGAATGATAATTAAAATTTATAGCCCTGTTGAGTATCCGTGTCCTTCCGTGCCATCCTTGATCATCATGAACCTGAAATACATGCTTGAGAGGTCAACACAAAGGTTGAGTGATATTCGTAGAGTTTATAGTTAAATTGTTGAACACAATAATCGTAATGTGAGGTAATTAATCACACATTCATAGTTAGAAAACAAAAGTCGTTATTTATTGCACTAAGCTCATGCAACCAAAGCATTAACATCGAACCACAAATTGGCATTATAGAAGCCCAATCCAGGTACTTTTGCCATTATACCGCTAAATCTCAAATATAGTGCATTTGTGTGAACTCGTAGTTGTTCAACACAAATGGGATTCGTAAATCCCAATAGATCTATTCACAATATTCGCACTCACTATAGGTAGTGACTAATGGTTCATGATATAGGGACTTCGAACATGGCAATCGTTACTTAGTGACAATAAAACATAGTCGGGTAGCATACAATAGAAAGCATTGTGTTCGAGTAGAAAAATAATAGCTTGTATTCCCCCCATGGGTTTGTAAAATAGTTAAACAATAGAAAGTGGGGCTACGAACTCACCTTGAGTTGGATGATGTATAATGAGAATGATGGATATGCCGTAAGAACTTCTACGAGCAACCTAGAATAATCGTTGCAACTTAGGTTTGGAATAATGTCTAAGGAAACATAAATGTGCCAGTATATGTCTTGCACTTAGTTCATAATGTGGTATGATGTATAATGTAAGTCTTTGAAAAGAAATGGTTCATGAAACGTGTATAGTTTATATATCGTTTACTATCGTTCGGGCCGACATAATTCAGAAGTCATGTAGTAAACGTTCGAGGAGCCAGGACACTTTAATTCGTAAATCCACAACTCATCTCGACAGCTTACATAATGAACTCCTCACATGAGGCTCCCTACTATTGTAGTAGTTGATAAAGTATATATATATAAGTTTTGATCCGAAAAGCTACATGTCCAATATTTGAATAAACTTAGGAAAGTTTATGATTACATGAAGATTGTTATTAGGGTAAGTTTCATATAACTTATATGACAATTTCTTGTAATATCTCATGGTTCTTTAGATGAAGTAGATCCAAATTGTATGTTTAAGTTATCGCCAACTCTTTAGTTCATGTATTTGTCTTGGTAAGTTTATATGGTCGTTAGCTCATGTTTTTGCCTTGGTATGTATATATGGTCTTAACTCATGTTTTCGCCTTGGTATGTATATATGGTCTTAACTCATGGCTTTGCCATGACCTTTGGTCATTGTTCCATGGTCTTGAGACTCAACCTTGGCTCTAGCCATGGTTGTGGTCTTGAATCTAGGTCATAAGACCTCTTGGTCTTTATAAACCATAACCTTTATATAGTGACTTTGGTCTAAAAATGGGCTGTTAAGAATTTGAAGAAAATATCACTCGAAAAGCGTTTTCAGGGCTCGAGCTTCCTAATACCTGAACGAAAACGTCGTTCCGGACAACTTTCGTGTTTTAACTTTTTGATGAATCGGAGCAGAAGTGCCACTTTTAAAAAGTCAGAATGCAAAACAGTAGGGTATAGACAGTTTCGGCGTTTTGGTTTCGCTAACTTCCTATGACCATAACTTTTGACTCGTGTACTCGTTTTAAGTGGTTCAAATTGAAATGTTTTCCTTTTGAAGTCCTTTATAACAGTAAGTAAGTTTCCAATATCATAGTTGTACTATTTTGGTCGTGGTTCTCCATAAAAGTCACTAGTTTACTTGTTTAAATAACATAAGTTAACAATCATTTGTAATAACTTGTTTTACTCATTTTTATACATCATGGACATGATCCCAAGACAAAATATAGCATGAATGATATGTAAATAACATGAATATGATATTTAAGCAAGGAAGTGTATTAGAGTTTGCTTACAACTTTGGCTTTCTACAAAGAAAGGTAAGTTAACATGTAAGGTAAGGACTTTGATAAACTTTAGCTTCACCCTACTTCACTTCAAGCAATCTTTCTACACTTGTATTCTTGAAAGAGAGATGATGAAAGTTGAGGTGACTTGAGTGGATTCAAACTCAAGAGAAATCACCAAAGTTTATAAGGTTTGAAAGTAGTTTGATGAATCAAAACCAAACTAGGGTTTAGATGTTGTTGTAGTACATGATTCTTGCATAATATTTGAAGTAAATGAGCTAAGGATGAGATGATGGTGTGTGTTATGTGTGGCGTACAAGAGGAGGGGGAGAGGGCTATTTATATGCCAATGAGGAGGTTACATGCTTGACTTGTCAACACCTTGGAGACCAAGGTGAACACATGTTCTCATCCTAGAGTACTAAGCATAAGATCATGCCACAAGGGTGGTGAATTCCCCCCTAGAGGCGGTTCATAAGGCTTGGGGAGCAAGTGCGGACTTTTGATGATATTATCCAAGCTTATGGAGCAAGTTTCGACTCCGTAAAATGCAAACTGTAAGTTGTTACGTCTCAAAACGTAAAACCGGGTATCGTAAAAATACGAAACTTGGAAGAATGATTAAACTTGTCAAAATACTCCATAATAAAATATAAAATGAGTGGTAGGTTCCATTGGGGTGCTCAAACCCTGCTAAAAACTGGAAACACGGGTCTAAAACGCGTAATACATAAAACGTATAATATTGCGTAAAATTGAGAAAAGTAAAATGTTACTTTTCTAATAGGATAAAAATGATTTAAAATGACTTATAATTTCTAGATTGGGCTCAGTCTAGTGTCGGTTGGTATTAAATGTCTTTTAGACATAAAACCGTAAGCCTAAAAATCAAGGAATGACTTACAAAATCAAGGAATGATTTTTGGTCAAAGGAGGAGGGAAAAATATGTTGACTTTTTCTAATAAGTTGAAAACTCAAATTGTCTTAGAAACGCGGTTTAGGTATAGGCTAAGGTTACGGCTGAGTAAAAATGCTTAAAACTGAAAATTCCAGTTTTTCACGGCCGAGGCTTATTTTGGTCATGTTTTTCTCAGTCATGATTAATTCTCAAATAAATCATGAGTGTGTCAAACATTTTTCTGAAGCGGGGTCACTTAACGCGGTCGAGTTTCGTTGTGCGTAGAATTTTTGAATGACGTTTTACCCTAAAACGTGTAATTCCTTATTAACTTTCACGAAGATGATCTGACGAGTGTCAAACTTTTAATTTGCCATGGAAATGATTTATCACTCGAGGCCAAGAAACAAAAATCAAATTTCGGGAAAAATTTCAGGAAAATGAATAGTAAAAGTGAATAGTGAAATTTTCTGGGAATAGTAATTATCCTGAAAATGCAAATTGTTACAGTCTCTACCCCTTACAGGGAACTTCGTCCTGAAGTTCTGTGTGTGTTATATGTTGGAGTGGTGTCGATGAAGAGGTGTGGTTACTTATGAGGACTAGAGTCTGGGATTACCGGTGATGTAATTTGATTTGTCATTTCAGTGTATGGTATATGATGAGGCTTACTTTTATGTAGGAAAGGTAGGGTAAGAGTGATTAATAGAGATTCATATAATAGTCGCATATCAAAGGAAATTGATATAGCAGTCGAATATTAATTGGAATTGAGATAGTAGTTGCAATCATAGCCTAGTAGGTAATCTGTTGTTGTACCTAGTGTTTATTGACTTCATACTTATGTTATTTTGGATACAAATAAGGCCACTTGTTTATAATTCTTTATTTACATAGAGAGGCATCCCGAAAAATGTAAATAGGGAAATATAAACTTATGGTTCGGTGATTTACAATTTCTTTATTTAAATGAAAAGGCATCCCAATCCATTCAAATAATTACAAATCATCCTACTTAAGTATTCCCAACCCAACATTCATACTTAGCCGGTGAGTTACAAGGTAGTGTATTACGAGATGATACTAGTGTTCCAAAAGTACAAGATGAATATTCAATCTTGTAAAGCTGATGAGGGTGCTTGTGGTGTAACTATGGATGATTTGAGCTTTAAAAGTGCCTCAAGATCTGTTAATGAGCTTGTGGTTCCAACGGTTGTAAAGATAATGATGTGATATGTTGATGAACAAAAATGTGTAGTGTATGCATAACGTTAATATTGGTAGAGATGTCAAGTTTGCTTTAAAATTTTAAGAAATTTTAAAGGTTTATGACGGAATGGTATCCTTAGGACCTAAACAGGATAGTACTTCTACGGGATGAAGAGAAGAATTGATAACTATCCCAAGATAGTAGTTAGGATTATCTCATAAATGAAAACTTTCAAGAATGAAATTAGGTAGTACAAATAAGGTGTTAAGATCTTGCTGAGTGGTAAGACACTATCGTGTCTCTAGATCGTTTCAAGGAATTCTGGTGGTTTATTGAGTTCAAGTAGGAAATCAATCTGAACATAACCCTAGCACAACTATTCTCAGTATTTGAAAATTTTAAGTCGAATATAGTTAGTCAGACTATATTCCATTGTCCCTAGGTTAAATATAGGTGACTAGTCTATATTTAGCCAAGGTTCGATAAAATTTTCAAATACCTAAATTAGGTATACTTGTGATATGTCCGTTGCTTTTGGGAAACTGTCCACTAAACAAAGGTGATGTCAAACAATTCAGTTGCAAGTCCCGCCCATACAAGACTTGTAACCTATGTTTTCACATTCCATTGCATAAAAGATAGTACGGGAAGATACGTGTGGAAAGGAAGTTTTAAGTAGTTCTGAAACAGTCCATACTTGGCGAGGATCACGAACTTTTAACAATGAAGGTTTCAGAAGAAAACTTTGATGAATGTAGAGAAACTTCAACTTTTGTAGATGATGGATTAGTTTGTCCTTTAGAAATCTCATATTTCTTGTTTGGAAATCGATAGATTGTGATGGGTTTTTGATATCATATGAAATGATATTGATGAGGTGGTGGAATATTTCCAGAGACCATTGCACAAATCATAATGTCTCGGAAGTAGATTAGACCATTGTGTGACTCAAAACATTTGAGAAATGATTAAGACCATTGTATCATACAATGTCCGGAAAATAGAAAAGACCATCGTAATTCGTTACAATATCTTGGACATAAAATGTTGGAGTAGGAACATGATTGGGAGAATGTAGTTGTGCCGAAATGCCCTAGAATAGGCATACGCAGATATGTTTAGATAAAATGATTGAAAATAACTCGAATGTATATATAAATATAATAGTATTTGTTCGTGTAGTGTAAAATGCCTAGTGTGTATATATGAATATACTTATATGTTCATGTAGCATAAAATGCTTAATAAGTCCATAATCGTCTGGAGGATGGAAGACACGAAGATCGGAAGGCTATAAAATGTTTTTGCTTGTAGTGTGGTTATAGTTTAGGTCACAATTAGACCCGTTTCTCTATAACCATGACTCTGGTACCAATCTGTAACACCCCTAATTCATGGATGCAGTGGAATTCGAACTGGGTGTTACTCGACGGCACAATAGTCACAATGATAGAAAACGAACTCCAATTGAGTCGTTTTAAAAGATTTATCATTCAAATTATATAAATATCAGAGATTACAAAATGAGGTCCCAGATGGTTCCATGTTTACAATTTACATTAAATGAGTTTTTGAATGATAATAAAATTTATAGCCCTCTTGAGTATCCGTGTCCTTCCGTGCCATCCTTGATCATCATGAACCTGAAATACATGCTTGAGAGGTCAACACAAAGGTTGAGTGATATTCGTAGAGTTTGTAGTTAAATCGTTGAACACAATAATCGTAATGTGAGGTAATTAATCACACATTCATAGTTAGAAAACAAAAGTCGTTATTTATTGCACTAAGCTCATGCAACCAAAGCATTAACATCGAACCACAAATTGGCATTATAGAAGCCCTATCCAGGTACTTTTGCCATTATACCGCTAAATCTCAAATATAGTGCATTTGTGTGAAATCGTAGTTGTTCAACACAAATGGGATTCGTCAATCCCAATAGATCTATTCACAATATTCACGCTCACTATAGGTAGTGACTAATGGTTCATGATATAGGGACTTCGAACATGGCAATTGTTACTTAGTGACAATAAAACATAGTCGGGTAGCATACAGTAGAAAGCATTGTGTTCGAGTAGAAAAATAATAGCATGTATTCCCCCCATGGGTTTGTAAAATAGTTAAACAATAGAAAGTGGGGCTACGAACTCACCTTGAGTTGGATGATGTATAATGAGAATGATGGATATGCCGTAAGAACTTCTACGAGCAACCTAGAATAATCGTTGCAACTTAGGTTTGGAATAATGTCTAAGGAAACATATGTGGTATGATGTACTTAGTTTTGGAATAATCGTTGCCAATATATGTCTTGCACTTAGTTCATGATGTGGTATGATGTATAGTGTAAGTCTTTGAAAAGAAATGGTTCATCAAATGTGTATAGTTTATATATCGTTTACTACCGTTCGGGCCGACATAATTCAGAAGTCATGTAGTAAACGTTCGAGGAGCCAGGACACTTTAATTCGTAAATCCACAACTCATCTCGACGGCTTACATAATGAACTCCTCACATGAGGCTCCCTATTATTGTAGTAGTTGATAAAGTATATATATATATATATATATATATATATATATATATATATATATATATATATATATATATATATATATAAGTTTTGATCCGAAAAGCTACATGTCCAATATTTGAATAAACTTAGGAAAGTTTATGATTACATGAAGATTGTTATTAGGGTAAGTTTCTTCTAACTTATATGACAATTTCTTGTAATATCTCATGGTTCTTTAGATGAAGTAGATCCAAATTGTATGTTTAAGTTATCGCCAACTCTTTAGTTCATGTATTTGTCTTGGTAAGTTTATATGGTCGTTAGCTCATGTTTTTGCCTTGGTATGTATATATGGTCTTAACTCATGTTTTCGCCTTGGTATGTATATATGGTCTTAACTCATGGCTTTTCCATGACCTTTGGTCATTGTTCCATGGTCTTGAGACTCAACCTTGGCTCTAGCCATGGTTGTGGTCTTGAATCTAGGTCATAAGACCTCTTGGTCTTTATAAACCATAACCTTTATATAGTGACTTTGGTCTAAAAATGGGCTGTTAAGAATTTGAAGAAAATATCACTCGGAAAGCGTTTTCAGGGCTCGAGCTTCTTATGCCTGAACGAAAACGTCGTTCCGGACAACTTTCGTGTTTTAACTTTTTGATGAATCGGACCAGAAGTGCCACTTTTAAAAAGTCAGAATGCAAAACAGTAGGGTATAGGCAGTTTCGGCGTTTTGGTTTCGCTAACTTCTTATGGCCATAACTTTTGACTCGTGTACTCGTTTTAAGTGGTTCAAATTGCAATGTTTTCCTTTTGAAGTCCTTTATAACATAAAGTAAGTGTCCAATATCATAGTTGTACTATTTTAGTCGTGGTTCTCCATAAAAGTCACTAGTTTACTTGTTTAAATAACATAAGTTAACAATCATTTGTAATAACTTGTTTTACTCATTTTTATACATCATGGACATGATCACAAGAAAACATATAGCATGAATGATATGTAAATAACATGAATATGATATTTAAGCAAGGAAGTGTATTAGAGTTTGCTTACAACTTGGCTTTCTACAAAGAAAGGTAAGTTAACATGTTAGGTAAGGACTTTGATAGACTTTAGCTTCACCCTACTTCACTTCAAGCAATCTTTCTACACTTGTATTCTTGAAAGAGAGATGTTGAAAGTTGAGGTGACTTGAGTGGATTCAAACTCAAGAGAAATCACCAAAGTTCATAAGGTTTGAAAGTAGTTTGATGAATCAAAACCAAACTAGGGTTTAGATGTTTTTGTAGTACATGATTCTTGCATAATATTTGAAGTAAATGAGCTAAGGATGAGATGATGGTGTGTGTTATGTGTGGCGTACAAGAGGAGGGGGAGAGGGCTATTTATATGCCAATGAGGAGGTTACATCCTTGACTTGTCAACACCTTGGAGACCAAGGTGAACACATGTTCTCATCCTAGAGTACTAAGCATAAGATCATGCCACAAGGGTGGTGAATCCCCCCTAGAGGCGGTTCATAAGGCTTGGGGAGCAAGTGTGGACTATTGATGATATTATCCAAGCTTATGGAGCTAGTTTCGACTCCGTAAAATGCTAACCGTAAGTTGTTACGTCACAAAACGTAAAACCGGGTATCATAAAAATACGAAACTTGGAAGAATGATTAAACTTGTCAAAATACTCCATAATAAAATATAAAATGAGTGGTAGGTTCCATTGGGGTGCTCAAACCCTGCTAAAAACTGGAAACACGGGTCTAAAACGCGTAATACATAAAACGTACAAATATTGCGTAAAATTGAGAAAAGTAAAATGTTACTTTTCTAATAGGATAAAAATGATTTAAAATGACTTATAATGTCTAGACTGGGCTCAGTCTAGTGTCGGTTGGTATTAAATGTCTTTTAGACATAAAACCGTAAGCCTAAAAATCGAGGAATGACTTATAAAATCAAGGAATGATTTTTGGTCAAAGGAGGAGGGAAAAATATGTTGAATTTTTCTAATAAGTGAAAACTCAAATAGTCTTAGAAACGTGATTTAGGTATAGGCAAAGGTTACGGCTGAGTAAAAATGCTTAAAACTGAAAATTCCAGTTTTTCACGGTCGAGGCTTATTTTGGTCATGTTTTTCTCAGTCATGATTAATTCTCAAATAAATCATGAGTGTGTCAAACATTTTTCTGAAGCGGGGTCACTTAACGCGGTCGAGTTTCGTTGTGCGTAGAATTTTTGAATGACGTTTTACCCTAAAACGTGTAATTCCTTATTAACTTTCACGAAAATGATCTGACGAGTGTCAAACTTTTAATTTGCCATGGAAATGATTTATCACTCGAGGCCAAGAAACAAAAATCAAATTTCGGGAAAAATTTCGGGAAAAATGAATAGTAAAAGTGAATAGTAAAATTTTCCGGGAATAGTAATTATCCTGAAAATGCGAATTGTTACAGCACAAGTCAAACAAAGGGTCAACTTATGAACCCTGGTAGGAGGGGGGTTGGAAAAACCCAAATATGGAGTGTGGGACCCACTGGGGTGGCCACAAACAACCACCAAAGTGGTGGGTGTGGTGATGGTGGTCTGTGTAGCAGGGGAAAAAATGTCCGCTAGAAAAATTCATAAAAATCAAATAAGCATGAAAATCAAGAGTTCAGCTGATAGAGTATGCACTCAACAAGTTTCAAATCCTAGATCATAACTCAAAAATCCACAAAATTCTTGCAATTTATGAGATTTTCTGCACAAGTAATATTTGACTTTTTAGATGTACTCCTACTTTGACTTATATGAACTTTGCTTGATCCTAGCTAATTATAGATGATATGATAAGCTTAAATAAAGCTAATTTAGGTTTAAACTACAACTAATAAGCTTATGTGAGGGTTTATAGTACTCAAAACACCACACAATTAACTGTGAGGTGTAATTTTTTTGATTTTGACTTTCTGTCAAAGTAGACCAAAGTTTTATAACTGATATGATCTATATAAACCTAATGTGACATGTTGAAAGCAGAAACAACAACAAAATACACCCTGAGCACCTACAAGCAGCATGAACCAAACACCCCTCTTAATGACTGATTTACAAGTTTTTCAAAGCAAATGAATGATTTCTACCAATCTATTAATACAGAAGCATGTATCATGATCATTTAAACCTATTTAAACCAAAATATCTCAACAATAACAACAACAACTTGAAAATCAAGGACAAGCTATAAATGACTAAAATATGAAATACTAAGCAACTATTAAATCTGATGAACAACTATTATATTTTAGGTTATATTATCACTAAATAACTTTAATTAAACAACAATAACACAGAGATAAGCAATTACAACTATTATTATAGAAAATGAGCTTGAAATGAAAATAAGGCTTACAATTTCGGGGCTGTGAGTATTAATGACCAAGAACCAAGGATTCTAACTCCTCCCTGAGGATCTAAACCACAATCCAAAGCTTTCTTGCTTCCAAATCAACTCTGAATCCCAGAAATCAAATCCAAAACTCCATAGTTGACTTTTGTTGACCAATTTGTATTTGTGAAATTTTTTAAGCTAAACTAAATTGTAGTGTTTCTAAAAGCTTTTGTAAGCTTTATAGGAGCTTATATGTTCAGTTTGAGTCCACAGTAACATCAACTAAGAACAACATTAAGTAGAATGAGATTTTTGAAATTTGAGAATTGCATAAACTGAATTCATACACAAACCTTCAAATTGATTACTAAAATAAGTTCACAATACACTTTAGAACATTAGAAATTTAGCTTGAAAGCTTAAGTTACACTGGAAAATTGAAAAGAACTAAGTCGACATACATTTTATTTAATTAAACTAGATACTTTTCTCTTCTGCTTCCCCTTCTTTCTTTATAGCCCTTTTCAACTCCCCACATGTGTCTGAGCATATCCCACTTGCAATCTTGGCCTTTGATTGAGTCAATTTCATCCTAGCCGTTTAAACCTGTTTTGGCGCCAATTTTGCTACACGTGGATTGTGGCAGTTTGGATGTAATTAAGGAACTTTGGGGTGTTGTGGAGGTGGAAGGGGACATGGAAAAGAAGTTTGGAGGCCAAGTAGGGGTTGTAGGTTGAAAACAGAGGTGCAAGTATGGTTTGGAGGGAAAAGGGTGTGGGGAAGCATTAATTGTTGCTGTGGTTTGGTATGATGATGTTTGGAGGGTGACGTGGAAGTAGACAGGTGGTGGTGAGTTGGTGAAATACCATGGTGGTATTGGGATTGAAGGCTGGGGGTGAGGGAGTTGTACAGTGGTGGTGGTATTGGAGAAGGAGGGTCAAACGGGGTCAAACCCCCGTTTTAAATAATTAGGGGTGTGGGCCGGTTTAGTTTTGGGCCAAGGAAAGGAATGGGTGGGCTGGATTATGTTTTTAGATTGGATTAGGTTTGGTTTTGGGTTTAATAATAAAAAGGGGTCCGGTTGGTTTATTTATTAACATAGGGACCAATATTGTAATTTCTGATTTTTGAGGGTGGGGATTTGACAACTTTTCAAAAGTACTAGCAAGGGTAAAACTTGCCAAGTTTCAATAATATAAGGGTCATAGTTGACTTTTCCACTTTTTAAACTTCTAAGGACCTTTTCTGTCAAATCTTCAAACACCAGGGACCAAACCTGTAATTTTCTGAAAATTGAAGGGTTGAACCTGTAATTTCTCCATAGTTATCATAAGGACCAATTATGCCATTTAAGAATAGTGCAAGGTTTATTTTTCATATTTTTCCATTTTCAAAATCTTAAGGACTATTTACACACTCATCAGTATACTTGAATTTTTGTTTGGTTTTGTGGTTTATTCTTGGTTTGAGTTGGTTCACTAGAAAACATCCCTGTTTGGTCTTGTTTGTGATTAGATAAGTGTTATTGTTGTACTTTCATGATTAGAGGTGCTAAAGGTACTTAGTTTATTCATTTGGATAGGTTGTATCATTCATGTGTTAGGAGTTTGAAGCAATTCGAGGTGTGTTTCATACTAGCGATTTGTCTCTTGGTAGTGTTTTCTTCCTAGCGATTTGTGTCTCGCTAGTGTTTTCTTCCTAGCGAATTGGTTTGGAGTTGGCAGCGATTTGGTTTGGATTTGGCAGCGATGTGGTTTAGTTCAGGTAACGATAAGCTGATTTTCTATATTTGGGAAAGAAGACAAATCGATAGAAAGCGACGGTTTTGTCCCTAGTGATTAGCGACTTGTCAGATTTATCCTCTTGTGGGAATAGCGATTTGTGTGTCCAGCGACTTGCTAGTTCAGCGATTTATGTATCTAGTGATTTGTGTATCCAGCGATTTTCCAGTTAGCGATTTGTGTGTCCAGCGATTTGCTAAGTTTAGCGATTTGTGTATCCAGCAATTTGCCAGACATTGACTTGTGTACCAGAGATTTTTGACCATCGATTTGTGTGTAGCGATTTGTCTCCAGCGATTTGTTGTTGGCGATTTGGGGTTGCATCCTGTGTCCAACGATTTGTTTGTTAGCGTTTTGTTTCTAGCGATTTGTCCTCCAGCGACTTGTGTTCACCTACTTGTGATTTGTGACTTGAGCCTTATTGTGTATTGTATAAATCTAGTGATTTGTGAATTGTCGCGTCTTAAGTTGTTACAACTAGTCTGATTGTGATTATTTGACGTTGTGAGTTAATCCTTGCGACTTGACTTATTACGATTTGATCTGCTGTAATTTGACTTGTTGCGACTTGACACTTATTACTAATTGTGATTTGTTTAAGACTTCACACTAAGACTTACTCGCAAATTACATCTTACGGTTCTTTTGTAGATCTTAGAAAATCCCGTGAAAGATTCTATTTCTCGGTTTAAATTACAAAGGTTGTAAAATCCCGTGTAAGTGTACATCATGACTAGCACTTCTTCTGATGACATTCAAGCTGCCGGGTCCGATACCCACCCTCCTATGCTTGATAGGACGGATTACGAATCTTGGGCACAAAGAATTCGTCTCTACTGTTTTGGGTAAGGAAAATGGTGTCAACATTCTACGATCAATCGATGAGGGACCCTTTCAAATGGGTACAACTAGAGATATTATCACTACTGGTGAAGATGGTGCTATCACATTTGGAATCGACAGGCCACGTACTTACAATGATCTTAATGAGGAGGATAAAAAGCGTTATGATGCGGACATTCGAGCTTCCAACATTGTGATACAAGGACTTCCCAAAGACGTCTACAAGCTCATAAACTTCAACCCTGAAGCCAAAGCTGTCTGGGAGAATGTCAAAATGCTTCTTGCTGGCTCAGAACTGACTAAAGAAGATCGTGAGTCTCAATTGTACGATGAGTTTGAGCATTTCAAGATGAACCCTGGTGAAAACATCACAGACTACTATGTCAGAGTGAATGACATGAGAATCATCATAATGACAATGCCTAACATCCAACTCAATTCTAAGTTTGTGAACAACATGTCACCAGAATGCGATCGATTTGTTACAGCTGTAAAGCTCAACAAAGGACTGAGAAACACCAACTATGAACAACTGTATGCTTACTTACAACAACATGAAAAGCTTGTGGTTTATGATCGTCAATTAAGAGAGAAACTCAATCCAACAACAACAAATGATTCCCTTGCATTCATCTCAAGTGTTCAGCCATTCAATCAATCCTCAATTGATTAGACTTATCATCGTCCCTCACTGTCACAGAATCAATCATCCTTTGCCCAAACATCCTTGCACTCACCACCTACTCTGAACACCCAACTTGACTCAGGGTTTTCCCGTACCGAACAGATGATTGATAATCTCTCCAATCAAGTTTCACTCCTTCTACAGTAGTTCAGAGCAACTCTTCCTCAAACCAACAACCAACTTAGAAATTCATCAAATCCACACAACCAAGCAATAGTGGAAGATAGACAGGTTATGGTTCAAAACATTCAGGGAAGACAAAATGCAAATCAAAGAAATGTTGCTAGAGGCTATGCATAGAACAGAGTTGGCAATGCTAATCAGGGGCAAGGAAGGCAGCCCAAGTGCTACAACTTTGGAGGTCTGGGCCACATTTCTAGAAATTGTACTCAACCGAAACGTCCATAGAACTCCGACGACTTCAAAGACAAGATGCCGTTGATGCAAGCACAAGAAAATGGAGCTGTGTTAAATGAAGAAGACTTATTGTTTCTTGCTAGTGATGAGGGCAATACATTTGATGCTGATGTGTATGATCAACCAGTTCAGGACTTGGCACTCAATGATCCAAACGTCTTCCAAGCTGATGACTGTGATGCCTTCAACTCTGATGTTGATGATGAACCCACTGCTCAAAGCATATTCATGGTCAACTTATCTTTGTAGTCCCTTCACCACAACAATCTGGTCCTGCCAACTCATCTGTCATATCTGAGGTACTTAAATTGTATGATGTGTGCAAAACGATTAATGAACCAAAGATTCCCAATGAAGTACAATAGATAAATGGTGTTGAGTTAGATAATGTTGAATTGGAAAACGGCAATGTTATCCCAATTGAGCATCATGTGAATCACAACAAAGAAACTGTTGTACCAAGTGGTGCATCTTCAAATTTTGATAATGATTATGTGATTCCTAAACAAAAGATTCCCAATGAAGTACAACAAACGAACAGTGTGGAATTAGATACTGCTAACATGGGAAATAGCAATGTTATCCCATATGAACAGTATGTGAAACACAACGAAGCGTCTGTTGTACCAAGTAGGGCATCTTCTGTTAAAGATGATGTATGTGAGTTGGATGAATTCACCTCTGTTATTCCCGACGACTCTTTGACCACTAGACTTAATATGCTGAAAGATCAAGCGACCATATATGAACAAAGGGAAAATTTTGAACTAACCGAACGTGAGCAGAAAATAGATTGGAAAATGCATACATTTATAACTGAACGTAACCTGAAGGAAGAAACATTAAAAAGAGAGTTATATTATTTACAAAAACAACTTGATCAGTATGTTAAACAAAAACAGGAGATTCAAGAAAGTGTAATTGCATTGAAACACGATTTCAAAGAAAAAGAAACTAAACTCTTAAATGATTTTTCCAGACTTACGACGTTAAAAAATAAACTTGAAAACAAGTTGTACACACAAGGCCAAACCATCCAAACTGCTCAAATGACTCAAAAGCATAAAAAGTTGTGTGATGAACATAGTGAAAAGGATGTAGGTGAACCTAAATCTAACTCCCTTAGGAGCGTTAGAAATGCCCAACTTGCCTTGTATGATGCAAATGTTATGCTTAAACCAGGACATGCCCCTCTCGATGTGTCATCTTTTGAGGAAAGTGATGAGATTGAAGTAATACATAGGGAGAAATTAGCTGAGAAAATGAAGGATCCCCATTGCATTAAAAAACGTGTCAATATTAAGCCCCATAATTATTCTGAGGAGAACCGAATAGCTGTCTTTGTGCCTCAAACTAAGTTGACACCAGAACAAATATTTTGGCATTTAGATTCAAAAAAAATGAAAGCCGAAGAACTTAAGGCCCAAACTCCTAGAAAGATGGCTTCACCAACAGTGTACCCTCCCAATACACCCATGCACTTAGTTCAACTAGCACTTCCCACGAAATGTAAAACTCTTATTAGTATCTATGTTCTTTGTCAAATGTTTGCTGATTTTGATAAAACATGTAAGAAGAGAATTACACCAACAGGAATTACTGAAGGGGAAAGGGGATTTGAACAAACAAAAGAGTGTTACTTAACTAAGGTTATCCCATTTTTTAAACTACTTAAAGAACATTTTGAGGGCATGCAATAAACCCTTGAAAATGAAGTGAAAGAAATGAAACAAGTGTTTAAAAATGTGGAAAATGAGGCAAAACAACTTGTTATTGATTTTAAAAGTTGTGAAAGTGAAAGAAAGAACGTTCTCATCACTAATGAGAATTTGATTGCTAAATGTATTGCTCAGGATGTGTTCTTTACTGCTACTGATTCTGCATTAAATGCTTGTCAATTTCATGAGATGTGTATTGCTTTAAATGTTTCCCAGTGTTGAGCTTGAGAGGGAGAATTTAAAATTGCATGAAAAATTCAAAACAATGACCATGATAACATGGTCAGAAATTTTTCAAAACTAGAAGTTGATAATCTTAATTTGCAATTAAAATATCAACATTTAGAAGAAAGAATTAAAATCTGAAAAGCCAATACATCCTCGGATGCTCCTAAATTTGATGCATATTTTGAATTAGTTAAACCTGATGAAAAAAATTCAAGCTCATACTTACACGATTCGAAAGTTGAGGGCTCAAATTGCCCAATTGAAGTCCAACAAATGTGAAGTGACTGACACCAATAAGCTACCGTCTTTAGATTCTCAGAATTTCCATTATGAAGACACCATTAATAAATTACATTATGATAATGAGTGGCTTCAAGCTGAAATTTCAAATGCCAAACAACATTACAAAGAGTTATTTGATTCAATTAAAATCACACGTGAGAAAACCAATGATAGAATAACTTCTTTGCTTAATGAAATTGAGAATCTAAAGGCCAAGGTGAAAGGGAAAATGTCAGTTACTGCATGTGATAATGTCGTTTCAAAGGTTTATGCTTGTAAAAAGTATGCATATTGATTCGTGAAAATCAAGTTATATTATAGTATAAGTATTACTCAAGAGATCCACAAAGAAATACGGATAACCCGAGGTCGTAGTTCGTGTGAAGGATGAATGGAATTTCGAATTCCCGTTTCGTGAAACGTGTCGTGAAAGTGGTAAAAAGTGATTTGGATGAGATTATACTAATGAATAAGTAAATGAGGCACAATTAACTAATTAAGCACGTAAATCAAATAAGGAAACTTAAAACGTAACAAAAAATCGAAATCGAAAGCTTAAACGTAAAATAAACGTCAACATACGAAATAAAAAAGTGAATTTTGAGCTACACTACTCCTATGGACTTGAAAATAATTTTGAAAAGTTAAAAATGATAAAAGAAAATTTTAAGAAAAAGAAAAATATTTTTTTGATTTTTTATTAATTTTTTATGAATTAAAAACTGATTAACTAATTAAAAATTAAAAGAAAATGTAAATAAAGTGAGAAAAATAAAAATTAAATTTTGAAAATTATAAAATAACTAAAAAGTAATTTTAAAACTAAAAACTAATTTTTTTTTAGCTTTTGATGTAATTTTTGGGAATTAAAAACTATTAAATCTAATTAAAAATTCAAAATAAATGAGAAAAATGCAAAATAAATTTCTAAAATTCTAAAATAAATGAAAATAAATTTTAAAAATATTTTTGGATTTTTCTTGGCTTTTTATGATTTTTTTGGAATTTTCAGTAATTAAAAAGTATTTAAAATTGATTAAAAATGAAAATTAAATAGGAAAAATAGTAAATGGACTCAGAAAAATATGAAAAATTTAGGGAAAATCAGAAATAATATTTTAAACTTAAGAAAAAATTGAAAACTTGAAAATAAGCTGTGGAACTACTGTTTGCTTTGAAATCAGCTCATAGAGAAGTGCTTATTTGATAAGCACTTTGACCAGAGTTGACCAAATCTTGAAAAAATGATTTTTTGACCAAAATAAGCTTAAATGAACAGAAGGAAAGCCAAAGTGAATCCAAAAACTCAGAAATGGGCCAAAACAGCTCAAATAAGCAAATGTATTAAGCAGTTGAGCAATACAAAATAAGCTGAGGGCACCAAACTTTTACAGGACCTAGATAATACCTAAATAAGCACTAGTGAACAAGTAAAGCACATAAAATCTGAATGGATAAGCAGATAAGCATTCAAACAAATAAATAAGCCAAACAATTATGGGACAGAAAAGAGAGCACAAATAAGTTGTCAGGATAAGCTCTAAAAGGAGAACCAAAAGTAGAATCTTAAAGTCAGCTAAGTTGGCAGTGTTTTGCCCCAAAAATCTCACCAATAGCTTAAATAGATTGCTAGAAAAGTGCTTGTAAAGATGGGCTTGTGACTGAGTAGCTTAAGCATACTAGCAGATTGTGTCTTATGATTAAGTGCTTAAATGAGCTGCAAATTGAGATCTTCTTGTTGATACTCAGATACTAACCACCAAACAACACAAATCCATAATTCAAACTTAAATTCACCAAATATTGATGCCTATGGATTCAAATGAATTTCTGTCAAACTTAGGTTCTATTGGCAGTTTTGACTTTTTGATATTTATACTAAAGTTGACTATATTCAAATTTGATTGATCCTACTAAACTATTAATGTTATCTTAATCTAAATTGAGCTAACTTAACCTATAATGCACCTATGAGTTCTAAATTACCTACTATTACTTAACAGATATGACAGATTGATACTTTTAAAAAGGATTTTGACTTCTATCCTAACATACTATAATTTTAATGCCTGAACTAACCTAACTAAACCTAATGTAGTCTAATTATGCAGGTAAAACAGTAATAAACCAATAAAATCTCACAAAACCAACCTAATCCAAACACCCCTTAAATTGGCAGGTACACTAGATATGAAGCAATTCAGTCACAAATCAATTCCAAACCACAACTATAGGAACAACTATGATCAAAATGCTAAATGAACTAGCAGACTCAGATCTAAAATCCAAAGAGCAACAACATCACAGATACACAAATTCAATCCAAAGAAACAGTAACTATGCAAAGTATCACAAACTAATATGAAATGAATAAATCAGACCAACTATTATGCAATTAACAATAGTAAAACAGAATAAGCAAAAGAAAACAGAACTAAATTAATAATAAATAACAGATGCAAATTGAACTTTGAAACTAAAAATGGAAAACTTACAAATAACCTCTCAGCCAAACAGAGAGGGTCTCCCTCACAGCCTGTCTTTAAGACAGGCCAAATGCTCCTCTTGGCTGTCTAATCCAATGAATAAGCTGGCTTATTTAATAAGCTCTCAATTCACCTTGTAGGACCTTAAATCTATCAACTTTATCACAAATATAAGCATTATAAGAAGGAAAGATGATGACTTGATGTTATATATGTGTGGCGTTAATATTGAAAGAGAGTATAAGATGAAGAGAACTTTTATTAATAAAACACACACAATACACACACAAGCACACACCTCAAATGAGCCTTTGAGGTGTTTATATAGTTCTTAACATGATGCCTTAAGAGGCTTTCCATGGGATTGGTCTTGGGCTTGGATTACATGTTTAATAAAAAGGCTTAGATAAACTAACACATAACATATTAGCTTACCAAGACCAAGGCCCATTGACTATTCTAATAACATAAACTACGACACATTACAACGTTACAATAAATGAGAATGACCATCACTTTTTAATATAATTTTTAATGCTAACAATCTCCCCCTAAGGGGTGGTCATTCGAATGATGTTCCACGTGATTGGGTCTTCTTTGTTCTTTGTTGTTGACCATCGTGTGTCGTAGTAGAATAGTCATTTGTCTTTGTTCCTTCATGCTTTGTGATATTTGATGACTGACTTTTCATCGTTCTTTGTTCCTTTGTGATGTGGAGTTATCTGCCTTTTGTCACTTCTGCGTCTGTGGTGGTTGTTTTCCATTCCAACATGCTCATACATCTTTGGACTTTGATATTCATTTACACGTAGTTCCCTTTCTTTCACCTTGATCTTTAGTCTTTATACTTTGTAGATTCTTCTTTATGGCGTAGAATCTTTCTTTGAACTTTGTGTTGTATAGATCTTTGAGGGAGCTTTCTTTAACTTCCAGATGTATGTATGAGCATGCGGAATCTGTCGTCATGGAGATGAAGTATACCTGTGGGTAAACAGTTAGCAATAAAACATCCGGTACTTACAGATAAGGAATTAGAGATCGTCAACAGCATAGTGTGAAGACTCCTTCTAACCCTTACCAAGGCTGTTCCCATGTCAGATACTCTCGAGAGAGCTTACAAGACCTACTTAGTAGCTCAATGACTTGGTGAGTCGCTGGGGATCACTCCACGACTGTAGACCGTTTGAAACCACCGCGAACACTAAGCTTAACCCATACGGAATTACCAAAGTGACCTGCTGTCAGGGCTGTTTGATGTTGACCCTGGAAGGAGTTTCCATTCAATCATTGAGAAACACTTGTGTGAATTCTCTCATAAATGTTCTGGCAGATTGCTAAGATCTGCGTAGGACTCTAAAGTTTCCATCTGGCGTCCTTAATGATGAATAACCAGTGTAGAAATATCATGTGTTCCTATGAGATCTTATGATGAATCTCAGGGCTCTAGACTCGATAAGTGCACATTTGGTTTCCTATGCGGAGATTAGGGAGAGGTCTCCTGCTTCAATATCAACCATCTCTAAGAGACAGGTCGATAGATTACACCGGTTCCCCGTGAGAATGAAACAAGCTCTTTTAAGAGAACTTGAGTGGTTAAGAAGGTTTAGTGTAGTGCGTCACTGGGTCCATGACCTCTTTGTCTTCAATACCGGAGTCACCTTAGTAACAACCAGTAGCATATTTGTTGAACCCGGTGTCTGCCCTAAGGTTGAACATATGGAGGGCTATTTCTTTTCACCCTTTTTCATATCTTTTCTTTTTAATTCTTCAACCCCTTCTTTCTCCTTTCTCATTTTCTCCTTTTTTCAATCATACCTAAGGACTTCTAATTCTAATCTATTGGAATTGTCCTTGGGTAGATCCCTCCGGCTCTGGCGGATCATAGGACGGTTTTTCCTAACCTTAGTCACCTTATAACTCCATGACTATCCTATAATTGCCATGAAACCATTTATTGAAAATCTCTCAAAGTGTTTATGATAATGAAACACTTTGTTGTTACCACTTTGAGAGTTTTGCAGCTTTTGAAGGACTCCTCCTTCACATGTGCTCATGAATTTTAAGAAATTTGCACATGCGAGAGGAGTTTGCACTTTTTGAATTGATCTACTTTCAGTGAATGTGACCGATTCGAGACACGCTTATATTACTAGTTAGACTAGCTTGAAGTTATTACCCGTCCTGGTCAAGTCCAAAGTAAGTCTCTCGATATGGTACATTCTACTCCGACAAGTCCTATTCGAGACACGCTTACATCACTAGTTGGACTAGCTTGAAATTATTACCCGTCCAGGACAAGTCTTTTCGATTACTGACATTTTAAGCTTCGTCAATTCATTGGTACAATCTGAGTCGAGCTCTTTTGAGATTCAGCCACAATCTTTAAACATCTTTGATCACATTTTAATCATGTCTTCTCCCCCTCAAAAATAGCATATCATGATATTTTTGATATCATCTGATTAAGAAAGAGATTTTTGGAGAGATAGACAGATTTCATTTTGCATGAGTTCGGAACATTTTAGTTTTTGTACTCCCCCTTAATGATAGCATATTTAAAATTAATTAAGGGTTTTGAGGGAGTTATCTTGAGCACAAATTTTGAGAGATTTTGAGAAATCTTTTGAACAATCTTGAAAAAGTGCTCAAGAATTTTGTCTTGAAAACGAGTTTATGCTTGAAATCTTTTTCGTTTGTTTAGACTCGAACTTTTTGAAAAAGGTTTCGTCATTGAACATACGAGTCCCTGATTTGAAAATAATCAGAAGTCATCGTTTAAGTACGGGTTTCGTACTGAGGTATACGAAAGCCATCGTGAAGAAACTTTTTGAGAAACGACATGTTTTAGAAAAGCATTTTAAAGAACTCCCGCTCAAGCATCTGTACATGTCCGTATCATTGTTGAATGACATTTCTAGAAACGTACAGAATATTGATTTATACGAGAGACATGTCGTGAGAAGAATATTTTTGGATTTTTTGATTTTATATTGTTTTTGTATTTTTTTTGAAAGTTTTGTATTTTGTTTTTGTTGGTTTTTCAAATTTTGTATTTTGTTTTTTCAAAAATATTTACAGCGAAGCGATTTTGAAAACATTTTTCAAGAAGATTCGAGAAGACGTTCTTGCTCCTCAGGAGTTAGGCTTCGCATGCCAATTCGTCGAACTAAATAGTCAAACCGTTCTTTTGGAAGGGCTTTAGTAAATAGATCGGCGAGTTGATAATCAGTCTTAATGAAGAATAATTCAACAGTACCCTCTTCCACGTGTTCTTTGATGAAATGGTAGCGGACTTTGATATGCTTCGTCTTAGAGTGATGTACGGGATTGCACGAGATGGCTATGGCACTTTTTGAGTCACAATACATAGGTATTCTGTAAAAAGTAAAGCCATAATCTGTGAGCTGTGTCCGCATCCATAGAACTTGGGCACAACACGCAGATAGAGACACATACTCGGCTTCGGCGGTTGAAAGTGCAGTACAATCCTGTTTCTTTGACGACCAGCTTACTAGCTTTTCACCCAAAAATTGTGCTCCACCTGATGTACTCTTTGTTGTAACTTGATCATCAGCATGGTCTGCATCTGAAAATGCTGTTAGATTAAACCCCGAATCTTTCGGATACCAAAGTCCCATGTTAATGGTGCTTCGTAGGTACCGAAAGATCCGTTTAACCTTTTTGAGGTGAAGTTCGGTAGGCTTTGCCTGAAACCGTGCTAACAAACAAACAACAAATTGAATATCGGGTCGACTAGCAGTCAGGTACATGAGAGAACCAATCATGCTCCGATATTTTTTCGGATCGATGGGTTTTCCAAACAAATCAGCACCTATTTTTGGTGAAGTGACCATTGGTGTACCAACAGAATCACAGTTTTCCATTCCATGTTTTTTCAAAATCTCTATTGTATATTTAGCTTGATTGATAAAAATACCACGAGGGGATTGATGTATTTGTAAACCAAGAAAGAATTTTAGTTCCCCCATCATGGACATTTCAAATTTACTTTTCATGAGATTTTCAAAATGTTTTGAATGGTTAGGATTGGTTGATCCAAAAATAATGTCGTCCACGTAAATTTGAACGATCAAAATGTCATCTTTGAATTTTTTGATAAACAAGGTGTCATCAACCGTTCCTTTTGTGAAATTGTTTTTAAGCAAGAAAGATGATAGTTCGTCATACTACGCTCTTGGAGATTGTTTTAAACCATAAATTGCTTTCTTAAGCTTGTAGTCATAGTCTGGATGATCTTTGTCAATGAATCCCTCTGGCTGACTCACATACACTTCTTCTTTCAAAGTTCCATTTAGGAAAGCAGTCTTAATGTCCATCTGATAGACTGTGATGTTTTTGTGAGCTGCATAGGCTAAGAAAATCCGGACTGCTTCAAGTCTAGCTACAGGCGTGAATGATTCTTCAAAGTCTATCCCTTCTTCTTGTGGATAACCTTTAGCCACGAGACGAGCTTTGTTGCGAATAACAGTCATTTCCTCATCCAGTTTGTTCTTCCGCAACCACTTGAGATCAAGAACACGTATATCAAGTGGTCGTTCAACAAGTTCCCAACTGTCATGTAAATCGTATTGAAGAATTTCATCCTGCATCGCTTCTATCCAAGGGGATTCTGCCATTGCCTCCCGAATGTTCTTTGGTTCTTTGAGGCTGAATGAGAAAATATAAATGCACAATTCAAGATCGATGGCAAGTTGTCTCCTTGTCTGAATTGGCTTTGAAGGTTCACCAATAACATGTTCTATTGGATGGTCTTTTGTCCATTAAAACGTAGAAGGGTACCTTGGGTGTAACGAATGTGTGTTAGATGGTTCTTGTAACCTTGAAGAAGATTCAACAGAGTCTGTTGCAAATGGGTTTTCAAATATTTCTTCTTCTTCTTCTAACGTAACATCATTTGAATTATTTGTTGGTTCTTCTTGAAAATTTGTGTTTTGATTTTGCTCATCAACTCTTGGTAGATCAGTTTCAATAACTGGAGTTGCTGGAGTAGATGTTGATGATGTTGATGTAGTTGGTGCTTCAGCTTCGATTGTTGTAGATGCATCTTGTGATGGTGGTGGTGGTTGATGGTTGTGAGCGGGTGCAGCGGAATGTTGTGGAGATGCATTTGTCGAAGTTCCACCATAATATTCATCAAACATTAACTCGAAGAAATTTTCCAGTTCTTGTTCTGAAGGTTTATCCGTGTTTGTTGACTAAGCTCCTTGAGGCACGAGTCCTGAACTGATGTGCCCAAAAGTCTGCTGGTTTAGTGCGGGTCCTAATCCATTTTTATTAGAAGCCATCGAATTAAGCGCGGGTTCTAGAGCGTATCTCTCAGAAGCCATTTGTGAAATCTCGTCAAACTTCACATTCATCGTCTCCATAATCCTTTTTGTTCGTCTATTATACACCCTGAATGCCCTCGAGTTTTCTGAATATCCAATGAAGATTCCAATATCAACCTTAGCTTTTAACTTCCCTAGATCTTCTCTGTCATTCGTCGGATAGCACAAAGCGCCAAACACGTGAAGGTAAGAGATGTCAGGTTTACGGTTGTTCACTAGCTCATATGGGGTTTTATTGAATCTTGGATGGACTAGGGATCGGTTTTTAGTAAAACAAGCAGTGGCTACAGCATCAGCCCATAAGAATAGAGGTGCACTAGAAAAAATCAGCATTGTGCGAGCAGCTTCCACAAGAGTTCGATTTCTTCTTTCAACTACCCCATTCTGCTGTGGAGTTCTAACAACTGATGTTTGATGTGTGATTCCAACATCTTCAAGGTAAGTTCTTAACTCCTGGTTTGTAAATTCTGTGCCATTGTATGTTCTTATAATTCTTACTGGAGCTTGAAGTAGGACTTGAATACACTTCAGAAAGGTGATGATGATGCATGGTGCTTCCTCTTTTGATCTCAAAAACTTTACCCAAGTATATCTTGAATAATCATCAACAATAACAAGAATATACTTCTTCCCATTAATGCTTTCAACTCTCATTGGGCCACATAAGTCCATGTGCAACATATGTAAGCTTGCTTCCAAACTAGGTACGGTTTTGGGTTTATATGATGCTCTTTTGCTTTTTCCTTGTTTGCATGATGGACATAGGTGTTCCTTGGTGTATTTGAACTTAGGAAGTCCGGTGACGATGTTGTCTTTGGCTAACTTGTTGATCATGTCAAAATTGGGATGGGATAAACGTCTATGCCACAGCCAGGACTTAGTTTCGGTTGCCCTTGTCATAAGACAAATTGGTGATGTAGAAGCCATTTGGTTGATGTCGATAGCATACAAGTTTGTACTACGATTACCAGTTAAGAGATCATCACCAACCAAATTTCTTATAAAAACCGTGTTTCTCCTGAATGCAACTTCTAAATCTGCATCACAAAACTGCCCAACTGAAAACAAATTGTGTCCCAACCCTTCGACGTAGTAAACTCGAGTGATTTAAAAATTCCCAAACTGAAGATCTCCATAACCCTGAATAGCTGCTACGTGATCATTTCCAAAGCGTACAGTTCCCATGAATTTCCAGACGAAATTGATCAGCAGCTTTAAATTCCCGGTCATGTGCTTGGAGCAACCCGAGTCGACGATCCAAAGACATATTTCGATAACCTGCCAAGAATAGAAGACTTTGTATTTGGAAACCATTTTGAATTTGGTTCCAAGGGGTTAGGAGTAAAAGCAGAATCACACTCATAGACAGTTGCTACTTGATTAGCTTGAGTTATTTCTAATTTGCCGTTCTTAAGAGTGAACTCTCTACCCGTCGGAATCCACATACAAAACTTAAGGTATTTCCTAGGCATTCGACTAATAGTGGTAGTCCTAAATCATGCAACTAATCTTTCTATAGATCTGGATCTAGCACTAGGTCTTTTTGGAACATTCTTCTGTGCAGGCGTAACATTCACATGCTTAGAAACACATTCATCATGAACATCATTAATTAAACATTTCTTGCATATGAAAAAAACAGAGTCATTACATGCATTAGAAATAGTACTTTCGACATTACATTCAGATGAAACATGTCTCTTATTACAAAGCGATAAATTCCTAGGGTGTTCTTCTACTTCTTCAGCTTTATTCTTGCAACTACTCTTAGAAACAGGCGAGACTCTATTGTTTCTTGTATTGCTCCTAGGCTTTAGTCTGCTGCTCCTAGAGGTGCTTTCTAATCCTGTAGAAGGTAAGGCACACACAGTAGGATTTATATTATTATCCTTTTTAGCATCCCTAGATTCTTTAGAATTAGCCTTTATGCACTTGTCATTTGTCTTAGATGTTGAGGCAGACGCACTAGTGGGACTAATCCTAAAAAGGCCAGGTGCTATCACTTTTGGTGTTTCGACAACCGCTTTTCCTTTATCAACAATCTTTTCATTTTCATTTGTCTTGGGCAAGGGTGTTGGAGTGACTGGTTTTGTCAAATCCTTTTTCTCATCGACTTTTGGAGCAAACCTTGAAATTGACATTTTTGGTTTTTGAACCGTGTTTGAAACATTTGGTTTCACCGAAGTCAATGGTTTTGCAAACTTGGTTTCCTCACCCTTTCCTTTTTGACTTTCAAGCTGAGCCCTCAAAAGATCATTTTGCTCTTTCATGTTCTTTAAGTCACGCTCATACGACAATATGTCATACTTGCATTCTTCCTTTTTCCGATCAAGTTGTTTAAAATATGACACATTTTCTTTTTCAAGCTTTATAAGAGCATTTTCATATTTTGAAACAATTTGGGAGGTCTCAGCTCTCAGTCTTTCATCGTCTTGAACAGAATATGTTTGTAAAATGATTGACATAATGTCAGTGGTCATAACAGCTTCGAAGAGAGAATCATTCAGGTTTTCCAAAACATTCATGTTTTCACGAGTATCATTAGCTTCGTTTACCAGGGATTTGTGGTCCTTGACCAAGTCGGCCGTTTCCTTTAAGAAAGCTTGTTCAAAATGGATTACCCTCACACTGATGTTATTCAGTGGGATAGTAATTTCGTTTTCAAAAACTTTTTTCTGCTCAATATGAAAACTGGAATGCCAGTTGTTAATATTGATTGTAGTTTTAGAAGCAACAATATTTTAAAGTTCTTGTATTCTCTTTTTAACGTCATCCAAAATTTCTCTAGCCTCACTTGTATTAAAAGTGTTGTTAGAAGACATTTGTTCCATTTTTGAAAGAGATTTGGAAACAATTACTTTCTTAGAAAACATTTTTGAAAATGGTCGTTTTATGGAAAACACAGATGGTTCTTTTTGTGGAACAAAAGTAATTCCCGAAAGTTTGTTCAATTTGTTGTAATCAATGGGTTTCAAATTCTTTTGTTTCATTTTATTTATGCTCTCTTCGACATGTTCTATCGTTTGCACAGAATCCCGAACGACGGGAGGATCATGTTTGGTGTAAATCACATTACCATTATACAAAACATTCTGTTCTTGCTGAGCTTTCTTGAGATTACTGGGGGTGTTGTTACCAAGAGCCACTTTATGTTTCGTATGGTAAATCGGATTAGTTTGATTTGAAATTATTTTCATTGTTTGACTTGACTGACCCGACTTAACCACCAATTCTTCTAGATGTGCAATCATGTGTTCTGACTCTACGATTTCGGCCAAAAGTTTGTCTTCTTTCTTTGCAAAGTCCTTTCTCAGCTCGTCCCTTTCTTTTTCAAGATTGGTATAAGCTGATTTTTGTTTAGAAAGTTGGTTTTGTAAATCAAAAATTTCCGCGTTTAAAGATTTTATCTTTTTGAAAGAATTAACATCAAGTGTATCAAACTTGAGTTGCAATTGTTTTTCCCTTGAAACGAAATTTGATAACCAGTTTTTAATTCAGACAATCTTTTGTTATGAAATTCAAAAGCTTTAACGTTTTCTTTGTAACTCTCAAGCTCAGTGGTCAATTTAACATTCGCGGCCTTAACATCGCAATTGACCTTTTTCACATTCTCAATTTCAATACGACAATTATTCAATAATGATTCAAATAAAGCACGTGTTTCCTCATCATTCTCAGCATGCTGTAAAACGAAGCCTCCATTATTATTCACATCTGGAGTTGCTGAAGGAGTATTGCTACTACTTGGCGTGTCTAGGTATGTATCATAAGTGGGTGCTAGCTTCTTAGTATGCTGTTCCTCATGAGGAGACATATCAAATATATCATTATTGTGACATGTGTTGAAGTTTGATACCTCAGATGGTGCATTGGTGTTATAAACAGGAAGTGTGTCAGAATCCGTGTCATACTTAGCTTCCTGAAGATTCGCCATAAATATGCAGTTCGCATCGATATCCTCTCTATCTTCCATGTCAACCATAAGATCCATAAAATCATTCTCCTCTGCGTTCAACTGAAACCCTGCCTCATTCTTTTGTGCCAACAGTAATGCTTTCTGCAAATACGCTGTGTCTTTCTTGTTCGGCTTAGTAGGACAGTTCCTTGCCATATGACCTACACCCTGACAGTTGAAACACTTTACCGGATTACCCTGATTCACATTTCCCAAATTCCCAACTATTGGAGCTGCAACATTTCTATTCTGATTACCCATTGCCTGATTACCAACATTCTGACCCCTCTGATTTCCAACAAACTGACCCATCTGATTCCCTGCATTCTGACCATACTGATTCCCTGCATACTGACCTACATTCTGCATATTCTGATTGCCCATATTAAATCCAGTAGCATATCCTTGCTGATTCCCATAAACTCCAACCATTTGGCCTCCGTTGCCCATATTGAAACTCGGCTGAGCGATCTGCCTGTTGCGAGTATTCGATGAAATCCTTTGGTTGTTGTTTGTAGGTGTAGAATAGCGTCCTTGGAATGCCTTTGACAGAAAAGCAAACGCTTGTGTCAATGCTGCAGTAGCTTCATCATTTTCAGTGAATTCTGGTTCTTGGAATTGTTGGTATTGCTGTTGTGGAATAACATGTTGTTGTTGCTGTTGGTAAAACTGTTGTTGGTAGACCGGTGTTGGTTGTTGAATGTATGATGGTTGCATGTAGTTGTGAGTGGAAGATGATGATGGTTGTTGTGTGTTCACTGGTAGCGGTGTTGGTGTAGTAGCAATTAATGCGAGAGGATCATGATTCTTTGCCAATCTTTCTTTCCTTACTTCATTAGCCTCAGCTTGGTTTTGCTTCAAAAAGTCATAGAGTTGATCATAATTCACCTTATGTAAATCCTTTGTTTGATTGACAATTGTAACATAATGACCCCATTCTTCTGGAAGGTTATTGATGAATTTGATGTTTGTTGCAATTGTTCGAGGTGTCAACTTGTTTCTGATTAACTCATTCATCAAAGTGCAAAACCTTGTGTAGTAGGATTCAATCTGTTCACCTTTAGTGGATGTGAAATTCTCCCATTCAGTAAGAAGTTTGTTCTCAACGTCTTATTGTCCAATCTCTGTTCCATGACATATCCTTCTAACACGTTCCTACATAGCATAAGCAGTTTCACAATTGTCGACCGCAGCAAAGATCTCCCGTGGTAATCCAAGTTGGATTAAATGCATTGCCATATCATTAGCGGCGATCTGCTTCTTGTCTTCCTCTGTGTAATCTGCTTCTGTTTGTTCACGCACGAATGGTTAAGTAGGAGGTGTTGTATTTGGATTGCCTTCAATTTGAACTTGTCTTGGTTGAAATGGACCTTTTTCAATGGATTGGATCATTAATTTACCATCAGGCTTTGTTTTGATGTAACGAAGCATGCGGCTTGTCCATGGGAGATATCCACCTTTTTCAAGCATTGGAGGTCGGTTTTCCGCACCGGCTGCGTGAATATCTTGCTGAGTTGCCATTGATGAAGTGTAGATTGATAAAGTTGATTCTTGGATCGATTCAACGAAGTAGGAGTTGTGTTTAGTGTAAGTTGATGCAAGTTTTTATGGTGAAAAATTTGATCTAGAGCCTTAAAACCTCAATAACTACCGTTCGGAGTGGATTTGGGCCTCGAAGCTTGGCTTGAATGATCTTTAGGTGATTCAACGTGTCCTTCTTCTCGGTCTCACGGTCGTTTTGACAGCTGATTCGTCGAAAACGGAGTTACGGTTCAAAAGTTATGGCCGTTTGAAGTTTGGTTGTCAAAAATCAAAACTTACGCGTAAAGCTTGATCTTACGCGTAAACCTTGAATAGTCTTACGCGTAAGATGTTATGCGTAACCTTTAAGTTATGCGTAACCTTTAAGTTATGCGTAAACAATATTGTTTATGCGTAGACTTTGATTTTACGCATAAACTTAGAGTTTATGCGTAAGAATGTTACGCGTAAGTTTTTTTCAACCAAATTGATCTCTCAAACTTATCCAAGCTTGAAAGATATCCTAAGTCGAAGTATTCCAGAAACTTATCCAAGTCAGGGAAGTACTGAGTACAACTTCTGCGTAGGATCTTATGCGTAGTATCCAATCTTTTGCGTAGAAACCAATCTTTTGCGTAGAATCTTATGCGTAGAATCCAGTCTTAGGCGTAGAATCCAATCTTATGCGTAGGAACAGACTTAAGCATAGGATTTTAAGCGTAGGATCTCAATTTTATGCGTAAGAAGAGGGTTTTGACTAAACTTAAGAGTAGGAAAGGGGTTTTGACTTGATCTTATGCGTAAACAGTACTGTAGACAACTAAGAAATCGTACTATTCACCCAAGTTACGCGTAAGATGACCAGAAAACTTCAAAAATTCGATTTTTCAACCAAAAACTCTTTTTCCACTTGTTTCTTTTGATCAAATCTTTCCCAAAACACTTAGAATCACTAAAACTTCAATAAAAACAACAACTTTAACACTCAAACACGTAAAAATCAAAGCTTTTTAAAGAAAAAGTACACGTATAAATGTAAAATACGAAACTTTTTAACAAAAACTTGATAAAACCACTCCTAAATCATTGTTAGGCGATTGATACCACTTTATCACTTTTTAATATAATTTTTAATGCTAACACACCTTTGTTGACTTGAGAATTTTTTGAACAATGAATAACAACCAAACAATTTTCACTACTAAAATGAATTTTAATGAAACAGTAATAGAAGAGCTTATGAAAATAACAAAACAAATTTTAAATTGCAGAAAAGTAAATTGACAAATATTTAAATGAAAAACTAATTTGCATTAATAAAGTTTGAAATTACAATATCAGAAAGTAAATTACAACTGGATTAAACTAAAAACAGGAAAGTAAATACTAAACCTATGGACTCAATTCTAACAATAGGACACCTCTAAATGAGTGAGGAGGGAGATATATATAGCTGATGTGAGATGGGTTGCCAGGTCATCTAACCGCGTGAAGGTTGTGTTTCTTCTGAGTTCATCTTACCCGTGTAATTACTTCCAGATACTTCCCTTGATTATAGACCCTTGGATTGATTGATGTGACATGATTAATCCTGCGTGAGTCTCCTCATTGGTGCTTGTGTTATCCTGACATTCCCTGACATGTGCAGCTTCTAGAACACTTCCAATCATTGGATAATTATTAGTAACGTGGGTAATTGGAGCGTGTGTTTTTTTAGGGTTCACACACACAGTAAATTTCTGGGTTGAGTATGAGTTTGGGGGGCGGGTAAATTTGGTTATTTTTATTACTGGGTGTTGACCGGGTTAAGGTATATTTTGACCGGGTAAAGGGTGGGTAGGAATAACAGGCCAGGTCCAAGGTTAAGGGTTTTGGGCTTTGGTTGATTTTTGGGCCAGCAAGTGTGGATCAAGACTAGGCTAGAGTTATTAGTTTGGATCCGGATGTGTTATTATAAATAACAAAGGGACCTAAAGTGTATTTTATGAAATCTCAAGGACCTTTTCTGTCTTTTTGCACAAGTATTTTCCAAGGACTATTTTTGTAATTGTCTGATTCATGAGAGTTAACTTTGTCTTTTCTTCAAACATTTCCTCAGAGGACCACTTTTGCCAACATGTGAAAATTCAGGGACTAAATTTGCCATTTCTTCCAAACTTTGTCCAAGGACTGAATATGAAACTTTGTGATTCTCTGAGGACTTCTTATGACATTTAGAGCTTTCTTTTATCATTTTGCTTCCCCGGCTCCGGCTTTTGACCTTTTTCCAATCTCGTGCTCGTTTTTGTCGGTTTTGGCTTCGTTTTTGTTCATTTTTCATATATCTGTACCTGCACATACACAAATACAAAAACACACATTCTCTTGGCATATTTGGTTAGTATTTGGTGTATTTGGTCTGATTTTGGTCTAAAAAAGATGTGTGAAAAAGCATACATCACATATGATGCTGTGAATATTCTGGTTCCTCTTAGGAACAATGAGCTAGTTCATAGTGACTATCTTAGACATCTTAAGAATTGCCTTGACTTGCTTCTTGAGATCATTAAGAGGATAGGATAGTGAGACCACGTGATAATACTATCGTAGATGCCTGCTTCCTCACTAATCGATCTCAGGAACTTTTAGAATATGCTATTAGTACATGTCCTAAGACTAATAACAAGCGAGATAGGGTCATAGCTTCTTCCTCTATGACTCAAAACAAGAATGTTACCTTTGATGTTCCTTTGAAGACATCTAGACCTAGCACATCAGAACCAGAAAACTCAATGGCGGTAAAACAAACTAATGTTCCCATCATTGATCCTACATGAGTAAACAGTGACACTAAAGCTAGCAGGTCAAATCCTAGTATCAATACAAAGAAAGATAGGACTACGCCGGCTAAGAGTGCTCATGGAAATGAAGTAGAAGACCACTTTAGGAACAATAAGTTTAGTTTGAATGAAATGAATCGTGTTGATTCTAGTATTAGCTATAACTTTAATTAATTCGAATTATGATGCTACTTGTAAGACATGTAATGACTGTTTAATTTCTGGTAATCATGATGAATGTGTTGTGTCATTTTTGAAGTCTTATAAATGATCCCTAGTAAAAAATATTAGGAAATCTAAATGGAAAAAACGTGTTTGGAAAGCAACTGGAAAGATATTTACCAATGTTGGTTATCAATGGAGACCAACTGGAAAATTATTTTCTAATGTTGGTCATCTATGGAGACCCACTGGAAGAAAATTCACTTTAGGAAACCATTGCCCCTTAACTAGAATGACCGATCCTAAGCTCGTGAATGTTAAGGAATGGAAGCCAACTGGTAGAATTTCTTCGTTAGAAACACAATGCCCTAATACTAGGACTAGTGCATCCAGCAGAGAATAACATTGCATCTATGAATCATGTATCTCCTGAATATGTGTGTGCTAACCAAACGGACCCCAGCTTTACTTGGGGATCTATGTTTTTCAGTTATCCATCGTTGTCTGGTTTCATATGCAGGTCGTACAAATTGTCCTTTGGTATTTAGACTCAGGCTGCTCAAAACATAGGACTGGGGATCGCTCAAGGCTCAAAAATTTTGTGAAAAAGTTTATCGGGACAATTAGATTCGGGAACGACCATTTTGGAGCAATTATAGGTTATGGAGATTATGTGTTCGGTGACAGCGTACTCTCCAGGGTGTACTATGTGGAAGGACTTGGGCACAATCTCATTTCCGTTGGTCAATTATGTGATTCCAATCTCAAAGTTGCCTTCAGAAACATACATGCTTTGTTTGAGAATTGGATGGAATAGATCTTCTTAAAGGCAGTCATGGCACAAATCTTTACACCATCTCTATTGAAGACATGATGCGGTCCTCTCCTATCTGCTTGCTATCTAAGGCTTCAAAGAACAAATCTTGGTTATGGCATCGCCATTTAAACCACCTGAACTTCGGTACCATAAGTGAACTTACTCGCAAGGATATTGTTAGAGGCATGCCCAGGCTGAAATATGAAAAGGATCATCTCTGTTCTGCATGTCAACTTGGCAAAAGCAAGAAACACACTCACAAACCCAAAACTGTCAACACTATTATAGAAGTTCTTCACACCATTCACATGGATCTGTATAGGTTACTCTAATACATAAATACTTCTTGTTTTGGTGATATGGATCAATTTGGTAGATGAAAACTTAGAGAGATGTTAGAGAGAGAAAGAGTATTGGAACCTTGAGAGAAAATGTAATGTATTAGCTTGTAAAATGAGAAGGTCCAACCCTCTCCCTTGGTGGGAGAGGGGTATTTATAGTACTAACTTATGAAACGCCCTCTCTCGGGCTATGGATCGGGTATACAGTGGGTAAAGACCCGTCCTTCCTCCACGATGTTACTTAAACTAAACTAATACTAACTAAATATAGTAATGACTACGAGCTAACTTAATGCTATTAGATACTCGGGGTGACCGAGTCTTTCATATGAATATTTGTATTCCTAATAATCTCCCCCTAAGGGAGGTCACCCCGGAAATTACAACTTGAAGTCTAGCATCCTATTCTTTGAAGTAAACTTCGTAGCTCGTAGTTCTGGATTCTTCAAAGTCCATGATCTTTGTACTTCAAGCAGTGAGCTTTTGATGACTTGTTGTAAATCTTAGGATGATCTTCGAGAATTCTTTGAAGTGATCATCCTTCTCTCATCTTCAAGTCATCTTTGTGCAGTATCGTCTCCATGTGACGTGGACATCTTTGTATCGACATGCTCACACTTTTCTGGATCATGATTTTCAGCATCAGAGTTGTAGAAGCATAGTTGAAGCCCATTCAATGATCATGCTATCTTTAATTATGATGTCAAAGTGTGAGAATGGGTGATGAATTAGTATCTTTTCAGCAATCAACCAAAATCGTCAGAAATTCCTGCAAGTAAACAGTTAGCAACAAATCATCTGGTACTTACCAGTTTGGAATTAGAGATTGTCAACAGCATGGTGTGAGGACTCCTTCTAACCCTTACCAAGACCATTCCTAAATCAGATACCCTCGAGAGGGCTTACAAGGTCTACCTAAGTAGGTCAATGATTAGGTGAGTCATCGGAGATCACTCCACGAATGTAGACCGTTTGTAACTACTGCGACCACTAAGCGTAATCCACAAGAGATTACCGAAGTTACCTGCTTTCAGGGCTTTTTGATGTTGACCCTGACAGGAATTTCCATTCAATCATTTGAGAATTACATATGTAAATTCTCTCAGGAATGTTCTGGCAGATTGCTAAGATCTACATAGGACTCTCAAATGTGCAACTGGTGTCCTTGATTATGGACCACCATTGCAAAAGTAGCAAGTGATCCTATTGAGATCTTATGATGTATCTCGTGGCTCTAGACTCGATAAGTACAATATTTGGGATACGGAGACTGGAGCGGTGTCTCCTATTTCAATATCAACATGGCTCATAATGAGCGGTCGATAGATAATGCAGGGTTCCCCGTGAGAATGAAACAAGCTCTTTTGAGAGAACCCGAGTGGTTAGAATGTTTAGTGCAGTGTGTCACGGGTCCATGACGTCTTGTCTTCAATACCGGGATTAGCTTAGTAACCACCAGTAGCATATGAATTGAACCCAGTTTCTGCCTTAAGGTTGAATAATTAGAGGGCTATTTCTTTTCACCCTTTCTCATTTTATTTCTTTTTAATTCTTCAACCCCTTCTTTCTCCTTTCTCACATTACTCCTTTTTTCATAATCATACCTAAGGACGTTCTAATACTATCTATTCGGTATTGTCCTTGGGTAGATCCCTACGAATCTGGTGGATCATAGGACGGTTTTCCTAACCTTAGCAACCTTATAACTTCATGACTATCCTAAGTTGCCATACACCAAATCATTGAAAATTCTCTCAACGTGTTTATGATTAAGAAACACATTTTGTTAACATGTTTAGAGTTTTACCATTTTCAAATGTTCCCCCTTAACATGTGCTCATATGTTATTATTCGAAAATTCGCACATGTTAGGAAGAGTTTGCACTTTTGAATTGATCCACCTTTAGTTAACATGAACAGGCATTCGAGACACGCTTACATCACTAGTTGGACTAGCCTGAAGTTATTACCGGCCTGATCAAATCCACAAAAGGTTTCTCAAAACGGTACACTCTACTCAGACAAGTTCTCTTCGAGACACGCTTACATCACTAGTTAGACCAGCTTGAAGTTATTACCCGTCCAGGACTAGTCCTTTCGATTAAGGACAGTTTTTGTTTCGTCAATTCATTGGTTAAGTCTGAGTCTCGCTCATATGAGATGTGATGCGTGGGAATTGCACCAGGCTTTACCTCTCGAGGGATCTCGAGAAGCTTACAACCCCCACCACGCAGTGTACCTGATCGTTGTAGTATAGTAGAGTGACAAGTACCGGGGGATTGATCGTTCAACTCAGGAATAGTGTCGCTAGGATTAGAAAGCCTAAAAACTAGGTCTAGAGGTGAAGGATGATTCTTTTTATATTTTTATATTTTTATAAAAGCAATTAAAATCTTGTGTTTTGGAAGAATGGGCCGAATTAGTTGCTAGTCAACTAACCCAATAACTAAAGATGCAATCAAAATAAAATAACAAAAATGAAAATAAAGCTAATTACTAATGTGGTGTGAACAATAAATGGGAAAATTGTGTTTACTTAGATTTCATTACTCCCTAGATATCTTTTACAGGTTGACAGTTTGTTACAGTTAAGTGGACGACGAGTTATATTCCTTAATACCAATCGTGGGGTGGCATACGTACTTCCCCAACTCTATAAGCTCCTACTTCACTCCTATGTCGAGCCTGCAAGAAGATCCTAACATGGGATCACTAGAATTCGCTCATGCATTAAATACAACCATAAAAACCTAGTACGCATTGGTCCATGTTTCTTAAGACGTTCAAGCAAGTTACCCTATCGAAGTCTGCCATTTTTCTTACGCCTAACATCGAAATCATACATCCGTAACAACTATAAACAAGCAATCAACCCATAATCAACATCTAGGTTTCACTACATCTAAGCAAACACACAAGAGATCTAGCCTAGCATGTTAAAATCAAGACAAGCGTAAGATATATTCAAACAACACATAGACATATTGAATGAATTAAAAAGATACTTATCTTAATTGAACATGAAAGGTTTCAAAGGGTAAAAACCCTTGAAAAGACTGATAAAATTGTGCTAGGGTTTCTCCAAGTTATCCCTAAAATTTTCCTCTCTTAATGAATGAAAATTAGAAAACTATATATAGATTTTCCAATGTGACGGTGTCAAGAAGCGAAATCTGACGTCGTCAACTCGCTGCCCATAATAATATCGGATTGCCTAGATCCAGATCTGACACCGTCAAGAGCAAATTTCCTCTGGCCGTCATGTGTAATGGGACCATGACGGCCTATGGTGACGCCGTCATGTCCCTTAGTGTAAAACTCTCTGGATTGTCACGGACTCTATCCACTTCACCTCTTGTAATACTCTTGACGCCGTCATGTAGAACTTGGTGACACTGTCAGTTACTGTTACCAACAAGGAAAATTAAGACTTTGCCGTTTTCTTCACTTTTATGCTCCAAAAACGTCCAAAATGCTTCCTTTTCCAGAATTCACTCCAAAAGTACCTTAAATCACAAAAGGAACGATTTAGGGCAATATTTGATCAAATAAATTCAATTCCGGACTTAAATGACCCCCTAAAAACGGATCATTTTTCGCCTCATCATATACCCTTACACTTGAGATTTGCTTGTCCTCAAGCAAATACGCTTTTATTCTAATCAAAATACAAGTTAGGGGTCATTTAACACTAATATAAAAGTAATTACAACAAATAATCGTTCCACTAAAGACCAAAGACAAGCACGGAGGTCATACACTAGCACCTCACAAATAGTGTTTAGATACTCACATCTCTCGGGTGTAATAAAGTATATATCACAATATAGAAATCGAAAACATCTCTCACTACCTGTCATAGCAAAATAGATTACCATAGGCTTGGGAAAGGATCAAACCTCTACCACATGGCTTAAGCACCTAGGATAAACTATCAAAGAGGTCTTTTAAAGGGTTATAACGTTAGGTGTAGGGATATGGAATACACGGTTTTGTTGGATAAAGGCAATCTTTACTGGTGGCGAGTTAATCATCTTGGTTAATTACATGTACAATATGGCGTTGCTAAGCCAAGACTAGACTCGACTTAAGCTAATAAATGAAAAATAACAAAAACATAAAATAAACATAGAATGAAACGGGATGGTAGTCCGTATGTTTTTTCTCTTTTCTTTTTTTCTATATATATATTTTTTCTTTTTCTTGATTTTTTTGATTTTTTTTGATTTTTTTTTTGAATTGCATACACTCTTCCCCTACCATCCAAAATAATCTAATGACTCGAATTAAGATAATCAAAACACTTGGAGTACTTTTAAAATTACCGTACATATGGGGTTAATAAATGATGTTCTTCCCCATTACTCCATAACACAAGTACTTTACCCATGAGTCCCAATCGTCCCAAAACAATATGTACAAGGATATGACTCGACTTAGCAACCATGTAATCAATTAGATAATTAACTAAGGGTTTAAACATATAACAATAATGCACTAAAGATGAGTGCATACACGGAAGGCTAAGGCGATTTGGGTGTACATTTAAGTGGGTTGTAACAAATTCTTCCTTTAAGTAAGATGCTTAAAGTTAGAAACGAAAAGATAGGCTCGGAGGGGTGTACTAGGGGTTTCGTGTACTAAAAATGAGTACAACGCTAAGGTGTGGGAAAAATTAGTTGACTTTACTAGCCAAGTAATATGACTTAAATGGTCAAGTAACTATGATATAGGTTTAACACAAGGGTGATCCTAATGCCTCTTATCATGTAGTAAATCCTACTACACGAATGTAGTCTCACTAGCGGTCTTGGGATGCATCACTAACGCAAGTTCTAGAATCTAAAAGCTACCGGTACACTCATAAGCACTAATAGTAAATGCTTTTCCTATCAAATCTAAAGGCGAACCTCACATATTTGGGTGGAAATTTTTTCTGAATGGTACAGTTTTGTGCTAGTCATACAATCTCCTATCCATGAGACGCTTGCTAAGGCTAAAGTTTCACTCCTAAATGTTGTAAAAAATTTTAAATTTGGTGCTAAAATTACACTAACAAGTATTTCTCTTAGTTTTGTTACACACCTACCATCAAACAAACAAACTCAAGTGAAAGTGTATCCTATAAGGTATCATCATTTACCCTCCCCTTACACTTAGGATGAACATTGTCCCCAATGTTCAATTAAAGAATGTAAAAGTAAAATAGGTAAAAGAATGAAATCAAATACTCCCCTGATTCGTTCAGTGTGGATAGTGCGTTAACAAGGTTAGATCTTCCTTCAAGAAAATGAACAATCAAAGCTTCCCTTCTAGAATATAAATCATCTTCTTGTCATACATAACCTGTTAAACCTGAGAAAACTAACAAGGCAACCTCGCGTAAAATCGGCGGCAATCTATATATACTAATAAATCCTAGAAAACAATGTAAGATATAATGCTTGTGGAATGAATGTTTGCAGATTTCCTGGAGTTTATAAAATAAAGATTTAACAAAAACTTCAAGACTCCGTTAGAAAAACAAAACTAGCAAAATTTCCAGAATTTTACACATGACGCCGTCAGGAATTAATTCCTGACGCCGTCAGAAGTGATCTGCAAAAATCCTTACATTAAGTTTCCGGAAAATTTCTGGAAAAACTTATGTCCTACTTCCTGGAAAATCCTGCAAAACATCATTATGACTCGATACAAGCATTTGACTCTAACAAATACGAATATACATGTGCATTTAATATTGTGGAGAATCATGATCAATTTAGTTTCTTAAAAACAAATTTGGGGTTTCCCCTTACACTTATCTTTTGCGAAATACCTTTGTATGAAGTTAAGATTAAGTCAAACGACAAAATAAAGTTATTTCACCATTTAGTTTGGAAACATGATCTACCAACAATAAAAATTAAGCATGCATACGGAAACAAATAACAATCAAACAAATAAAAATCACACAAACCATGGGTTGCCTCCCAAGAAGCGCTTTTCTTTATTTACAAGTCTTGTAGCTAGACTCAAGGTCATAGGTAATTACGTTTTCCTTTCCCGCAACATGAATGCGGTTTCAACCATCTTAATCAATTTCTCATCCTTCCTGTATTCGGGACCTAAAGCTAAACATTTCGAGTAATGAATCTCTTTCTTTTTGTAACCACTAATGTTTCTCTCTTCATCACTCTCAACCTTAGTCAAGGGGATGTTGTCAACATCTAGATCCTCAACTTTTCTAAACCTCTCTTCTTTATGGGGCATCCTATATCTAATGTTTTTCTCTTTGGTTGCGAATGTGATAGTGCCCTCATCATGGTTGTAAGTCATTTTAGAGGTTTTGACAAAAGGTTCTCCTGAAACAATCTGCCACAAAGACTGATCAATAATTCCCCTAACATCTTCTAAGATCATGAAGTCGCACCTATAAACAAAATCCCCAACGAAAACATGTAACCCCCTAACCCTCTCAACAAAATTACTCATGCTATTAGGGTTGTAAGGATCCCGTCTAGGTTTCAACTTCTCGTTCATAATCCAATTATAATAAAGCCTAGACATTATGTTCATTGGTGCCTTTAAATCGATATAGGTGTGTTCTCTATACATATGACCAATCATGCATGGGACCTTAAGATTCATAGAATTATGTTTCCTAATCCATGGGTGTTTTTGATGCTTTGCGGGGAAAGGGTATTTTAGAAGGAACTTATGATACCTTAATTCCTCAAGGGTTGGTGGGGAACTCCTAAATATTCTATAATCATTCCAAGGCCCTTTCATACAAGTGTTACTCCCTAGCTCGGTTTCACCTTTATTCATCTCATTGACCTTTCTTACTTCATCATTTTCTGTTTTAATTTGGTTATGTCGCAAAATAACTTCCTTGGGCAAGGTGAATCTAGTTAAGAAGTAGGAAGCAAGATCGTCCCAAGAGGAGACGGATCTTTCAGGGAGTTGGCATAACCATTAAAGAGCCCGACCATGTAAACAGAATTGAAAGAGGACCAAGAGTTCCCCTTCTTGAGTATCAACACCTAATCCTACATAATTGGCAATTTTTAGGTAGTTCTCGAGGTGTTGGGTCGGGTTTTTGAAAAAGAATCCATAGAATGCACACCCGACTTGCACCAATCGAATGGTGCTGGATTGCAAGCGGATGGACCTTATAAGTGGATGGATTGGTTGTGGTAGGTTTTGTGGGTGGTTTTGTTGTGGTGGGTTGATAGGTTCAAGGATGTTACCACCTTACATGATGTCGGATGCTAAAGATTACAAACAAAGACACGAAGAAATAGATAGACTAAAGAAAACCTAACAATAAAAATAAAGTCTTACTAGAAAGGAATCTAGCAAGTAGACCTAATAAAAATAAATCCTAACCTAGACAATAACTATTCCCCGGCAGCGGCGCCAAAAACTTGATGCGTGAGAATTGCACCAGGCTTTACCTCTCGAGGGATCTCGAGAAGCTTACAACCCCCACCAGGCAGTGTACCTGATCGTTTTAGTATAGTATAGTGACAAGTACCGGGGGATTGATCGTTCAACTCAGGAATAGTGTCGCTAGGATTAGAAAGCCTAAAAACTAGGTCTAGAGGTGAGGGATGATTCTTTTTATATTTTTATATGTTTAAAGCAATTAAAATCTCGGGTTTTGGAAGAATGGGCGGAATTAGTTGCTAGTCAACTAACCCAATAACTAAAGATGCAATCAAAATAAAGTAACAAAAATGAAAATAAAGCTAATTACTAATATGGTGTGAACAATAAATGGGAAAATTGTGTTTACTTAGATTTCATTACTCCCTAGATATCTTTTACAGGTTGATAGTTTGTTACAGTTGTGTGGATGACGGGTTATATTCCTTAATACCAATCGTGGGGTGGCATACGTACTTCCCCAACTCTATAAGCTCCTACTTCACTCCTATGTCGAGCCTGCAAGAAGCTCCTAACATGGGATCACTAGAATTCGCTCATGGATTAAATACAACCATAAAAACCTAGTACGCATTGGTTCATGTTTCTTAAGACGTTCAAGCAAGTTACCCTATGGAAGTCTGCCAGTTTTCTTAAGCCTAACATCGAAATCATACATCCGTAACAACTATAAACAAGAAATCAACCCATAATCAACATCTAGGTTTCACTACATCTAAGCAAACACACAAGAGATCTAGCCTAGTATGTTAAAATTAAGACAAGCGTAAGATATATTCAAACAACACATAGACATATTGAATGAATTGAAAGGATACTTTTCTTAATTTAACATGAAAGGTTTCAAAGGATAAAAACCCTTGAAAAGACTGATAAAATCATGCTAGGGTTTCTCCAAGTTATCCATAAAATTGTCCTCTCTTAATGAATGAAAATTACAAAACTATATATAGATTTTCCAATGTGACGGCATCAAGAAGAGAAATCTGACGCCGTCAACTCGCCGCCCATAATAATATCGGATTGCCTAGATCCAGATCTGACGCCGTCAAGAGCAAATTTCCTCTGGCCATCTTGTGTAATGGGACCATGACGGCCTACGGTGACGCCATCATGTCCCTTAGTGTAAAACTCTCTGGATCATCACGGACTCTATCCACTTTACCTCTTGTAATACTCTTAACGCCGTCATGTAGAACTTGGTGACGCCGTCAGGTACTGTTCCCAACAAGGAAAATTAAGACTTTGCCATTTTCTTCACTTTTATGCTCCAAAAACGTCCAAAATTCTTCCTTTTCTAGAATTCACTCCAAAAGTTCCTAAAATCACAAAAGAAACGATTTAGGGAAATATTTGATCAAATAAATTCAATTCCGGGCTTAAATGACCCCCTAAAAACGGATCATTTTTCGCCTCATCAAGATGCTATGATCCTTTTTCACAAACCATTTGCTCCCCCTTAATATGTGCATTGATATATAAAAGAGTTTAGCACATATGGGAGAGCTTACATTTAAGTCCAAAACATCACATTTTAATCAGATTTCATATTTAAATCACATTTTCTCCCCCGATCAAAAATTTCAAACCATTTGAGATTTGTGATCCCAAGTGATTTAAATAAGTTCAAAGATTTTGGGAGACAACTGTGGTATGATTTAAGAATGACTGATTATGAGATGATACATTTGCTCCCCCTCAATCCTTGAGGGAGCATGTTATGTTTTAGAAATGATGAGTTTATAAATGATTTAGAGTTTACCGAGAAACTCATGAAAAATTCATATACTAACACATGACAATCACATTTTATTCACTGCTGGTTATGAACAAAGATCTTGATTTGATGATATAGATGTTTGAAATCATACTCCCCCTCAATCGATGACCCATCTTCAATTTATCATTTTACTAAAAAAATTTAATCATTTAGCATCGATTGAGTGGCAAATTTTATACAAAATTTCAAGTTTGATTGATTTTCAAAAATCATGGTACCACCAAGTTTAGAACAAATAATTTCCAGAAGAATCATTGAAGGAAAGGTATTTGTGATGTAAAGAAGACTTCTCTTCTTTTACGAGAAATTTTGCACTAAAACGTACATCGTTTCGAAGAAACATGGGTATAAGGTAATCCATGCCCGGGTGAACATCACATAGTAAAAGGATCAACCTTCATTTTTGCGACGTGTTTTCCCCATCTAGAGGTGCGGGTTGCTATCTAAAGTAATAGCAAGCGATGCTGAAAGAATATTTTGGGAAATGACATGTTTTAGAAAAACATTATTTGAAGTTAAAAGAAAAATTCTTGCTCAAGCATATGTATGTTTCCGTGTCATTATTGAATGACATTTCTAGAAACATACATAATATTGATTACACAAGAGACATGTCGTGAGAAGAATATTTTTGGATTTTATGATTTTCTAATTTTTATGGTTTTTGAGGGTTTTATGTTTTTCTATTTTCCTTTTGATATAAGATATATACAAGGATACATGAAGCAAAACCATTACTCCTCATTTTCTTCCTGAAGACAATTGAGGGATTCATGTGTCAGACTCTTCATGCCACATCGCGAGAGAATAAATTGAAACAGTTCTCTCGGAAGTGCCGAAGTAAAGATATCTGCCAACTGATACTCAGTCCTCATGAAGTGTAGTTCCACCACACTTTTCTCAATTTGTTCCACCACATCTTTGGAGAATCCGTTAGCCAGGATAAACTTTGACAGAGAGCCCTTTCAAGATGGTAGATATGGGTAAGACGATCATGATCCACAAATCCTACAGGTTGACTGACATAAACAACTTCATTCAGCTTGCCATTTAGAAATTCAATTATTACATCCATTTGATAGACTGTCATGTTCAGACTTGTAGCATTGGCGAGAAATATTCGAACAACCGGAGCGAAAGTTTCCTAAAATTCAATGCCTTCCTTTTGATGACATCCTTTAGCAACAAGCCTTGCCTTGTTTTTCAGAACGTCACCATGCTCATCAAGATTCACTTTGAAGATCCATTTAAGAGCTATAATCATTACATAGTCTGGAGGTGGTATCAATTCCTATACTTCAAGTTGATCGAACTTGCGAACTTCTTCATGCATCGCATTAACCGAACAGTCTTTAGAGATAGCAGTCTTGAAATCTTTTGGTTCGACTTTGGATAGTACATAATTTTAAAAACACCACAAGGCATAGGTGGTAAGTTGCCTTCGTGTGAACACCGGTCGAGAAGGATTCCCAATAATGTTGTCAATTGGATGATCATCGGTCCGTTTTATAAGATTTTGATGTGGTTGAGGGTAGGAACCTGAAGAAGCCGTGTTTGTATCCCTTGAAGAAGATGTCTCAGATGAAGATTCAGGAGCAAATAGATTTTTGAATGGAGCATCTTTAAGAGGAGCAAATGAATTCAGTTCAAAAGAATTGTCGACTGCAGTACCTAGATGTATAGATATGGAGCATCTTGATCAATTCAAGTAGACACTGATGGATCACTTGAGTTGTACAGTACCAAAGCAGCAGCAGCTTGTGGTGTCAGTGTATCATCAGTGGTGACTCAAATTATTCATCAAACATTGGGTCAAACAAGATCTTCAAATGCTCATAACTAGGTGACACATAAGGTACATGCAGGAGTGGGATTCTGTATAAGACCTGAACTGATTGGTTCAAGAGACAAAATTTTAGACACGGGTCCTGCATTGATGTGTATAGGAGCCGTATGCTCAGTCAGCTCAACGATGGTGACATGAATGGTTCCCAAGATTTATCGGGTTTGTTTGTTGTAGATTCGGTATCCCTTATGATCTGGAGCATAACCAACGAAGAATCCAATATCAGCTTTAACTTTTCATTTTCCTAGATCTTAACTGTCATCTTTAGGGCAGCATAAAGCACTAAACACACATAGAAAGGAGAGATCCGGTTTCTTGCCATGTCTAAGCTCATATGAAGTTTAGTTATGAAGAGAATGTATCAGGGATCGGTTAAGGGTGTAACAAGCAGTAGTAATAGCCTCTGCGCAAAGAAACATTGGAGCCTTAGAAAATATCAACATTATTCTTGCAACTTCCACAAGAGTATGATTTCGTCTTTCAACAAAGTCATTCCGCTGAGGAGTGCGTGGAACACTTTTTAGGCGACTGATGCCAATACTTTCATAAAACCAAATTAGTTGTTTGTTAACAAACTCAGTTCCATTATCGGTGTGGATGATTCTGACAGTTTTAGTTGAGTCTTACTTGCAACTGTTTAATGAGTTTGATGATAACCTCTAGAGTCACATCCTTGGTTCTCAAAAACTTCACCCATGTAAACCGAGAATAGTTGTCGACTATCACATGAACATACTTCTCCCCATTTATACTCTACACTCTCATTGGTCAGCGTAGATCCATGCGAAGGGTATGAAGAACTTCCATGATGGTATAGACAATTTTGGGTTTGTGGGTATGCTTCTTGCATTTTCTCGGTTGAAAGCCGAACAATGATGATCCCCTTTTGAACTTTAATCTGGGTAGACTTCGTACAAAATCCTTACAAGCAAGGTCATTGATGATACCAAAGTTCAAGTGTTTAAATTTCGGTGCCATAGCCACGATTTGTACATTGAGGCTTTAGATGGAAAGCGAATAGGAGAGGACCGCATCATGTCATTAAATAGAGATGGTGTACAAGTTAGTGCAATGACTGCCTTTAAGAAGATCAACACCATCCAATTCTCTGACAAAGCAAGCTTGTTTTCATGAAAAATTACACTATCACCAAAGACATAATTTCCATAACCCATAATTGCCCCAAAATGGTCATTCCCAAATCTAACTGTCCTGATAAACTTATTTACGAAATTCTTGAGCTGTGAGCGATCCCCATTCATATGTTATGAGCAGCCTGAGTATAAATGTCAAAGGACGATGGGTACGACCTGCATTTGAAAATAGATGAAAGAAGAGAATTTGGAGTGTCGGATCCCCAATTTAAGTTGTGTTCTAGTTGGTTAGTGCAAATAAATTCTAGAGCAACTGAGACCTTAGGTGCATTCATTTCAATGGTGGAAATTTCACTAGATGATGCAATGGGCCTAGTTAAAGGACATTCGGTCTCTAAAGGGAAAGTTCTATCAGTTGGCTTCCATTCCTTAATGGGCGCTACTTTAGAGTTAGTTATCCTAGTTAAAGGGCACTGTTCTCCTAAAGTGAATTTCTTTCCAGTGGGCTTCCACTGATAGCCAACATTGGCAAACCGATTTCCTGTTGCTTTCCAAATTTGTTTACTTTGTTTAGCTCTCCAAACTTTCTTAACTAGGTTTTGTTGAATGACTTCAGAAATTTCTCAACCCATTTATCATGATTACTAGATATTAAACATTCATTACATGTGTTTCAAAGTGAATTAGGATTTGAATTATGATTCCTTTTGTTCAACTCAGACTTATAGTTCCTCACGTGGTCTTCTACTTTCTTCTTAGGACCACTTTTAGCTAGAGAAGTCCTATAATTCTTTAAATTTCTCATAGGTTTTGATTTGCTAACTTTAATGTCACTATTAACTCCTATAGAAGGACTGATGGGAACCTTAGTCTTTTTCACTTCTAGTTGCTGAACATGTTTTGATGTGTTGGGATCTAAAGTTTCCAAGGGTGTCTAAAAGGTTACATGCTTGTTCTTAGTCATTGAGGATGATGAAGTGAGCCTATTGATGAGGCGAAAAATGATCCGTTTTTAGGGGGTCATTTAAGCCCGGAATTGAATTTATTTGATCAAATATTGCCCTAAATCGTTCCTTTTGTGATTTTAGGTACTTTTGGAGTTAATTCTAGAAAAGGAAGCATTTTGGACGTTTTTTGGAGCATAAAAGTGAAGAAAACGGCAAAGTCTTAATTTTCATTGCTGGGAACAGTACCTGACGGCGTCACCAAGTTCTACATGACGGCGTCAAGAGTATTACAAGAGGTGAAGTGGATAGAGTCCGTGACGATCCAGAGAGTTTTACACTAAGGGACATGAAGGCGTCACCATAGGCCGTCATGGTCCCATTACACATGACGGCCAGAGGAAATTTGCTCTTGCCGGCGTCAGATCTGGATCTAGGCAATCTGATATTATTATGGGCGGCGAGTTGACGGCGTCAGATTTCTATTCTTGACGCCGTCACATTGGAAAATATATATATAGTTTTGTAATTTTCATTCATTAAAAGAGGACAATTAGAGGGATAACTTGGAGAAACCCTAGCACAATTTTATCAGTCTTTTCAAGGGTTTTTACCCTTTGAAACCTTTCATGTTCAATTAAGATAAGTATCCTTTCAATTCATTCAATATGTCTAGGCGTTGTTTGAATATATCTTACGCTTGTCTTGATTCTAACATGTTAGGCTAGATCACTGGTGTGTTTGCTTAGATGTAGTGAAACCTAGATGTTGATTATGGGTTGATTGCTTGTTTATAGTTGTTACGGATGAATGATTTCGATGTTAGGCTTAAGAAAACTGGAAGAATTCCATAGGGTAACATGCTTGAACGTCTTTAGAAACATGAACAAATGCGTACTAGGTTTTTATGGTTGTATTTAATGCATGAGAGAATTCTAATGATCCCATGTTAGGAGCTTCTTGTAGGCTCGACATAGAAGTGAAGTAGGGGCTTATAGAGTTGGGGAAGTACGTACGCCACCCCACGGTTGGTATTAAGGAATATAACCCGTCATCCACGCAATTGTAACAAACTATCAACATGTAAAATATATCTAGGGAGTAATGAAATCTAAGTAAACACAATTTTCCCATTTATTGTTCACACCACACTAGTAATTAGCTTTATTTACATTTTTGTTATTTTATTTTGATTGCATCTTTAGTTATTGGGTTAGTTGAGTAGCAACTAATTCCGCCCACTCTTCCAAAAACCCGAGATTTTAATTGCTTTTATAAAAATATAAAAATACAAAAAGAATCATCCCTCACCTCTAGACCTAGTTTTTAGGTTTTCTAATCCTAGCGACATTATTCCTGAGTTGAACGATCAATCCCCCGGTACTTGTCACTATACTATACTACAACGATCAGGTACACTGCCTTGTAGGGGTTGTAAGCTTCTCGAGATCCCTCGAGAGGTAAAGCCTGGTGCAATTCCCATGCATCACCTATCTTGCTTGTTGTCAATCTTAGGACATGTGCCAATGGCATATTCTAGGAGTTCTAGAGATCGTTTAGTGAGGAATTAGGCATCTAGAATAGCACCATCCTATGGTTTCACTATCCTATCCTCTTCTACAGTCTCACAAAGCATGTCAAGGCTATCCTTAAGGTACGAGAGATAAGCATAGTGATCCGACCTATTGTTCCTAAGAGGAAGCGGAATATTCACAGCATCAATTGCATACTTCTTATAAGCAGAAATCGTTTGAACAACATTATCACAAGTGATGATTGGCATTTTCCCTTTCACCTGAGTCTTTAGATTCTCAATCTCTTTAAGCAAAGAAGTTATCTTTTCATTGTTTTTATCACGTGTGATCTTAATTGAATCATATAACTCTTTGTAATGCTGTTTAACTTTTGAATTTTTAGCTCGAAACCAATCATTTTCATGTTGCAATTTATTGATGGCATGTTGAAATTGAAAATTCTGAGAATCTATAGACTATAGTTTTTGGGTGCCAATCACATCACTCTTGTTTGACTTCAATTGAGCAATTTGTGCCATCAATTTTTGAATCGTGTTAGTGTGAGCTTGATTTTTTTCATCACGTGTGGCTAATTCAAAATATGCATCAAATTCAGGAGCATCCGAAGATGTCTTGGCATTTGAGATTTTAATTCTTTCTTCTAAATGTTGATACTTTAATTGCAAGTTAAGATTATGAACTTCTAGTTTTGAAAAATGCCTGACCATGTTATCATGGTCATCATTTTGTATTTTTCATGCAATTTTAAATTCTCCCCCTCAAGCTCAACAACACGATTCTGGAGAACATTCATTGCAGCAGACATCTCATGAAATTGACAAGCAATTAATGCAGAATTAGTAGTAGTATAGAATACATCTTGTGCAATACATTTAGCAATCAAAGTTTCATTCATGATGAGAAAATTTTTCCTCGCAATTTCACTATACTGGAGATCTATTGCAATTTGTTTTCCTTCATTTTCCATATTTTTAAACACTTCTTTCATCTCTTTCAATTCATCTTCAAGGGTTTTTTGCATGCCCTCAAAATGTTCTTTAAGAAGCTTAAAAATGGTATGACCTCATTTAAGTAGCACTTTTTTGTTTGTTCAAATCCCCTTTCCCCTTCAGTAATCCCCGTTGGTGTAATTCTCTTACATGTTTTATCAAATTCGGCAAACACTTGACAAAAAACGTAGATACTTATAAGAGTTTTACATTTTGTGGGAAGAGTTAAAGGCACTAAATGCATTGGTGTATTAGGAGGGTACACCGTTGCAGGAGAAATTTTCCTAAGGGGTGGACTTTTATCATTAAGTGCTTCGGCTTTCATCTTTTCCATGTCTAACGACCAAAATATTTGCTCTGGGGCCAGCTTAGTTTGGGGTGCAAAAACAGTCAATCAATTCTGTTCATAGTAATTATGAGGTTTGATATTGACACATTTTTTAATGCACTTTGGATCCTTCAATTTATTATATAATTTCTCTTTATTTACCGATTCTATCTCATCAATCTCCTCAGTAGACGACCCATCAGGGGGGCGGGGCATGATCAGGTTTAACCATAACATTAGTATCATACAAGGCAGGTTGAGTAGCACTAATGCTCTTCAGGAAGTTTGTTTTAGGCACTCCTAAATCCTTATCACTACGTTCATCCCGCAATTTAATGTGCTTTTGCATCATTTGAGCAGTTTGTATAGTTTGGCCTTGAGTGTACAATTTCTTTTCAAGCTTGTTCTTTAACATTTTAATGTTGGAGAAATCATTTAAGAGTTGAGTTTCTTTCTCCTGAAAATCAAGTTTTAGTGTAATTACACTATCCTGTATCTCCTGTTTTTGTTGAACAGTTTGATCAAGTTGATTTTGTAAAGATTTTAACTTCATTTTCAATGTTTCTTTCTTTAAGTTACGTTCAGTTATGTATGCGCGCATTTGCCAATCCATTTTCTGTTCACGTTCGGTTAGCTCAAATTTTGCATGTTGTTCTTAAAAAGTCACCTGATCTTTAAGAATATTAAGTCCAGTGGTCAAGGTGTCATCAGGTACTATAGCAGTGTAATCATCCAACTCACACACATTATCTACAACAGAAGATGCACTACTTGGTACAACAGACACGTCGTTGTGATTCACATATTGTTCATATGGGGTAACATGAGCATTTCCCATATCAGCATTATCTGATTCAACAACGTTCGTTTGTTGTACTTTGTTAGGAATCTTTTGTTCATGCAACACATTATCATCATTTATAACAGAAGATGCCTCACTAGGTTCAACAAACACTTCGTTGTGTTTCACATGTTGTTCATATGGGTCAAGATTGCTATTTCCATGTCAACAATATCTGAATAGACAACATTTGTCGGTTGTACTTTGTAAGGAATCTTTTTTTCATCAACCATGTTGTTTAGTTTAAGTACCTCAGCTATGACTGAATCCGAAGTGTTTGACATGTTGTAACTAAGCGGGATTTTACAACTCTCGTTACCTAAACCGAGAAATCGTTTCTTTCTCAGGATTTTACTAAAGTCAACAAAAGAAACCGTGAAATGATGCTTGAGATGTGTTATGATAACTGTTGGATTGGCACAATGATAAGAGATTTTGTGCTAAATTTGATGATCGTTTGATGGACTTGGTGATATGTTGTTAAGTTGTGATTTTGTTCGATTGATACAAGTTGTTACGGCGAAATTAAGATCTGAAAACTTGAAACCTCAATAACTTCACTCCGGAGGTGATTTGGGCATAGAAAATCTTGTTTCACAACTTCGCTGCGAAATCTCATAATATTCAGCCTGTTCCGGTCATTTTGACAGGTATTTCGCTGAAAACGGAGTTACGGTTCAAAAGTTATGGCCGTTTGTAGTTTTAACGTAAAAAGTCAACTTTGGTCAGACTGCAACTTTAGCAAATCGCTAGTTGACCAATTCAATAACTTAGCAAATCACTGAAATTCCAGTCCCTGAGTGAGTAACTCACTAGAATTTGCAAATCACAAAATAGGACAACTAGCTAAAAGCACCAACTCGCTAGATAAGACAAGTCTCTGAAACCACTAACTCGCTAGAATTTGAAGAGAGCTAGTTCCACAACTCGCTAACCCAAGAAAATCTCTAGATTCACCAACTCGCTAGATTAAACACCTTACTCAAGAAGCAACTCGCTGGAATTATAACTGATCAACTCTCTGGAATGGCAAATCTCTAGATCTGGCAACTCGCTAATGCCCAACTCGCTAGATTCACAACCAAACAAATCTGACAACTCGTTGCTTATAGAGACAAAACTGTCACCAAGCAACTCTATAAAACAAAACACACCAACTCGCTACCAAGAGACTAACTCCGAGACTCAACTCGCTAGGAAGAAAAATTCTACTTGTTTCACTTAACACTCAACTAGTAAATGATTCAACCAATCCAAATGTAAACCTAAGTAGTTATAGCTCAACTAATCAAGAAACTACAAGAATAACATAACCCATATAAGAAATGAACTCCTCTAGAATGTGCAATGATAATTGCTGTCAAGTGGATCTTCAAAGTGAGATGAGCGTGGTGATGTTTTGAAAAACAAGGATCGGTCAGTTGCTAAGGGATATAGTCAAGAAGTGGGAATTGATTTTGAAGAATATTTTGCACCAGTTGCTCGGATTGAGGCCATTAGAATCTTTCTAGCTAATGCTGCTAATCAAAACATGATTGTCTACCAAATGGATGTTAAGACAACTTTCCTAAACAGTGACTTGAAGGAGGTTGTCTATGTTACTCAACCAGATGGATTTGTGGACCTTGAGCGTCCTAATCATGTCTATCACTTGAAGAAGGCACTCTATGGACTAAAGCAAGCACCCAGGGCATGGTACGACACATTGTCTAAGTTTCTTCTTGCAAACAAATTCTCCAAAGGTGTTTTTGATCCTACCTTGTTCACTAGGAAAATGGGCAAACATCTACTTCATGTTCAGATCTATGTAGATGACATAATATTTGCCTCCTCTGATCCTGTGGAATGTGACCGTTTTTTGAAAGAGATGGGTTCAAAGTTCCGCATGTCAATGTTGGGACAGATGTCGTTTTTCTTGGGCTTATAAATCTCTCAGAATCCAAGTGGCATTTTCATAAATCAAGCCAAATATGCCAATGAAATCTTGAAAAAATTTGGATTTGATGCAAGCAATGCTATTGATACTCCTGTGGTTGAAAGATCGAAGCTGGATGATGACCTTTCTGGGATCCCTGTTGATCAAACGAAATACAGAAGTATGATTGGATCCCTTATGTACCTCAATGCCAGTAAACTAGACCTACTATTTGCGGTGTGTATGTGTGCTCGGTACGAGTCTAAACCTACCAAAAAGCACTTGGAAGCTGTCAATAAGGTCTTTAGGTATCTCCAAGGAACTATTCACATGGGTCTCTGGTATCTTAAAGAAACCGCCATGGCACTCACGACTTATTCAGATGCAGACCATGTGGGGTGTCAAGATACTCGTCGAAGCACATCAGGAGGCGCTCAATTTCTGGGAGATAAGCTTGTTAGCTAGTCAACTGAGAGGCAAATGAGTACATCGATATCCTCCACAGAAGCTTAATGCATTGCCATGTCTTCGTGTTGTGCTCAAATCTTGCGGATGAGATCTCAACTATCAGACTATGTTTTGCTTTCAACAAGATTATGATGTACTGTGATAAAAAAAGTGCCATTGCTCTCTGCTATAACAATGTCCAACATTCTAGATCCAAGCACATCGATATCCGTCATCACTTCATTAGGGAACAAGTCGAGAAAGGGGTAGTGGAACTTTACTTCGTGAGGACAAAGTTTCAGTTGGCTGATATCTTTACTAAGGCTCTCTCAAGAGAACGGTTTCAATTTATTCTCCCCCGTCTTGGAATGAAGAGTCTTACACCAGAATCACTCATAAGTCTTCAGGAAGAGAATGAGCAGTAAGGGATCTGCTTCATATATCTGTTGTACATAGTTTATTCAAAAAGAAAAATAAAAAAATATAAAAACATCATAACCCATAAAAATCGGAAAAACATAAAATTCCAAAAATATTCTTCTTGTGACATGTCTCTTGTAGAATCGATATTATGTACGCTTCTAGAAATGTCATTCAATAATGACATGGAAGCATGCATATGCTTGAGCATGTGTGTTTCTTATCATTTAATCATGATGTTTTCTAAAACATGTCACTCCTCAAAACCTTCTTTCAAAATGGCTTGCTCTTACTTCAGATAGCAACCCATTATTCTAAATGGGGAAAGCATGTCGCCAAAAAGACGGCTATTCCTCTTACTGGGTGAATTTCACCTGGGCATGGATTACTTCATATCCATGTTTCCTCGACTTGATGTACGTTTCAGTGAATCATTTCTCACACAAGAAGAGAAGTCTTATTTACATCGCAAATACTTTCCCTTCTATGTTTCTTTAGGAAAGTATTTGTGCTAAACTTGGTGGTACCATGATTTTTTAAAATCAATCAATCTTGCAATTTGTTTTCATAAAATTTGCCACTCAATCGATGACAAGAAGTTAAGCTTTTCATTAAAATATTAAAATTGAAAATGGGTCATCGATTGAGGGAGAGAATGATTTCGAAAAAACTCTATATCATCAAAACAAGTCTCTTTGTTCTTTTCAAGCAGTGAATAAAATGTTATTGTTATGTGTTAGAATATGATTTTTTCATGACTTTCTTGTTAAAATCACTTATAAACTCGTCATTTCTGACACATAACATGCTCCCTCAAGGATTGAGGGGGAGTAATGTATCATCTCATTAGCAGAATATCTTTAATTAGACCAAATTTTTCTCCCAAACTTTTCTAACCTACTTAAATCACTTGGGATCATAAATCTCAAATGGTTTGAAATTTTTGATCGGGGGAGAAAATGTGATTTACATATGAAATCTGGTAAAAAAAATATGATTGTTTGGACTTTAATGTAAGCTCTCCTGTATGTGCTAAACTTTTTTTTTTACATCGATGCACATATTAAGGGGGAGCAAACAGTTTGTGGTGATTATAAGATGTGGCATCTCATGTGAGCGCGACTCAGACTTCACCAATGAATTGACAAAACAAAAACTGTCATTAATTGAAAGGACTTGTCCTGGCGGGGTAATAACTTCAAGCTGGTCTAACCAGTGATGTAAGCGTGTCTCGAATAGGACTTGTCTGAGTAGAGTATACCGTTTCGAGAAACCTTCGGTGAATTTGACCAGGCCGGGTAATAACTTCAAGCTAGTTTATCTAGTGATGTAAGCGTGTCTCGAATCGGTTATCTTCACTAAAGGTGGATCAATTTAAAATGTGCTAACTATATCCTTCATGTGCAAATTTTAAATAAATTCATATGAGAACAGGCAAGGGAGAGTATTTGAAAAATTAAAAAAATCTCAAAGTATTAACAAATTATGTTTCATAATCATAAACACTTTGAGAAGATTTTTTGAGGTTTTGGTTTACGACAACATAGGATAGTCATAGAGTTATAAGGTAACCAAGGTTAGGAAAACCGTCCTATGATCTGCCAGAGCTGGAGGGATCTACCCAAGGACAATACCGAATAGTTAGTATTAGAAAGTCCTTAGATATGATTATGATAAAAGGATTAATGTGAGAATGGATAAAGAAGGGGTTGAAGAATGAAAAAGAAATATAATGAGAAAGGGTGAAAAGAAATAGCCCTCCATTTATTCAACTTTAGGGCAAAAACTGGGTTCAATTCATATACTACTGGTGGTTACTTAGGTGACACCGGTATTGAAGATTAGATGTCATGGACCCAGTGACGCACTGCACTAAACCCTCTAGCCATTCAAGTTCTCTTAAAAGGACTTGTTTCATTCTCACAGGGAACCCTGCATAATCTATCGATCGCTTATTATGAGCCATGCTGATATTGAAACAGGAGACACCGATCCAATCTTCGACCACCAAAAACTGCACTTATTGAGTCTAGAACCGCGAGATACAACAAAAGTTTTCATAGGAACACATGTTAATTATACATTGGTTGTTCAACATTAAGGACACCAGGTTTAAACTTTTGAGTCCTACGCAGGTCTTAGCAATCTGCCAGAACATTTATGAGGGAATTTACAAATGTAATTCTCAGTGATTAAATGGTAATCCCTGCCAGGGTCAACATCAAACAGCCCTGAAATCAGGTCACTAGGTAATTCCTTGTTGATTACACTTAGTGGTCGTGGCAGTTACAAATGGTCTACAGTCTTGGGGTGAACTCCAGCGACTCACCTGAAACGTTGATGTACTTCAGTAGATCTTGTAAGCTCTCTCGAGGGTATCCGGTTCAGGAACGGCCATAGCAAGGATTACAGAAAGTTTTCACACTATGCTGTTTACAATCTCTTTGTCCAAATCTATAAGTGCCGAATGATTTGTTGCTAACTGTTTGCTTGCATGAATATCTGGGATTGCCGCTGATTGCTGAAGAGATGTCGTTCCATCACCCTATGCTCATGCACAAACATTTTGATCAATGAAATCATGATAATAGAATGGAATCCTACAATGCTTCTGCAACTCTAATGCCCATAATAACGAATCAAAAAAAGTGTGGGCATGCCGGTTCAATGATCACAACTTCACATGAAGACACTAATGAAAATGATGACTTGAAGATGAATACTAGATGATAACCTCAGTGAATCCTTAAAGATCCTCCAAGACCAATGACCAGTCATCAAAAGTTCACTGCTTGAAGAACAAAGATCAAAGACTTTGAAGAATCAAAATCTACGAGCTAGGATATTATTCATCTAATAGAATGCTAATATTCAAGGCATATTTTCCGGGGTAACCTTCCTTAGGGGTAGATTGTTAGAAATATGAATATTCAAGTAAAAGACTCGGTCACCCCGAGTATAGATTACCATTAAGTAGCTCGTAGTTATATTAATATTTAGTTAGTTAGTAGTTAAGTAGAATAGTATTTGTGAAGTCGGGTCAGGTCTTTACCCACTGTTAGCTCGCTCCACAGCCCGTCTAGAGGCACTTTTTCATGTAACTATAAATACCCCTTTCCCACCTAGGGAGAGGGTTGGACCTTTCATTTGAATCTAATATCATTTGCTTTCTCTAACTAAAAGCCTCCCATTCTCTCATCCTTTCTCTCTCTAGCTCGAATCACACATTAGAACCAACTATGTTTTGATTATAAGTATACTATAGCAATTAAGCCTTCTGACGTCTTCACGTTCAAATCTCTTTTGGGCCGTCTCTTGTTAATTTTATACCAGACGGCCTATCACCAATAAAACCTGACGCCGTCAGGTGTAATATCTTCAAAACTTCACTGGAGCGTCAAATGTAATATTTTCAACCTCTTGAATCTTCAAGTGATGGCATCACCATTTAAGGCGTGATGCCATCAATGTGTAGTTTCCTGACTGGTTTTCTTGACATTGTCATTTTCTTCATTTTTGAGTCAAAAAATGTCCAAAATACTCCATTTTCCATAAATCACGTCCAAATACCTAAAATGAGAAAAGAAACGATTGGAGGCAATATTTGACCATATATTTATGATTTAAGGCTTAAATGACCCCTTAAAAGCGTATCAAATAAATCCTTATCAAATATCCCTACACTTGGGGTTTGCTTGTCCTCAAGCAAATGAGCTTTTTCACCAATCAAAATACAAGTTAGGGGTCATTTAATATCAACATAAAAGTAATTACAACAAATGATCGTTCTACCTTAGTTAGAACAAGTACGAAAATCATACACTAGCACTTCACATTAAGTGTTTGGATACTCTTATCTCTCGGGTGTTATAAGTTTATTATCACAAATGGAAATGGAAAAATATCACTCACTACCTGTCATAGCAAATAGATTACCATAGGCTTGGGAAAGGATCATAACCTCCACCACTTTGGCGTAAGCACCTAGGATAAACTATCAAAGAGGTATTTTGAAGTGTTACAACGTTAGGTATAAGGGTATGGAAAACAAAGTTTGTTGGATAAGGGATAATTTACTTGTGGCAAGTCAATTGTCTTGGTCAATTAAATGTACAATGAGGCGTTGCTAAGCCAAGACTCGACTCAACTTAAAATTAACTAAAACTCTTTTTTGGTATTTTTAAAGACACTATAATAACTTAAACATAAATAAAAGAAACAGGATGGTAGTTCGTATGTTTTTTCCATTTTTCTTTTTCTACTTTTTTTTCTTCATTTTTCATGTTTTTCACTTTTTGTCTTTCTTTCTTCTCTCTTTTTATTTTCTTTCATACACTCTTGCACTACCATCCAAAATAATACATCGTAGCGAGCTCGTTTCCTCCTTACACTTGAACTTTTACTTAATTAAAAATATAGACTCAAATTAAGAAAATCGAAACACTTGGAGTACTTTAAAACATTAACGCATATATGGGGGGGGGGGGGGCGTTTAATAAATGATGTTCTTCTCCATTACTCCATAACATTAGTACTTTACCCATGAGTCCCAATCATCCCAAAACAATATGTACAAGATATGACTCGACTTAGCAACCATGTAATCAATTAGACAATTAACTAAGGGTTTAAACATGTAACAATAATGCACTAAAGATGAGTACTTACAAGGTAGGCTAAGGCAATTTGGGTGTACATTTGGGGTGGATTGTAAACAAATTCTTACTTTAAGTAAAATTCTTAAAGTTAGAAACGAAAAAGAAATGCTCTGAGGGGTGTACTAGGGGTATCATGTGCTAAAAATGAGTACAATCCAAGGGTGTGGAAAAATTACTTGACCAATGAAGTCAACGTAATTATAATACAGGTGTAAAACCCGGGTTATCCTAATGCCTCTTATCATGTAGTAAATCCTAACTACACGATTTAGTCTCACTAGCGGGCTCGAGATGCATCGCTAACGCATGTTCTAGAATTTAAATACTACCGGAACACTCACAAGCATCAACAATGAATGCTTTTTCCTAAATATCTAAAGGCGAACCTCACATAGTTGGGGTGGAAATTTTTGAGTGGTACGGTTTTTGTGCTAGTCATATAATTCCTATCTATGAGACGCTTATTAAGACTAAAGTTTCACTCCTATATGTTGTAAAAAATTTTAAAGTTGGTGCCAAAATTAGCCTAACAAGTATTTCTCTTAGTTTTATTACACATCTACAATTAAACAAAACAAAAATCAAGTGGAGTTATAGTTTCTAAGGTATCCCAATTAACCCTCCCTGCACTTAAATCGAACTTTATCCTCAATGTTCAAAATAAAAATGTAAAAGTAAAGATAAATGAAAATGAAAGAAACTAATACTCTCCTAATTTGCTCGGTGTAGACGATAGCGGGAACATGGTTAAATCCTCCTCCAAGAAAATGAACATGACAGCTTCACTCCTAAAATATAATCATCTTCTTGTCTAATATAACTTGTAAAGAACTAAGAAAACAAACAAAAAAACTCGCATAAAATCAGCGGTAAATTCTATATAAAAGTAAATCCTAGAAAGCTGTGTAAGATATAATGCTTACAAATTAAATGATTACAAATTCCAGGTGTTTTAAAATTAAAGATTTTACAAAACTATACAATTCCAGCAGAAAAACAAAACCTGGAACATTTTTCAGAAATAACACCTGACGTCATCAGGTTATAACTCCTGACGCCGTCAGGACTGATCTGACAGAATTCTTTATATTTTGTTTCTGGAAAATTTCTAGAAAAATTTAAGTTTTAACATCTGGAAATTCTGTAAAACATTCAATGTGACTCGGTACAAGCATTTGACTCTAACAAATATTAATATATATGTTAATCTCTTAATTGTTATTGTTCATGTTCAATTCGTTCTTAAAAACAAATATGATCATCCCTACAGTTTTCTTTTTGTAAAATACCTTTATATGTGATTAAGACGAAGTTAAAAATAAAAACAAAACACATTTTCACAATATATTTGATACGTGAACAATAAACAATTAAGATGAAACATATATACGAAATCAAATAAAAGCGAATAAACAAAAAAATAATTAAAAGGCTTGGGTTGCCTCCTAAGAAGCGCTTTTCTTTATTTACGAGTCTTGTAGCTAGACTCAAAGTCATGTCCTATTACGTGACTCTATCCCTTAAGATGATGTATCTGTTATTGACAAAGTCCTCATCACCTTTATGGTAACGTTTCAATCGTTGGGGGTTTACAGTCATCTTCCCACCTTTATGATCTACCAAGACTACGGATCCAATTTCGCATAAACTTTTTATTGTAAAGGGTCTATACCACCAAGATTTCAGTCTTTTGGGAGGTAGTTTCACCCCTAAGTTATGCAGAAGCACTATATCTCCTTCCATAAACTTGAAAGGATTCCTATCCCCGCTGATTGCACATAGTTTTAGCTTCTTCAAACCCCCTATTTCTACTTTTACCTCCCTCATTTCCAATTTCTTGGTTGTTCTTAATCCTTGTTGTAGGATAAACACTAAGTCACAAACATGAAGTACATGGTGGTCTTGTGGCGTTAGAATTAGAAGAGAAAGAAAAAGAATGGAACCTTTAAAGAGAATGAGAGAAAAAGAAATATTAGATTGCTTGCAAATGAAAGGTCCAACCCTCTCCCTTGGTGGGAGAGGGGTATTTATACTTACAACATAAACGCCCACTCCCGGGCTATGGATCAGGTATACAGTGGGTAAAGACCCATCCTTCCTCCACGGTGTTACTTAATCTAAATACTAACTAAATAATAAACTAACTACGAGCTATCTTAATGCTATTACATTATTCGGGTAACCGAGTCTTCCATAGGAATATTTGTATTCCTAACAATCTCCCCCTAAGCGAGGTCACCATTGAAACTTAAGATCTTTGTCTTCAAGCATTCTTTTGATCTTGTAGCTCGTAGGTTCTGATTCTTCACTTTTGAGCTCACTTTGTACATCAACCAATGATCTTGTGATTTGGGGTTCCTTTGGCGTAAGTGTGATCTTTGAGCTTTCTTTGAGATCAGTAAATCTCCAAGCTCATCCTTAGTCGTACTGCCTTCATGTGATGTAGTGACTTTTGGACCGTCATGCTCACACTCTTCTGGATTAAGAGACTATTCATCAGAGTTGCGGAGGCATTGTTGTTAGTCTCATTAACATTCATTGTTGCAAGTCTCTATACAGATATGATATTCATTTAGAATGAGTAGGCAGTGTGAGCATGAGGTATGGAATGACACGATTCAGCTGGAGTTGGGTATCACCATCACCATCTTTATATGTTCCTGAAATAAAATAGTTAGCAATAAAGATAGAGAACGAATATGGCTTTTTCATTTGTCCTGCGAGGACAGACTACCCTCTGGTTCTGTGAGAACCGACCTGTGATCAGGTAGAGTCTCTTTTTAAAGAAGACTCTCCTTGACAGGAATTTCCAGCTTGTAGTAATGAATCTTCCAAAGAAGCTACTTCGGAATCTTCATACTAAGCATGTTCTCATACCGGAACGTCTCAAAGTAGACAGCATGATAGACTGAATTGGTGAATTGATATTCACTGATTGATGAGATTTATATTTATTGAAATCACTCGCGTGTCACTTAATGATCATTTTTGAGACACGACGAGAGTTTTATACTTTGAATCACATTTCCATAAAAAATACTTTTATTTGAAAGATTATACACAATCAATGTACTCGAAAATTAGTTGGTGAGCACATTTAAAGGTTTTTGCAAAAGTATCCGTCAATCCATTTCCTGAAACAGGTTTGATTCAATGTTGAATCGCCCCATTGTTGCTTTCCAGTTGTCACTTGATCATTGATCCAAGACAGATCTCACATGTCACCTACCAAGAGCTTGAAAGATGTTCGCTCTAGAAGGATTTCCATCTTCATTGTGAATAATTTCATATCACTTGAATGTTCTGGCAATACCACAAGGATAATGCGTAGGACTCTAAATATTTTATCTTACTTTCCACATTGTGTGAAACAATAAGCATAATGGAAGTGTTTCCTAGTGAGATTTATGGATGATCTCTTTGGCTCTAGATTCAATAGTGCATTTTGATCTATAGGATCGAACATATGTTGATTTAAGTGGTTCGAGTGGTCGATTCGCATGAAAGAATAAGGTAAACATCGTTAGAGTTAGAGAGAGAGAGAGAGTTGAGAGAGTGGGAGGTTTCTAGTGAGAGAAACACCTAATGAGGTGTGTGTGTATTATTAGAAACAACCAACCCTTTCCCTTGGTGGGAAGAGGGTATATATACAATTACAAGTATACGCCCTCCTACGGGCTACGGATCGGGTGTACAGTGGGTAAAGACCCGTCCGTCCTCCACGTTGTGACTACTATCTAAACTATTACTATAATATCTAATCTAATAAATACAAAACTAAGAGCTATGCTAAATATGCAAATACATGAGGTGACCGAACCTTTTTCTTAATCCTAACAATCTCCCCCTAAGGGAGGTCACCCCAGAAAAAATTAATTGAATCTTAGCATTCTATAAATTGATCTTTAGCTCTAGCTTGTATCCGTTGATTCTTCAAAGTCATTACTCTTTGTTCTTCCAGCAGTGGACTTTAGATGACTTGTTTTATATCTTGGATGTTCCTTGACGATTCTCTGAGTCTATCATCCACATGTTTGTCTCCAAGTCATCTTTGTACAGTATCGTCTCCATGTGACGTAGACATCTTTGTAACGGCATGCTCAAACTTTTTAGGATCATGATCTTCAGCATCAGAGTTATGGAAGCATAGATGAAGCCCATTCAATGATCATGATTTCTTGATTAAGATGTAGAAGTGTGAGCGTGGGGTGATGGATCAGCATCTTTTCAGCAATCTACTGCAACCGTCAGAAATTCCTACAATCAAACAGTTAGCAACAAATCATCCGGTACTTACAGGTTTGGAATTAGAGATCATCTACAGCATAGTGTGAAGGCTCCTTCTAACCCTTACCAAGACCGTTCCCAATCGGCAACCCCCGAGAGGATTTACACGATCTACCTAAGTAAATCAATGACTGGGTGAGTCGCAGGAGTTCACTCCACGAATGTAGACCATTGTTAACCGCCGTGACCACTAAGTGTAATCCATAAGGAATTACCGAAGTGACCTGCTTTCAGGGCTGTTTGATGTTGACCCTGGCAGGAATTTCCATTCAATCACTGAAAATCACATCAATAATTTCTCATGAATGTTCAGATAGATTTCTAAGATCTACGTAGGACTCTCAAATGTGCAACTGGTGTCCTTGATAATGAACCACCAGTTCAAAAGTATTCAGTGTTCCTATTGAGATCTTTTGATGCATCTCATGGCTCTAGACTCGATAAGTGCATAATTTGGTTTTCTTATGCGGAGACTAGGTAGAGGTCTCCTGCTTCAATATCAGCCATCTCTAAGAGATAAGTTGATATATTACACCGGTTCCCCGTGAGAATGAAACAAGTCCTTTTAAGAGAACTTGAGTGGCTAGAAGGTTTAGTGCAGTGCGTCACTGGGTCCATGACGTCTTGTCTTCAATACTGGTGTTACCTTAGTAACCACCAGTAGCATATGAATTGAACCCGGTTTCTGCCCTAAGGTTGAATAATTGGAGGGCTATTTCTTTTCACCCTTTCTCATTTCCTTTCTTTTTAATTCTTCAACCCCTTCTTTCTCCTTTCTTATACTACTCCTTTTTTTTCATAATCATACCTAAGGACTTTCTAATACTATCTATTGGGTGTTGTCCTTGGGTAGATCCATCCGGCTCGGGCGGATTATAGGACGGTTTTCCTAACCTTAGCCACCTTATAACTTCATAACTATCCTATGTTGCCATTTAACCAAATCATTGAAAATTCTCTCACCGTGTTCATGATTAAGAAACACATTTTATTAACACGTTGAGAGTTTTACCATTTTCAAATGCTCCCCCTTAACATGTGCTCATATGTTTTGATTCGAAAATTTGCACATGTCAGGAAGAGTTTGCACTTTTGAATTGATCCACCTTTAGTGAACATGAACGGGCATTCGAGACACGCTTACATCACTAGTTAGACTAGCTTAAAATTATTACCCGGCCCAATCAAATCCCTAAAAGGTTTCTCGAAACGGTACACTCTACTTAGACAAGTCCTCTTCGAGACACGCTTACATCACTGGTTATACCAGCTTGAAATTATTACCCGTCCAGGAATAGTCCTTTCGATTCATGACAGTATATGTTCCGTCAATTCATTGGTTAAGCATGAGATGCACTCGCATGAGATGCCAAGCCCTTTTTGTCACCACAAACCATTTGCTCCCCTCAATATGTGCATTGATATACAAAAGAGTTTAGCACATATGGGAGAGCTTACATTTAAGTCCAAAACATCACATGTTAATCAGATTTCCTATTTAAATCACATTTTCTCCCCCAATAAAAAATTTCAAACCAATTGAGATTTGTGAGCCCAAGTGATTTAAATACGTTTAAAGATTTTGGGAGAAAAATGTGGTCAGATTTAAGAATGACTGATTATGAGACGATAGGTTTGCTCCCCCTCAATCCTTGAGGGAGCATGTTATGTATCAGAAATGATGAGTTTTTAAATGATTTAGAGTTTAACGATAAACTCATGAAAAATACTTGTTCTCATACATAACAATTACATTCACTACTTTTTAAGCACAAAGATCATGTTTTGATGATATAGAATTTTTGAAATCATTCTCCCCCTCAATCGATGACCCATTTTCAATTTATCACTTTACTTCAAAAGATTAATCATTTGGCATCGATTGAGAGGCAAGTTTTATAAAAAATTGCAAGTTTGATTGATTTTCAAAAATCATGGTACCACCAAGTTTTAGAACAAATACGTCCTGGAAGAATCATTGAAGGAAAAGTATTCGTGATGTAAAGAAGACTTCTCTTCTTATACAAGAAATGATGCACTTAAATGTACATCAAGTCGATGAAACATGGACATAAAGTAATCCATGCCCGGGTGAACTTCACCCAGTAAGAGGAACAACTGTCTTTTTGGCGACGTGCTTTCCCCATTGTGAAAACCGGGTTGCTATCTGAAGTAATAGCAAGCCATAATTTTAAATTCGGGTTACAGTTTGAAATAACTGCAAGCCATATTAAAAGAAGATTTTGAGAAACGACATGTTTTAGAAAAACATTATTTGGAAAAAAAATAGAAAAACTCTCGCTCAAGTATATGTATGTTTCCGTGTCATTATTGAATGACATTTCTAGAAACGTACATAATATTGATTACACGAGAGACATGTCGCGAGAAGAATATTTTTGTAATTTTTATCTTTTTCCGATTTTTATGGATTTTGTTGGTTTTATAATTTTCTATTTTCTTTTTTGTTTTAAAATATGTACAAAGGATATTATGCAGTTTAAGAGGATGTTGACATGAATACCGAAAAGAGAATATCGGTCTTCACGTAGTGGAAGTCAGTAGTCAACATCTCTTAAACTTTCACCACCAAAGCGTTCGAGGCTCCTGAATAGTCGTCTGAACTTGAGCCTTCTCAATGTGAAGCTTTGATAGCTCAGCAACGTATCATCTCACACTTGAATAGTTCTTCTCATCTTTCTTCCCTGTTGAAGGCTGAAGTAAAGCGTACCAAAGGTATCCAGAGACCACTTCCCCTAAGTAGTTGAAGTGACGCAATCAGTCTCATTGTATGAAGCTCAAAAGACCTGAAGCACACACTGAATCAAATGTGTACCTATTTGATCATTAGAAACTGTTTCTTACATCTCTTTCCCAATGTATTTGGAATAATACACCAAAAGAACGAGTTAAATCACTTATCTTCTCTGTGGTTATGACATTTGTCTTCCCGGAATAAATTCAATTAAGTAGAAGTGTAAAGCTCATCACGTGTACTCGTTGTGCGTTCCGATGTGTGTCTCCTTCCCCCTTGCTGGTTTTGATACCTCAGAATCAGCAACACATTTTGCGCCCATATGCATGAAATCTTGTGAGAAGAACAAAATAAGCTCAAATATATCCTGTGAGAATCAAGTTGCTGAAGAGCAATATGAGAACATCTAATTAGGGATTAACTCAGACTTTTCACTCTCCCCTAATTAGTGCTCTCCCCCAGACTGAAAACCTCTCTGATGAATTCCTTGAATATGAAGAAGTCTTTTGATAATTAAATGCACATCATCTTTAGTCTTCTATCACACAGCGGAAAATGTAGAGCAAACTGTAGACTCGACCTTCTTCAAGGTTGTTCATTGGGGAATAGAATATCAACATCTTCATCTCACTAAATGCATTCCAGTTATATCACATATCCCAAATCAGCCCATAATGCACACATGTACCCAACACAAGTGAAAACGATAGCACCAAAGTAATAGGTTGAAGCCCTAATCATCTATGTGGATACCAACTCCAGAATAAATGATTAAGCCTGATAACATGAACCTGTTATGCGTCCTTGATGTACAAATTTCTCTCCCCTAATGGTTACGATTAATCAGCCCGTGAAGTACACATGGAATGATAACACCAAAGTAACAAGTTGAACCCCTGATCATCTCTGCGGTTATCAATCTTGGAATAAGTGATTAAGCCCAATCACGTGAACTTGTTGTGCGTCCTTGATGTACATATTCCTCTCCCCTGATGGTTGGGATTAATCGGAATCATCATAATGATGTGTACATGAAGCATTAACTGGAAGCCATTCATCAATAATAACATCAGCCCCTGAAAAGATGTCGATAAACCTCACGAGTCATGAATTGAAGTATTCAGGATTCATGAGATGATGACTAATTAAGTTTGCTCCCCCTCAATTAGGCCATCATATGTAAAGAGCTTCTTCAAGAACTTGTGAAGTTTTTAAATCGGCTCCCCCTCAAAATGACTATCCCCTTTTATAGATTCAATACATTAAAGTCATGATCACGTTTGAGGGTCTTGATGTTAACCATCTTCTTCTTTATCTCCCCCTCAAAAATGGCATGCAATGACATTTTTTCCATAGTTGAGATTCCGTGATGGTTGAGATTTATCAGGTGTAGCATAAATATGTGTGTAGGCCCAAAAACTACTATGAAGAAGATGATGTTTAAAGCTCTCTTGAAGCAGTCCCTCTTTTGTCTCCTCATCAGTGGCTTAGAAAATGAAGAGTTCAATTAAGCTTATAATATGCTTAAACCACTTGTTGAAATGTGTTAAACCTTAGAGGGAGTAACTATCTACATACAAGAGCCGAATGACCATTTTACAAACATCATCAACGTGTAGTTTTTTCATCCTTGCCCTTCTTCCCCTCAAAAATTGCATATGCTTGTTGCAATTTTTGATAGAATAAGTGAAGCACAAAAATGTAATCCAATGCACTTTTATCCACTTGATGACTGTACGAACATGGGAAAAGGATGAAGCTAGTTGATGAGAATGGTCATAAATAAGAAGATTTCTCTTCTTCCCAAGATAAAGAGCACTGAAACGTACACTTTTCATTTCTTTGAGGAACGGGGCCTGAAGTGTTTTCAGTAGGCGCCATAATGTTGACGAACAAGGCTTGAACTGAAGTGTTCAAACGTCATCTCTCTCTTTTCTACTTCTCTCATATAATGGAGAAAAACACAATATGATGAACTTGAGACTGAATTAAAATAACTAGAACTTGTGACTTAAGCTTGCACTAATGTATGACTAAGAGCGGTGTAGAGAGTTCGTGCAACATCGAATCCCTAAGTACTCTATACTCTTCAACCAACCAACCATCAAGTATAAGACGTACATCACCTCTTGACTATCGACAACTACGTGTGAATTGTGACACTGAGCACTTCAACGTAACTCCTTAAAGTTATAGTTATTTTGTGGTAATAGAAAGGAAGAATCACCAAAAATAACTAGATATCCAAGTCTTCGTCATTGCACAGGTTAAAAGATGGAGCAAGGATCTTGAAGAATCTTTATCCAACCAACCCCGATATCTTCAGATAATAAGTACACGCACCCATGAAATTTCACTTCAACGTCAAATAAATAATAATGAATTGACGCCGTAGTCACATTTTGCTATTTAAATGCCCAAATTTAGCCCCTTTTGATGTTTGAAAATGAACTTTAATAATGGTTTTATCCCGATCTTGTCAAAAGCACATAACCCTGTGAAACTTTGTTATAACCCAAAATGCCATGAAGTATATCAGAACAACATCCAATACATGAAGTACACACTTAATCCTTTCTTCAAAGTTGAGGCCATAGCACAAGAATCAATTAAGATCCGGAAATGCACTTTTCTTTCTCCAGGATAGTTCCATCTTCATTGGTAGAAATTGTGTCATTGGAAGTGCCCATCGGAAAGGTCCTTCATCAATAGATTGAATGTTATCTATAATAGTTGACATGATATTAACTTGCACGGGATTTTACAAATCTATGATTTAAACCGAGAAATAAATTCTTTCGCGGGATTTTACAAAATCAAGAAGAAACCGTGAGACAATAATAACTAGAATGAGTTATGACAAGTTTTGGTTTTGGTGAGTATCTGTTTGGGGAAACATGCAAGAGCTCAACAACAATTCTTCTCACATATGTAGAATACTTCACAAACCATACTAAGCAAAGTAGTATAAACTACTTCCCCCTGGAGGTTGACCCAACTTCAAAGTACACGTTTCTCCCCCTTGATGGTTTCGAACTTTCGGAAGCATCAATGACGTGTATAACCATATACACGAGAAGTTCTTGTCTTAAGCAAACATCTTGAGAAATCATGAATGACGTTGAAGGATCTTGAAAGATTTTACTTAGACTGTGAAGTATCATTGACGTGTAGTAGCGACGAATATCCCCTGAGAATTGCTGGTCACATCTCAACCTGTAAACCAATTAGCTAACAAACCAACCTCATATTCAGTCGGCTATTGTTGTGACCACTTGGTGAAGTAAACCCGATATACCAGAGTTGAAAATGAAGTAGAATTCCCCAAATTTGTTACTTAAGCTTGCACAATTGTTAGAAGAACGGTGAAGAGAATTTGTGCACCATTGTCACAACTCATAATTTCATGTCCTTTTTCAAACGTCGAAATTTCATTTTTTATTTCGGGAAGTTACTATTCACTATTACTATTCACTTTCACTATTCATCTCCGAAATTTTTATTTCATATTCTCGTATGTTAAACTATTTTAACGGTAATCCGAGAGTTTGACGCTCGTCGGATCATTTCTACAAAAATCACGAAGCCGTGTCCGAGATTTACTTTTGGGTTTAAACGTCGTTCCAGCATCCCGATATGTCCATAAAACATTATAAACAATAGAAATATGATTTTCTCTCATTTTACGACAATTTTAAAAGTTTTGGAATTTTACGTTTTTCAGTTCAACGTTTTACGCGAATTACGCGTTTTTAACCCGCGTTTCCAGATTTAACAGCGTTTAAGCAACCCGATGGAACTTACCATTCATTTTATATTTTATTATGGAGTATTTTGACAAGTTTAGTCATTCTTTCAAGTTTCATATTTTTACAATACCCGGATTTATGTTTCGCGGTTTAAAACTTTACGGTTAGCAATTAACGGAACCAAAACCGACTCCGTGAACTAGATATTAACAAGTTTCCTACATACTCATCAACCATGTGCTCCCCCCCCCCTCACCATGTTACTTCCACTTGACCCTTTATTTAACATTATGCCATTGGATTAGATATTTTCATACAAAAACACAAATAACACATTTATATTCATTTCAAGAATCAAAGTCAAGGTTTTCTCTTGTTCTTACTCCCTAGCCACGACCCAAAATAAAAACCAAGGAAGGATCCATAAATTTTTGAAGATCAAGTGTTAATCAAGCTCTACTTTATTTCCTTGTTATGGTTTTGTGATAAAAACCTAGGTTTCTCAATCCATTTCTCATCAAACTCCATATATATTCAAGTAAGCTTCAATTGTTATTTTTTATCATCTATTACCTTCATTTCATTAATAACATGTTGTATTTTCAAGATATATTGGTTAAATATGCAAGTGGTTATGTTATATATACCACTTTTCAAGTATTTCTTAATTATTATGAGATTATAATTAACCTATTATTATCCCCACGAAACCCACCAAGGTTGGTGATGTTTAGGAACCCATGACACCTTAAGAAGGTGTATGGTAGGATTAGACTAGATTTGTGGTGATTGGAGTGGATTTGGACAAGTATTAAACAAGAAAAATGAATTTTAGCCACTATATAAATGTTGCTGTCCCATTTTGTAAAATCCGGAAAAATCAGGGGATTCTGGGTAACTTTGGGCTAAAGACTTAGAAAATACTTTCAAAAACGAAGTCGTGGGCGAAAGAACGGATTAAAACGAGTTTATAACGAAGGAGATATGATTTTTGCAAGTTTAACGACGAAAACTATTTTCTGAAAATTTTACTTGCTGTCCCACGATTCCGGGGATATAAAGAACGTAGAAAACAAGTTTATAACGTCCAAGATATACACGTTTCAAAATCGACGAAACTCTATTTATTTCCATCAGCTTTTTAGCAAAATATTACTATAGAAACAGTTTTTGTAATACATCATGTTGAGAGCCAATTTACTCATTGATAAACTCATTTCTGGAAGATTTACATCATTGACAAAAAGTTAGTTCACCCAGCCTAGTTTCCAAAACATCCACCTGTTTGTCAAAAGGATTTATAACGAATAATTTATGGACTTCCAAACATTCCTGAAAACTGCCCAGAATCTGCCGAAACAGCCCAAACACCTTAATTCATGGCTATATATCCTTATGGTCGAGACCCGTATGGACAAACTTCTTTCTAAAACTACTGAGCTTCTTTCCTAACTCTTAATATTCACCATTTCGCGACTAATTTTGCAAGACCACTTTGGCCATATTTTTCAAGTTATGAAAAGTGTCATTTTACGTCGAAAACCTTATATTTGCCGATAGAACACCAAACGAGGATCGTGGAGTACCGTTTCAACATATTTATACGAAAAGTGGTTATTAACTTAACGAGACGTCAAAAACGTATTTTTTGATGATAAGCATATGTAGCATCATTTCATTTCTTACATTAGAGCGTATCATCCATATTAGGTTGTGGTTAGAGATCGAACCTCATTTCTGTGTATCCACTTTTGTCATCGTAGTTATCGCACCAGGTGAGTCATAGCCCCTACTCTTTTAATTGTTTTGCAAACTCTTTGGGGGAGAATACATGCTCGTTTTACTTAAATGCATTACTCGCTTTACATGGTTGATTACCTGCATTTCATTGGTATGTTTGATTACCTGCATTTCATTGGTATGTTTGATTACCTGTATTTCATGTGATTTGTCTCCTAAACATTATTATTTATTTATCTGGCCTCATTGTCAGCATTCTTTATCTGGCGACATTGTCAGCATTGTTTATATAACCTCATTGACTGAATTATTTATATAGCCGTTTTGCTACATTTATCTTTGAATCGAGATACAAGTATTACCTTTGTTCACGTAAACATATTACATTTGGCTGTGGGTTGTAAACACACAGGTTACAAGTCTCTTATGGCGGGACTTGGAACTGAGTGGATTTACGATGCCTTTGCTCGGAAATCTTCATTCATATGCATTACATTCTTTTTCACAAGACTCTATGAACTCACCAACCATTGTGTTGACACTTTAGCATTATTTTCAGGTTTTAAGCAATGGCACTCTACAGGAGGTTTTGGCAGGGCATGGCATGGTTATAGAAGACTCTGATTAATTCATTTGGGGACCGTTCTAAATTATTTTTAGGGCCTACTTCCGCACTACTTTTAACAATGTAAATTCAACATTTTTGATTAAACTATTTTATTTAAAATGATTGAAGTGAAAACATTTTTGTACTTGTGTTGTGTTATCAATTGAGTTACACCCCAGCTGCATGTATGCTTCCGATGGACCCGATTATGGGGGTGTGACAGACTGGTATCAGAGCTTTGGCTTTAGCGAACTAAGTGTTTTTAAAACCTAGACTATAGCTACTTTCAAGAAAACTTAACCCTATGACCGTCACGTGCCTGCCTGCCAAGATGATGCCTCATTTGTGGTTAGTTGCTGACATAGGTGATGAGATTTGTGTCTCATTATCTGATATATATTATATTCATTTATTATAGTTGATTACTATAATTGTCTTTCATATAAGCATGTTCACGTATCATATATGTCACTGCGTTATGTTTTTCTTTGCATAGTTTCATCATTTGACCTCGAGTTTGGTCACTTGCCTTAGTCTTTCAGAACGTCTTGGTATTTGTGAAGGACATAGTATTAGTATAACTGAACTGAGTTTTTCAAAATTCATGGAACCTCGGTGGAATATAGACTAGTCATTTATATTCAACCCGGGATAGTAGGACACAGGCTGACTACCTATATCCGACTCAAAAATGAATTTTGCAACACTGAGAATGGTTATAATAAAATTTGGTCTGGATTGAATCCTCTACTCAATTTTCAAATGTTTCATGCATGTGTGAGTATACCCTCGTTGTCAGAACATTCATACTTTTTATCACCTCGTGAACCGCTGCCTGGAAGCACGTCAACTGGTCATTTCATCTCATGAACATTCGCATTTATGCATAATACATTTACATCACAGTAGTTACTTTCATCACAATCATATTATGTCGCAGCTGTCACATTCTTTTCCCTTCTCACCATCACTATCATTTCCCTTCCCCATCCCTATATATATAAGGAATTAGGTGACACTCTATAGATTCCTATGCCACTCATCCCACAGTACTCCCAATATTGATAAGTGGATATTATCAATGACCTCCCTAGGAAAGATTTTTCCATACCATCAATTACTAGGAGGATTTCTCGATACAAGAAAAACAATGAAAGGATTACAGAACTACTAACCAGGACTAGAAGTATACAGTCAGAAAACTCATAACTCAACAACAATCCTAAGATACCACGAGACCATCCGAATCACCATCTCTGACCTAGTTGTCAAATTTTATCATTCAAAGGTACTAGCTAGACTGAGCTACATGATCGAACACAATGTTAAGGTACGCTAACAACACTATAGAAATAAACCAAGCCTTCTAACCGATACTGTAGAGTATTTTTATTAAACATGGTCTCATCTAAATGCAAACTTCCCTGCAATGAGTTTTCACCAAGGATAATTGATTTGAAGTAAGAATATCGATATAGATTCCCCTAAGGCGTTGTGTTCTCTAGAAATTCCAGATAACCTCATTTTCATACCAAGAAAGGGATCAGACCCGAACATATATTTTGCCAATGTGATGACAAATTTCAACGATAAATCATTTCAGGACTTAAGTTAGTTTGAATATTTATGCGTGTAGTTTCGCCTAGTACCCACCACTAGGCATTATTCAACCTCAGGAACTAAACGTTAGACATCTATGCATTTGTGCAGACGTACCTACCTGTTTATTTTATCCTCTTAATACTTTCACTTTTAAAGGGATTTTTCTCCAAACTACCATTATACAAAACATGTATCTTGTAAGAAATACTTTTCTGAGGCACTTATTTTGACAAGCAAATTCCTTTTGGCCAATTTTTTACAAAACTACTGGATGCTAAGAAATTTTAAACATCGATCTTTGGTAAATCATACTATCCACCTTATGTTGAAAATAGTTCTATCTTGCATAACTATTAAATTCTGAAACATCAAGAAAAATGTTACTTAAAAAGTTGTTTGCTTAAAGTTGTAAATTCATTATTCAGGGAAGGTTTATGAACAAAACACACAATCTCAAAACAAACTTTGAAAAATCAATCACTATATTACATCACTTATACATTTAGGATTTTGTGATTTGATGACATAGAGCTTGGGGAAAATCTTAGTAATGGAGACTAAGCATCGTAGTCGGAGAAAGACTCAATTCATGACATCCTGCGGAGGATCACAACCTTATCCTAATCTATTATTTTCAACAACACCCTTTGACGGACTTAACGTTGTAAGTTCTTCCACAAGATTCATGATACCCATTTCAATTATTTCTAATAGAGGAATTTGATTCACCTAAAACTCCTAGCGATTTCATTAAGTTTCCTTTGGAACCACACCACCTATCATCTTCAGACCAATGGTCAGAATTAGAGAACGATTAAAACATAGGGAGACCTGCATTTATTGGGTATGGATTTACCTGCATTTATTGGGTATAGAGTTACCTGCATTTATTGGGTATGGAGTTACCTGCATTTATTGGGTATGGATTTACCTGCATTTATTGGGTATAGAGTTACCTGCATTTATTGGGTATGGATTTACCTGCATTTATTGGGTATAGAGTTACCTGCATTTATTGGGTTTGGATTTACCTTTAAATATTGGGTATGGATTTACCTGCATTTATTGGGTATGGATTTACCTGCATTTATTGGGTATGGATTTACCTGCATTTGTTGGGTATGGATTTACCTACATTTGGAAAAGCCCAACTCACTAGTCTAGTAAGCATTCATGAAATAACAAGGAATTTCCTACAAATCAAGAATCAGTTACAAGTTTGATAAGTTGTAAACCATTAGAATTCCAAGTTAGTGGCAGAGTCATGTTGAAAGTTCTGCCTAGGAAAGGCATGATACCATTCTGAAAAATTCTGGAAGTTAAACCCGATATACACTGTACCCAACACTGGACTATTTAATATTTCAGACAAGTAGGCCTAGTGGCCGTCAGACTTAAACCTTGTAGAGGGAACCAATAGAAATCATGGACCGTGAGGTCAAACAGTTGAAGCAAAGTCGAATTCCTATCGTGAAAGTTCGCTGGAATTCTCGAATATCATCATCTTTTCACCAATATCACTTCAGAGACTAACACCAACTGAACTTCGGGACGAAGTTCCTTTTAGAGGGGAAGAATGTCACAACTCATAATTTCATGTCCTTTTTCAAACGTCAAAATTTCATTTTTTATTTCAGGAAGTTACTATTCATCAGTTACTATTCACTATTACTATTCACTTTCACTATTCATCTCCGAAATTTTTATTTCATATTCTCGTAAGTTAAACTATTTTAACGGTAATCCGAGAGTTTGGCGCTCGTCGGATCATTTCTGCAAAAATCACGAAGCCGTGTCCGAGATTTACTTTTAGGTTTAAACGTCGTTCCAGCATCCCGATATGTCCATAAAACATTATAAACGATAGAAATATGATTTTCTCTCATTTTACGACAATTTTAAAAGTTTTGGAATTTTACGTTTTTCAGTTCAGCGTTTTACGCGAATTACGCGTTTTTAACCCACGTTTCCAGATTTAACAGCGTTTAAGCAACCCGATGGAACTTACCATTCATTTTATATTTTATTATGGAGTATTTTGACAAGTTTAGTCATTCTTTCAAGTTTCATATTTTTACGATACCCGGATTTATGTTTCGCGGTTTAAAACTTTACGGTTAGCGATTTACGGAACCAAAACCGACTCCGTGAACTAGATATTAACAAGTTTCCTACATACTCATCAACCATGTGCAGCCCCCCCCCCCCCCCCCCCTCACCATGTTACTTCCACTTGACCCTTTATTACCATTATGCCATTGGATTAGATATTTTCATACAAAAACACAAATAACACACTTATATTCATTTCAAGAATCAAAGTCAAGGTTTTCTCTTGTTCTTCCTCCCTAGCCACGACCCAAAATAAAAACCAAGGAAGGATCCATCAATTTTTGAAGATCAAGTGTTAATCAAGCTCTATTTTCTTTCCTTGTTATGGTTTTGTGATAAAAACATAGGTTTCTTAATCCATTTCTCATCAAACTCCATATATATTCAAGTAAGCTTCAAGTGTTATTTTTTATCATCTATTACCTTCATTTCATTAGTAACATGTTGTATTTTCAAGATATATTGGTTAAATATGCAAGTAGTTATGTTATATATACCACTTTTCAAGTATTTCTTAATTATTAGTATGTGATTATAATTAACCTATGATTATCCCCATGAAACCCACCAAGGTTGGTGATGTTTAGGAACCCATGACACCTTAAGAAGGTGTATGGTAGGATTAGACTAGATTTGTGGTGACTGGAGCGGATTTGGACAAGTATTAAACAAGAAAAATGAATTTTAGCCACTATATAAATGTTGCTGTCCCATTTTGTAAAATCCAGAAAAATCAGGGGATTCTGGGTAACTTTGGGCTAAAGATTTAGAAAATACTTTCAAAAATGAAGTCGTGGGCGAAAGAACAGATTTGAACGAGTTTATAACGAAGGAGACATGATTTTTGCAAGTTTAACGACGAAAACTATTTTCTGAAAATTTTACTTGCTGTCCCACGATTTTCAAGAGCCAATATGAGGTGTAAAACTTGATCTAGCCATCCCGACTTATCAAAAATATATTAGTATGTTGTCCCACGATTCCGGGGATATAAAAAACGTAGAAAACAAGCTTATAACGACCAAGATATACACGTTTCAAAATCGACGAAACTCTATTTGTTTCCATCAGCTTTTTAGCAAAATATTACTAAGTATAGAAAAACAGTTTTTGTAATACATCATGTTGAGAGCCAATTTACTCATTGATAAACTCATTTCTGGAAAATTTACATCATTGACAAAATGTTAGTGCACCCTGCCTAGTTTCCAAAACATCCACCTTCTTGTCAAAAGGATTTATAACGAATAAATTATGGACTTCCAAACATTCCCGAAAACTGCCCAGAATCTGCCGAAACAGCCCAAACATCTTAATTCATGGCTATATATCTTTATGATCGAAACCCGTATGGACAAACTTCAGTTCTATGACTTTTTAGTTCAGGCGAAAGTCTTTCTAAAACTACTGAACTTCTTTCCTAACTCTTAATATTCACCATTTCGCGACTAGTTTTGCGAGACCACTTTGGCCATATTTTTCAAGTTATGAAAAGTGTCATTTTACGTCGAAAACTTTATATTTGCCGATAGAACACCAAACGAGGATCGTGGAGTACCGTTTCAACATATTTATACGAAAAGTGGTTATTAACTTAACGAGACGTCAAAAACGTATTTTTCGACGATAATCGTTATTTTTAAAACTAACCAGTGGTATCGATAACATACATATTTGCATGTGTAACATCATTTCATTTCTTATATTAGACCGTATCATCCATATTAGGTTGCGGTTAGAGATCGAACCTCATTTCTGTGTATCCACTTTTGTCATCGTAGCTATCGCACCAGGTGAGTCATAGCCCTTACTCTTTTAATTGTTTTGCAAACTCTTTGGGGGAGAATACATGCTCGTTTTACTTAAACGCGTTACTCGCTTTACATGGTTGAATACCTGCATTTCATTGGTATGTTTGATTACCTGCATTTCATTGGTATGTTTGATTACCTATATTTCATGTGATTTGTCTCCTCAACATTATTATTTATTTATCTGGCCTCATTGTCAGCATTCTTTATCTGCCTACATTGTCAGCATTGTTTATATAACCTCATTGACTGGATTATTTATATAGCCGTTTTGCTACATTTATCTTTGAATCTAGATACAAGTATTACCTTTGTTCACGTAAACATATTACATTTGGCAGTGGGTTTTGGCAATGGCACGCTACAGGAGGTTTTGGCAGGGCATGACATGGTCGTAGAAGACTCTGATTTATTCATTTGGGGCCGTTCTAAATTATTTTTAGGGCCTACTTCCGCACTAGTTTTAACAATGTAAATTCAACATTTTTGATTAAACTATTTTATTCTAAATGATTGAAGTGAAAACATTTTTGTACTTGTGTTGTGATATCAATTGAGTTACACCCCAGCTGCATGTATGCTTCCGCTGGACCTGATTATGGGGGTGTGACAACCATGCAAATCTCTAAATACTCAATAATATCCTGACAAAGTATGAGACATTCATCACCTCTTGAGATTATCCACAACGTCTTAAGCGTGTGACACTGAGTACTATAATGTAACTCCTTTAAGTGATAGATTACCAGGTCTTCAACCATCCACCCCGACTGCTGGTAACTAGATAAACCAAGTCTTCAACTCAAATCTTAAGCACGAGCAAGTTATCATTGAAACCATGCATCCAACCAACCCCGACTTCAAGATAAAATAAGTACGCGCCTTCGTGAATTTCCACTTCAATCTCAAATTAGTTATACAAAATCAAACTCCGTGATGACTTGACATTCCATGTCCAAATTCTCGGCCGTTTTGACGTTTTTGAGAATCTTGATTAGGTTCTTGAACATAATATACCCTAATTCTTTTAGATACACCCCGTTCCACGGATCAAAAACTAGGGTTTTGTATGTTCAGTTTTCCATTGTTGTCAAAAACATAACCCCAAAAATTAGTCACTCTGTCATAACCAACATACCACCCTTTATCGCCAAACGTTATACCAAAAGTTAAGTCAAAGTATTAAAACATAAATGTGAATAGTCATATTTCAGTTCATTTAGTTGATATAACTTCTCAACCTTTAAACCAAATCAACGAGCCCCAAAAAAAATTGATGAGAATCGAATGGCCCAAAGGTTTCAACCCACAAAACATAGTCTGATCCATCACCTCATCAAAATAAAAACAACTTGGGCCCAAATATTTCAAATCTGATCCAACACAAAACCAGTTATAAAGTATCCTTTACCCTAAAATCACTCACATAAAAAAAGCCTAATCTCACTTAACCTAAAAATATCCGCCTCCTTTGTCTTATCTCTCCCACCTAAGAAACTTTCAGGAACAACTCTTTAATCACAAATTCATCCAGTAATAACAACGACTAATCACCATCATCTTCGTTTTACACAAAGACGATTCTTAAAGACAATGACAAGAACCAAACGGCTTTTCTTTCTTCATCCTGTTTGTTTCAAGATCCGTAAAGGTTCAAAGGTAGGTACGATTACATTGTTGTTTTCGATTTAGCCGAACACGAAGTAAGAATAAAACACAACTTGTTTTCTTCTTTCTTTGAAAAACATTCGAACATTAAAGAGGAAGTTTGTCTTCAAAATCGATCTACGATGGATTAAGTTCACTCACTAAATCATTTAAATGATTGTTAACAAAGTGTGAACGGACTGAGATCAATATTTGTTATCTTTTCTTCTTTAAAAAAATGTTTCGTATATTAAAAGCATTGTGCTTAACAAATATTAAACTTAGATCTTTGCTTCCTTTCTTTGTTTTTGAGTCGTACTTAAGATCTGTGATGTGATAGGTTCACAAAAATCTTTTAAAAGATTGCAAATAGGTGAACCATTCTGAGATCTAGTAATCATGTTGACGTTTGAGTATGAATCTATGATGATATCTTTGTTTTCGTGATTCGATCTTTGAGATATATGGGCTTGTGTACCTCACGATAAAGAAATCTGAGATCCTTGTTTGTTTATATTTACGTTTTGAATCTTGTTCTTGTGTGGAGATGGGAATACTTAGGCAAACATTTTTTATGTGAGGTGATGGGTTTAGGATAATGATTGGATTTGTTGTTGGTTTAGATAAAGTTGTTGGCTTGAAGTTGCTTGTGACTCGGTTAAGTTGCGGTCATCATCTGCTTCTTCTTCATCTTTCTTTTTTTTCAAATCGCTACACTTCAAGAAATTTGGGCAGTATGTCGTTTGTATTTTGCAAATAAAAATGAATTTCAAAAACAAACCGCTACACCAACCTAACCGCTACTCTAAGCTAACCGCTACACCAACCTAACCGCTGTTGACCATAGCTGTCACTTTCGTACTTGTTATGTCTTTATGCTCCCTTTTTGATAATAAGCCAAAGTGCATACCAAGAAACCTACCTAATCGCTACCAAGAAACAAGCACAAAACCCAGATTTGACCATATCATTTACCACGATTCTGACCATATTTTCCGACCAATAATTCGACATGTTATTGACCACAAGTACAACGGGTTGGTACAAAAATATTCACGGATGTAAAGCAGAGTAAGCATGAAAACTGTTATATTGGATTGGACTAAAAGGAGGCACAAAAAACAGTTTTATGACACTGTAATGACCACATGACTACTTTGCCATAAAGATACAATAGAAAATGATAAAAACTGTTTAGAAAAAAATCCAATAACAAAAATTGGTATATACAAAGAAACAGCTTCAAAACATTATTCGAACCCCAAGAACCACAAAAATCAATAAAGTAACAACCTTGGCTCTGGCACTAATTGTAGGATCGAACATATGTTGATTTAAGTGGTTCGGGTGATCGATTAGCATGAAAGAATAAGGTAAACATTGTTAGAGTTAGAGAGAGAGAGTTGAGAGAGTGGGAGGTTTCTAGTGAGAGAAACACCTAATGAGGTGTGTGTGTAATATTAGAAATAACCAACCCTTTCCTTTGGTTGGAAGAGGGTATATACACAATTACAAGTATACGCCCTCCTACGGGCTGTGGATCGGGTGTAGAGTGGGTAAAGACCCGTCCGTCCTCCATGGTGTGACTAATATCTAAACTATTACTATAATATCTAATCTAATAAATACAAAACTAAGAGCAATGCTAAGTATGCACATACATGGGGTGACCGAACCTTTTTCTTAATCCTAACATGATCCGCTCCTGGAGACTGGGGAGGCGTCTCCTGTTTAGGTACCAACATGGCTCGCAATGAGCAGTCGATACTTGAATGGTTGGGAAGTTTAGTGTAGTGCGTCACTGGGTCCATGACGTCTTGTCATCAATAACGGTGTTACCTTAGTAACCGCTAGTAGCTTATGAATTGAACCCGGTTTCTGCCCTAAGGTTGAATAAATGGAGAGCTATTTCTTTTCACCCTTTCTCATTTCATTTCTTTTTCATTCTTCAACCCCTTCAGTGCTTACCGAGACTTCATCACTAGAACCTTGTTGGGTTTGTTCTTGTCCTAGCTTTATCTCAGTCAGCACTCTTCCCTTTATCACTTTTCTCCTTTTTTAATCATTCCTAAGGACTTCTACTCTTACTAGAGGACTGTCCCTGGGAAGATCCCTTCGGTTCTGGTGGATCATGGGAACTCATACCTAACCTTAACCATCCTTATGACTTCGTGCATTAAAGTAAATGGCCGGTCTTTAGTATGTGCATCGGTATTACTAAAGCGTTTAGCACATATGAGGGAGCCTATTATTGAGTCCAAAATATCACATTTTATCAGATTTCATATTTAAATCACATTCTCTCCCCCGATAAAAAATATCAAACCTTTTGAGATTTTGGATCTCAATTGACTTAAATAAGTTAGAAAACATTTTAGGGAGAAGATGTTGTCAGGTTAAACTTTGTCTGATCATAGAAACATTTTTGAGCTCCCCTCAATCTATGAGGGGGACGGTTATGTGTCAGAACTGATGATAAATGATTTGGAGTTCCACGAGAAACTCATTAAAAATTCATGTATTGACACATAACCATCACAGATTTGAAAGCTGCGCTTGATATGTACAAAGTGGTTAGTTTTGATGATTCATAAAATTTTGAAATCACTCTCCCCCTCAATCAATGACCCATGTTAAAATTAAAAGAAATTAATGTCATTGATTGAATGATAAATTTTATGAAAATTTGAGTTCAGATTGATTTCCAAGCAAAATTTCATGGTACCACCAAGTTTTGCACAAATACTTTCCTGAAAAATCATAGAAGGAAAAGTATTAGCGATAAAAAGAAGATTTCTCTTCTTATACAAGAAATGATGCACTGAAGCGTACATCAGATCGAGGGTGCATGAATGTAAAGTAATTTACGCTCGGATGAACGGCACCCTTTGCAAGGAGCAACCGTCTTTTTGGCGACGTGTTTTTCTCATTTTGAAAAACGGGTTGTTATCTAAAGTAATAGCAAGCCATAATTTTTTAAGTCCGGATTACAGTCTGAAATAACTGTAAGCCATAATTTTTAAGAATGTTTTGAGAAACGACATGTTTTAGAAAAACATTATTTGAAATTAAAAGAAAAACTCTTGCTCAAGCATATGTATGTGTCCGTGTCATTATTGAATGACATTTCTAGAAACGTACATAATATTGATTACACAAGAGACATGTCATGAGAGGAATATTTTTGGATTTTTGTAGATTTTCATATTTTTATGGTTTTTATATGTTTTATAATTTTCTATTTTCTTTTTGAGTTAAACTATGTACAAAGGATATGTGAAATCAATCCTTCACTCTTCATTCTCTTCCTGAAGACACTTAAGAGTTTCTGGAGTAAGGCTCTTCACCCCAAGTCATGGAAGAATGAACTGGAATCTTTCGCGAGAGAGAGCCTTTGTAAAGATATCTAGCAGTTGAAACTCTGTTCTCACAAAGTAGAGTTCCATAACCCCTTTCTCCACTTGTTCTCTGATGAAGTGATGACGGATGTCAATATGCTTGGATTTGGAATGCTGGACATTGTTGCAGCACAAAGCAATGGCACTTTTGTTATCACAATACATCGGGATTTTGTTGAAGTCAAACCCATAATCTGCTAGTTGAGATCTCATCCACAAAATTTGAGCACAGCACGAGGACATGGCAATGTATTCAGCCTCTGTGGATGATATCGATGTGCACATTTGCTTTTTGGATGACCAGCTTACAAGTTTCTCACCCAAAAGTTGAGCACCTCCTGACGTACTTCTACTGGTATCTTGACACCCTGCATGGTTAGCATCAGAGTAGTCCGTGAGAGCCATTGCATTGTCTTTAGGGTACCAGAGATCCATGTGAATGGTCCCTTGAAGATACATAAATATTCTCTTGTGTAACACCCCCAATTCATGGATGCAGCGGAATTCAAACTGGGTGTTACTCGACGGCACAACAGTCATAATAATAGAAAACGATCTCTAATCGAGTCGTTTTAAAAGATTTATCATTCAAATTATATAAATATCAGAGATTACAAAATGAGGTTTCAGATGGTTCCATGTTTACAAATTACATTAAACGAGTTTTTGAATGAAATAAATTTTATAGCCATCTTGAATATCCGTGCCCTTCCGTGCCATCCTTGATCATCATGGACCTGAAATACATGCTTAAGAGGTCAACACAAAGGTTGAGTGATATTCATAGAGTTTGTTTAATGGTTGAACATAATATGTTGGTAGTATGAGTTAATTAGACTCATACTCATGGTTGGAAAACAAAATAGGTAGGCTATGTTATTATACGCCCATAAAATGTATTATACACTAAGCTTATGACACCAAAATGTTAACGGATACCAATATCAATCGGCGGAGTTATCCCGGTAGGTACTTTGCTAACATACCTAAATCTCAAATATTAGTGCATTTGTTTGAACTTAGTCAATACAAATGGGATTCGTCAATCCCAATAGGCCTATTCACAATATTCGCGCTCACTATTACTAGTGATTAAATGGTTCATAATAAGGGATATTGGATTTAGCAAGGATGGTACTTAGTGATAATTAAACAATCAGGCAAGCATACAATTGAAAAGCATTTTGTTCGGTTGAAAAATAATAGCATGTATTCCCCCCAAGGGTTTGTAAAACAATTAAGTAATGGAAAGTGGGGCTATGAACTCACCGTGAATTGGATGATGTATAATGAGAATGATGGATATGCCGTGAGAACTTCTACGAGCAACCTAAAATAATTGTTGCAACTTAGGTTTCGAGTAATGTATAAGAATATGAAGAATTGCCTATATATGTCTTGCATTTAGTCCATGATGTGGTACAAAATATAGTGTAAGTCTTTGAAAAGAAATGTTTCAAGAAACATGTATAGTTTATATATCGTTTACTACCGTTCGGGCCGACATAATTCAGAAGTCATGTAGTAAACGTTCGAAGAGCCAGGACACTTTAATTCGTAAATCCACAACTCATCTCGATGGCTTACTTAATGAACTGTTCACATGAGGCTCCTACTATTGTAGTATTTGATAATATATATATATATATATATATATATATATATATATATATATATATATATATATATATATAAGTTTTGATCCGAAAAGTTACGTGTCTAATATTTGAATAAACTTAGGAAAGTTTATTTTTACATGAAGATTGTTATTAGGGTGAGTTTCTTATATCTTGTATGACAATTACTTGTACGATCTCATGGTTCTTTTAATGGAGTAGATCCAAATTGTATGTTTAAGTTATCGCCAACGCTTTAGCTCATTTTTCGCCTAAGTGAGTTTATATGGTCATTTAGTCATGGCCTTTCCATGACCTTTGGTCATTGTTCCATGGTCTTGAGACTCAACCTTGGCTCTAGCCATGGTTGTGGTCTTGAATCTAGGTCATTAGACCTCTTGTTCTTTTTAAACAATAACAATTATATAGTGACTTATATATATAAAATAGCTGTTAAGAAACTGAAGAAAATGTCATTCGTTATTGGTTTTCTGGAGACGTGCTCCTGATTTTTTTGAAGAAAACGTGATTCTGGACAACTTTCGTGCATTAACTTTTTCGTGAAACGGACCAGAAGGGCCTCTTTTTGCCTGTTTTATATTCTGTCATAGAAAGTATTTAGGCAGTTTTGCCGCAAAGTTTTGGTAACTTCAAATGGTCATAACTTTTGACTCATGTACTCGTTTTAGGTGGTTCAAATTGCTATGGTTTCCTTGTTAGGTCCTCTGCTACAATATGTAATGGTATAATATCATAATTTTACCATTTTGATAAGATTTTACCAAGAAATTCACTAGTTTACTTGTTTAAATAACTTAACTTAACAATCATTTACAATAACTTGTTTTACTCATTTTTATACATCATGGACATGATCACAAGACAAAATATAGCATGAATGATATGTAAATAACATGATTATGATATTTAACAAGTAGTATGTTAGGGTTTTCCTTACAACTTTTGGCTTTCAATTAAGAAAGGAATCTAACATGTAAGGTAATACTTTGATAGAATTAAGCTTCACCCTACTTCACTTGATGCAATCTTTCTACACATGTATTCTTGAAAGAGAGATGATGAAAGTTCAGGTGACTTGAGAAGATTCAAACTCAAGAGAAATCACCAAAGTTTCTAGGGTTTGGAAATAGTTTGATGAATCAAAACCAAACTAGAGTTTATGTGTTGTTATGCTCTTGATCTCTTGGATAATACTTGGAGTGAATTAGCTAAGGAGATGGTGTTTGTGTGTGTGTTGTGTGGCGTACAAGGAAAGGAGGGGAGGGCTTATATAGTAGCTTGAGGAGGTTACATGGAAGACTTAGTCAAAACTTGGTGAACAAGTTCAACACTTGTTAACATCTAAGAGTACTTAGCATGAGATCAAGCCACATGGTGATAACTCCCCCCCCCTATGGTAGTTTGCATGTGATAAGGAGGGATGACTTGGTCTTTGATGAAATTATCCAACTTATGTAGTTAGTTTTGACTCCGGGAAATGCTAACCGTAAATGATTAAGCCTCAAAACGTAAAACTGGGTATCGTAAAAATGTGGAACTTGAAAGTATGGTTAAACATATCATTATACTCCATAATAAAATATAAAATGAGTGGTAGGTTCCATTGGTGTGCTAAACCCTGCTAAAACTGGAAACACGGGTCTAAAACGCGTAATACGTAAAACGTACGAATATTGTGTAAAATTGAGAAAAGTAAATTGTAACTTTTCTAATAGGATACAAATAATTTAAAATGACTTATAATATCTAGACTGGGCTCAGTCTAGTGTCGGTTGGTATTAAATATCTTTTAGACATAAAACCAAAAGCCTAAAAATCAAGGAATGATTTATAAAATCAAGGAATGATTTTTGGTCAGAGGAGGAGGGAAAAATATGTTGACTTTTTCCAAAAATGTGAAAACTCAAATTGTCTTAGAAATGCGGTGCATGTATAGGCTAAGGTTATGGCTAAGTAAAAGTGCTTAAAAACGAAAATTCCTGTTTCTCACGGCCGAGGTTTATTTGGTCATATTTTTCTCAGTTATGATTAATTCTCAAATAAATCATGAGTATATCAAACATTTTTCTGATGCGGGGAAAATTAACGCGGTCGAGTTTCGTTGTGCGTAGAATTTTTGAATGACGTTTTACCCTAAAACGTGTAGTTCCTTAATAACTTTCGTGAAAATGATCTGATGAGTGTCAAACTTTTATTTTGCCATGGAAATGATTTATCATACGAGAATATGAAATAAAAGTCAAATTTCGGAAAAAGTGAATAGTAAAAGTGAATTGTAAATTTTTTTCAGGAATAGTAATTAACCTGAAAATGCGAATTGTTACAGTCTCTACCCCTTACGGGGAACTTCGTCCCAAAGTTCTATATGTGTTATATGTTGGAGTGGTGTCGATGAAGAGGTGTGGTTACTTATATGGACTAGAGTCTGGAATTACCAGTGATGTAGTTTGATTTGTCGTTTCATTGTATGGCGTAGGATGAGGTTTACTTTTATGTAGGAAGGGTAGAGTATGAGTGATTAATTGTCGTACTCTATCGTATGAATCCTTTATGAATTTCCTATACTCACACAAAATTTGTTTTAAGATTATAAGTGAGAAGTTTGTTTCTAAGAAAACATACAGGTGACTGCTCCCAGCATAACATGATCCCTCCTGAATTAGACATAGGAGATCAGGCTATGTATAATTTAGGACCGATAATGTGATATTCAGTTTAGTCACGTAGTATTGTGTTTCTTAAAAGTTTTAGATGGTATTCAATCTTGTAAAGCTGATGAGGGTGCTTGTGGTGTAACTAAGGATGATTTGAGCTTTAAAAGTGCATCAAGATCTGTTAATGAGCTTGTGGTTGCAACGGTTGTGAAGAGAATGATGGTGAATAGACGAACGAGGCTTGTGTCCTTCATTTTGGTTTGATGAGTTTTAGTAGCTTGAGATGAAGCTGGGTAAAGAAGATATGATATCAATTTATAGGGTGGTATCAACGAAGTAATTTTTCTAAGATAGTGGTAGAATATCTTGGAGTAAAATGATGTCAAAACAATAAAGTGGTAGTAAAATTGCTTGAAGTAAAATTTGTTGAATGGTTTATAGGATAACTGGGTAAACCTTATAGAATGGTAATAGTCTACTAAACAATCAAATTGGTTTGGAGATAAAAATACAGTAGATGAAAATTATCACAAAGAGTTGTTTATTGAACAACAAATATTCTTAAGTCATAAAACTCCCATTACTAGGGATGACATACACATAGTACAACATAGTGCATAAATAAATATGACTGCTAAGTTCTAAACTTCATTGTTCTGCAGTGTTGTTGAGATTCTGATAAGCTCCTTCTCCCCTTATCATATATGCTCACCCCTGGTTGTCTTCAACTTGTTGACCTTGGTTTTGGGGACATCGGTTCTTGTAATGTCCACTTTCTCCACACCCGAAGCATATAACTATCGGCTGTGTATCGCTACCAGTAGCTACAGTATTTCTTCTACAATCCTTGGCAAGATGTCCTGGCTTTTGGCAATTGTTGCACTTGGTCGGGCAAGGACCTTCATGATGGTAGTTGAACTTGGTACAATATAGTAGAGTCCCAATGTATTTACCTCCGGCTGGTGCAGCAACATAAGCCCTTGTGGGTTCTTGTCTTTTGTTTTGCTGGTTATGATGATTGTTGTTTTGATTTGGGTTGTTGTTGTTGTTACTGTTACTTCCTCGGTTACCATCCCATGGTCGCTTGCTGTTGTTCTTCCTATTGTTATTGTTGTTATGGTAGTTAGAGTTGTTGAAGTTTTGTCTTTGGGTTTCCGCTGTACGCACCACCTGATCCATGAGGCTGCGAGACATCCGCATAGCTTCATCAAGTTCCTTGGGATTGGTTGAAGTTACATTCCCTTGTATACTTGGTGGAAGTCCCCAGATATATCGTTCCAATAATTTCTCTTCGGTTGAAACCATTGTTGGACATAGAATCCTCAATTCTTGGAATCGATGGTTGTAAGTTATGATGTTATTTCCTTTAACAACATGGTCCCAAAATTCCACTTCTAACTTCTGCATTTCACTGCGGGGGCAGTACTCTTTGATCATCATCTTCTTCAAGTTATCCCAAGAAATCTTATAAGCATTTTCAATGCCTATTGGTTGAGATATTGAATTCCACCATGATAATGCTTCATCCAGCAGTGTACTAGTGGTATATTGAACTTTATCACTCTCAGTACATTTGTTGACCAAAAATACTGACTCCGCTTTCTCAAACCAGCGGGTCAAACCTACGGCTCCTTCTGTACCCTTGAATTTTATGGGCTCTCATTTCAAATAGGACATGAATGAGCAACCCTTAGGTACCGAATCAAAATTTATCACTGGAGGACTAGTTGGGTTTGGTCCTCCAGTGTTAAGTGTGGCGGTGGCAATTCGGGCAGCTTTTGCAGCTCTAGCAACTTTCGCAGCTGTGGCGGCTTTAGCGGTTGCTACAACATCAACAGCTGTAGCGGCTTCAGCGGCTGCTGCAGCTTCTGCAGCTACGGCTGCTCGTTCAGTTGTGAGTGCTGCATTTACACTATCTTTAACTAGTTTGCGAATAGCAGCTTGAGTCATTGTTGGCGGTGTCTTCTTCATTGGCGCCATGATTCTATTATATAAAATATACGTCGTGAGTAGAGTAGTTGTGAAATAAGCATGATTTTTTATGGGAAATGATAGAATAATTACGTTGAAGATTTAAAGGCATAACACATGATAGTATAAAACAAGAGTTTTATTCATACAACGTTGGTTGATTTACAAAATCAAAACTTATTACAAGCTTCTTCAAAATTTACTAACTAATACTTTCAGTTTAGTAATTACAACGTTTTTACTATCGCTAGTTATTACATGGATTTCATAACATTTACTAACTGAGTCTAATCAGTTTAGTAGTACAAAAGACAACTAGTATTATCACACTAGTCTATTGTGGGGTAGAAGGTCCGAGCAGCTCTGATTGATCGGCAACTTCTTGGTTTAGTGTGTCATAGATGTACGAGTCAATGAAGTTTGAGAGGCTATAGTTTCTATGCTGACTTTCTTGTTGGATTAATGGTGGTCGTGATATGATCCATAATGAGTGATCCAATTCATCACATGTAGGGATATCAAAGGGAAGTGATAGTGGTGGTGGTAATGGCTCTAGTAAATATTCATACTCATTATCCTCCTCGGAGTCTGCCTCAACCCAATTTTGTGCAAAATAAATAGAAGTATTCGACGCAAAATTAGTTGGCATTGGTTCCTCCTCTTCTTCGTCGGTTGAATCTTCGAAAGGTTCTTCTTCGTCATCAGAAGCGAAGGCATTTACGAAGTCAAATCCGAACTCGGGTTAGGGTGGTAAGACTTGGAAGTTATTAGGTAGAGTGGGAACATAGTCGGGAGAAGTGGGTACGCACATGATTTCTATTAGAAGAATTACTATGTTAAAACAATTCAAATGTTTATGGGAAGTGCTCAAAATGTGACAAGTGTGTATATATCAATACACTAATATGTTCATGTAGTATAAAATTCTTACGGGGAAATGCTCAAAATGGGTATATATCAATATACTAATATGTTTGTGTAATATAAAATGCTTAATAAGCCCATAATTGTCTGGAGGATGGAAGACACGGAGAGCAGAAGGCTATAAAATGCTTTTGCTTGTAATTGTGGTTATAGTTTAGGTCTCAATTAGACCCGTTTCTCTATAACCATGGCTCTGGTACCAATCTGTAACACCCCCAATTCATGGATGCAGCGGAATTCAAACTGGGTGTTACTCAACGGCACAACAGTCATAATAATAGAAAACGATCTCTAATCGAGTCGTTTTAAAAGATTTATCATTCAAATTATATAAATATCAGAGATTACAAAATGAGGTCCCAGATGGTTCCATGTTTACAAATTACATTAAACGAGTTTTTGAATGAAATAAATTTTATAGCCATCTTGAATATCCGTGCCCTTCCGTGCCATCCTTGATCATCATGGACCTGAAATACATGCTTAAGAGGTCAACACAAAGGTTGAGTGATATTCATAGAGTTTGTTTAATGGTTAAACACAATATGTTGGTAGTATGAGTTAATTAGACTCATACTCATGGTTGGAAAACAAAACAGGTAGGCTACATTATTATACGCCCATAAAATGTATTATACACTAAGCTTATGACACCAAAACGTTAACGGGTACCAATATCAATCGGCGGAGTTATCCCGGTAGGTACTTTGCTAACATACCTAAATCTCAAATATTAGTACAGTTGTATGAACTGAGTCAATACAAATGGGATTCGTCAATCCCAATAGGCCTATTCACAATATTCGCGCTCACTATTACTAGTGATTAAATCATTCATAATAAGGGATATTGGATTTAGCAAGGGTGGTACTTAGTGATAATTAAACAATCAGGCAAGCATACAATTGAAAAGCATTGTGTTCGGTTGAAAAATAATAGCATGTTTCCCCCCCAAGGGTTTGTAAAACAATTAAGTAATGGAAAGTGCGGCTATGAACTCACCGTGAGTTGGATGATGTATAATGAGAATGATGGATATGCCGTGAGAACATCTACGAGCAACCTAGAATAATTGTTGCAACTTAGGTTTTGAGTAATGTCTAAGAATATGAAGAATTGCCTATATATGTCTTGCATTTAGTCCATGATGTGGTACAAAATATAGTGTAAGTCTTTGAAAAGAAATGTTTGATGAAACGTGTATAGTTTATATATCGTTTACTACCGTTCGGGCCGACATAACTCAGAAGTCATGTTGTAAACGTTCGAGGAGACAGGACACTTTAATTCATAAATCCACAACTCATCTCGACGGCTTACTTCATGAACTCCTCACATGAGGCTCCTACTATTGTAGTATTTGATAATATATATATATATATATATATATATATATATATATATATATATATATATATATATAAGTATTGATCCGAAAAGTTACATGTCTAATATTTGAATAAACTTAGGAAAGTTTATTTTTACATGAAGATTGTTATTAGGGTGAGTTTCTTATATCTTGTATGACAATTACTTGTAAGATCTCATGGTTCTTTTAATGGAGTAGTTCCAAATTGTATGTTTAAGTTATCGCCAACTCTTTAGCTCATGTTTCGCTTATGTGAGTTTATATGGTCATTTTGTCATGGCCCTGCCATGACATTTGGTCATTGTTCCATGGTCTTGAGACTCAACCTTGGCTCTAGCCATGGTTGTGGTTTTGAATCTAGGTCATTAGACCTCTTGTTCTTTTTAAACAATAACAATTATATAGTGACTTATATATATAAAATAGCTGTTAAGAAACTGAAGAAAATCTCATTCCTTATTGGTTTTCTGGAGACGTGCTCCTGAGTTTTTGAAGAAAACGTGATTCTGGACAACTTTCCTGCATTAACTTTTTCGTGAAACGGACCAGAAGGGCCTCTTTTTGCGTGTTTTATGTTCTGTCACATAAAGTATTTAGGCAGTTTTGCCGCAAAGTTTTGGTAACTTCAAATGGTCATAACTTTTGACTCGTGTACTCGTTTTAGGTGGTTCAAATTGCTATGGTTTCCTTGTTAGGTCCTCTACTACAATATTTAATGGTCTAATATCATAATTTTACCATTTTGATTAGATTTTACCAAGAAAGCCACTAGTTTACTTGTTTTTATAACTTAACTTAATAATCATTTACAATAACTTGTTTTACTCATTTTTATACATCATGGAGATGATCAAAAAACAAAATATAGCATGAATGATATGTAAATAACATGATTATGATATTTAACAAGTAGTATGTTAGGGTTTTGCTTACAACTTTTAGCTTTCAATTAATAAAGGAAGTTAACATGTAAGGTAAGGACTTTGATAGACTTAAGCTTCACCCTACTTCACTTCATGCAATCTTTCTACACTTGTATTCTTGAAAGAGAGATGATGAAAGTTGAGGTGACTTGAGTAGATTCAAACTCAAGAGAAATCACCAAAGTTTCTAGGGTTTGGAAATAGTTTGATGAATCAAAACCAAACTAGAGTTTATGTGTTGTTATGCTCTTGATCTCTTGGATAATACTTGGAGTGAATTAGCTAAGGAGATGGTGTTTGCGTGTGTGTTGTGTGGCGTACAAAGAAAGGAGGGGAGGGTTATATAGTAGCTTGAGGAGGTTACATGGAAGACTTAGTCAAAACTTGGTGAACAAGTTCAACACTTGTTAACATCTAAGAGTACTTAGCATGAGATCAAGCCACATGGTTATGACTCCCGCCCCCCCTATGGCGGTTTGCATGTGATAAGGAGGGATGACTTGGTCTTTGATGATATTATCCAACTTATGTAGTTAGTTTTGACTCCGGGAAATGCTAACTGTAAATGATTAAGCCTCAAAACGTAAAACTGGGTATTGTAAAAATGTGGAACTTGAAAGTATGGTTAAACATATGATTATACTCCATAATAAAATATAAAATGAGTTGTCGGTTCCATTGGGGTGCTAAAACCCTGCTAAAACTGGAAACACGGGTCTAAAACGCGTAATACGTAAAACGTACGAATATTGTGTAAAATTGAGAAAAGTAAAATGTAACTTTTCTAATAGGATAAAAATGATTTAAAATGACTTATAATGTCTAGACTGGGCTCAGTCTAGTGTCGGTTGGTATTAAATGTCTTTTAGATATAAAACCATAAGCGTAAAAATCAAGGAATGATTTATAAAATCAAGGAATGATTTTTGGTCAAAGGAGGAGGGAAAAATATGTTGACTTTTTCCAAAAATGTGAAAACTCAAATTGCCTTAGAAACGCGGTGCAGGTATAGGCTAAGGTTACGGCTAAGTAAAAGTGCTTAAAAACGAAAATTCCTGTTTCTCACGGCCGAGGTTTATTTGGTCATATTTTTCTCAGTCATGATTAATTCTCAAATAAATCATGAGTGTATCAAACATTTTTCTGATGCGGGGAAAATTAATGCGGTCGAGTTTCGTTGTGCGTAGAATTTTTGAATGACATTTTACCCTAAAATGTGTAGTTCCTTAATAACTTTCGCGAAAATGATCTGATGAGTGTCAAACTTTTATTTTTCCATGAAAATGATTTATCATACGAGAATATGAAATAAAAATCAAATTTCGGAAAAAAAGTGAATAGTAAAAGTGAATAGTAAATTTTTTTTGGGAATAGTAATTAACCTGAAAATGTGAATTATTACATCTTGACTGCTTCTAAGTGATTTTTGGTAGGCTTGGATTGATAACGGGCACACATACAAACTGCAAATAGAAGGTATGGCCTGCTTGCTGTGAGGTACATGAGAGATCCAATCATGCTTCTGTATTTGGTCTGATCAACAGATAAGCCTGCTAGATCATCATCAAGTTCGGATCTTTCAACCATTGGTGTCTCAACTGTGTCACTTGAATCAAAACCAAACTTCTTCAAAATGTCACTAGCATATTTGGCTTGATTAATGAAGATGCCGCTTGGATTTTGTGAGATTTGTAACCCCAAGATGAAAGACATTTGTCCCATCATAGACATTTGATACTTGGAACTCATTTCCTTTGCCAATCGATCAAATTCATTGTAGTTGGATGATGCAAAGATGATAGCATCTACATAAATTTGAACGTGGAGCAGATTGTTTCCAGTCTTCCTAGTAAACAAGGTAGGATCAACAACACCCTTGGTAAATCGGTTTGCAAGAAGAAATTTGGACAAAGTGTCGTACCAAGCTCTAGGAGCTTGTTTTAGACCATAAAGCGCCTTCTTCAAACGATACACATGATTTGGTCATTCAGGGTCCACGAAGCCTTCAGGCTGTGTGACATAGACCACTTCTTTCAAATCTCTATTCAGGAAAACAGTCTTAACATCCATCTGATATACAATCATGTTACTGCTAGCAGCATTGGCAAGGAAGATTCTAATGGCCTCGATATGAGCAACAGGTGCAAATGATTCTTCAAAGTCAATACCCTCTTGTTGACTGTAACCTTTAGCAACTAACTGTGCCTTGTTTTTCAAGACGTCACCATGCTCATCAAGTTTTACTTTGAAGATACACTTGAGAGCAATGATCATTGCGCATTCTGGTGGTGGCACCAATTCCCATACATCAAGTCGATCAAACTCATGGATTTCTTCTTGCATTGCTGTGAACCAAATTTCTTTAGATAGAGCATCCTTGAAATCTTTCGGTTCGGTTTTAGCTAGAATGGAATTGAAGAAGCACCACAAGGCATCAGTAGCAAGTTGTTTTGTGGTGGACACCGGTCGTGAGGGGTTTCCTATGATGTTGTCAATAGGGTGGTCATTGGTGCATTTTCTGAGATGTTCATGGGGTTGAGGGTAGTGAACCGAGATAGCAGTGTTGGATTCTCTTGAGGATGATGCTTCGTTGGAGGATTCAGGAGCGAACACATTTTCAAATGGTTCATCTTCAGGTGGAGCAAAAGGATTAACTTCACATGAGTTATCAGCTATCGTTCCTTGATGTTCAGAAGATGATTGTACATTTGAAGCATGTTGAGAGTTGCTACATTCTGGAGCATCCAGATCTAGAGAGATGCAAGTGGATGGACCATTAGTGGCATGAGGGGCATCTACAGCCATATTATTCGGATCCGCAGCCTGCCGTTCAGGTTCGTGAGGTTACTGTGACTCGAAGTACTCATCAAACATAGGGTTAAATAACTTCTTCAATTCTTCACAAGTGGGAGGAACATAAGGAGTGACCGGGTTGGTATTCTGTATAGGTCCTGAACTAATTGGTCCATGAGATAAAAGATTTGGCGAGGGTCCAGAACTGGTGTGTCCTGAAGCCGTATGCTCTGTCAGCTCATCAAACATGACATGGATTGTTTCCATGATTCGTCGGGTTCTTTTGTTGTAGATTCGGTACCCCTTTCGATCTGGCGCATATCCAACAAATACCCCAATGTCAACCTTAGCCTTGAGCTTCCCTAAGTCTTTACTATCGTTAGTTGGATAGCACAGGGCTCTAAACACACGAAGGAATGAGAGATCAGGCTTTTTTAGATGCACCAGCTCATAAGGTGTCTTGTTGTGGAGAGGATGAATCAACGACCGATTTTGAGTGTAACATGCAGTAGCAATAGCTTCAACCCATAGGAATATTGGTGTTTTAAAGAATATCAGCATAGTACGAGCAACTTCAACTAGGGTACGATTCCGTCTTTCAACAACTCCATTTTGTTGAGGTGTTCGAGGAATATTCTTTTGATGACTGATGCCGATACTTTCATAAAATTGAGTGAGTTGTTGGTTGACAAACTCAGTTCCATTGTCAGTGCGAATGATTCTAACGGTCTTATTAAGCCTTACTTGCAGTTGTTTGATGATTTTGATGATGATTTCGGGAGTTTCATCCTTGGATCTTAAAAACTTCACCCATGTAAATCGTGAGTAATCATCCACAATTACAAGAATATATCTTTTACCATTGAAGCTCTGCACTCTCATGGGTCCGCATAGATCCATGTGAAGGGTATGGAGGACTTCAGTGTTGGAGTTGGCGGGTTTCGGTTTGTGAATGTCCTTCTTGCTTTTACCCAATTGACATGCTGAGCAAAGATGGTCTTTTTCATACTTCAATCTGGGCATGACTCAAACAAGATCTTTGCGAGAAAGTTCATTAATGGTGCCAAAGTTCAAGTGGTTCAAACGACGGTGCCATAACCACGATTTGTTCTTAGAGGCCTTAGAGAGCAAGCTAATAGGAGAAGACCACATCATGTCTTCGATAGAGATAGTATACAAATTATCCCACTGCTTCCTTTAAGAAGATCAATTCCATCCAATTCTCTAACAAAACATGTGTGCTTTCTGAAGGCCACTTCAAGATCGGAGTCACAAAATTGTCCAACAGAGAGTAGATTATGCCCAAGTCCTTCCACATAGTAGACTCTAGAAATCACACTGTCATCGAACACATAATCACCATACCCCATAATGGCTCCAAAATGGTCGTTTTAGAATTTGACAGTCCCGATAAACTTTTTCATAAAATTTCTAAGCCGAGAACGATCCCCAGTCATATGTTTTGAGCAGCCTGAGTCCAAATACCACAGGATGATTTGTACGACCTGCATTTGAAACCAGACAGATATGGATAACTGAAAAACATGGACCCCAAGTGTAATTGGGATCCAATTGGTTAGCACAAGCATACTTAAGAGAAGCAGGATTAGTATTTACAATGGCTTTCTCAGAGGAAATGATACTAGTGGGTGCTACTGACTTATCATCAAGGCATTGAGTTACTAACGGGAATTTTCTACCAGTTGTCTTCCATTTCTTAACCGCTAAATATTTAGGATCGGGTATTCTTGTTAGTGGACACTAGCTTCCTAAAGTGAATTTTATTCCAGTAGATTTCCACTGATATCCTACATTGGCAAACATCTTTCCTGTAGCTTTCCAAGTAGGTTTTCCAGTTTATGTGTCTTAGCAAACTTAACTGAGGATTTATAAGAAGATTTCAAAAATGACACAACACAATCATCATGATTACCAGAAATTAAACAACCATTACAAGTCTTACAAGTAGCATTAGAATTCGAATTAATTACAGTACGCTTAACGCAAATACTAGAATCAACACGATTCTTTTCACTCAGATCAATCTTATTGTTCCTAAGGTGGTCTTCTACTTTCTTCCCTTGAGCACTCTTAGCTGGGGAAGTCCTATCATTCATTTTATTGCCTTTAGGCTTTGACCCGCTAGCTTTAGTGTCATTGCTTACTCCTGTAGAATTGACGATGGAAACATTAGATTGTTGCATAGTTGTTTGCTTTCTAGGTGGTGATGTGCTATGATCAGAACTAGCCAACTATATATATCAAAGGTAACATGCTTTTTTCAAACTCTTAGATGAGGATGTGTACTTTCTATCTTGCATGTTGAGAATCTTGGGGCATGTACCTATGGCATATTCTAACAATTCTTGTGACCGTTTAGTGGGAAAACTAATGTCTGATTGATACGTGGGAATTGCGCCCTCGCAACAGGTTTTACCTCTCAAGGGATCTCGAGAAGCTTACAACCCCCACCAGGCAGTGTACCTGATCGTTGTAGTATAGTATAGTGACAAGTACCGGGGGATTGATCGTTCAACTCAGGAATAGTGTCGCTAGGATTAGAAAGCCTACTAAACTAGGTCTAGAGGTAAGGGATGATTCTTTTTGTATTTTTATATTTTTTAGAAAACAAGTAAAATTTTGGGTTTTGAAGGAGTGGGCGGAATTAGTTGCTAGCCAACTAACCCAATTAACTACAGATGCAATAGAAATAAAATAAAAGAAATGAAAATAAAGCTATTATGCTAATTGGTGGACACAATAATGAGTAAAGTTGTGTTTACTTAGATTTCATTACTCCCTAGATATCTTTTATAGGTTGATTAGCTTGTTACAATTGCATGGATGATGGTTCATATTCCTTAATACTGGTCGTAGGGCCGTGTACAATATTCCCTAACTCTATAAGATCCTACTTCACTCCTATGTCGAGCCATTAGAAGCTCATAACATGGGATCATTAGAATTCTCTTATGCATTAAATACAACCAAAAATCGTAGTACACCTCCGATCATGTTTCTTAAGACGTTCAAGCAAGTTACCAATGGAAGTCTGCCAGTTTTCTTAAGCCTAACATCGAATACAATCATCCGTAACAATTATAAACAAACAATCATCCCATAATTAACATCTAGGTTTCACTACATCTAAGCAAACACAATAAAGATCTAGCCTAGCATGTTAAAGATAAGACAAGCATAAGATATAATCACACAACATGTAGACATATTGAATGATTTGAATGAATACTTATCTTCAATTGAACATGGTAGAATCAAGGGGTTGAAACCCTTGAAAAGCTGTTAAAATTCGTCTAGGATTTATGCCCTATATTCCCACACAAAGTTCCACACTCATGAATGAAAATTGGAAAACTATATATAGATTTTACACCTTGACGGCGTCACGTTATAGCTTGTGACGCCATCAACTCGCCGCCATGATAAAAATCGTATTGCCTAGATCCACTTCTGACGCCGTCATGTAGAAAATCACTCTGGCCCATCACGTATATTTGGACCCTGACGGCCTTGGTGACGCCGTCAGGCCAATAAGCTTGAAAACTTTCTGGGCCGTCATGATATATGATGCGTAGGGATTGCACCAGGCTTTACCCCTCGAGGGATCTCGAGAAGCTTACAACCCCCACCAGGCAGTGTACCTGATCGATGTAGTATAGTATAATGACAAGTACCGGGGGATTAATCGTTCAGCTAAGAATAGTGTCGCTAGGATTAGAAAACCTAAAGACTAGGTCTAGAGATGAGGGATGATTCTTTTTGTATTTTTTTTATTTTTTTTAGAAAGCAAATTAAAATCTCGGATTTGAAGGAGTTGCGCGGAATTAGTTGCTAGTCAACTAACCCAAAACTAAGATGCAATCAAAATAAAGTACTAAAATGAAAATAAAACTATATTATACTAAAGTTGTGAGCAATATATGGGAGAAATGTGTTTACTTAGATTTCACTAGTCGCTAGATATCTTTTACACGTTAATTACTTGTTATAGTTGTGTGGATGACGGATTGTATTCCTTAATACCATTCATGGGGTGGCGTACTTACTTCCCCAATCCTATGAGTGCCTACTTCACTCCTATGTCGAGCCGGCTAAGAAGCTCCTAACATGGGATCATTAGAATTTACTCATGCATTAAATACAACCAATAAAACCTAATACACATCGGTTCATGTTTCCTAAGACGTTCAAGCATGTTACCAAATGGAGATCTGCCAGTTTTCTTAAGCCTAACATTGAAATCATTCATCCAATACAACCATAAACAAGTAATCAACACATAATTAACATCTAGGTTTCATTAGATCTAAGTAAACACAAGATAGATCTAGCCTAGCATGTTGAAATCAAGACAAGCATAAGATATAGACAACCATCACATAGACACATTGATTGAATTAAGAGAAGACTTATCTCAATAGCACATGAAAGGATTCAAGGGTTGAAAACCCTTGAATATACTGTAAAATTCGTACAAAGTTCGGCCTAGGGTTTCTCCACACACGTTCCTCTCTATGAATGAAAATTAGAAAAATATATATACAGATTTTAGAAGGTGACGTCATCAAGAACAAATGTCTGACGCCGTCATCTCGCCGCCAAATAATTCCTCGGACTGCCTAGATCTGGGTCTGACACCGTCATGTGTACACCTTATGCAGGCCGTCATGAAATTAACTCTTGACGCTCTTGATGTGACGCCTTCAGGTTTCTTCTGGGTCGTCATGGACTTTACTCTTGATGCCATCAAATATCTCCTCTTGATTCCGTCATACACTGTTTCCAGCATGAAAAATTAAGTCTTTGGCGTTTTCTTCACTTTTATGCTCCAAAAACGTCCAAATTGCTTCCTTTTCCAGATTTCTCTCCCAAAGTACCTAAAATCACAAAAGGAACGATTTAGGGCAATATTTGATCAAATAAATTCAATTCCGGACTTACCCCCTAAAAGTGGTTCATTTTTCGCCTCATTATATACCCTTACACTTGAGATTTGATTGTCCTCAAGCAAATGCGCTTTTATTCTAGTCAAAATTCAAGTTAGGGGTCATTAACACTAATATAAAAGTAATTACAACAAATAATCATTCCACTAAAGACCAAAGACAAGCACGGAGGTCATATACTAGCACCTCACAAATAGTGTTTAGATACTCACATCTCTCGGGTGTAATAAAGTATAAATTACAATATGGAAACGGAAGATATCTCTCACTACCTGTCATAGCAAAATAGATTACCATAGGCTTGGCAAAGGATCAAACCTCCACCACATGGCGTAAGCACCTACGATTAACTATCAAAGAGGTCTTTTAAAAGGTTGTAACGTTAGGTGTAGGGATATTGAATACACGGTTTTGTTGGATATAGGCAGTCTTTACTGGTGGCGAGTTAACAATCTTCGTTAATTACATGTACAATATGGCGTTGCTAAGCCAAGACTAGACTCGACTTAAGCTAATAAATGAAAAATAACAAAAACATAAAATAAACATAGAATGAAAAGGGATGGTAGTCCGTATGTTTTTTCTCTTTTCTCCTTTTCTATTTTTTTTTTCTTTTTCTTGATTTTTTCGATTCTTTTTTTTTTCTTTTTTATTTTTTTATTTTTTTATTTTTTTTTGCATACACACTTACCCTACCATCCAATATAATACATCACAGGGAATGAAAATCCCCCTTACACTTGAATTTTTACATACTTTACAATAAACTAATCTAATGACTCGAATTAAGAAAATCAAAACACTTGGAGTACTTTTAAGATTAACGCACGTACGGGGGTAATAAATGATGTTCTTCCCCATTACTCCATAAAATAAGTACTTTACCCATGAGTCCCAATCGTCCCAAAACAATATGTACAAGGATATGACTCGACTTAGCAACCATGTAATCAATTAGATAATTAACTTAGGGTTTAACAAATAACAATAATGCACTAAAAATGAGTGCATACACGGAAGGCTAATGCCTCTTATCATGTAGTAAATCCTACTACACGAATGTAGTCTCACTAGCAGTCTTGGGATGCATCACTAACGCAAGTTCTAGAATCTAAATGCTACTGGTACACTCATAAGCACTAATAGTAAATGCTTTTCCTATCAAATCTAAAGGCGAACCTCACATATTTGGGTGGGAAATTTTTCTGAATGGTACGGTTATGTGCTAGTCATACAATCTCATATCCATGAGACGCTTGCTATGGCTAAAGTTTCACTCCTGAATGTTGTAAAAAAAATTTAAATTTGGCGCTAAAATTGAACTAACAAGTATTTTTCATAGTTTTATTACACATCTACTATCAAACAAACAAACTCAAGCGTAAGTGTATCTGTAAGGTATCATCATTTTACCCTCCCCTTACACTTAAAATGAACATTGTCCCCAATGTTCAAGTAAAGAATGTAAAAGTGAAATAAGTAAAAAGAATGAAATCAAATACTCCCCTGATTCGCTCGGTATGGATAATAAGGTGGCCAGGTTAAATCTTCCTCCAGGAAAATGAACAATCAAAGCTTCCCTTCCAGAATAATAATCATCTTCTTGTCATACATAACCTGTAAATCCTGAGAAAACAGACAAGACAACCTCGCATAAAATCGGCGGCGATCTACATATGTTACTAAATCCGAGAAAACAAAATAAGATATAATGCTTGTGGAATAAAGTTTGCAGATTTCCAGGAGATTATAAAACTTAATAATTCAACAAAAATTTTAAGACTCCGTTAGAAAAACAAAACTGGTAAAATTTCCAGATATTTACACATGACGCCGTCAAGAGTAAACTCATGACGCCGTCACAAGTGACCTGCCGAAATTCTTATGTTAATTTTCTGGAAAATTTCTGGAAAAACTTGGTCCTACTTCCTGGAAAATACTGCAAAACTTCATTATGACTCGATACAAGCATTTGACTCTAACAAATACGAATATACATGTTCATTTTATATTGTGGAGAATCATGATCGGTTTGTTTCTTAAAAAAATATTTGGGGTTTCCCCTTACACTTATCTTTTGCAAAAATACCTTTTGGTGAAGTTAAGACTAGGCTAAACAACAAAGTAAAGTATTTCCACTATTTAGTTTAGAAACATGATCAACCAATAATGAAAATAAAGCATGCATACGGAAGAAAATAACAAACAAATAAAAATAAAAATCACACAAAACATGGGTTGCCTCCCAAGAAGCGCTTTTCTTTATTTACGAGTCTTGTAGCTAGACTCAAGGTCATGGGTTACTACGTGACCTCATCATTGGTTTCACTCTCAAGGTCATCTTCTAAGCCAGTTTTGTACTCCAGACCTAATTGCAAGCATTCTTTGTAGAAACCAAGCATCCTATTCTTCACATACTCTACTCCTCTACGTCTATCCTCATCATTCCTATAATAGGCTGCTTGCTTGTGTTTCTTTTCTATATTAGAAAGGAGGCGGTATTGCTGAATCTTGTAGGGCATTTGGTAGGCAATCTCATCATTCTCTTCCTTGAATCTAACTATCCCTAAAGTCGGATCATAACTCATCCTAGTGGCCTCAACAAATGGTTTTCCGAATATTATTTGGCTTAGGCAATCATCTATCACCGGAAGAGTGTCTTCCACTATCATAAAATCGATCTCATAAGTGAAATTACCTATAATCACATGCAATCCCTTCACTCTTCCTACAAAATTACTTATCAAATTCTTATTGGGCATCATCCTATAATCAAGTTATTTCTTCATCACCCAATTGTAATAAGTCCTAGTCATGATGTTTACAGGGGATCTAGGATCGATGTAAGCTTTCCATATATGCATATGCCCGATGTTGCATGGTATGTTGATTTTAGAGGGGTCTCCCATTTTGATAAGGGGTGTGCCAAGGATATATGGTCTCTCGGGGCCATCGAATAAATCCTTATGGTATTCCCGTTCTTCCTTGGTGGGCAACTTATCAAAGTGCTTTTCGATAGTCTCTACCTCCTGTAATTCCTCTCCCCTATTAACCTCAACTTCCCTACTTTCATCCCTAGTCTCGGTTTCTACTCCAACTTCATCCTTGTCACTTTATTCTATCTCTTTATCAATTGGCTTAATGGTGACAACATTGACAAAGTGGACATGTTTGGATGATGAGGGGTCCTTAATTTGGATTCCGTTATTGGCATCCCTAGTGTCCTTCCTAGGTGTGGTTAACGCTTGGTTGTTAAGGGCTTTCAACAAGTTGTCTATCTTGTTGGTCATCTCCGTTTATTGTTGGTTGAATTCGGTTTCAAACCTAGCTATGCGAGCTTCTTGAGATGCCATAAACTTAGACATCAATCCTTCAAGATTGTTGGTACTACCATAGTTGTTAGAAGGATTGTTATTGAAAGGACGGTTGGAGGGTGGAGTGTTTGGTTGGTAACGATTAGGCGGACTGGAAAAATTGGCTTGATTTTGTTTCCACCTAAGGTTTGGGTAATTTTTCCAAGAGGGGTTGTATGAATCACCGTAAGGGTTCGGCTCGGGTTTGAAAGTGTACCACTTATCTCCCGCTTCGTCGGTACGCGAGGATGCGTAGTCCGCAAAAGCTATTACGGGGAGTTCCACACAATCACGAGTGTCATGGGGACCACTACATAATTCGCATGAAGAAGTGATTTTGTTCACTTGGCTTGAAGGCTTAGGAGCTTCGTAAGATTTCATGAGAAACTTGACTTGGTCCTCAAGTTCCATGATCCTACGGTCGGGAGTGCTAGAGTTGTTCGAAGGCAAAGATATTGCCTTGACCGTTTTGTTCAAATCACGGGGATCATTCCAACTCTCGTTGTCATAGAGAGCAAGATCTTCTATGAGTTCCCATGATTGTTCCGCACTTAGATCACGTAGCTTACCACCGGCCAATTGGTCAATGGCTCGCCTCGTGGAGAGATCGATATGGTCATAAAAGATTTGGAGTTGGAGCCAAAGATCTATGCCATGATGAGGGACTTTTCAGAGCAGGTCTTTATATCGAGTCCATGCTTCGTAAAAGGTTTCACCTTGACGTTGTTGGAACATCAAGATGTCATTTCTAAGCTTAGTAGTTCTCCCCGCTGGGAAAAATTGAGCAAGGAAATGAGTGGTGAGATCATCCCATGTGGTGATGGATCCCACGGGTAAATGCTCAAGCCATTGACTAGCTTGATCACGTAGAGAGAATTGGAATAGGCGTAATCGGGTTGTCTCTCTAGTTGCAACAAGTCTATGGAATCTACGATTTTGAGGAAGTCCTTAAGATGTTGATTTGGATTTTCGGAGCGAAGTCCATGGAATGCACATCCGATTTACACCAACCGGATGGTGTCGGATCGCAAGAGGGTCACATTGGCTCCGGTGAGCTCAATGGTGTTTCGGTAGTCTTGGTGGCTAGGTCGGGAATACTCTCCTAAGGTTCGGGGCCTAAGAGGTTCTAGTGGTGGGTTTTGTTGTGGTGGGATGACGGGTTCAAAGATGTTCCCATCGTCCATGATGTCGGGTGGTGAAGAGTTACGAACAAAAACACAAAGAAATAAGATAGACTAAAGAGAACCTAAAAATAAAAATAAAATTCTTACTAGAAAGGAATCTAGCAAGTAGACCTAATAAAAAGAGATTCTAACCTAGATGATAACTATTCCCCAGGCTGCGGCGCCAAAAACTTGATGCCTAGGGATTGCACCAGGCTTTACCCCTCGAGGGATCTCGAGAAGCTTACAACCCCCACCAGGCAGTGTACCTGATCGATGTAGTATAGTATAATGACAAGTACTGGGGGATTGATCGTTCAGCTAGGAATAGTGTCGCTAGGATTAGAAAACCTATAGACTAGGTATAGAGATGAGGGATGATTCTTTTTGTATTTTTTTATTTTTTTAGAAAACAAATTAAAATCTCGGGTTTGAAGGAGTTGGGCGGAATTAGTTGCTAGTCAACTAACTCAACACTAAGATGCAATCAAAATAAAATACAAAAATGAAAATAAAACTATATTATACTAAAGTTGTGAGCAACATATGGGAGAAATGTGTTTACTTAGATTTCACTACTCCCTAGATATCTTTTACACATTAATTACTTGTTATAGTTGCGTCGATGACGGATTGTATTCCTTAATACCATTTATGGGGTGGCGTACTTACTTCCCCAATCCTATGAGTGCCTACTTCACTCTTATGTCGAGCCGGCTAAGAAGCTCCTAACATGGGATCATTAGAATTTACTCATGCATTAAATACAATCAATAAAACCTAGTACACATTGGTTCATGTTTCCTAAGATGTTCAAGCATGTTACCAAATAGAGATCTGCCAGTTTTCTTATGCCTAACATTGAAATCATTCATCCAATACAACCATAAACATGTAATCAACACATAATTAACATCTAGGTTTCATTAGATCTAAGCAAACACAAGATAGATCTAGCTTAGCATGTTGAAATCAAGACAAGCATAAGATATAGACAACCAACACATAGACATATTGATTGAATTAAGAGAAGACTTATCTCAATAGCACATGAAAGGATTCAAGGGTTGAAAACCCTTGAATATACTGTAAAATTCTTACAAAGTTCGGCCTTAGGGTTTCTCCACACACGTTCCTCTCTATGAATGAAAATTATAAAACTATATATAGATTTTAAAAGGTGACGGCGTCAAGAACAAATGTCTGACGCCGTCATCTCGCCGCCAAATAATTCCTCGGACTGCCTAGATCTGGGTCTGACGCCGTCATGTGTACACCTTATGCAGGCCGTCATGAAATTAACTCTTGACGCTCTTGATGTGACGCCTTCAGGTTTCTTCTGAGTCATCATGGACTTTACTCTTGACGCCATCAAATATTTCCTCTTGACACCGTCATACACTGTTTCCAGCATGGAAAATTAAGTCTTTGGCGTTTTCTTCACTTTTATGCTCCAAAAACGTCCGAATTGCTTCCTTTTCCAGATTTCTCTCCCAAAGTACCTAAAATCACATAAGGAACGATTTTGGGCAATATTTGATCAATTAAATTCAATTCCGGGCTTAAATGACCCCCTAAAAGTGGTTCATTTTTTGCCTCATCAATATAAGTTCCATATTTACCTCCTTCGTAACTCTTGACGCCGTCACTTGTAGAACCTTGATGTCGTCACGTACTGTTCCCAGCAAGGAAATTGAGACTTTGCCATTTTCTTCACTTTTATGCACCAAAAACATCCAAAATGCTTCCTTTTCCAGATTTCTCTCCAAAAGTATCTAAAATGACAAAAGGAACGATTTAGGGCAATATTTGATCAAATAATCTCGAATTCGGGCTTAAATGACCCATTAAAAGAGGTACACTTTTCGCCTCATCAAATACCCTTACACTTGAGATTTGCTTGTCCTCAAGCAAATGCGCTTTTATTCTAATAAAAATACAAGTTATTGGTCATTTAACACTAATATAAAAGTAATTACAACGAATAATGATTCCACTAAAAACCAAAAGCAAGCACGGAGGTCATACACTTGCACCTCACAAATAGAGTTTAGATACTCACATCTTTCGGGTGTAATAAAGTATATATCACAATATGGAAATGGAAAACATCTCTCACTACCTGTCATAGCAAATAGATTACCATAGACTTGGGAAAGGATCAAACCTCCACCACTTGGATTAAGCACCTAGTATAAACTATCAAAGAGGTCTTTTAGTGGGTTATAACGTTAAGTGTAGGGATATGGAAAACACGGTTTTGTTGGATAAAGGCAATATTTACTGGTGGCGAGTTAATCATCTTGATTAATTACTTGTACAATATGGCTTTGCTAAGCCAAGACTCGACTCGACTTAAGCTAATAAATCAAAAATAACAAAAACATAAAACAAACATAGAATAAACGGGATGGTAGTCCGTATGTTTTTTCTCTTTTCTTTTTTCTATTTTTTTTCTTTTTCTTAATTTTTTCGATTTATTTTTATTTTTATTTTTATTTTTTTTGCATACACTTTCACCCTACCATCTAAAATAATACATCATAGGGAATGTACATTCCCCTTACACTTGAATTTTTACATACTTTACACTAAAATACTATAATGACTCGAATCAAGATAATCAAAACACTTGGAGTACTTTTTAAGATTAATGCACAAGTGGGGGTAATATATGATGTTCTTCCCCATTACTTCATAACACAAGTACTTTACCCATGAGTCCCAATCGTCCCAAAACAATATGTACAAGATAAGACTCAACTTAGCAACCATGTAATCAATTAGATAATTAACTAAGGGTTAGAACAAATAACAATAATGCACTAAAGATGAGTGCATACACGGAAAGCTAAGGCAATTTGGGTGTACATTTAGGTGGGTTGTAACAAATTCTTCCTTTAAGTAAGATGCTTTAAGTTAGAAACGAAAAGATAGGCTCGGAGGGGTGTACTAGGGGTTTCGTGCACTAAAAATGAGTAAAAGGCTAAGGTGTAGGAAACTTAATTGACTTTACTAGTCAAGTGATATGACTTAAATGGTCAAGTAATTATGATACGGGTTTAACACAAGGGTGATCCTAATACCTCTTATCATGTAGTAAATCCTACTACACGAATGTAGTCTTACTAGTGGTCTCGGAATGCGTCACTAACGCAAGTTCTAGAATCTAAATGCTATCGGTACACTCATAAGCACTAATAATGAATGCTTTTCCTATCAAATCTAAAGGCGAACCTCACATATTTGGGTGGAAAATTTTTCTGAATGGTACGGTTTTGTGCTAGTCATACGACTCCTATCCATGAGACGCTTGTTAAAGCTAAAGTTTCACTCCTAAATGTTGTAAAAAAATTTAAATTTGGCGCTAAAATTACACTAACAAGTATTTCTCTTAGTTTTGTTACACACCTACCATCAAACAAACAAACTCAAGTGCAATAGTATCATATAAGGTATCATCATTTACCCCCCCCCCCCCCCTTTACACTTAGGATGAACATTGTCCCCAATGTTCAATTAAAGGATGCAAAAGTAAAATAGGTAAAAGAATGAAAACAAATACTCCCCTGATTCATTCGATGTGTCATATATAACCAGTTAAACCTGAGAAAACAATCAAGGCAACCTCCCATAAAATCGGCGGCAATCTATATATACTAACAAATCCTAGAAAGCAATTTAAGATATAATGCTTGTGGAATGAATGTTTGCAGATTTCCTGGAGTTTATAAAACTAAAGAATTAACAAAAATGTTTAAGACTCCGTTAGAAAAACAAAACTCGCAAAATTTCCCGAATTTTACACGTGACGTCTTCAGGGGTTAAATCCTGACGCCGTCAGAAGTGTCATGCAGAAATCTTTATGTTAAGTTTCCGGAAAATTTCTGGAAAAACTTATGTCCTACTTCCTGGAAAATCCTGCAAAACATCATTATGACTCGATACAAGCATTTGACTCTAACAATTACTAATATACATGCTCATTTAATATTGTGGCGAATCATGATCATTTTTGTTCTTATAAACAAATTTGGGGTTTCCCCTTACACTTAGCTTTTGCAAAATACCTTTATATGAAGTTAAGACGAAGTTAAACAACAAAATAAAGCATTTTCAAAATTTAGTTTGAAACATGAGCTACCAACAATAAAAATAAAAATAAAACATGCATAAGGAAACAAATAACAATCAAACAATTAAAAATCAAACAAATAAAAACACACAAAACATGGGTTGCCTCCCAAGAAGTGCTTTTCTTTATTTACGAGTCTTGTAGCTAGACTCAAGGTCATGGGCAATCCTATATGTGTGAGCTCCTAGTCGAGGTCATCTTTGGGATCAAACTTGGGTTTCAACTTCCTATCGGTTTTCTTGGTACGGTATGACTTATCAAACTTTTCTCCATCCGGATCATATAAAATCATCTTCATATGCCATGATCTGTCACCTTCCTTAGGTGGCTTGTCCCAATTCTATTTACGCTTATCCCCTTCCCTTTTCCACTTGTTCATCTCTAGGTTGATAGGCATTACGCTTAAGAACTCAATCATTTTCCTAAAGAATAGGGGATCCTCAAAAGGGTCTAGTTCCGCATCTCTAGCTATGAGTTGTTCCACCGAATGTGCTTTATCGATGAAATCTTTTTCTAGATAGAATGGGCGTTGAGGTCCAATAAAGTTCCTTTCTATCCAAGTTACATATCTAGATGGTCTCCTATTCATCTCTACCCAATGTGGTGTCGGTTCGTCCTTACAATTGTATCTATGCTTCTTAACATCATAAACCGACCAAGTCTCACCATCTCCTACCACTATCTTAGACTCCTTACAATCTTTCATGGCACTAGCGGTTGCTAAAAATCCTCTTCCTAATAACAATGGGCATGTAGTATCACTAATCATATCTAGGACGTGAAAATCCACTAAAATAGTTAATTTTCCTACGTGAACAACTACATCCTTGATCATTCCAACCGGGTGGGCAATACTTGCATCTGCTAGACCAATTAGTACTTCCGTTTCCTCTAACTTTCCTAGATTAAGAGTGGTAAAAAGAGACAAGGGAATCATGTTGAGGCTTGATCCTAAGTCGGCTAGTGTGTCGAAATCTTCGGATCTTCCTATCTTACAAGGCAAAACAAATATACCTGGATCATCAAGCTTCTTAGGCAACTTGTTTTGAACGAAGGCGGTCCTATTTTTACCCAATTTAAGCTTCTCATAATTCTCTAGGAGGGCACTATAGTAGGGAGCACGGGCTAAGACATCAATGACGGGGCGCTCAAGGTGGAGCTCCTTGAATTCATCATCAAGGTCTTGTGTAGGAGGTGTTTCAACTATGTTATTGACCAGTTTAATATCATATGTTTTATTCAATTGGTCCTTTTGAAGAATTTGGGTTTGCTTGAAACACGTGCTCATTGCTTTGACCGAATAGTATTGTGGACAAGAAGTAGGTGACGAAACTGATGATATGGCATTAACGTTTAGTTTCGGCTTCTTGACCGTGTCACTTGGGAGTGCTCCCATTTCTCGGTCATTGAGAACTTTCAACAATGTGTTTATTTTATTGGTCATCTCACTTTGCTTTTGTTTGAAATCGGCTTCAAACTTAGATATGCGAGCTTCTTGACATGCGATAAACTTGGATATCAACCCTTCAAGATTATTGGTACTACCATAGTTATTGGAAGGATTGTTGTTGAAAGTACGGTTAGAGGGTGGACTGTTTGGTTGGTAACGATTAGGTGGATTGGAAGAATTGTTTTGGGGCATGTTTTGGTTTTGTTTCCACCTAAGGTTCGGGTGATTTTTCCAAGAAGGGTTGTAGGAATCACCGTAAGGGTTTGGCTCGGGTTTGAAAGTGTACCACTTGTCTCCCGCTTTGTCGGTACGCGAGGATGCGTAATCCGTAAAAGCTTGTCCGAGGAGTTCCATGCAATCACGAGTGTCATGGGGACCACTACATAATTCGCATGAAGAAGTGATTTTGTTTACTTGGCTTGAATGCTTAGGAGCTTTGTAGGAATTCATGAGAAACTTGACTTGGTCCTCAAGTTCCGTGATCCTACGGTCGGGAGTGCTAGAATTGTTCGAAGGAAAAGATATTGCCTTGACCGTTTTGTTCAAATCACGGGGATCATTCCAACATTCGTTGTCATAGAGAGCAAGATCTTCTATGAGTTCCCATGATTCTTCCGCACTTAGATCACGTAGCTTGCTACCGGCCGATTGGTCAATGGTTCGCCTTGTGGAGAGATCGCTATGGTCATAGAAGATTTAGACTTGGAGCCAAAGATTTATGCCATGATGAGGGACTTTTTGGAGTAAGTCCTTGAAATGAGTACATGCTTCATATAAAGTTTCACCTTGACGTTGTTGGAACATCAATATATCATTTCTAAGCTTGTTAGTTCTCCCCGGTGGGAAAAATTGAGCAAGGAAACGAGAAGTGAGATCATCCCATGAGGTGATGGATCCCGCGGGTAAACGTTCAAGCCATTGACTAGCTTAATTACGTAGAGAGAATTGGAATAGACGTAGGTTCGACCCTCTAGTTACAACATCAAGGTCTATGGAATCTACGATTTTAAGGAAATCGTTGAGATGTTGATTCGAATCTTCGGAACGAAGTCCATGGAATGCACATCCGACTTGCACCAACCGGATGGTGTCAGATCGCAAGAGGGACACATTGACTCCTTGGGTAAGCTCAACGGTGTTTCGATAGTATTGGTGGCTCGGACGGGAATACTCTCCTAACATTCGGGGCCTAGGAGGTTGGTTTGCTAATGGTGGTTTTGTGGGTGGTTTTGTGGTGGTGGGTTGATGGGTTTAAAGATGTTACCACCAACCATGATATCGGATGGTAAAGGTCACGAACAAAGAAACGAAGAACTAAGATAGACTAAAGAAAACCTAAAAATAAAAATAAAACCTTAATAGAAACGAATCTAGCAAGTAGACCTAATAAAAAGAAATCCTAAGCTAGACAATAACTATTCCCCGACAGCGGCGCCAAAACCTTGATACGTGGGAATTGCGCCCTCACAATAGGTTTTACCTCTCATGGGATCTCAAGAAGCTTACAACCCCTACCAGGCAGTGTACCTGATCGTTGTAGTATAGTATAGTGACAAGTACCGGGGGATTGATCGTTTAACTCAGGAATAGTGTCGCTAGGATTAGAAAGTCTACTAAGCTAGGTCTAGAGGTGAGGGATGATTCTTTTTGTATTTTTATATTTTTTAGAAAACAAGTAAAATTTCGGGTTTTGAAGGAGTGTGCGGAATTAGTTGCTAGCCAACTAACCCAATTAACTACAGATGCAATCAAAATAAAATAAAAGAAATGAAAATAAAGCTACTATACAAATGTGGTGGAAACAATAATGAGGAAAGTTGTGTTTACTTAGATTTCATTACTCCCTAGATATTTTTTACAGGTTGATTAGCTTGTTACAATTGCATGGATGACGGGTCATATTCCTTAATACTAGTCGTAGGGCCGTGTACAATATTCCCTAACTCTATAAGATCCTACTTCACTCCTATGTTGAGCCGTTAGAAGCTCCTTAAATGGGATCATTAGAATTCTCTTATGCATTAAATACAACCAAAAATCGTAGTACACCTCCAATCATGTTTCTTAAGACGTACAAGCAAGTTACCAATTGGAAGTCTGCCAGTTTTCTTAAGCCTAACATCGAATTCATCATCCACAACAATTATAAACAAACAAACAACAAGAAAACCTAGCCTAGCATGTTAAAGAGAAGACAAGTGTAAGATATAATCAAACAACACATAGACATATTGAATGATTTGAATGAATACTTATCTTCAATTGAACATGGAAGAATCAAGGGGTTGAAACCCTTGAAAAGCTGTTAAAATTCGTCTAGGGTTTTTGCCTTAATATCCCACACAAAGTTACACACACATGAATGAAAATTGGAAAACTATATATAGATTTTACACCTTGACAGCGTCACGTTATAGCTTGTGACACCGTCAACTCGCCGCCATGATAAAAATCGTATTGCCTAGATCCACTTCTGACGCCGTCATGTAGAAAATCACTCTGGGCCGTCACGTGTATTTAGACCCTAATGACCTTGGTGACGCCATCAGGCCAATAAGCTTGAAAACTTTCTGGGCCGTCACGTTATAAGTTCCATATCCACCTCTTGTGTAACTCTTGACGCCGTCACTTGTAGAACCTTGACGCCGTCAGGTACTGTTCCCAGCGAGGAAATTGAGACTTTGCCGTTTTCTTCACTTTTGTGCTCCAAAAACGTCCAAAATACTTCCTTTTCCAGATTTCTCTCCAAAAGTACCTAAAATGACAAAAGGAACGATTTAGGGCAATATTTGATCAAATAATCTTTAATTCGGGCTTAAATGACCCCTTAAAAGCAGTACACTTTTTGCCTCATCACTGATAATGTGTTATCAGAGGGTCTCACCATTCTATCTTCTTCAATGGTCTCACGGGTCATGTCAAGGCAATCCTTAAGATGTCTAAGGTAATCATTATGGACTAACTCATTGTTCCTAAGGGGAAGAGGTATATACACAGCCTCACAAGCATATTTTTTACATTCATAGACCATTGAATTGACATTGTCAATTGAAAGGACCGGCATTTTCCCTTTCACCCTAGTCTTTAGATTCTTAATTTCATTTAGTAAAGAAGTTGTCTTTTCGTTGGTTTTATCACGAGTGATATTAATTGAATCATATAACTCTTTGTAATGTTGTTTTACTTTCGATTTTTTAGCTTGAAAATATTCATTTTCATATTTGAGTTTATTTATCATGTTTTGAAGTTGAAAACTCTGAGAATCTACAGACTGTGGTTTATGGGTGTCAGTTACATCATTCATGGGAGATTTCAATTGGGCAATTTGAGCCCTCAATTTCCTAATCGTGTTGGTGTGAGCTTGAATTTTTTCATCCCTTTTTGCTAATTCAAAATATGTATCAAATTCAAGAGCATCCGAGGATGTCTTGGCCTTTGATATTTTAATCCTTTCTTTTAAATGTCGATATTTTAATTGTAGGTTAAGATTATCAACTTCTAGTTTAGAAAAGAGCTTGTCCATGTTGTCATGATCATCATTTTGAATTTTTTCTTGCAGTTTCAAATTCTCCCCCTCAAGCTCAACAACACGATTTTGGAGAACATTCAAAGCAATATACATTTCATGAAATTGACAAGCATTTAACGTAGAATCTGTAGCAGTGTAGAACACATCTTGAGAAATACATTTAGCAATCAAATTGTCATTCATGATAAGAATATTTTTCATAGCTATCTCACTGTGTTGAAGATCTATTGAACTTAGTTTTCTATTATTTTCCACATTTTTAAACACTTCTTTCATTTCTATCAGTTCAATTTCAAGGGACTGTCGTAAACCCTTAAAGTCTTCTTTGATTAGTTTAAAAAATGGGATAACTTCAGTTAAATAACACTCTTTTGTAAGCTCAAATCCCCTTTCATCCTCAGTAATTCCCGTTGGCGTGATTCTCTTTTTGCATATTTTATCAAAATCAGTGAACATTTGACAGAGGACATATATGCCAATAAGAGTTTTACATTGCGTGGGAAGTGACAACTGAACTAAGTGCATTGGTATATTGGGGGGATACACCGTTGGGGCAGCAAACTTTTGAGGAATCTTGGCCTTAAGTTCATCAGTTTTCATTTTCTCAACATCTAATGGCCAAAATACCTGTTCTGGTGTTAAGTTAGTCTGAGGTGCAAAAACAATCACTCGGTTTTGTTCATAATAATCATGGGTTTAATAATGACACGGTGTTTAATGCACTTGGGATCCTTCATTTTATTATTAAATCTATCTCTATTGGCAGACTCAAGATCATCCATTTCTTTATTAGACCAACTATTTGGGGGGTGGCATGATTAGGTGTAAGCATAACCTTGGCATTATACAGGGCAGGTTGAGAGGCGCTAACGCTCTTAAGGAAGTTCGTTTTAGGCATACCTAAATCCTTATCACTATGCTTATCCCGCAGTTTAATGTGCTTTTGAATCATTTTAGCTGTTTGACTGGTTTGTCCTTGGATGTACAACTTGTTTTCAAGTTTGTTTTTCAACTGCTTAAGATTGGAAAATTCATTTAATAGTTTAGTTTCTTTTTCTTGAAATTCACCTTTTAGAACACTTAAACTCTCTTGAATTTCCTGTTTTTCCGTAACAGCACGGTCAAGTTGATTTTGAACAGATTTTATCGCTTGTTTCAATGCTCTTTCCTTCAAGTTATGTTCAGTTATCTATGCTTGCATTTGCCAATCCTTTTTTTGTTCACGTACGGTTAGCTCAAATTTTGGACATTGTTCATAACACATAACTTGATCCTTAAGAATATCAATCCTAGTGGTCAGAGTGTCATCGGGTGCAACAGCAGTGTATTCATCTAGTTCACGCACATTTTCATCAACAGAGGATGCATCACTTGATACAACAAGGTCGACGTTGTGCTTTACATACTCTTCATATGGGACAATATTGCTATTTCCCATATTAGTAATATCTACTGCTGCAACGTTTGTTTGTTGTACTTTGTTATGAATCCTTTGTTCATGCATCACATCATTGTCACATGTAACAGAAGACATTCCACTAGATACGTCAGAATCAATGTTGTTATCCGAACGTTGCTCAGTTGGAAAAACATTATAGTTCTCCAATTCAACCTCATTTGGTTCTCCAACATTATTTTTTCATATATTGTTGAGGGTCTTTTGTTCATCGTTAATTACACATTCATCATATAATTTCAGTACCTTAGATATGATGGATGATTTGGAGGGACTAGATTGTTGTGATGCAGAGACAGCTGATGATAAATTGGCCATGAAGATGGTCTGAGTAGTGGGTTCATCATCAACGTCTGAGTCAAAGGCATCACAATCATCAGCTTGGAAGATGTTTGGATCATGAAGAGCTAAAACCTGGATAGGTTGTTCATCCACATCATCATCAAACGTCTTTCCATCATCCCCAACAAGAAAAGCCAATTCTTCCTCTTTCAGCGTAACTCCATTCTCTTGAGCTTGCATGAGCAACATTTTGTCCTTGAAGTAGTCTGAGTTCTGAGGACGCTTTGGCTGAGTGCATTTCCTTGCGATGTGACCCAAACCCATACAGTTGTAACATTTGGGTTGCCTACCTTGTCCTTGATTAACATTTCCAATCCTGTTCTGGAAATTGCCTCTAGCAGCATTCCTTTGATTCACATTTTGTCTACCCTGAACATTTTGTACCATTACTCTTCCATCTTCCACAACATCTTGATTTCATGGATTAGAGGAAGTTCTGAGTTGGTTGTTGGTTGGTGGAAGTGCAGCTCTGAAGTGTTAAACGAGTAGAGACACTTGGTTGGAAAGGTTGTCAATCATCTTATCCGTATGAGAATACCCTGAGTCGAGATAGGTATTCATGGCAACAAGTGATTGTAGAGATGAGTGATCCACTGATGACACAGGTTGATTAATGGGCAACATACTAGTCATGAATGCAAGTGAGTCATTAGTAGTTGTTGGATTGAGTTTTTCCCTCAATTGACGATCAAAAACTGCATGCTTTTCATGTTGTTGTAAGTAGGCAAACAACTGTTCATAGTTTGTATTTCTCAGTCCTTTGTTGAGCTTCACTGCAGTAACAAAGCGATCCCACTCGGGTGACATGTTGTTGACAAACTTAGAATTGAGTTGGATGTTAGGCATTGTCATTCTGATCATTCTCATGTCATTAACAAGCTTGTGAAATCTGACATAGTAGTCTGTAATGTTTTCACCAGGATTCATCTTGAAATGCTCAAATTCATCATACAACTGAGACTCACGGTCTTCTTTGGTCAGCTCCGAGCCAGATAGAAGCATTTTGACATTGTCCCAAACAGCCTTTGCTTCAGTGTTGAAGTTGATTAGCTTGTAAACATCTTTGGGTAAACCTTGTATCACGATGTTGGAGGCTCGAATGTCTGCATCATAACGCTTCTTTTCAGCATCACTGAGGTCATTGTAAGTATGTGGCCTGTCAATTCCAAATGTGGCGGTTCCATCATCAGCCGTTAAGATAACATCTCTGGTTGTACCCATGATGCGTGGGAATCGCACCTTGCTTTACCTCTAGAGGGATCTCGCGAGGCTTACAACCCCCACCAGGCAGTGTACCTGATCGTTGTAGTATAGTATAGTGACAAGTACCGGGGGATTGATCGTTCAGCTTAGGAATAGTGTCGCTAGGATTAGAAAACCTAATTAATAGTTCTAGAGATGAAAGATGATTATTTTTGTGTTTTTATAATTTTATGAAAGCAATTAAAATCTCGGGTTTTGAAAGAGTGGGCGGAATTAGTTGCTAATCAACTAACCCAAAAACTACTTTGTAACAAATTAAACTAATGAAAATGAAATTAAACTAATATTAAACTAAGGTTGTGAGCAGTATGTGGAGAAATTGTGCTTACTTAGACTTCATTACTCCCTAGATATCTTTTACATGTCAATTACTTGTTACACTTGTATGAATGACGGGTTGTATTCCTTAATACCATTCGTGGAGTGGCATACATAACTCCCCAACTCTATGAGCTCTTATCTCCTCCTACACCATGACCCAGCACAACTATAGGGATTGTAAATAGTGGCTCATGCATTAAATACAACCAATAAAGACCTAGTACGCCTCGGTTCATGTTTCTTAAGACGTTTAAGCATGTTACCATTTGGAGATCTGCCAGTTTTCTTAAGCCTAACATATAAAATCATTCATTCAAAACAAGAATAGACAAGTAATCAACACATAATCAACATCTAGGTTTCATTAGATCTAAGCAAACACAAGAGAGATCTAGCCTAGCATAGTAGAATTAAGATAAGAACAAAAGATAAACAACCAACACATAGACATATTGATTGAATTAAGAGTATACTTATCTCAATTATAATGCAAGGTCTCAAGGGTTTGGAACCCTTGAAAAACCTGTAAAAGAGGCACCAAAATCGTCTTTAGGGTTTCACCAAAACTTCTCCTTTTTTTAATGAAAAAACTAGAAAACTATATATAGGAAAATCGTCCTGACGGCGTCAAGAGTTAAATCTGACGCCGTCAACTCGCCGCCATACACTTCCTCGGACGCCCTAGATCCAATCGTGACGGCCTATGTGACGCCGTCACCACCCACGGTAAATTAATCTTGGCCACTTTGACGCCGTCACCTCTCCATCTGACGCCGTCACCAGCTACGGTAAATTATTCTTCATGTCTGACGCCGTCAAGAGCAAACCCTTGACGCCGTCACCTTGTATTTCCAGCTTGGATTTTTGGTACTTTGTTGTTTTCTTCACTTTATGCTCCAAAAACGTCCAAAATAGCCTCTTTTCCAGAATTCACTCTCCAAACACCTAAAATCACAAAAGGAACGATTTAGGGCAATATTTGATCAAATAAATTCGGATTCGGGCTTAAATGACCCCCTAAAAACGGATCATTTTTCGCCTCATCATATACCCTTACACTTGAGATTTGCTTGTCCTCAAGCAAATGAGCTTTTATTCTACTCAAAAGACAAGTTAGGGGTCATTTAACACTAATATAAAAGTAATTACAACAAATAATCATTCCACTAAAGACCAATAGACAAGCACGGAGGTCATACACAAGCACCTCACAAATAGTGTTTAGATACTCACATCTCTCGGGTGTAATAAAGTAATATAACATTATGGAAATGGAAGATATCTCTCACTACCTGTCATAACAAAATAGATTACCATAGGCTTGGGAAAGGATCAAACCTCCACCACATGGCGTAAGCACCTAGGATAAACTATCAAAGAGGTCTTTTAAAGAGGGTTATATCGTTAGGTGTAGGGATATGAATTACACGGTTTTGTTGGATAAAGGGAATTTTACTGGTGGCGAGTTAACAATCTTAGTAAATTACATGTACAAGATGGCGTTGCTAAGCCAAGACTAGACTCGACTTAAGCTAATAAATGAAAAATAACAAAAACATAAAATGAACATAGAATGAAAACGGGATGGTAGTCCGTATGTTTTTTCTCTCTTTTTTTTTTTTTTTTTTTTTTTTTTTTTTTTCTTAATTTTTCGATTTTTTTTTTTTTTTTTTTTTTTTTTTTTTTTTTTTTTTTTTTTGCATACACTCTTACCCTACCATCCAAAATAATACATCATAGGGGTTTAAGCATTCCCCTTACACTTGAATCTTTACATACTTTACATTAAACTATTCTAATGACTCGAATTAAGAAAATCAAAACACTTGGAGCACTTTTAAGATTAACGCACATATGGGGGTAATAATATTATGTTCTTCCCCATTACTCTATAAAATAAGTACTTACCCATGAGTCCCAATCGTCCCAAAACAATATGTACAAGGATATGACTCGACTTAGCAACCATGTAATCAATTAGATAGTTAACTTAGGGTTTAACAAATAACAATAATGCACTAAAAATGAGCGCATACACGGAAGGCTAAGGCGATTTGGGTGTACATTTAAGTGGGGTGTAACAAATTCTTCCTTTAAGTAAAATGCTTAAAGTTAGAAACGAAAAGATAGGCTCGGAGGGGTGTACTAGGGGTATCGTGTACTAAAAATGAGTACAACGCAAAGGGTGTGGGAAAAATTAGTTGACTTAACTAGCCAAGTAATATGACTTAAATGGTCAAGTAATTATAATACGGGTTTAACACAAGGGTGATCCTAATGCCTCTTATCATGTAGTAAATCCTACCACACGAATGTAGTCTCACTAGCGGTCTCGGGATGCATCACTAATGCAAGTTCTAGAATCTAAATGCTACCGGTACACTCATAAGCACTAATAATGAATGCTTTTCCTATCAAATCTAAAGGCGAACCTCACATATTTGGGTGGAAAATTTTTCTGAATATACGGTTATGTGCTAGTCATACAACCTCCTATCCATGAGACGCTTGCTATGGCTAAAGTTTCACTCCTAAATGTTGTAAAAAATTTTAAATTTGGCGCTAAAATTACACTAACAAGTATTTCTCATAGTTTTATTACACATCTACTATCAAACAAAACAAACTCAAGCGAAAGTGCATATGTAAGGTATCATCTTTTTACCCTCCCCTTACACTTAAGATGAACATTGTCCCCAATGTTCAAGTAAAGAATGTAAAAGTTAAAAAGTAAAGAGAATGAAATCAAATACTCCCCTGATTCGCTCGGTATGGATTTTAGGTTGACCAGGTTAAATCTTTCTCCAAGAAAACGAACAATCAAAGCTTCCCTTCCAGAATATAAATCATCTTCTTGTCTCAAATAACCTGTAAATCCTGACAAAAGTAGACAAGGCAACCTCGCGTAAAATCGGCGGCATCCTATATAAGTTACTAAATCCTAGAAAACAAAATAAGATATAATGCTTGTGGAATGAAGTTTGCAGATTTTCTGGAGATTATAAAACTTAATAATTCACAAAAACTATAAGACTCCGTTAGAAAAACAAAACTGGTAAAATTTCCAGATTTTTAACTCCTGACGCCGTCAAGAGCAATTGCCTGACGCCGTCAGAATGGACCTGCAGAAATCTTTATGTTAAGTTTCCTGAAAATTTCTGGAAAAACTTTGTCCTACTTCCTGGAAAATCCTGCAAAACTTCATTATGACTCAATACAAGCATTTGACTCTAACAAATACGAATATACATGTTCATTAAATATTGTGGATAATCATGATCGGTTTGTTTCTTAAAAACATATTTGGGGTTTCCCCTTACACTTATCTTTTGCAAAAATACCTTTAGGTTGGAGTTAAGACTAGGCTAAACAACATAATAAAGTATTTCACATTTTAATTGAGAAACATGATCAACCAACAATAAAAATAAAACATGCATACGGAAGCAAATAACAATCAAACAATTAAAATCACACAAAACATGGGTTCCCTCCCAAGAAGCGCTTTTCTTTATTTACGAGTCTTTTAGCTAGACTCAAAGTCGTGGGTTACTACGTGATCTCATCATTGGTTCCACTACCTAGGTCATCTTCTAAACTAGTGTCGCTCTCATAGTGTAAGTACTTTGGATCTTCAAATTCGAAAACATCCCTCCGATACTTAGAGCCAAGCTCACTAACATCCTTAAAGAACCCACAAGATAAATCAGAAACATTTCTACAACCTCTTCTAACATCGTCATCACACAAGACAAGTTGGGAGCTCATAACATCAAGCCCGTCGCAATCTATTTCCCTAAGGTCTCTTCTTTTGTATGGCGTTTGGTATGAAATCCTCCTAATCCCGTCAGTGAAAGTCATGATTCCGTTCAAGTCATCCACCATCAACTTAGTGATTTCGCAAAAGGGCGCTCCAAATACAACTTGCGATAACCTAGGGTCAACAAAGTCCTCTATGTTGTCCACAATTGTGAACTCCATAGTGAATGCCATATTTCCTATGAACACTTGGATTTCATGATCCTTACCAACCACTTTCTCTCCCTTGTAAATCATCCCCCATCTGCAGATATTGTTATAGTGAAACAATGACATGAAATTCTTTGGCAGGAATACATTAATGTACACGTTCTCGAAGTGTTTGTGACCGATCATGCAGGGGATTTTTAGGTTATTCGGATTACATCGTTTGATCTTTTTCAACTCTCCTCCCTTTGACCCGTATGGATTCCCCTCAAGGGAGGGACGATACTCATAAACTTCCTCACCATCCCCACGAAAAACTACCGTTCTAACACCATTGGTGAATAATACACTACCATCCTTCTCGTCAAGGATTGCTCCCGATTCATTGATAAATGGTATCCCAAGGACGAGGTTGGTCAATGCTTGATTGGCGAGAGGGTCCACGTCATCAACCACAGTGAGCTCAGTATCGTAATCAAATTCTCCAATCCTAATTGATACATTCTCTATTACTTTCTTGCATACGACGTCCTCTGGGAAGGTTTTGCGGTATAGAGAAAGTGGGATTACGCTGACCGGGAAGCTAGGATCTATACGGCTATTAATTAAGACCTTTCCCTCAATGGTACAGGGGATTTTGAAAAGCTTAGGGTCGTTCCCCTCGGGTTGATTGCTATCCCAACTTATAGCATCCTCTTTTTCGGATTCTTTTATAACCGATTTGCTCAAAATGGTTGGGTCTTTCTCCTGTTCCTCCGATGTCCCGTTCCAATCATCCAGTTTGTCGGATTTCTGCGCGGTGCACTGCTCGGGTGAGTTGGCAGGTTTCCTTGCCGAAGCGTGGTCAACCTTTGGTGTCTCATCATTCGTTGTCTGACTAAGGTTGTCAGTTTGTTGTTGGGTTGGTTTGGATGCAGCAGCTAAAATTGTGGTGATGGTGTTTACAAATTGGATTGGTCCAGAGGGGTTGATAGGTCCTTTCTTGTCAGGGGATAGATGTTTGAATAGCTTGCTAGGACTTTTTATCTTTACAGGGGAGGCTGGTGGACTCATGACGGTAGCAGACTTAACCTCATCAACGTGAATGGGCTTATTATCAATATGCTCTTTGATAGCCGTCAACAGATTACAAATCTTGTTGTTCACGTCAGCCTGCTGTTGTTTGAATTTTGCCTCGAGTGTCGTAAGCTGCAGTTCTTGAGAAAGAATGAATTTTTTTAAATCATCTTCACAGCTTTGCCTAGAGGTATCTTGTGATGGAAAATGTTCGGACCAAGTGAGGGGTGAGGAATCATTAAATGATACACTTCGTGTTTGGTACCCTATAAAATTAGGTTTATCCTTCCATGCCTCATATGCTTCGGCAGAAGTTCGAGGACCTTGCCCTAAGTGTGATGATGTGAATTCGTTATAAGCACGTTTTGGAAGTTCCATGCAGTTGTAGGTCTCATGAGGGCCATTGCAAAGTTTGCATGTAGAAGCGATTCTGCTTACTTGGCTTGTAGGCTTATGAATTTCATAAGATTTCATGAGAGACTTGACTCGACCTTCAAGTTCCATGATCCTACGGTCGGGAGTGCTTGAATTATTCGAAGGCAAAGATATTGCCTTGACCGTTTTGTTCAAATCACGGGGATCATTCCAACGTTCGTTGTCATAGAGAGCAAGATCTTCTATGAGTTCCCATGATTGTTCCGCACTAAGATCACGTAGCTTACCACCGGCCGATTGGTCAATGGTTCGCCTCGTGGAGATGTTGATATGGTCATAGAAGATTTGGACTTGGAGCCAAAGATCTATGCCATGATGAGGGACTTTTTGGAGTAAGTCCTTGAAACGAGTCCATGCTTCATAAAGAGATTCATTTTGACGTTGTTGAAACATCAAGATGTCATTCCTAAGTTTAGTAGTTCTCCCCGGTGGGAAAAATTGAGCAAGGAAACGAGTGGTGAGATCATCCCATGTGGTGATGGATCCCGCGGGTAAACGCTCAAGCCATTGACTAGCTTGATCCCGTAGAGAGAATTGGAATAGGCGTAAACGGGTAGTCTCTCTAGTTTCAACACCTAGGTCTATGGAATCTACGATTTTGAGGAAGTCCTTAAGGTGTTGGTTTGGATCTTCGGAACGAAGTCCATGGAATGCACATCCGCTTTGCACCAACCGGATGGTGTCGGATCGCAAGGGGGTCACATTGGCTCCGGTGAGCTCAATGGTGTTTCGGTAGCCTTGGTGGCTAGGTCGGGAATACTCTCCTAAGGTTCGGGGCCTAAGGGGTTCTAATGGTGGGTTTTGTTGTGGTGGGATGATGGGTTCAAAGATGTTACCACCTTCCATGATGTCGGATGGTAAAGAGTTACGAACAAAAGCACGAAGAAATAAGATAGACTAAAGAAGACCTAAAAATAAAAATAAAAATCTTACTAGAAAGGAATCTAGCAAGTAGACCTAATAAAAAGAAATCCTAACCTAGACAATAACTATTCCCCAGGCTGCGGCGCCAAAAACTTGATGCGTGGGAATCGCACCTTGCTTTACCTCTCGAGGGATCTCGCGAGGCTTACAACCCCCACCAGGCAGTGTACCTGATCGTTGTAGTATAGTATAGTGACAAGTACCGGGGGATTGATCGTTCAGCTTAGGAATAGTGTCGCTAGGATTAGAAAACCTAATTAATAGTTCTAGAGATGAAAGATGATTATTTTTGTGTTTTTATAATTTTATGAAAGCAATTAAAATCTCGGGTTTTGAAAGAGTGGGCGGAATTAGTTGCTAATCAACTAACCCAAAAACTACTTTGTAACTAATTAAACTAATGAAAATGAAATTAAACTAATATTAAACTAAGGTTGTGAGCAGTATGTGGAGAAATTGTGTTTACTTAGACTTCATTACTCCCTAGATATCTTTTACATGTCAATTACTTGTTACACTTGTATGAATGACGGGTTGTATTCCTTAATACCATTCGTGGAGTGGCATACATAACTCCCCAACTCTATGAGCTCTTATCTCCTCCTACACCATGACCCAGCACAACTATAGGGATTGTAAACAGTGGCTCATGCATTAAATACAACCAATAAAGACCTAGTACGCCTCGGTTCATGTTTTTTAAGACGTTCAAGCATGTTACCATTTGGAGATCTGCCAGTTTTCTTAAGCCTAACATATAAAATCATTCATTCAAAACAAGAATAGACAAGTAATCAACACATAATCAACATCTAGGTTTCATTAGATCTAAGCAAACACAAGAGAGATCTAGCCTAGCATAGTAGAATTAAGATAAGAACAAAAGATAAACAACCAACACATAGACATATTGATTGAATTAAGAGTATACTTATCTCAATTACAATGCAAGGTCTCAAGGGTTTGGAACCCTTGAAAAACCTGTAAAAGAGGCACCAAAATCGTCTTTAGGGTTTCACCAAAACTTCTCCTTTTTTTAATGAAAAAACTAGAAAACTATATATAGGAAAATCGTCCTGACGGCGTCAAGAGTTAAATCTGACGCCGTCAACTCGCCGCCATACACTTCCTCGGATGCCCTAGATCCAATCGTGACGGCCTATGTGACGCCGTCACCACCCACGGTAAATTAATCTTGGCCACTTTGACGCCGTCACCTCTCCATCTGACGCCATCACCAGCTACGGTAAATTATTCTTCATGTCTGACGCCGTCAAGAGCAAACCCTTGACGCCGTCACCTTGTATTTCCAGCTTGGATTTTTGGTACTTTGTTGTTTTCTTCACTTTATGCTCCAAAAACGTCCAAAATAGCCTCTTTTCCAGAATTCACTCTCCAAACACCTAAAATCACAAAAGGAACGATTTAGGGCAATATTTGATCAAATAATTTCGGATTCGGGCTTAAATGACCCCCTAAAAACGGATCATTTTTCGCCTCATCAACCCATCTGCACTGGACCTTCATCAATTGATCGCATAATGTTCTCACCATTTTCCTTACCCCGACAATAAAGTCTAATTCTTCGTGCCCACGATTCATAGTCAGTCCTATCTAGCATAGGAGGTCGGGTATCGGACCCTGCAGCTTGAATGTCATCAGAAACAGTTGCCATGACAAAGTCGTCAGACGGGATTTTACAGCTCTTGTGACTTAAACCGATAAATCGATTCTTTCTCGGGATTTTACTAAAGTCAACAAAAGAAACTGGAAGATGTACTCAGCGAGTTAGACTTAGAGTGAGTGTTAGGAATATACTTTATTATTTCAAGTGTCGGTCATTGAGTTTTGTTATAGGTTGCATTATTTAGTTAATACGTTAGTGATTTTATATGTTTTATAAAGTTTTATGCTAAGTTTATAGGTTTGGATAAAGTCTAAGGGCCAAGCTTGTAATATTAGCATAGTATGGAGAAGCCCTAATCCTCACCTATAAATAGACTTGTAACACCTCATTTGAGGTGGTTGGTTCTCTTAATATTATCATTTGTCTTTCATTTCATTTATAAGGGTTCCTTCCACTCTCTCTCTCTACTTACTTTCTCTCTCTAGAAATCTTAGTGGTTATGTTGTGAAATGGTGACCTAACAAGTGGTATCTGTGGAAGGATTATTCGTGTTCAAACACTTGAGATGTTAATCTTAATAATGTGTTTGGGATATTTATGAATGAATGTGATTTAGTACGCGGAATTTACTAAAACACACTAAAGGAACAAAGGTGGTGAATAAGTAAACATGAATATTTTAGGGTGATGAACACAACATGAATAACACAAAATGAATCAATATTGTTTATGAAACAATACGGGTGATCTAAACTATCACCGGGATTACAAATGTAACCTTGAATCTTTGATACGTGAAAAGGATTTAAAGATGGAAGTTATGCATGCAGTGATTGATCTAGTTATCTCTAAGAAGGTGACTTAAGGGTTCCCTTTATAGTATAAGGAGCCCTTATTACAAGTTGTCAAGTTGCTTAATATAATATACTTAGAGAATTATCTTATCCGAATATTACACCTTTCAAGGTAAAACACTCCATATTATCTACTGAGACCTCTGCACTACTTCTACTAAGCGTGTAACTTTGTACAAAGACTAATAATACAACTAAATATCTCTAAATAAAATATAACAACTTGTCGTTTAAACTGGCAGGACCTTCATCAACTAGCAATACCTTTTCACCCAGAAGGTACTGTTAGTATATCTTCAACTTCAACAAAACAAAAGAGGCAGGCTTAAATATCATTTGGCAGGCTCTTGTGGCAGACTCTTTAACTTGTGCATTTTATTCCCAACAATCCTCCCCTAAACTTGTTATTCCCTTTTAAAATAACCAAGTTTCTTGTGAATAAAATTCATATGTTGAGGATCTTCCAAAAACCTTATCTATTTCTCCTTAGGCTTTCATACTGATCAAATATGCTTTCCTTCAATCTTTTGACTGCATCAGTTTCTTCTTCACACAATATCTTATTGGAGATCAAGACTGATAATACTTCATAGCTTAAAGGATAATCCTTCTCACCTAGCATAAAGAGTTCTATCCCACTCTGAGTGGAAAGATGATGAACATGGCTCATGCTGAAGTATTCCCATGTAACAGATAAATCATAGTAAGGAAATTTCCAATGTGTATCGGTAGGATTTGGATCATATAATTTGCTGAACTCCACCCATAGCTCTTGCTCCTTTGCATCAGGTTTATACTTGGTTTTCAGCTTCTCTTGAACTAAGTCCCATAATTCATCTAGATCCATTCTGCTACATGCTCTAAGCAGATTTTCAAAATTCTTGAAAATTTCAACCTTATTTCCAACCCTTGTTATCTTCCATGCTTTACCAAACTTGTCATTGTAGATTTCCCAATCTATGATTGGATGCCTTGCATGTAAAGGTTTAGCAAATACAACTTGTGGAACATGGACAACCATTTCTCTTGACTGAACAGGAGGCAAGTCTGCTTTCTCTGCTGATTTTCTGATCATCTCTTCTTCTTTTGGAAGGCCTTTCTTGTGTATCCATGAGGAAACTGGTTTTGTTTCTTCTGTAAGCCTCTAAGTATAGAAGCTTCAATTCATCAAATGTTTTACCTTTGAGTTGATGAGGCATTTTAAATCCTTTCTTCTGATTCTTCTGGATCTGTTGATAGACATCATCCAATGCCTCTTGATTGTATTTCTTAGTGATGAAATCATTGAGCTTGATTGTCATTTCATCTAAGTTAAGAGACTCGTCACACACAAGAGTGTAAGCTTCACCCCTTACAATTGGATCAATGGAAATGATATATTGCAGCTGAGCATCAAACTTTTCTTGTAGTATTCTTGACTCATCTTCAGCCCCCATAACTTCTTCTTCATGAAGCTGTTTGGACAACTTATCATCTATAGCCATCTGAACTTGTTCTTTCTTCTTCAGCTTTTTAGGCTCTGTTTCATCTTCAAACACAATTTTCTTGCCCTTGTCTTTTGGTGATGATTTTAGACTTGGAGCAGCAGATTGTTCATCAGAAACAAGAAACCTCCCCTGAGGCTGTGATCCCCTTTTTCTTTTGTAGAACATTTGATCAGAACCTTTTAAATTCATAGCCAACACTACTACAAAAAAGTTCATGGTAACCGGTTAGAATGGCTCATGGAAAGTGGGTTTAGAACCACTCTCTGTGAGGGGGTATCTCTATGATTAAAATATAAAGAAACCGGTTCTACAACCGGTCTTTAATAGGAGCATCAAAACCGGTTTTACGATTGCATCACATCTCTACTGTAGAGTAAAAGAAACTGGTTTTTATATCAAAACCGGTCTTTGTGACAATTTATTTTCCAAAAAAAATTAAAAAAATAATAATAATGATAATAATTTTGATTTCACATATTCCATATATTTCCAAATTTTCATAAATTCTACAACTAAACTAAAGTACAAAGTCTTAATTAATGGTAATATCACAAACTACAACCATGCTGAGTCATTGGACTTATTTATACATAAACAAACACAGATGCTAACAAACAGTTCATTTTCTAAGACATCTCTTGAAGACCTCTCCATTCTTCACAAGGTTTTATATTAATTAGGTTTTCAACAGCTGCAACATCAAGGCATAGCATGGTTTTGTAGTCCTCATCACCCAAATTAGGAATTGCTTTCACCTTTTTGTCCTAAGGATTCCACGGAACTGCAAAGTACATGCCATATAGGCAATGGCAGAATTTAGGATAAAATATACAAGTATCAAATTTTAAAGTGAAAAGACATCAAAGAAAACCTGCATCCACCATGTCTTCTTTATGTAGGGCAATTGTTCTGTTCCTCTCGTTGTCAATTACAAGAGATAAGCTATCAGACCACAATACGCAGATACAAATTCCACATTTAAATTTGTTTAGAGATGTAGTAGAAAATCATATCTTACCTCGCCATCAAAACAAACGGCATCTGCCTGCTCTGTGTAGCGTTCTCTCTTCAGAATAGTCTAGTGTCTATAAGCCCTCAACGCGTACTTTGCTACAAATCAAATTTCATATATTTAGAGAATAACCGAAAGTATTTTCCTTTCTTAGCTATTAAAATGAACCTAATAACCGTAGTGGACATAAATTGTGTTTTCAGTAAGTATGATTGATGATACTACTTTTAGATCAGCAAAATGAAAACATTAACAAGTACAAAATTGAGTAGGCTAACCTGATCAAATACAGAAACGTAATTACACAGAGCAAGTGTAAATGTGGAAGCCATGTTATCTACATTTCTCACACAAGGGATTAACGTTAGCTTGCCAGCACTGACAGTAATGTGAATCCGCAACTCAAATATGCAAAAGCCATATGCAAAAGGAGATTTTAAATCCCAATTCCATATTCCTATTAATAAATCAACAAAGCTATCCAAATAGTTCATGACAAATAATGTACAAATTATATAACGTGATGAATGAATAAAGCTCGAAGGCTCGTTAATCACACTAAGCTAGAGCTAATTTATTTTTTTAAGCACCTGGTTATATGTATAGAAAATATATATACGTATATATTTTTAGTGCTCGTTTAGGCTCACGAGCCTAATCGATCTTATATATAAAGCTCGGGCTCAAGCTCGATTATTAAATGAGCCGAACTCTGGCTCGAGCTCAATTAGGCTCGGCCCGTTCGAGCTTTTTACCGATCCGATCCCGAACATTTCATGAGCAGCTCGGCTCGTTTCCACCCTAATTCTGATGTTATGTACGGGATATGTGATTTTTATTACTACTATTATAATTATTGTTACCTTTTAAACCAGTGTTTTGAAACCCGGGTCGCGCCGGCCGGGATAACCGGTTCGATCGGTTGCGACCAGAAAAAGGGTAAAAAAAACCTGGGTTTCTAAAACCGGGTTAACCGGTTAGACCCCCCAGGTTTTGAGTGACCCGGTCAACCCAGTTTTCGAAACCCGGCCGGGTTTCATTTTTTTAAAAATTTTTAATAAAAACCCGGGTTGACCCAGTGGTCGAATCGGTTGACCCGGCGGTCGAACCGGTCGAAAAAATAAAATAATAATAAATTGAAACTGGTTTGACCCGGCGGTCGAATTGGTCGAACCGGTTGACCCCATGCCCGGTGACTCGACCGGGTCGATTTCAAACCCGGTTTTCAAAACATTGTTTTAAACTACGTAGGAACAAGTTGTAAAAAAATTGAGAAACAAAATTATAAGAAAATAATCTAAACATATACTGTATGCTAACTTCTTGTTGTAAAACGCGAACATAACTTCTCGTTAATAATATCTAGATACATTTTGATTTATACTATGATTAAAAATAAAATGTTACTTCTTTTATGAATAATGTTATTTAAGTTTTTTTCCAAGTAATTTAGTGGTACCTCCAAAATTTAGGCCCGCACAAAAATAGAGCAATTGTATAAACTGGACTCAAAAAACTAGATCGAGAAAACAAGGTTTCTTTGATATGTAATAAAGAGCTGTTTTTTTCAAAAAGAACCACTCTTCATGTGTTTCAGATAATAGAAACCGGGTTTTTCCTCAAAACAGGTTTATGTTTACTCCATTCCTGCTTTTTTTTTAGTTTGAAGACTGGATTTTTTATAACCGGTCTCTATTAAAGGGTGTTTATAGCCTTTTTTGTAGTAGTGCAATAGCCTCTGAATCCCAGCAGGCTCTTGCTCTGCTTCAGCAGTATCTTTTGCACTAACAGGCTCTTTTTCTTTACTAGCAGGCTCTTCATCAATCACTTGAGTTCCTTCATGAAATTGAAATTGAATCTCTTCTTCACTCTTAGAACTACCCATCCTCCCCTTTTTGGAAGAGAGACCCAAACCTTCTGCATCTGAACTTGAAGAACTAGAAGCAACCAACTGAGAAGACCTTTTACCCTTCAACAACTTCACCTTTAACTCCAATTTCTCAACCCTCTTAACTAGCTTGGTGTTAATCTCTGTAAAGTGTTTGTTTTGACTTTCAAGAGTAGTTTGCAAGAGCTGCACTTGCTCCTTTAGTTCCTTTACAGTCTGAGCATCTACACTTTGATGTGGAGGAGAGTGGGGTGGTGAGTTATGATGTGATAATGATGGTGATGTTGCGGATGGTGTTGGTGTGGGTTGGTGAGATGGTGATGGTACTGGTGGTGTGACTGATGGTACTGGTGATGGGTGTGGTGATGAATGATCAGATGATGTGGATGGTTCTTCAGAATGTTGTGGTAACATCTTTTCAAAAAGTGGTACTTCTTCTCCTTGAAAACCAATTTTCATATTTGAAAACACCTTGTGTGTAAGTTTCGGAGTTTTAAAAGGTTTGTTTGGGGGAAGTAACAAATGTTTGGATTTGTTGATGAGGCACTGAATAAACCTTGGGTACATCAAAAACTTTGTTTTACTATCCACATTTTTAACCAATCCTTCAAAAATGTATTTTGAAAAGTTGAACTTCTTATTTGTTGCCAAGCAAATGAGAGCTGCAGCCATGGTACCACTAAACTGCTCCCATGAGGTTTTCTTTTGACTTAAACAATGAAGGATGGTATGAATCAAAAATCTCCATTGAGGGGTAAAATGCTTTTTAAGAAATGTAAGCTTTGTAGAAGTCACATTATACCCCATTTTTGTCAAATTTTCAAAGATTTTAGTATCAGGCAGTTGACTAATACCATTTGAATCATCCAAATGAAGATGTCTTCTGATGGATGATTTGGTAAAATTCAGGGTTCTGCCATCCACTTTGACCTTTAACTCTTGAATCCCATTACTAAGAGTTTTAACTCTAGCCGTTTGCCAAAATTGTAAAATTTGAGATTCAAAAATAGTGGGATTCACGAGTAAAGCAAACCTGATATAAGAATTGTTTAGAAAGTCTATTGCTTGATGAAAAGATTCATTTTCCTCAGACTTTTCCAAAAATGCTAACTGGTTGTGACGTTTGACAAAACTTAGATGAGCCATGGTGAAAGTTTTTAGGAAAATTTCGATTATGATGGTGGGATTTTATTGTTGTACTGGTAGAAGATGAAAGGTGAGTGTGAATTGTGATAGGGATAGATTATGAGAAAATTACTTTTGACCGACTATTAAAGATATGGATAAGTAATTGAAGAGGCGGTCAAAAAGATCTTTTATTATAATAACTATATCCTTAATTCGAGGAAAACATAAGTAATTCACAGAATTTCCCTTCAAAACAACGGCTATATTTTTAACCTGACAGACTCAACGGCTATGTAGCAGTACCATTTTACTCTACCAGTACTAAAATTTGAACTACCAGTACCTTGTTTTTAGAAATATAACTTGGCAGTCTCTTTGAAATTTTGGTAAAAATCCCTTATAGTTTTTAGCAAACTGTCAGCTATCAACGGATTTGATAAGTGTTTAACAATAGCCGTTTGCTTTTGGACTAGTCAGCTCTTTAAGTTTGTAAAACTGGGTGAACTGATTACCTTATAGTTTTTAGCAAACTATCAGCTATCAACGGATTTGATAAGTCTTTACCAATAGCCGTTTGCTTTTGGACTAGCCAGCTCTTAAGTTTGTAAAACTTGGTGAACTGATTACCATTTCCACATCCTGATTTTTTTATCAATCTTGAGTAACCTGAAATTTGTTAGTTGTAGACCAAAAGAACAGAGTGCAGAGCACTTGTTTTATAGCATTGTTAACATTTTAAGCATCAAGATGAACAAAAATAGAGCAAACTTTGAACTAGCAGTACCAATTATGCACTGACAGTACCTTATGACTAACTAGCAGTACCATGTTTAAAGGCCATAACTTGCTTATTTTATGTACAAAAACACATGTTTTTTCAAAGATTTATCATACCAATACCTGCTACCAGGTATTTAAATCTACCTAAATCAAAAGCTTTGGTGAGAAGTTCTGCAAAATTCTTTTCAGAATCAATTTTGACAACTTGTATTAACCTTTTCTCATTGCAATCTCTTATGAAATGGTGTCTGATTTCAATGTGTTTTGTTTTTGAATGTTGAACTGGATTTTTAATGATACAAATAGTACTTTTATTGTCAATGTAAATAATGGTGTTAAGAAAATTGTACCCATAGTCAAGCAATTGATTTTGGATCCAAAGAACTTGGCCACAACAACTTGCACTTGCAACATATTCTGCTTCAGTTGTAGAGTTGGCCACCATTTTTTGCTTCTTGCATTGCTATGATATGAGTCTGCAGCCAAGAAATTGACATCCACCAGTTGTGGATTTTCTGTCTAGGGTTGCACCAGCATAGTCACTATCTGAATAAGCTACCAATTCAAAAGATGATTCCCTTGGGTACCATAGACCCAATCTAGGTTGACCCTTGAGGTATCTAAAGATTCTTTTGACTGCTGTGAGATGAGAAACTTTTGCATTTACTTGAAACCTTGCACATACACACACTGAGAACATGATATCTTGTCTTGATGATGTGAGGTACATCAAGGATCCAATCATTGATCTGTAATTGTGCACAACAACATCTTCACCCTCAGCATCTTTGAGTAACCCCTTTTCTGGATCCATTGGTGTACTTGCAACCTTTGAATCTGCAAACCCAAACTTCCTTAGGATCTCTGCTACATACTTATCTTGGCTGATAAATTTGCCTTCATTTGATTGTTTCACTTGGAGACCCAGAAAGAAAGTAAGTTCCCCCATGGAACTCATTTCAAAATTATTGTGCATAAGTTTTTCAAAGTCCACACATAACTCCTGGTTTGTGGATCCAAAGATAATGTCATCAATATAAATCTGCACCAGCAAGATGTCTTTCTTGGTTCTTTTGATGAACAAAGTTGGACCAATCTTGCCTCTTTGAAATCCATTTTCTAATAAATAGAAAGCCATAGTTTCATACCATGCCCTAGGAGCTTGGTGTAGACCATAAAGAGCCTTGGTAACCTTGTACACCTTGTCTGGATATTCTGCATCAATGAAGCCTGGAGGTTGAGAAACGTACACCTCTTCTTCAATAGTACCATATAAAAAGGCACTTTTGACATCCATTTGGTAGACAGTGAAGCCTATGAAAGAAGCATAGGCCAAGAGTAGCCTAATTGCTTCAATTCTTGCATTAGGAGCAAAAACTTCTTCATAATCCACCCCTTCTTCTTGAGTATACCCTTGGGCCACCAATCTTGCTTTGTTTTTTATCACTATTCCCCTTTCATCTTTCTTATTCCTGAAAACCCATTTGGTTCCAATTGCCTTGTAACCTTTGGGCAAATCAATCAGTATCCAAACCTTCTGAAGTTTGAATTGAAGTAGCTCTTCTTGCATTGCTTCAACCCAACTTGAATCATCTAAGGCTTTTGTAATGTTTTTGGGTTCCACTTGTGAGAGAAAGCATGAAAACAGGCATATGTGGGCAACTTCATGGTTCTTTTCTTCATAGACAGCTAAGACAAACCCATCTTGGTTTAAAGATAAGACTTGAGTTCTTGTTTTAACACCAGAATCAATGCTGCCAATCACATTATCAATGGAGTGATCTTTGAGAATTCTTGTGTTGTGTGTTGTAGGAACATCATAGGTAATTGGAAGATTTCCAATCCCTACATCTTCTGGTAAGGAATCATCTGATAGAACATTTAATGGTTCAACAGGACCAACTTGTGAACTGGCAGTACCATCTGTTGAACTGGCAGTACCATCTTATGAATTAGCAGTACCATTTTCATTTGCAGAATTTTCTTGATTTCCTTGACCTTGAGTTCCATGATCATCTCCAACACCTTCATTTGTTGTATTTGAAGGCTCTCCATGACTTGAAGATGAATCTAATCCTTTCCAAATTGGCATTAAGATGTAATCTTGATCTTCATTTGTTTCAACATTGTCTTCAAAACCTGAATTATCTTTAGAATTTATACCTGTGATGGCACATAATTCATAGATTCTGAAAGCTTCTCAATGTCAAAACACCAATCTGGTCTAATGCCTGCAACATTTGGTAGTTTCTCTTGAAACTCAATGTGCAGATTTTCTTCCACTAGCCTAGTGCATCTATTATACACCATATAGGCCTTACTTTGCAAAGAATACCCTATCATGTAGCCTTCATCAGCTTTTCCTTCAAACTTTCCTAGATGATCTTTGGTATTGAGAATAGTGACATGACATCCAAAAGGTCTCATAAAACTTAGAGAGGGTGTTCTACCAAATAGAAGTTCATAAGGAGTCTTTCTATGAGGTTTAATCACAAGATCCCTGTTCTGCACATAACAAGCAGTACCTACAGCTTCAGCCCAAAATGAAATTGGCAACTTAGAGTGTACTAACATTGTTCTAGCAGCCTCTATAAGAGTTCTATTTTTTCTTTCTGCTACTCCATTTTGCTGTGGGGTTCTAGCTATACTATATTCTCTTTTTATTCCTTTTTCTTTGCAAAATTCATCCATAACTCTATTCTTGAATTCTGTCCCATTGTCAAATCTAATTACTTTTACTTTCTTATCAATTTGGTTTTCTATCCCTGTAATATAGGACTTAAGGATCTCACTTGTTTCATCCTTAGTTCTCAAAAAGAAAACCCAAGAAAATCTGCTGTAATCATCAGTAACTACAAGACAATATTGTTTACCATTCAAGTTATTCACAGAAGTAGGACCAAAGAGGTCCATATGAAGCATGTATAAAGCTTGAGAAATTGAGTTATGGGTATTGGGCTTAGAAGAAGCTCTATGTTGTTTGCCTTTTAGACAATCAACACAGGTTTGGTCATGTTGAAAAATCTTTTTGGGTAAACCTCTAACCAAATCATATTTTGCAATTGTATTGATTGTTTTAAAGTTTACATGACCAAGCCTTCTATGACAAAGCATAGATTCATCCAATGAGGCTTTTGCTACTAGACAGGTTAAACTCTCTTTAGGAACAATGTTCTTTAAATCAACAATGTACATATTGTTCTTTCTAGGGATTTTAAGAAGAATCTGACTTTCATCAGGAATTTTAAAATCAGGAGAAAGAACAATGCATTCAGTGTCAGTAAAAAGAACATTGTTCTTTGTGTCACACATTTGTGAGACACTTAAGAGATTAAACTGAAGTTCTTTCACAAAGTACACATTTTCAAAATCTAATTTACTGGTTTTAATGGTACCTTTACCAGTAATCTTTCCTTTGATTCCTCCCCCAAAGGTAACATATCCTCCATCAAATGATTTGAAGTCTGTGAGGTAAGACATGTTGCCTGTCATGTGCCTTAAACATCCACTATTTACATATCCTTGATCAGCCATATCATTTGAATGTTCCTGCACATATATACACATATTAGTTTCCTTGGGGTACCCAAGCCATGACTGACTTGGGTTTGCCTCGTGCATCAATGTAATCAAACCTTTTTAGGACTGTTGATGCACCATTTGATTGGAGTGGTCTCCAAATCCAACATGCTGAGGACTTAACAACATTTTCATTCTTAACACATTTTGTGGTTTTTGGTCTGACAATACCAAATTTGGCAGTAACATTTGGACTAGCAGGACCTTTTGGTTTTGGTCTCTAGTCTTATGTTTTAACCACAAAATTCCTTTCAATGAGACTTTTCACAAATCTTGGTGTATGTTTGAAAATATTACTTGCACCTTTAGTAGTGAATTTTGGGTAAACAGGCTCATTTGGTCTAACATTATGATTGACTTTTCGTGTGTTAGATTTCAGAAAGCCTTTTCTGGGGTTTGTTTTATTTGTTTTAGACCTTGATGTACTCCCAGAAACCCAATTGTTACAATAAGCATGAGTATGATTAAAACTACCACAGTAATAGCATGCCTTATTGTACATAACAAAGTTATCACCAAGTTGGTGTGTGATGAGTGTCTAAATACTCATCATTTCTGTCACATTTAAGCTACAAAACATCTGAAAACATACAGATATACTTTAAAATACATGAAATATCATGAAATTGTGTTTTTAAGTGTTACTAGTGCAAAAGGGATGAAAACTGATGAAAAATAACAAAGTTTACATAATTTACAGTTTCAGTCCCTGAACTTTGACAAATTGGCAAAACTAGTCCCTGGTAAATCAAAACTTGTAAAAATATCATAAAAGGTCCTTGGGATTCATAAGTTGTTAGGAAAAATCCTTTGAAGTTAAAAATCACAAATTTATAACTACGGTCCCTCAACTTTGGAAAAGTGTCAAAATTAGTCCCTAAGGTTTAAAAATAAGAAAATATTCAAAATAAACCTTATACTATTCTAAAAAGACATAACTGGTCCTTTGTGTTAACTATTTAATATTTACAGGTTTAACCCTTCAAGTTTCAAAAAATTACAAGAATGGTCCCTGGAGTTTGAGGAATTAACAGAAAAGGTCCCTGGATATTTTAAATGGAAAAATTACATCTTTGGTCCTTGGGTTATTCATAATTAATAGTATTGGTCCTTATTACTACTTTGGAAATATTACACATCAGGTCCCTACACTTTCGGATATTTGCAAATTTGGTCCTTGTGTAACAATAATACCAAACGGACCATGCCTTATTACTAAAACCAAAACCCAAAACCAAATAATAAACCCCAGCCCACTACTAATACCCTTGGCCCAATACCAAAACCAACCCACCCCGTTTAATAAAAATGGGGTCAAATGGTCAAACACTCCCCAAACCGCCAAACCACTTCCACTGTACATCTCCCTCACCTCCACCCTGCTTCACCAAAACCATGGTGGTATTCACCACCTGTCCACCACCAATACAGCTCACCCTCCACCTCACAACCTACCACACATCACAATAAATGCATTTCCCACTCTTTTTCCACCACTGTGACACTCCATCCAACTCACATCCCCTGTTTTTCCTCCCAACTCTCCAACTTGGTTACTTAACCTCACTTTTATGTTCCCCTCCTCCTCTACAACACCCACATGTGCATTAATTGTAGCAGAACTACTCCTATCTACTGTTGCAACTTTTGGCGCCAAAATAATCCAAAGGCCAAAAGTGAGTTGCAGTCATCCAACAGCTCAGAATTAAAGTGGGATAGTACAAGGAACATGGGGAGATGCATTTGAATCCTTATAAAGAAAGAAAGAAGCAGAAGAGAAAGAGATATCATAGAATTAGTTTTGTGATCACCTTTATTGCTTATCTTTATTATCTTGTCATTTACATGCTTTCTAAGCTTTATTACTCTTTGACACATTGTAATAAAACTTAATTTACAGTTGTAGTTTCATAATCCTTTAAATTCTTGTCATTTAAATACATGTCATTTACTTAAAAGTCCTTACTTAACTTGTCATTTAATTACCTGTCTTTTATAACTATTTAGAGGACCTTCATAAGTCATATAGGCTCCTGACAAAAGCCAAAAGGCTTGTAGAAACCTTAAAAGTAGTTGTAATCCATAAACTCAAAAATCACAAAAAGAAATCTTGGAGAAAAATTGGTACAAGAAAGAACAAGGTGAAGCTGGGTGAATACTGGATTTCTTTGGGTTATTAGGAGCTTGTTAGGGAGCTAATAGGTGTAACCTTGGCCTGGTAGTGGTTCTTGTCACTCAACATTCATATTGGACACTTTTGTAAGCGATTTCTCACATTTTTAGTAATTTACTGTTTATTAAGTTAATTTCTGTAATCTTTGTTGTTTCATGCTTATTTTGTGTTATTAGATGTTGTTAGAGTCTTAAATTAGTAGCTTGTTTGTTGTTATTAATAGTTGCTAATATTTCTTATTTTCAGTCAATAGTGTAATCTTTGAATTTTGTATTTCTTGTTGTTATTATTGTTAAATATTGTTCATTAGGTCGTATATGATGATGATGTAAGGTCTGAAAACAGTTTTGAGAATCAAATCATTTGTTTGCTTTGAGAATCACCAAATTCAGTTAGGTTTAGGGGTGTTTGGACTAGCTGGTTTAACTGGTTTAGAGGTGTTAAGAAACTTTGTTCTTGTTTGATGTAAGTTCCTCATGTGCTAATTGACTCAGTTAAGTCATTTGATTGACCACTTTTCTAATCAAAAGTCAAATTAACCTTTGATCCAAGCTTATTTGTTATCTGTCTATTTTCCTTGCTGCAAAATCATGTTTGCTTGTTTATAAGTTGTTCATTTTGGTTAATCTTGTTTCTATTTAGCATAATACATCATATTTAGTAACTGATTTGGATCCTAAATCCATTTTGGTCAAAGTTTATAGGTAATATAAAAGTCAAATATCTCAGCTTTGCAATTTTTGAATAAAAAGTCTAATTCTGTGTAGCTTTTGATATTTGGATTCCTGCTTATTCCTTTTAGGTATTTAATATCTAGTTGTTAAACTTGCTTATTGTATTTTTATTTATTTTTTATTTGCTTATTTAAGTACTTATTTTCTTGCTTATTGTTTGCTGTTTTCATAAGACTTGCCCTGTCTCACTAGTTCAGTCCATTTTCAAAAGCTTGCACAAGCTTTAATATTTGGGCTGAGCTTGTGCTATTTGGTATTTGTGTACCTCATATAGCTAGTTTTATTTGTGTGTGCTTTATTTCTATTTATCTGCTTATCATAACTGCTTATTTTGCTTATCTTATTTTCACAAATCAACCCAATATACTGAGTAATCAGTATATTGAGTCATTTACATAAGCATACCATAAGCTCACAAGTAAGCTTAAGCTTGTGATTTTTACTTTTTTCTAAAGCTGAGCAAGCAAATTAAAGGTTTCTAGGTTTTTTATTTATTGTGCAGCTTATTTGATAAGCTTGCAATTAGCTCAAACCTTCCCTGTACCAAGGGTTCTTTGGGTTATCCGTCTATATTCATTAGCTTCTGTAGAGCTTATTTGTGGGACCCACTGAGTGTTCCTTTGCTTTTTGGAAAGCCAAGCAACCACCCTTGTACCCTCAGTGCTTATTTTCCATTTCTCACCTTATTTGCTAGGGCTGCATCCATCTTCAACTTTGTCCCATTCCAAAAGCATATACTGAGTACCCATCATACTCAGTGTATTCAGCTTTTTCATAAGCTCATAAAAAGCTAGCCTGTGGGTCCCACAGGCCAAGCTTTGGCTTTTTGGAAAGCCCACCACTTCTTCTTGCTGTCTCAACTCTTTGAAGACCTTTTACAGCTTATTTAATAAGCTGGAAATTGCCCTCAATTGGACTGCAGGGGTGTTTGGTTTGTAGTTTAGTGGATTAGCTTATTTGCTTACCCAGCTTATTTTCCTTCTTTTTCTCTTTTCTTTGGCTTAAGTTATATTTGTTTTACCTTATTTTATATTCCTTTTGGTTTTGTTTCAGCCTTATAGCTTTTTACAAGCTTTTGAAAGCCCAAAGCTCAAACAGTCAAGCATAAGCTTAACTGTTGGAACTTTAAGCTCTAAAACAGCTTATTTGTCATTTGTAAAACTTTTGTCTTTTTAAAAGTTGTTTATTTTAAGTTATTAAATAGTTTTGCAAAAAGAAAATTTGAAAAATAAAATGTTTACTAAAAAGGGGTGAGGCAGGGGTCGAACCTGAGACCTCCCCCTTTGGAAGAGTGATAAGGGGTACCTGTATACCAAGTGCCCTTGGGTCTTTTTTCAGTTATACACTACCAAATCTAATACTTAATATAGTTTTAGTCCATTTAGCTTATTTAAGCTGTTTTAGCTTATTCTAGCTTATTTGGATAAGCTGTTGGCCCATTCTTATTTTTCCTAGCTTATTTATCATAAAATACACTTCCCATAATTTTTTCGTATTTTTTACTGTTCAAACAGTATTTATTATAATTAATCCTAGTTTATTTAGTAATTAAGTAATATTAGGTAATTAAATAGTTTTAATAATTTTTAGTTAATAACAATATCTTTTTATATTTTTTAAAAGTCTTATAGATCATTAGGTATTTGTAAAAAATAATTTCCTAATTATTACTGTTCATTTCCTATTTTCCTTATTTAATTTAGTTAACTAGATTTTAATTAATAAAATAGTAATTAATTAATAATAATTAGATAAATAGTGTGAAAAATATAATTTTAGTTTTAAAATAAGTTTTATAATATTTTAGATTTTTCTAAGTTTTAATTTTATTTTTCTAGAATTATTTTGCATTTTCTTATTAATTAGTGTATTATTAAATAGTTAAAAATAGTTATTAATTAATAATAAATAATAAAAAAGTTAAAAAAATATTTTTCTTTTTCTAATAAATTTCTTAAGTCCTTAGGTTTGTAAAAATTTAATTTTCATCTTTATAGCCTTTTTATTTATTTAATTTCACTTTTTATTTAGTACGTCTACGTTTATTTAAACTAAACGTACGTTTTTAATTTCTTTTACGTTTTAAGTTTTCTTATTTTAGGTCTTTGTTTAAATAGCTTATTTAAGCTATTTTATTTTCTCCTAGGGTAATCACAATCACATACCCTTTCCTGTTCAATAATTCCCGATCACAGATCCGTTCTAACTCAGGATATCGCACTACCAAGGGACATAACGACCCGGGGACACTAAACTCCTTGGATATACTTGTACTCACGTTTCTTTAGTTTGACTTTTATAGTCAGCCATTCACAAGTGGTTGACTCTAGAATATACGGCTAGAAAAGCGCGAGTCAAATTTTGGCGCCGCTGCCGGGGATTGCGCTGCGTTGAACGATTCTGAAGTATCAGATTTGTTGAATACCTATCCATAGTACATATATCTTATATAATATCGTATTTCCATCTTCCATAAACATATAAAACACCAAAAATATTTTCTTTTTCTTTCTATATATATACATAACATAAAAACCTAAAAATAATCTTCTTACCCTATCTAAGTGTCCTTCATTTTCTAGGATCCTTAAACGCGTCTTAGTGCATGCGCACTCGTTCTTCAAGGTCATCAAGTCCTCTTCGTGAGCTTGTAGCCATACCTCGAAGAAGTCGTAGACGTTCTGCTCCATCAGTCGTACCCGAGATACGTACTGATCCTAAACCCCCTGTCATAATGACAGAAGATCGTCCGATGAATGAGCTTCTCCAAGCACCCACCGAGGGTTACGGAGATGCTATTGTTGTTCCAGCCATCGTAGCTGAGAATTTTGAGCTCAAAACTGGGTTGATTAATCTGGCAACCCAGAAGCAATTCTATGGTTTTGATAGGGACAATCCTCATGATCACATTAGATGGTTTAACCAAATCATTGGTACCATCAAATGTAAAAATGTCCCTGAGGAATCAATCAAACTTCTTCTCTTCCCATTTTCCATTGAAGGCAATGCCAGGATTTGGCTTGATAAACAGCCTCCTAAATCGATTGAAACATGGGGAGATTTGGTTCATAAATTCATTAATGAATTCTTTCCTCCTTCCAAGACCACATTTCTTAAGAATGAAATCATGAAGTTCTCTCAAAGGTTTGATGAACCATTTGGAGAGGCATGGGATCGTTTCAAAGAATTGCTTCGCAGATGTCCACATCACGGTTTCACCGAATTAATGCAAATGGACACTTTCTACAATGGGTTAAACCCATCTGATCAGAATTCTCTAAACGCCTCAGCTGGAGGTAATTTTCTGAGCAAATCCACAAAGGAAGCCATTGCTCTCATTGAAAACATGTCTAAAGTCTGTACTACGAGAGATAGAACTTATAATTCTCATGCTAGTACTGGTCCTTCTACATCATATCCCGTAACTTCTAGCACTGATTCTCAGATTGCTGAACTCACGAAGGCTATTCAAGCTTTGGTTTCCAAAAAAGAGTCCGCTCCGCAAACTTCTCACACTGCTGAAATAAAAAAAGTAGAAGTTTGTGTTACTTGTGGAGGTCCTCATCCATACTACAATTGTACCCACACCGCTGGCAATGCAATTGAAGTCAATGCTATAGCAGGCAGTTCCAATCAAGGAGGAATTCCATTCCGTCCTCAAGTGGATACAAACTACCGTGCTAACAACCAGGGAGGACAGCCAAGATTATACCAACCAAACAATGCTAATAGGTTCATTCCTAACCAGCAACGAGGGCAAAACACACAGAATCAATATAATGCCCCGAGCAATCAAATGGTTCCTTTTCAATACCCACCCCACAAGGGGACTTCTAATCCTGGGTATTCAGCTCGCTAACCACATCAAGGTTAATGATGTTAACATGAGGGCAATGCAAAACCAAATCTCCAATTTGAAGAATGAATTTAATTCTTCAATTGCAAAGAACAACAATGAGCTGAGGAACGATATTAACGACATGTTTGCTGGTTTAGTAAAACAACTAAATCCACCATCTACCTCGGGAACTCTCCCAGGTAACACTGTTCCAAATCCAAAGGGTGAACTTAAAGCTATTACCACTCATAGTGGTAAAGCTCATGATGGACCATCGATTTCTATTCCTTCTACGGTGAAGGAAAGAGAACGAGAAACCAAGGTGACAAAGGACCAGGTACTTCCTTCTAATAATGGAAGTGCTCATTACGTCCAAACCACGATTGTCCCAAAATCTACACCCCCTATCACTCCTACATCGTCAAGAATAGATCCTACTCTTTCACGATTCACGGTTAAAAGTTTGTCAAGCAATCTTTATGACCAAAGGGCAGCTATGACTTATTCTCATATGCTTAATTCTTCCCGTAGGAGTGTATTAGACGACAGTGATGATGATGAGGAGGATTCCAATGTCATCAAAGCTATCACCACTCGTAGTGGTGTTGCTTATGATGGACCCTCAATGCCTATCCCTCCTCAATTGTATGATGTGGAAAAAGAGGCGGAGGATACAACAAACAAAGTGCAAATTCCAAGTTCACAAAATACAGCACAAGTCTCTCCTCCGGCCCTCCCTAAAAAGAAATCCAAATCAAGAGTTGTCTTTGAATCTGTAGAGACTCCTGAGGATACCATCCCTAAATCCAAACCTTCTCTTCCGTACCCATCACGTATGAATGAGGATAGGACCCGTGAAAAGAATAGTCAACAAATAGATAAATTCTTTCAAATCTTTAAAGAATTACATTTTGACATTAGTTTCGCGGATTCTCTCATTCTAATGCCTAAGTTTGCAGCAACAATCAAACAACTGCTAAACAACAAGGAAAAGCTGTTTGAGATGGCAAAAACTCCAGTTAGCGAAAACTGCTCTGCAGTTATCTTAAAGAAGCTTCCGGTAAAGCTTGGAGATCCTGGGAAATTCCTAATACCTTGTGTATTCCCAGGAATGATTGAATGCTACGCCTTGGCCGATCTCGGTGCTAGCATTAATCTGATGCCTTATTCAGTGTGGAAGAAACTGTCTCTTCCTAAACTCTCCCCTACCTGCATGACTCTCGAGCTTGCAGATCGTACCATATCTATGCCCCTCGGCATTGCTGAGGACGTATTTGTGAAAGTAGGGAGGTTCCATTTTCCTGCAGATTTTGTGGTCGTTGACTTTGATGCCGATCAAAAGGTTCCTCTCATTCTTGGAAGAGGATTCCTTAGAACCGGCCATGCTCTTATTGATGTTCTGGAGCATGAGATCACCTTACGTGTTGGTAAGGAAGCTGTTACCTTTGATCAAGATCAAAATTCTAGGTACTCATCAAACTTTAACTCTGAATCGGTTAACCGAATCGATGTCATTGATTTTTCTTCAAAGGAGTATTCTCAAGAAAATCTTGATTATTTTCATAATTCTGTGAGTGGTAATCCCACTCCATCTTCTACTACTATCTTAGCCGAATCTTCAACTTCTCTCACTCTGGATGAGGAAAGTAGTCCCATTTGGGATGAAGATAAGACTGAGAGTGATCAGGAGGGAGATATTCTTCTCCTTGAAGAATTGTTAAACATTGATCCAATTCCCCCTCCTCCGCTAGACTATTCAACTTATCTCACTCGGGTTGAGGAAAATCATCCCATTTGGGATGATGATGATACTGAGAGTGATGAGGAGGGAGATATTCTTCTCCTTGAGGAATTAATGCATAATGATCCAATTCCCCCTCCTCCACTAGAAGAACTTCATTATGAGAGTACTGATTCTATTCTGGATGAAATCGATGTTTATCTCGATTTAGACACATATATGCCAGGTATTGATGATGCCGAGAGTAATCAGGAGGGAGATGTCAGTCTTCTTCTTGAACAACTTTTATACCCAGAAAATTATCCCACCCTCCCACCCAAACATCTTCATAAAGAGGAATTCAAATCAGTTGAAGAAACTAATAAAATTCCTGAGATCAAGCATAAGACCTTGCCTCCTTCACTTAAATTTCAAATTCTTGAGGAGGAAGTTCTTGTGATTACTGCTGTTCTGATCTCCCTACTACCCTTCACCTACCCGGTGATTTCTCCTTCCCTTCACTCATTCGAGAGTGAGGATGTTACCTTTGACCCTGGCATTTTCCATATAACATTGGTTTAAATGCCAGATATATCTCTCTTGGTGTGGAACTTTCATGTACTTCAGTGTTTATACAAACATTTTGAAATGAAAGTCCGATGGAGATGGTTTCTTCCACTTACTTCCCCATAGATTTTTAAATTACCTTTTCTCCCGGCTTGTTCAGGACCTCTTTATTACAGTTAACCGTTCACAAGCGGTTAGCTTGCGTGATAAACCTGACAGTTCGGGAGGAAAGACTCTAATTAGGGGTCGAGTCCGGCTAGTGACTCGGGAATCAAAAACATTAGCAAAAACATGGGCTTGTCACCCGTGTGTAACACCCAAGTGTAGGGGAGATGCCCCACATGTTGTATATATGTAAATATATATATAAAAAAAATGTACATATAGTGATAGCTTCTATTTAAGAAGTTTTATCTAAAAAATATTTGTATGTATATACACTTTAAATAAAGGCTAAGAGTATTTTCCCTTTTACGTTCTAAGTTCGGTTTAACACCCGGTACTTTGAATATTGAGGGCAATATTCAGTTCTAAGTGTGGGGGGGGGATTCTCACGAATTCAAACACATGTTCCATCAGGAACCCCCAATTTAGCCAAAAATTTTAAAATTTTTTCTCACTTAGAACGCAACAAATGGTATCAATCCTCCATGTCTAACCCACATAAGGATTGGCTAATCCAGGAGCAAACGGCTCTTGGTAAAGATAACTCAAACCCGTTTATGGCTTGCAATTTGCCAAAAATTGTATGGTTCCTCAACTCCCCATTATCCTCAAAAGCTAATGAGTTGGCTAGCCCGCAAGATTATGGCTTGTGGTAAAGGCCGTGAAAAAACCATAATTGGTAATCAGCTCACCAAGATGTTGACTATTCCATCAAGAGTTGGCTAGTCCAGAAGCAAACGGCTTTTGGTAAAGACTAATCAAATCCGTTGACAGCTGGTGGTTTGCTCAAAATCACACGGTTATCAGGTGTACCACAGTTCTTACACCTGGCTACTCCAGAAGTGATGGCTTTTGGTAAAGAGTTCTTTGAAATCCATTAAAACTTCATAAGATTGCTAGGGACTAGCAATAGTTTAGTGTGGGGGATTGATGAGTGTCTAAATACTCATCATTTCTGTCACATTTAAGCTACAAAACATCTGAAAACATACAGATATACTTTAAAATACATGAAATATCATGAAATTATGTTTTTAAGTGTTACTAGTGCAAAAGGGATGAAAACTGATGAAAAATAACAAAGTTTACATAATTTACAGTTTCAGTCCCTGAACTTTGACAAATTGGCAAAACTAGTCCCTGGTAAATCAAAACTTGTAAAAATATCATAAAAGGTCCTTGGGATTCATAAGTTGTTAGGAAAAATCCTTTGAAGTTAAAAATCACAAATTTACAACTATGGTCCCTCAACTTTGGAAAAGTGTCAAAATTAGTCCCTAAGGTTTAAAAATAAGAAAATATTCAAAATAAACCTTATACTATTCTAAAAAGACATAACTGGTCCTTTGTGTTAACTATTTAATATTTACAGGTTTAACCCTTCAAGTTTCAGAAAATTACAAGAATGGTCCCTGGAGTTGAGGAATTGACAGAAAAGGTCCCTGGATATTTTAAATGGAAAAATTACATCTTTGGTCCTTGGGTTATTCATAATTAACAGTATTGGTCCTTATTACTACTTTGGAAATGTTACACATCAGGTCCCTACACTTTCGGATATTTGCAAATTTGGTCCTTGTGTAACAATAATACCAAACGGACCATGCCTTATTACTAAAACCAAAACCCAAAACCAAATAATAAACCCCAGCCCACTACTAATACCCTTGGCCCAATACCAAAACCAACCCACCCCGTTTAATAAAAACAGGGTCAAATGGTCAAACACTCCCCAAACCGCCAAACCACTTCCACTGTACATCTCCCTCACCTCTACCCTGCTTCACCAAAACCATGGTGGTATTCACCACCTGTCCACCACCAATACAGCTCACCCTCCACCTCACAACCTACCACACATCACAATAAATGCATTTCCCACTCTTTTTCCACCACTGTGACACTCCATCCAACTCACATCCCCTGTTTTTCCTCCCAACTCTCCAACTTGGTTACTTAACCTCACTTTTATGTTCCCCTCCTCCTCTACAACTCCCACATGTGCATTAATTGTAGCAGAACTACTCCTATCTACTGTTGCAACTTTTGGCGCCAAAATAATCCAAAGGCCAAAAGTGAGTTGCAGTCATCCAACAGCTCAGAATTAAAGTGGGATAGTGCAAGGAACATGGGGAGATGCATTTGAATCCTTATAAAGAAAGAAAGAAGCAGAAGAGAAAGAGATATCATAGAATTAGTTTTGTGATCACCTTTATTGCTTATCTTCATTATCTTGTCATTTACATGCTTTCTAAGCTTTATTACTCTTTGACACATTGTAATAAAACATAATTTACAGTTGTAGTTTCATAATCCTTTAAATTCTTGTCATTTAAATACATGTCATTTACTTAAAAGTCCTTACTTAACTTGTCATTTAATTACCTGTCTTTTATAACTATTTAGAGGACCTTCATAAGTCATATAGGCTCCTGACAAAAGCCAAAAGGCTTGTAGAAACCTTAAAAGTAGTTGTAATCCATAAACTCAAAAATCACAAAAAGAAATCTTGGAGAAAAATTGGTACAAGAAAGAACAAGGTGAAGCTGGGTGAATACTAGATTTCTTTGGGTTATTAGGAGCTTGTTAGGGAGCTAATAGGTGTAACCTTGGCCTGGTAGTGGTTCTTGTCACTCAACATTCATATTGGACACTTTTGTAAGCAATTTCTCACATTTTTAGTAATTTACTGTTTATTAAGTTAATTTCTGTAATCTTTGTTGTTTCATGCTTATTTTGTGTTATTAGATGTTGTTAGAGTCTTAAATTAGTAGCTTGTTTGTTGTTATTAATAGTTGCTAATATTTCTTATTTTCAGTCAATAGTGTAATCTTTGAATTTTGTATTTCTTGTTGTTATTATTGTTAAATATTGTTCATTAGGTCGTATATGATGATGATGTAAGGTCTGAAAACAGTTTTGAGGATCAAATCATTTGTTTGCTTTGAGAATCACCAAATTCAGTTAGGTTTAGGGGTGTTTGGACTAGTTGGTTTAACTGGTTTAGAGGTGTTAAGAAACTTTGTTCTTGTTTGATGTAAGTTCCTCATGTGCTAATTGACTCAGTTAAGTCATTTGATTGACCACTTTTCTAATCAAAAGTCAAATTAACCTTTGATCCAAGCTTATTTGTTATCTGTCTATTTTCCTTGCTGCAAAATCATGTTTGCTTGTTTATAAGTTGTTCATTTTGGTTAATCTTGTTTCTATTTAGCATAATACATCATATTTAGTAACTGATTTGGATCCTAAATCTATTTTGGTCAAAGTTTATAGGTAATATAAAAGTCAAATATCTCAGCTTTGCAATTTTTGAATAAAAAGTCTAATTCTGTGTAGCTTTTGATATTTGGATTCCTGCTTATTCCTTTTAGGTATTTAATATCTAGTTGTTAAACTTGCTTATTGTATTTTTATTTATTTTTTATTTGCTTATTTAAGTACTTATTTTCTTGCTTATTGTTTGCTGTTTCCATAAGACTTGCCCTGTCTCACTAGTTCAGTCCATTTTCAAAAGGGATGAAAACTGATGAAAAATAACAAAGTTTACATAATTTACAGTTTCAGTCCCTGAACTTTGACAAATTGGCAAAACTAGTCCCTGGTAAATCAAAACTTGTAAAAATATCATAAAAGGTCCTTGGGATTCATAAGTTGTTAGGAAAAATCCTTTGAAGTTAAAAATCACAAATTTACAACTATGGTCCCTCAACTTTGGAAAAGTGTCAAAATTAGTCCCTAAGGTTTAAAAATAAGAAAATATTCAAAATAAACCTTATACTATTCTAAAAAGACATAACTGGTCCTTTGTGTTAACTATTTAATATTTACAGGTTTAACCCTTCAAGTTTCAGAAAATTACAAGAATGGTCCCTGGAGTTGAGGAATTGACAGAAAAGGTCCCTGGATATTTTAAATGGAAAAATTACATCTTTGGTCCTTGGGTTATTCATAATTAACAGTATTGGTCCTTATTACTACTTTGGAAATGTTACACATCAGGTCCCTACACTTTCGGATATTTGCAAATTTGGTCCTTGTGTAACAATAATACCAAACGGACCATGCCTTATTACTAAAACCAAAACCCAAAACCAAATAATAAACCCCAGCCCACTACTAATACCCTTGGCCCAATACCAAAACCAACCCACCCCGTTTAATAAAAACGGGGTCAAATGGTCAAACACTCCCCAAACCGCCAAACCACTTCCACTGTACATCTCCCTCACCTCCACCTTGCTTCACCAAAACCATGGTGGTATTCACCACCTGTCCACCACCAATACAGCTCACCCTCCACCTCACAACCTACCACACATCACAATAAATGCATTTCCCACTCTTTTTCCACCACTGTGACACTCCATCCAACTCACATCCCCTGTTTTTCCTCCCAACTCTCCAACTTGGTTACTTAACCTCACTTTTATGTTCCCCTCCTCCTCTACAACACCCACATGTGCATTAATTGTAGCAGAACTACTCCTATCTACTGTTGCAACTTTTGGCGCCAAAATAATCCAAAGGCCAAAAGTGAGTTGCAGTAATCCAACAGCTCAGAATTAAAGTGGGATAGTGCAAGGAACATGGGGAGATGCATTTGAATCCTTATAAAGAAAGAAAGAAGCAGAAGAGAAAGAGATATCATAGAATTAGTTTTGTGATCACCTTTATTGCTTATCTTTATTATCTTGTCATTTACATGCTTTCTAAGCTTTATTACTCTTTGACACATTGTAATAAAACTTAATTTACAGTTGTAGTTTCATAATCCTTTAAATTCTTGTCATTTAAATACATGTCATTTACTTAAAAGTCCTTACTTAACTTGTCATTTAATTACCTGTCTTTTATAACTATTTAGAGGACCTTCATAAGTCATATAGGCTCCTGACAAAAGCCAAAAGGCTTGTAGAAACCTTAAAAGTAGTTGTAATCCATAAACTCAAAAATCACAAAAAGAAATCTTGGAGAAAAATTGGTACAAGAAAGAACAAGGTGAAGCTGGGTGAATACTGGATTTCTTTGGGTTATTAGGAGCTTGTTAGGGAGCTAATAGGTGTAACCTTGGCCTGGTAGTGGTTCTTGTCACTCAACATTCATATTGGACACTTTTGTAAGCAATTTCTCACATTTTTAGTAATTTACTGTTTATTAAGTTAATTTCTGTAATCTTTGTTGTTTCATGCTTATTTTGTGTTATTAGATGTTGTTAGAGTCTTAAATTAGTAGCTTGTTTGTTGTTATTAATAGTTGCTAATATTTCTTATTTTCAGTCAATAGTGTAATCTTTGAATTTTGTATTTCTTGTTGTTATTATTGTTAAATATTGTTCATTAGGTCGTATATGATGATGATGTAAGGTCTGAAAACAGTTTTGAGGATCAAATCATTTGTTTGCTTTGAGAATCACCAAATTCAGTTAGGTTTAGGGGTGTTTGGACTAGTTGGTTTAACTGGTTTAGAGGTGTTAAGAAACTTTGTTCTTGTTTGATGTAAGTTCCTCATGTGCTAATTGACTCAGTTAAGTCATTTGATTGACCACTTTTCTAATCAAAAGTCAAATTAACCTTTGATCCAAGCTTATTTGTTATCTGTCTATTTTCCTTGCTGCAAAATCATGTTTGCTTGTTTATAAGTTGTTCATTTTGGTTAATCTTGTTTCTATTTAGCATAATACATCATATTTAGTAACTGATTTGGATCCTAAATCCATTTTGGTCAAAGTTTATAGGTAATATAAAAGTCAAATATCTCAGCTTTGCAATTTTTGAATAAAAAGTCTAATTCTGTGTAGCTTTTGATATTTGGATTCCTGCTTATTCCTTTTAGGTATTTAATATCTAGTTGTTAAACTTGCTTATTGTATTTTTATTTATTTTTTATTTGCTTATTTAAGTACTTATTTTCTTGCTTATTGTTTGCTGTTTCAATAAGACTTGCCCTGTCTCACTAATTCAGTCCATTTTCAAAAGCTTGCACAAGCTTTAATATTTGGGCTGAGCTTGTGCTATTTGGTATTTGTGTACCTCATATAGCTAGTTTTATTTGTGTGTGCTTTATTTCTATTTATCTGCTTATCATAACTGCTTATTTTGCTTATCTTATTTTCACAAATCAACCCAATATACTGAGTAATCAGTATATTGAGTCATTTACATAAGCATACCATAAGCTCACAAGTAAGCTTAAGCTTGTGATTTTTACTTTTTTCTAAAGCTGAGCAAGCAAATTAAAGGTTTCTAGGTTTTTTATTTATTGTGCAGCTTATTTGATAAGCTTGCAATTAGCTCAAACCTTGCCCTGTACCAAGGGTTCTTTGTGTTATCTGTCTATATTCATTAGCTTCTGTAGAGCTTATTTGTGGGACCCACTGAGTGTTCCTTTGCTTTTTGGAAAGCCAAGCAACCACCCTTGTACCCTCAGTGCTTATTTTCCATTTCTCACCTTATTTGCTAGGGCTGCATCCATCTTCAACTTTGTCCCATTCCAAAAGCATATACTGAGTACCCATCATACTCAGTGTATTCAGCTTTTTCATAAGCTCATAAAAAGCTAGCCTGTGGGTCCCACAGGCCAAGCTTTGGCTTTTTGGAAAGCCCACCACTTCTTCTTACTGTCTCAACTCTTTGAAGACCTTTTACAGCTTATTTAATAAGCTGGAAATTGCCCTCAATTGGACTGCAGGGGTGTTTGGTTTGTAGTTTAGTGGATTAGCTTATTTGCTTACCCAGCTTATTTTCCTTCTTTTTCTCTTTTCTTTGGCTTAAGTTATATTTGTTTTACCTTATTTTATATTCCTTTTGGTTTTGTTTCAGCCTTATAGCTTTTTACAAGCTTTTGAAAGCCCAAAGCTCAAACAGTCAAGCATAAGCTTAACTGTTGGAACTTTAAGCTCTAAAACAGCTTATTTGTCATTTGTAAAACTTTTGTCTTTTTAAAAGTTGTTTATTTTAAGTTATTAAATAGTTTTGCAAAAAGAAAATTTGAAAAATAAAATGTTTACTAAAAAGGGGTGAGGCAGGGGTCGAACCTGAGACCTCCCCCTTTGGAAGAGTGATAAGGGGTACCTGTATACCAAGTGCCCTTGGGTCTTTTTTCAGTTATACACTACCAAATCTAATACTTAATATAGTTTTAGTCCATTTAGCTTATTTAAGCTGTTTTAGCTTATTCTAGCTTATTTGGATAAGCTGTTGGCCCATTCTTATTTTTCCTAGCTTATTTATCACAAAATACACTTCCCATAATTTTTTCGTATTTTTTACTGTTCAAACAGTATTTATTATAATTAATCCTAGTTTATTTAGTAATTAAGTAATATTAGGTAATTAAATAGTTTTAATAATTTTTAGTTAATAACAATATCTTTTTATATTTTTTAAAAGTCTTATAGATCATTAGGTATTTGTAAAAAATAATTTCCTAATTATTACTGTTCATTTCCTATTTTCCTTATTTAATTTAGTTAACTAGATTTTAATTAATAAAATAGTAATTAATTAATAATAATTAGATAAATAGTGTGAAAAATATAATTTTAGTTTTAAAATAAGTTTTATAATATTTTAGATTTTTCTAAGTTTTAATTTTATTTTTCTAGAATTATTTTGCATTTTCTTATTAATTAGTGTATTATTAAATAGTTAAAAATAGTTATTAATTAATAATAAATAATAAAAAAGTTAAAAAAATATTTTTCTCTTTCTAATAATTTTCTTAAGTCCTTAGGTTTGTAAAAATTTAATTTTCATCTTTATAGCCTTTTTATTTATTTAATTTCACTTTTTATTTAGTACGTCTACGTTTATTTAAACTAAACGTACGTTTTTAATTTCTTTTACGTTTTAAGTTTTCTTATTTTAGGTCTTTGTTTAAATAGCTTATTTAAGCTATTTTATTTTCTCCTAGGGTAATCACAATCACATACCCTTTCCTGTTCAATAATTCCCGATCACAGATCCGTTCTAACTCAGGATATCGCACTTCCAAGGGACATAACGACCCGGGGACACTAAACTCCTTGGATATACTTGTACTCACGTTTCTTTAGTTTGATTTTTATTGGTTGACCATTCACAAGTGGTTGACTGAGTAAAGTTGACTACAAATCCGCGAGTCAGTGTGACTTAAGATTGTTCCTATTTCTCTGACTACCTCTAGGTTTGCTATTATATTTAGCACAATATTCAACTATTTTCAGAACAACTTTAGTCTTTGTCATACTATCTATACTTTTAGGACTGGTTTGTCCTACTTTGTTTCCTTTCTTTAAAGCAGCCTCTTTTTCATTCTCATCAGATGTCCAATCTTCAATAGATGTATCATCTGAGCTCTTATCAGTGAGCACTTTTTCTTTAGAGAGTGAAGTATCACTTGCACTCTCAAAAGGTTCACTATTTTCTATAGGTTTTACATTTTCTATTGGTTTATTAGTGAGTTCATGTAAACCTGATTCAGCAAGATCTATTCCTGGGGGACAGGGAATTCCTCTGTAAGGAAGTGGACAAGTGTTGTACCCAATCCCAGATTTGATTTTCTCGTTCATTTGGTTTTCAACTATACTTCTAGTACAGGCAGAAGCATTTTCTAATGTTGTAACAATTAGTTGAATATTATCTTTTGCTTGTTTCACTTTAGCAAACTCAGTTTTTAATAGGTTTATTTCAGCATCTTTTAAAAATATGTCTCTATTAAGAATAGCTTTTGTGTCAGAAAAGGTGAGTTCATTTTCTCTAAAGTGAATTATCTGCTTCTCAAGTTTGGCCATACCACATTTATGATTAACTAGGTCTTGATGAGTTTTTCTTTCTTCTACTTTCAGTTCATCATAAAGTTTTCTTAAAATTTCTAATCCTTTAAAAACTTCATAAGTAGCAGAACATTTTGTAACTTGTACCTCAGGATTGGTGAAAGCCATTAAAGTCATTTCATTTGAAGATGACTCTTCTTCACCCATAAAGCTCCAATCAAAACCCAGCCCATCAATAGCTACTATAGCTTTTTTTTCCAGTGATGTCTACTTCCTTGCTCTTGTTCTCATTGTTTCCCCTGTTCTTGTTCTCAAAACCTCTTCCCTTATCACTCTGCTTCTTTGGTCTTCTACAGTCTCTTGAGTAGTGACCCTTCATGTGGCAGTTGTAGCACTCCACTTTAGACTTGTCTTACCCAGCAGGTTCATTGCCATTGATGACAATCTTCTTTCTAGTTCTCATCAAATATTTCTTAGCCCTCATACTAAGAAGTGGAAGCTGCCACTTTATGTCCATTTCTTCAAGATCATCATCACTGATTTCTTGAAGATCTTGAAAGGTCAATATGGAACCATTGTGTTGTGATGTTAGGAAAGCACAACCAATTGTTTCATCTAAAATGGTTTTGGTACTGCTGGAAGTACTGGCAGTACCAAAATTTGTATTGGCAGTACCTTCTTCTCTACCATCTTTTTCTTCATCAACTTTATTGGAAGTACCATGAGATGACACAAAGGCCATATTTCCTGAGCTTGAACTAGTAGACTTCTTCAGTTCATGCTCTACTATTTTGAAGTTACTGTAAAGATCATTAAGAGTCATGGAATCAATATCTAGTTTGTTTCTCCAGACAATGACATGCATGGCCCATTCAGAGGGTAGACTTCTAAGGAATTTGGAGTTTAAGTCTTCTTGAGATATTATCACCTCGTGAATGGCTAACTGACTGGAAAGCTTTTGTAGTCTATTGAACATGCTGTCCAAGGACTCATTTGTTGTGGTTGAAAAGTTTTCAAACTGTTGTTTTAGAAGTGTTTTCCGAGTCTTCTTGGTGGCATCATTACCACCAAATCTAGCCACAATAGCTTGAAAAAGGGTTTTAGCACATTTGTACTTGTTAAAGATTAAGAGCTGGTCATTTGGAATATACATGAGAAGCATACTCCTGGCTTTAAGATCATTTCTCTTTTGAATTCTTTCTTCTGCGGTTGTCGGGTTTACTTGCACAGTTGTGACAAGTGCATCGTTTACTATGGAGCTGGTGGTTATTGGTTTGAATGAGTTTCCTTCTTCAATAATCTCCCAAAGTGCATAGTCTTGCACTTGAAAGTATTGTTCAACCCTCAATCTCCACATCTCAAACTCATTCTGTTTGAGTAATGGAAGTTTTGCAGCCACATTGGTTTGAATGTGCTCAACATCCATTTTTGCTTTGTTCTTTTATGTCATAAATATCAGCCTCGCTCTAATACCACTTGTGGAAGGATTATTCGTGTTCAAACACTTGAGTTGTTAATCTTAATAATGTGTTTGGGATATTTATGAATGAATGTGATTTAGTACGCGGAATTTACTAAAACACACTAAAGGAACAAAGGTGGTGAATAAGTAAACGTGAATATTTTAGAGTGATGAACACAACATGAATAACACAAAACGATTCAATATTATTTATGAAACAATACGGTGATCTAAACTATCACCGGGATTACAAATGTAACCTTGAATCTTTGATATGTGAAAAGGATTTAAAGATGGAAGTTGTGCATGCAGTGATTGATCTAGTTATCTCTAAGAAGGTGACTTAAGGGTTCCTTTTATAGTATAAGGAGCCCTTATTATAAGTTGTCAAGTTGCTTAATATAATATACTTATCTTATCCTAATATTACACCTTTCAAGGTAAAACACTCCATATTATCTACTGAGACCTCTACACTACTTCTACTAACCGTGTAACTTTGTACAAATACTAATAATACAACTAAATATCTCTAAATAAAATATAACAACTTGTCGTTTAAACTGGCAGGGCCTTCATCAACTAGCAGTACCTTTTCACCCAGAAGGTACTGTTAGTATATCTTCAACTTCAACAAAACAAAAGAGGCAGGCTTAAATATCATTTGGCAGGCTCTTCTGGCAGACTCTTTAACTTGTGCATTTTATTCCCAACAGTATCATTCACCAAGAGATAATATAGGTTGATTTAGGTTTGATTTGGTAGAAAAAACTAGGTTTAAAAGTGATTTTTGGGCTTATCGGTTACTGTTCATTGCCAAACTAGCGAGTTAGAAAATTTCTGTCGAGCTAGGATTTTGGTTTTATCGAGTTTGGGTTTAAGTTTAGCGAGTTAGGTGTTTTAGCGTGTTAAGGTAAACATCTTGCGAGTTAGCATCATTTCTAGCGAGTTTGCACGTTCAAGTTTTTTGCGAGTTTGGACTTGTATTTCGAGTTAAGATCCATTTTCTGCGAGTTAAGTATAATTTGGCGAGTTAGCCTTCACCTTATCGTATATCGAGTAAGGTTCTTTGTGGCTTCTACATAGGGGAAACTCTGCCCTAGTGGATTCTCTTTACCGAGTTATGAAATAGGTTTGACTTATCGAGTTTAAGTAGCCATCTTGTTACCGAGTTATCATATATTCTATAACTTACCGAGTTAGCCAATTATCCAGAATCATTATTAACTGAGTTAGACAATATCAGTTTTTTTTACCGAGTTACAAATCATTATTTCTCAAGTTATCAAATCAACTTAAAATTCCAACATTTATTTATCTTTAACGATCAAAAGTTTAACATAATCACTACTCTTCACATAGTTTACCCTTCTTATCTTTTATCTTTTTGGTAGGAAAATTTGAGTAAAATTTAATTTTTACCAGAGACTAAACGTTCAATTTTTACGCGAAATTCAAATTTTGGTTTAGCAGTGAAAATTTTGGCTCAAAATTCAAAATTTTAGGCCAAAATTCAACGTCTCAATAACCTTCTTCCAACTACCTTCCTCACCAATATTCTCATAAGCAACAGTCATCAGCAACTGTACCTTCTTCCAACAACCTTCCTCACCAATATTCTCATCAGCAGAAGTCATCAGCAACTGTACCTTCTTCCAACTACCTTCCTCACCAATATTCTCATCAGCAACAGTATTATCAACAACAAAGTCACAGCTCCCTTATTCGTCAAGTTCTGCTATTTGGCAATGAATCAAGGCCTCCAATGTTGCTACCAGGAACATACACTTATTGGAAACAGAGATTTCTACAATGGCTCACCGATCGTCCTGATGCAGATCTTATGCTTAAATCAATCCGAGATGGTCCATTCATAATGAAATTTCTCGTCGACTCAGCAGGGATCGTAAGATTACAAACTGATGAAGATTTGAATGCTACTGTACTTGCTCAGTTCGATGCTGACCAACAGGCTGTATGGTTCATTACATTGGAACTTCCCAACTCAATTTACATGAATATGGACTTTCAAGCCAGTGCTTATGAAATGTGGAAATATCTTGAAGCTATGCATCGTACAGAAGAACTTCATCACATCAGAATGAAGCAAATTCTTGAATCTTCTTTAAGCATGAATCTACTGAAGACCATTCTCCCTGCTCCACCATCTCCGGTTGTTGATCATGGATCCTTAATCTACACTCCAAATGGTCTCTTCTTTAATCCTCCAAATGCATCTGAGCCGATCTTCATTCCACAATACCATCCTGCAACACTATATGCTCATATGCAATCTCTTTTGCAAAATCTAGTGAAGCTTGGACAAGTATCTACTGAGAAAGGCAAAGGCGCAATGACTTCAACTTATGAATGCTTTAACACAATGGAAGATACTGATGATGAAGAAGATCTTATCGAACCAAGCATGACATTTTTGGCATATATGGAAAATATTGCAGATGTGGAAGATCAAGATTATGATTCAACTCCACTCTTTGATGCTAATGTTGAATACGATGCCACACTTAGTCAAATGGAAGTTGAAGGGGGTAATCTCAATGCTGTTTTGCAAAGTATCATGGGAGATGTTCCATCTGATGATGAATATGCAGATTTGGAATCCAATACAGCAAATTTGGAAGCTGATACTGCAGATGTGATGTTAATGGCAGACATGGAATCTCGCATGAATAATACAGGCCCATTTGTTTATAAGGGGTTCTTACAAACTATGAAATCGACTTCAAATCAACTTGTTCCACATGAAAGCAGTGAAACAATGTACTATTCAAATGTCAATAAAGATGACGATGATGAGGTCAATATTCTGAATCAAGGACGCGCACTTATTGCTCGTGCCTTCAGCAAATTCTCCAACAAGACAAACAACCGTCTTTGTTCTTCTTCTAACACAAGGAATCAAGCTGTTATGCAAGGTGAAATAGTTGATAGACAAGGAAGGAATGCTGAAAGGACTGTTGGGAATATTGCAGATGTCGGTAATGCAGGCAATAAGGTTAAAGTATTGGATAAACAAAATGACAACAACAGATTTGGGAATGATACAGATGCAGACTGTGCAGAGATCAGATCCTCCCATGACTTAGAGCCTAACTTTCACAAAGAACATATGGATGAGGAAGATGTCATACCCATCTATGACACAGAAACCAACTTTGCCAAAGAACAGATGGTTGAGGTACAATCTACTATTGATCATATTATGCCTGCAAATGAGAAACAACAATCTGAGCAACCTGAATTCAGAAATGAAGGAGAGGTTGACCAGATTGTTGTCCAATGTCTAGATAAACATTTTGAGTCTGAGTCCTTACCTGATAATCAAATGACTGAAACATTAAACCAAACTCTTGAGTCTGAAAACATTCTTCTCAAAAAGACCATTGCCCAGTTTCATAAAGAATTTTCAAAATTGGAGGCACATTGCATCTCACTTGAACTTAAGTTGCAAAACGAATCTCTAACTTTGGGCAACAATGGTAAATTTTTGAATGAATGATGAGCCGACAAATGAACCACTTTTAGGGGGTCATTTAAGCCCGGAATTGAATTTATTTGATCAAATATTGCCCTAAATCATTTCTTTTGTGATTTTAGGTACTTTGGGAGTGAATTCTGGAAAAGGAAGCATTTTGGACGATTTTGGAACATAAAAGTCAAGAAAACGGCAAAGTCTTAATTTTCCTTGCTGGGAACAGTACCTGACGGCGTCAAGAGGCTTTTCATGACGGTGTCAAGAGTAAAAGTGGTGACAGCCCAGAAGAAACGTGAAGGCGTCACCCAAGGCCGTCACACGTTAACTTGTCAAAACTTGCGCGCGGAGTAGCTGATATTGTTTTGGTCATAACTTTTGCATACGAACTCGGATTTAGGTGATTCAAAAGCCCACGCGAAGAGGAAGAAGAGATCTACAATTTGGTGAAAAAATGGTCGTGATGGCATCAAGAGAAAAGAGCTGACGCCGTCAAGATGGGCCGACAGAAAATATGCCTATAAATATAACTTCATAACTTCACTTTTTGTAAGCCCTAAACCCTAAGGTCGATTCCCGGGTTTAGGTGGGTGTTTTTCCAGCAACTTAGAGGGTTTCAATCACTCCATAAACATCTTGTAATGGTTTGATGATTCTATCTTAATTCATGTCTTCAATTATCATTATTGTTGCTTGTTCTTTATTAATTATGCTTGGCTAATTCACCTTGTGTCCACTTATGATTGTGTGAAACTTGTGTATAATTGATTAGATCTCATTGATTTCTTGGTGGTGTTTGTGTCTATCTCCATCAATGAGGGCTTGTTGATGTGTGTGTCTATCTCCATCCATTAAGGCGTGACAACTTCAATAGATCTAGTTGGTTTAGTTTATAATTCTTGTTTCCTATTGATTCTTGTTTTGATTGAATGTCTCATCAATGTTAGGCTTAAGAAAACTGGCAGATCTCCATTGCGTAACTTGCTTGAACGTCTTAAGAAACATGAACCGATGTGTACTAGGTTTTTATGGTTGTATTTAATGCATGAGCGAATTCTAGTGATCCCATGTTAGGAGCTTCTTAGCCGGCTCGACATAGGAGTGAAGTAGGAGCTTATAGAATTGGGGAAGTAAGTACGCCACCCCGTGAATGGTATTAAGGAATACAACCTGTCAATTAAAACAAGTTGTGACAATTCAATAGGCAGAATTGGATAGCTAGCAAGGAGTAACATATCATAGGTAGACATTCGTCACATCCCTTGTAGAACCTTAGTTTATTTTTCTTGCACATTAGTTTAAATTAGTTGCTTTTGGGTTAGTTGGTTAGCAACTAATTCCGCCCCTCCTTCCAATACCCGAGATTTTTATTTGCTTTTCATAAAATATAAAAATACAAAAACAGTCATCCTTCACCTTTAGACCTAGTTAGATTAATTTCAATCCTAACGACACTATTCCTGAGTTGAACGATCAATCCCCCGGTACTTGTCACTATACTATACTACAACGATCAGGTACACTGCCTGGTGGGGGTTGTAAGCTTCTCGAGAACCCTCGAGAGGTAAAGCCTGGTGCAATTCCCACGCATCAAGTTTTTGGCACCGCAGCCCGGGGAATAGTTATTGTTTAGGTTGAATTTGATTTTTATTAGGTCTACTCATTAGATTCCTATCAAGTGAGATTTTTTTTCTTTTTATTTTGTAGCTTTCTCGTAGTCTATCTTTTCTTTGTGATTTTGTTTGTAATTTGCTTCAAATGGACTTTACACTTAGACTTCTAAGATTACAAGATAAGGTTGAGCGGCTAACACACCAAAGAGTTCAAAATACCTCATTTAGAGACACCTATGAATCATATGAGCCTTCACCTAGGATAGATTCTTATGAATAACCTCCATGTTTAAGATCCAGTTTTAGTGAGGCCAATAGGAAATGCGACCTAGTTTGCCAAGGAATTATGGAGAGAGCCGTTGCAACAAATCATAAGTTGGATGAAGCACTAGGTTTGCTATTATCACTACCTAAGAAAACAATTGAGGAGGATCTAGCCGAGCATGGCCACATTGATCAAAAAGACCTAGGTTTTATGATCGATGATGATTAATCTCAAGAAACGGATGATGAATCTTTTGGGCAATTTGTATATAGCAGTCAGAATTTTGAGGATGATCCTTATGATTCGAACATAGAAGTTGAGATGCCTAGAAAGCACGTGAGATACTTAGGAGAATGCTTAGGATAAATCCTACCAAAACACATGATGAGGATATAGGTGATCTTGAAACATGGAATGATGAGGTAAATAACATAAGACCACAAAATACTCAACCATCATTTAAGGCACACACACCGCCCGTGACTTACCCGAAAGAAGTAGATGAAACTTTAGGAATTCCAATGGAGGTAGAACCCTTGGACCAGGCACCACTTGAGGATATAGGTTTGAATACTTGTAGTGATAACCTTACTCCTAGTTCTAGGGAATTTCCTAGTGTTGATGAACCGGAACCTCAATCTTTACACACATTTCCATCATTATATATATTTCTAGGAGACAAAAGAGGAACCGACCCAGCCATCAACCAATATTATCCGGGTAGTTTCAGGATGAAGGAAGCCATTCACTCACCCCCTTCACCTCACGTGGCATATTTCTACCCTATGGGTGTGTATCGCTACTTCCACCCGCACTTAATTCAAAGTGTAGGGAAAACCTCCCCTATTTTCATTAAATAAGGGTAGAGTCAGGCTCGTGACTCGAACAAAAACAAGCGCTTATTGGGAGGCAACACAAGCTTTATTTATTTGTTTATTTGTTTGTTTGATTTTATTTGTTTCCGTATGCATGTTTTATTTTTGTTGCTTGTGGCTCATGTTTCAAGGTAAATTGTGAAAATGCTTTATTTTGTTTTTAACTTCGTCTTAATTGCATATAAAGGTATTTTGCAAAAGAAAAGTATAAGGGAGATCCAAATTTGTTTATAAGAACGAAATTAAGCATGAACCACAACAATATTAAATGGACATGTGTATTAGTATTCGTTAGAGTCAAATGCTTGTATCGAGTCATAATGATGTTTTGCAGGATTTTCCAGGAAGTAGGACATAAGTTTTTTCAGAAATTTTCCAGAAACTTAACGTAAAGATTTCTGCAGGTCACTTCTGACGGCGTCATGAGTTTCTCTTGACGGCGTCATGTGTAAAATTCTGGAAATTTTGCTAGTTTTGTTTATACTGGAGTCTTAAAGTTTTTGTTAATTCTTTAGTTTTATAAACTCCAGGAAATCTGCAAATATTCATTCCACAAGCATTATATCTTTAATTGTTTTGTTTCTATTCCTATGTCTGGAATTACATCTAGTTGTGAGTTTTCTTTGTTCGGATTGATGCTTTGGGTTTTTGTGTTTGTTTTCTCAGGTTTAACAGGTTATGTATGACAAGAAGATGATTTATACTCTGGAAGGGAAGCTTTGATTGTTCATTTTCTTGGAGGAAGATCTAACCTGGCCACCTTATTATCCATACCGAGCGAATCAGGGGAGTATTTGATTTCATTCTTTTTACTTATTTCACTTTTACATTCTTTACTTGAACATTGGGGACAATGTTCATCCTAAGTGTAAGGGGAGGGTAAAATGATGATACCTTACAAATACACTTTCGCTTGAGTTTGTTTGTTTTATAGTAGATGTGTAATAAAATATGAGAAATATTTGTTAGTGTAATTTTAGCGCCAAATTTAAAATTTTTTACAACATTTAGGAGTGAAACTTTAGCCATAGCAAGCGTCTCATGGATAGGAGATTGTATGACTAGCACAAAACCGTACTATTCAGAAAACTTTTCCACCCAAATATGTGAGGTTCGCCTTTAGATTTGATAGGAAAAGCATTTACTATTAGTGCTTATGAGTGTACCGGTAGCATTTAGATTCTAGAACTTGCGTTAGTGATGCATCCCGAGACCGCTAGTGAGACTACATTCGTGTAGTAGGATTTACTACATGATAAGAGGCATTAGGATCACCCTTGTGTTAAACCTGGATCATAATTACTTGACCATTTAAGTCATATTACTTGGCTAGTTAAGTCAATTAATTTCTCCCACACCCTTAGCGTTGTACTCATTTTTAGTACACGAAACCCCTAGTACACCCCTCCGAGCCTATCTTTTCGTTTCTAACTTTAAGCATCTTACTTAAAGAAAGAATTTGTTACACCCCACTTAAATGTACACCCAAATCGCCTTAGCCTTCCGTGTATGCACTCATTTTTAGTGCATTATTGTTATATGTTTAAACCCTTAGTTAATTATCTAATTGATTACATGGTTGCTAATTCGAGTCATATCCTTGTACATATTGTTTTGGGACGATTGGGACTCATGGGTAAAGTACTTATTTTATTAGTAATGGGGAAGAACATCATATTATTACCCCCATATGTGCGTTAATCTTAAAAGTACTCCAAGTGTTTTGATTATCTTAATTCGAGTCATTAGATTAGTTTATTGTAAAGTATGTAAAAATTCAAGTGAAAGAAGAATTTTCATTCCCTGTGATGTATTATTTTGGATGGTAGGGTAAGAGTGTATGCGAAAAAAAAATAGAAAAAATCAAGAAAAAGAAAAAAAAAATAGAAAAAGAAAAGAGAAAAAAACATACGGACTACCATCCCATTTCATTCTATGTTTATTTTATGTTTTTGTTATTTTTCATTTATTAGCTTAAGTCGAGTCTAGTCTTGGCTTAGCAACACCTTATTGTACATGTAATTGACCAAGATTGTTAACTCGCCACCAGTAAAGACTGCCTATATCCAACAAACCGTGTATTCCATATCCCTACACCTAATGTTACAACCCTTTAAAAGACCTCTTTGATAGTTTATCCTAGGTGCTTACGCCATGCGGTGGAGGTTTGATCCTTTCCTAAGCCTATGGTAATCTATTTTGCTATGACAGGTAGTGACAGATGTTTTCCATTTCCATATTATGATATTACTTTATTACACCCGAGAGATGTGAGTATCTAAACACTATTTGTGAGGTGCTAGTATATGACCTCCGTGCTTGTCTTTGGTCTTTAGTGGAACGATTATTTGTTGTAATTACTTTTATATTAGTGTTAAAAGCGTATTTGCTTGAGGACAAGCAAATCTCAATGTAAGGGTATATGATGAGGCGAAAAATGAACCACTTTTAGGGGGTCATTTAATCCCAGAATTGAATTTATTTGATCAAATATTGCCCTAAATCGTTCCTTTTGTGATTTTAGGTACTTTGGGATGAATTCTGGAAAAGGAAGCATTTTGGACGATTTTGGAGCATAAAAGTGAAGAAAACGGCAAAGTCTTAATTTTCCTTGCTGGGAACAGTACCTGATGGCGTCAAGAGGCTTTTCATGATGTCGTCAAGAGTAAAAGTGGTGGCGGCCCAGAATAAACATGAAGGCGTCACCCAAGGCCGTCACGTGTTAACTTGTCAAAACTTGCAAGCGAAGTAGCTGATATTGTTTTGGTCATAACTTTTGCATACGAACTCGGATTTAGGTGATTCAAAAGCCCACACGAATAGGACGAAGAGATCTAGAATTTGGTGAAAAAATGGTCATGATGGCATCAAGAGAAAATAGCTGAAGCTGTCAAGATGGGCCGACAGAAAACATGCCTATAAATATAACTTCATAACTTCACTTTTTGTAAGCCCTAAACCATAAGGTCGATTCCTGGGTTTAGGTGGGTGTTTTTCAAGCAACTTATAGGGTTTCAATCACTCCATAAACATCTTGTAATGGTTTGATGATTCTATCTTAATTCATGTCTTCAATTATCATTATTGTTGCTTGTTCTTTATTAATTATGCTTGGCTAATTCACCTTGTGTCTACTTATGATTGTGTGAAACTTGTGTATAATTGATTAGATCTCATTGATTTCTTATTGATGTTTGTGTCTATCTCCATCAATGAGGTCTTGTTGATGTGTGTGTCTATCTCCATCAATTAAGGCGTGACAACTTCAATAGATCTAGTTGGTTTAGTTTATAATTCTTGTTTCCTATTGATTCTTGTTTTGATTGAATGTCTCATCAATGTTAGGCTTAAGAAAACTGGCAGATCTCCATTGCGTAACTTGCTTGAACGTCTTAAGAAACATGAACCGATGTGTACTAGGTTTTTATGGTTGTATTTAATGCATGAGCGAATTCTAGTGATCCCATGTTAGGAGCTTCTTAGCCGGCTCGACATAGGAGTGAAGTAGGAGCTTATAGAATTGGGGAAGTAAGTACGCTACCCCATGAATGGTATTAAGGAATACAACCCGTCAATTAAAACAAGGTGTGACAATTCAATAGGTAGAATTGGATAGCTAGCAAGGAGTAACATATCATAGGTAGAAATGCTTTACATCCCTTGTAGAACCTTAGTTTATTTTTCTTGCACATTAGTTTAAATTAGTAGCTTTTGGGTTAGTTGGTTAGCAACTAATTCCGCCCCTCCTTCCAATACCCGAGATTTTTATTTGCTTTTCATAAAATATAAAAATACAAAAAGAATCATCCTTCACCTTTAGACCTAGTTAGATTAATTTCAATCCTAACGACACTATTCCTGAGTTGAACGATCAATCCCCCGGTACTTGTCACTATACTATACTACAACAATCAGGTACACTGCCTGGTGGGGGTTGTAAGCTTCTCGAGATCCCTTAAGAGGTAAAGCCAGGTGCAATTCCCACGCATCAATGAACAAAGCAAACGTGTGGATACATTAGTTAAAGAAAATGAGCTTTTAAAAGGTCAAATTCAAACAAAGGTGTTTGCACATGCTGCATTGCAAAACAAATTAAGAAGACTGACTGGTCACAGTGTGGATATTAAGTTTGAAAAACCATCAATCTTGGGGAAACCGCCTCTTCAAACAAACAGAAAACAATCAGTGGTTAGACAACCAACTGCATTTAAATCTGAACGACCTAAATTTTAAAAATCTCGGTTTTCCTCCCAAGTTGTTGAGAAAAACAATTTGACAAAACCAGTCACTCCATATTTTTGGCCTAAGGAAAATGCATCTGTGTCTGCTAAATTTCAACACGTGATTATACCTGGCTCATCTCGGATTAGTTAGAAAACAGTGTCTAAAACGAGCATTAAAAGTAAAGATTCTTATGGAAAATATGACATGTACACGAACTATGATCTAGAAAAGGCTAGGAAAAAGGCGCTACTTCAAAAGGATGGAATTCTAGGTTCAAAACCTCATGTGATGCCTTCCACTGTAGTACAAAACACTGCTTGTAGTAGCACACCAAAACCTAAGAGTAAACAACAAACTAATAGGAATTGGCTAGCTTCTAAGAGTAGTTGCGTAAATAATCATGTTGTTTGTGCTTTAAAATATCATCAAAAAGGAAATTCACTTGAAAAGGCTCAATCGGCTAAGACAAACAAACCCGTTGAACCAAAAGTCATAAGTCAGAAACCTAAGACGTGGATCAATATAGGACGTAGGTTTTCTCAACGAATTGATGCTCCCACATTTCATTCCACTGCATCTAAAAGGAAAACATCTCCTAGATCTAACATTAGGTGGGTACCCAAGGGTAGAATTTTCAAAACGATTGGTTTTAGGTGGATTCCTACAGGAAAAATTTTAGACATTTGCACCAAAACTAATGTGATCCCCACAACATCTACCTTTGAGACAAGAATGAAAACCATCGGAATTGTGTGTTCGAGTGTCAAGAAGATAGTTGGCACTACATCTTTATGCTTCTAACACCTGGAACCCAGTTACACTTGGGGCTCCATGTTCTCTGTTTTGTCTCTTCTTTCTTTCTCTACAGATTCAAAAGGAATGGCTTCAGAACAAATCAGTTTTGGACCCGCACTTCAGCAATGGTTTCTGAGCACAACAGCTTAGGACTCGCAACCAACCGTTTAAAAGCACATCAACAATGGCTTATGAGCAAAACAGCTTAGGACCCGCATTCAACCGTCTAAACTTTCCGGAATCTTCGGCTTAACATTTGTCACTCTCCCGTCAAGAAGTGGAATCATTGTTTGCTCCATTGTTTGATGATACTATTTTCAACCGTCCCTCTGAGGTCTCACCAATTTCCGCTGCACATCCTGATCACAATCAAGTACCTGATTCACCTCAACAAACAACAACAACTATTGGGAGAGACGGCCCTCCAATTGCATCTCCAACAACAGCAGAACAAACTGTGTCCAACTCAAGACAATCAGCTGAAGACTCCATACCTAAATCAGTTCCACAAACTGCAGAGCATGACCCAGAGGCGTTCTTTAAGCGTTCTTTAACCCGTTTGCACCGGCTCAACTCATTCCTGACTTTTCTGAGTCGTCTACACACAATTTGGATCCTGCTCACATGCGCGTTAATTACCAACATCACCCTTCGACACAACATTGTAATTAAATGGATTTGGAAAAACAAGTTGGACGCAAAAGGCACAGTGATTCGCAACAAATCTTGTTTAGTTACAAAGGGATACAGTCAATGAAGCAGGATTGTACATCACTGTCATCAACAAAAGCTTAGTATGTAGCCATGTCTACTTTCTGTGCTCAAATTATTTGGATGATAACTTAGCTCACGGACTACGGCTATGTATTTGACTAGATCTCAATGTACTGCGACTCAAAGTGTGCTATTACTATCTCGTACAACACCATTCATCATTCCAAGGCCATACAAATTGCTCTCCACTAACATTTCATCAAGGAGCATATTGAGAAGGGTACAATTGAATTGGATTTTGTGAGTACTGAATACCAGTTGGCGGACTTGTTTACAAAGGCATTACCTCCATTAAGGTTTGTTGATTTATTTCACCATATCGGTATGCGGTGTTTGACTCCAAATGATTTGCAAAATTTTCTTAAAAACCAAGTGAGTCAAACATCTAACTCTTTCCTTTAAATATTTAAGAATCTTCTTTCTTTGTGTACAAACTTCGAATCTTCAAAACTATGTTCCACCATTAAAATGGAACATGTTTTGAGGGGGAGAAAACTTTTACAAAATAATGAAGTTTGCACACCTTATCATAATTCTTCAAGGATAAAATGTTTCTTCATCATTCGGATTAAGAACTCATTTTCAAAAAACTTCTATGATCTCTCGAATAAAAATGTACAAAAATGTTTCACAAAATATATGCTAATTCGAAGGGAGAAAAGAATTTTTTTCTGCAATGATTCCAAATTTATCTAGTTTGGACTTCAAATGGAAAAGTAATAATCCTTTAATGAGTAAAGATTCACAAATAAACTTAGGTAAAAGGATCATGCATGGAAAATAAAATGGGCTCTAATAAATGTTTCAACAAATGCTCTCAAAAGTTTCACACATAATTAGAAACCTCAACGAATCAGACTAACGATTTTTTTTATCCTCGATTTGTTTTCATTTGTGAGTTTCTAATTTCTTAATTATTGTTGTCTAATCGTTCCCTAAATGTTTCAAGTGTTTTCAATGGTCGAAAAGGCATAATCAGAAACTACGGTTTATGTAATTATCGATCAGGGCTTTCATTTTAATGTGTTTTGTCTAATTAACTAGTTTATATAGCTTTAGAGAACACTAAAGAATGCTCGATTGGTGTGTTTGCTTGATTAGGAACAACATAGGTTTAGAATTATGTGATTTAGGGTTTAAAGATGACGATGTCTTTGCTGCTATTACTAGGACGTTTGTTTGTTTAATATTCAGGCATTATGATGCTAACAAGTGTGCATAGACTCAAATCATAACCCCAAACCATTATCATATGGAAAATCTCGAGCGAAAGAATGAATTAATCTGTGATTTTTGTGTGTTAATATGAGAATTCTGAGCAATTAGGTTGATTTAGAATGAGTTTTTTTATTCATCTTTATACTTGCTTGTGCCTGATGCATTTTCTCTGTGTGCAAGTACATGTCATCCCATTGAAAGTCAAAATTTCAACATTCGACAAAATGTTTCTTATGAAAAATATTTTTGAGGTTAAAGGGTAAAATGTTTTTAAAGGCTAAACTGGTAAAAGGATTCAAAATGGTGAGAAACAGATTTTTCCAAACTCTACACTCTCGTTTTACACCGGTAAAGCAAGTGTGGAGACCAAAGCAAAGTCATTCAAAACCTTTCAAATTTTCAAAATCTAGAATGCTTTGGCTTCAATAAAAGAATGTCTCTGATCTGAACATCCCAAATACTGGAAGTTTTCCATTCATCACAAAAACAAATCTTCAAAAAGAACCCATGAGGTTCAACTTTAGATGGAAATCTTTTTCAGATTTTAAAACTCAAAAGAGAGACTCCGGGTCTCAAACAACTTTCAACAGTAAAAGAGTTTTGAATTTCAAGCATTCTTTGTTGTATAATACTTGATTATGTTTTCTAAAATCTTGAGCAGAATCATCTCATGAATTTTCAAAAAAAAATTATTTTAAAATACAATTCAAAATTCTGCTCAAGAAGACTATCTCTTGAATAAACTTCATTATTTGAGTGGGAGTATTTTGTTTAAAGAAAATTAATTTTGTATAAAAACAACGACTTGTGCACACATTTCAGTGTATAACTCGGTTTTCAAAGAAAGGAAAGTGCCTTGCTAAACCATTTCTTAAAAACAAACGTGCACTTATCCTAAAAAACAAGAAGCAAGTTCTCACGCAAAGCTTATCTAAAACTTCTTAATCTTGAGCAGAATTTAATCAAAATTTTTCAAAAGGTTTTTCAAAACTTTTCAAAATTTTGCTCAAGATTTTTCAAACCTTTACTCCCCAATTCGCTCCAAAGTTTAAAAATGTCAAAACATATGCTCGTTTTGAGGGGGAGTATTTCCAAAACAAAATGTTCTGTCAAAATCATGCTTATTGGTTTGTGCACACATAACAGTGTACAACCCACACTTGTAATGAAAGGACCCTGAGGTACGCATCAGTGCCTCAATCCTTATATAAGGAGCGAAGGCTTTTTACTTTTGAGTAGAATCAATCAAACATTTTCTGATTTTCATAATTCTGCTCAAAAGACAAGTATTTCACCTCAATGAGTATTCACTTGTTGAGGGGGAGCACTTGAAAAATTCATCGTTTGAAAAACAAAAGTTCTCGTTAATATCTCCCCATAAGACTCAAAAAGCATACTTTAATCAAAAATTTATCAAAAACAACATCTCATATGCTATTTTTGAGGGGGAGAAAAGCGAACGTGATTAAAATATGAAAGTTCAATGTTGCTTAAAAGTCAAATCTCATGCAAGCTAGACTCAGATTCACCCAAGAATTGACGAAACATAAAAGTTAATAATCGAAAGGACTTATCCTCGATGGGTAATAACATCAAGTTAGTTACTAGAGCTAGTTGTTACCTAAACGCTGACAATGGAACTCTTTAACTAGCCACATAAGCGTATCTCAAAAAGGATTTGTCTTAGTAGAAAGGTATCGTTTCGAGAAACTTTCTGTGGACTTGACCAGGCCGGGTAATAATTTCAAGCTAGTATAACTAGTGATGTAAGCGTGTCTCGAATCGGTCTTCTTCACTGAAAGTGGATCAATTCAAAAAGTGCTTGCTCCCCCCGCATGTGCAAATTTCTTAAATACTTATTGTCACACCCCCAATTTACCTGACTTGCAGCGGAATGGAATACCTGGGGTTGTCTGTCATAGCATCATAGTTACAGTTACATTGAAAGACCTAAAGTGTCGTTTGGAAAATACTTCGTTTGATCATTGAAATAATTCAGAGTTTACAAAATGAGGTCCCCAAAAGGTGTTGCATGATTATGAAAACAAGTCCTACTAGATCAAACGTTTACATAAGTGCATGTAATAATGGTGAGACGCGTCGACTCCGCGACTCCATAAAGGTCCAAATGCATGTCACATGAGCTACCTTAATAACCTGAAATACATTGCTAAAACGTCAACACGAATGTTGGTGAATTCCATAGGTTTATAAAATGTAATGTTGTACGGCCACCACAAGTATAAGTGCAAGATAAAAATCAAGTAAAATAGTACAATAGACCTTAAGCTCATGACCCCGAAGCTATGACTGATGAAATTATATGCCCCTCCCGAATATTTTACCAGAACACTCCCACAATGTAGACATGAAATGCATCCGCTTACTGTTGGTAATAACTACCACGGATGGAGGCGTCACCCTCGATAGATCTATCCACTCACTCTCGCTTACCGGCAAATTAACGGTCCATGATAATAAATAGGGGACTTTAACAGGTTGGTAAGGCAACTTAAGCAATGTACATATGTCTTGGTACTTGGGCTCGTACTAAAATAATTGATGCAATTTATTCCCCCGTGGGATTTGAAATCAAAATATTGAATTGAGAACGGGGCTATGAAAACTCACCTTAAACTGATGATACTGTGATGAAGTGAAATGAACAACAACAATGAACGGTTAGCTGCCTCAACCTAATATGAATGATGAACGATCTACTTTAGATCACAAAATGATGTTATGAATGTCCATGCACATGTTTCCTATACCACTCTACTCTTTGGAAAATACTTGTTGTTATAAAAAATATACATTTTCCAAGACTTAGGAAAATATTGCTACTAGAAAATAAACTAATTGAAATGTGTATATATATATATATATATATATATATATATATATCATATGTATCAATGTTTGTGTTGAAATCCTCGGTTTGAAATCCTTGATATAACGCCTTGTAGTGATAAAAATATACTTGTAATCACTAATACTTCATTTGTTATGAATTTGAGTACTTGGTATTATTTCTAGAAATCTAGAGTTACTACGTAGTTTTAGTGTTATTATTTTCAAAAGCTGTCAAAACAATATGAGTTTTGCCGATATTCAAACGTTAATATATTTGTCGTTATAAGTCCGTTTTACTTGTTCTTCATATCCACGGTTACGTCTTAGTAGGTAGTAATATATTTTGGAAAGCTTGGCTCCTCCGGGTTATGTCTAAAGTCTCTTTTTGTCCGACGAAAAACGTCCAATAGCAACAATTTTCAGAAAATATACATTTCGTCAATAAACTTGCAAAAATCATAACTTCTTCGTTATAAACTCTTTTAATCCGTTCTTTCGCCTACGGATTCGTTTTTGAAAGTATTTTCTAAAAATTTTGCCAAAGTTTACTTTATGTCTACTGATTTTCCTGGATTTACAAAAATGGGACAGAATATTTATATACTTGTTACAAATCCATTTTTCATGTTCAAAACTATTTTCTACTTCAACCAAATCTCTTGCAAACACCACAAAGCTATACTAATCCTACCATACACCTTCTTAGGGTGCCATGGGTTTCTAATCACTAGTAATCATGTTAATTTAACAAAGGAACACCTAAATCAAAATCTAGAGTTTGCATGTTCAAAAAGTTAACAAAAATAATGTGGTATAGTTAACTTGTACATGAAATTAAGCATGAAAACCATAAGATACAAGTGTTAATTAGATGAAATCATGAAAATAAATTTGATAACTCACTTTGAAATAATAGGTGATTAGATGATGAGAAATCTTGTGTTACTTGTGTTTTTGTTGCAAGAATCTTGATTAGAATGACAAAAGGAACAACTTTGTAGCTTTAACTCTTGGAAAATAATCACTTGATCTTAGATTATGAGTTTGGTTGTGGGTTTTGGGGTGGATAAGAGATGAGATATGAGCTTTTGATTCTAAAAGTTATGTATGTTTATGTTATATGTGTTTTTGTAGATATTTAGTATAAGTATATATTGTATTATAAGTGTACATAAGTCATAATGTTAAAAGGAAGCACATGGTGTCTGGGGGGGGGGGGGGGCATGTGGCCGGTTTTCAATGTGAACAAGAGAAGCAAAATCGGTTTTGATCACTTAGGAAATGTAGTGTAATAATAGTTGTAGTTTAGTGTAAGTATTAGTTATAATCGGGTACCGGGTTTGCTAGAAATAAGTATTAACGAAGTTAACCGGGACTTAATAAAGTCATAAAAATGTTAAAAATATGTTGGGTACAATTACTGAGTGTTCGGGTGATTATTGTTTAGTTTTCACGAAAACCGTCGTAATATTTATAAACTTACGTTATAAATAAAAATAAATTTCCAAAATACTGGGTAAATGAATGTAATAACTTTTATGATGATATAATGGATATAAAAATATGTCGGGACCATTGTGGGAATATTTAGATATATTCGTCGTGTTTATTAACCGTGTGTTAACGTTTATTTATAAATAATTAAAAGGAAAACGTTAAATGTATCAAATATATAAATTTGAAAATCCTAAGAGTGGTATAACATGAAAATACTGTTATGATGATATGCAGACTGTCTCTAGTCCATATGCAATGTCCTTACTGATAATGAAATGAATTCGCACCTAAACCCATACGGTTACGTGAATTTTTATACCCGTAAACTAAATTTACGATGAAATGAGTAATGCAAGTGAATAGTGAAAACTTTTCCGGCAATGAATAGTGTTCAGTGAATAGTAAAATTCTCAAATGTTTCTCAGGATATCAAATTGACCTCGGAAATGATGAATAGTAAAATGATGAATAGTGTTTTGATGAATAGTGTTTTTCCAAAGTTTGGGAAATGACCTGAAATGGTGAGTTGTGACAGTCTTCCCCTCTAAAAGGAAACTTCGTCCCGAAGTTCAGTTTATGTTGGTCTCTGAAAATGTATTGGTGAAAAGGTGATGATATTCGAGAATTCTAGCGAACTCTAACGATAGGAATTCGACTCTGCTTCAACTGTTCGACCTAACTGTCCATGATTTCTACTTGTTCTCCTACAAGGTTTATGTTTGACTTTGGGTTGGATTCCTTTCCAAATGGGATTATGAGTGACTAATCTGAAAAAAAATGATAATACATGGTTATGTAATCCTGTTGTTCTCTAACAAGGCTCAAGTCTAACGGCCACTAGGCCTACTCTGTCTGAAATATTGCATGGTCCAGTGTATATCGGGTTTAACTTTCCAAGTTTTCTGAATGATATCATGCCTTTCCTAGGCAGAACTTTCTGCATAACTCTGCCTACCAACTTGAAGTTTTAATGGTTTACAACTAATTGAACTTGTAACTGATTCTTGACTTGTAGAAAATTCCTGGTTATTTCATGAATGCCTACTGGACTAGTGAGTTGAGCTTTTTCCGAGTTTGGGCCATCAATAGATGGTCTGCGCTTCTTAATGCTTTAAATGTGATACTGGTAATATATAGTGTTGAATTCTTGTCACAACCCGCTATTTCCCAGGTCAATACAAATTTCTAAACTAGAATTTAAATTCTTGACGTTTGATTTGAAACATTTTTACATAAGCCTTTTACTTGAATCGACGCGAATTTCTAATTAAATTCTAAGTACTCTAGGACTTAGGTTAATTTTAGTCCACAACGCTCCGGTACCTTGCTCCTTTCCCCAGTTCACCATTTTATTCTATAAAACGAATTTCTATTCTTTAAATACTTACGGTTTTTAAATCCTACATAACGTTAATTTTTATTCAAGAATGTAACACTCGACATACCCGACTTTCTCAACAATTATTTTTAGGGTATTTTTATACTTCCAAAACTATTACAAAAGTCCTAAAAAAATATTTTCCGATGTCCAAGAGAAATTCTTTATATCTTACTTTTAATTACGTATAACTTCCGTTAACTACCAAACTAATACCCGATACATATTTTTACTACCCAATACATTTAATATATACATTTTATAAAAATTACATTCATTTTTTTTTCTATTTAGTCCTATGAGCCGCCCCCCCCCCCTATAATGTGTAAAAATACCACTACAAAATCTACCAAAAATTTCAATCTTATTATCATGGGAGACATGCAATTAATTTTGGTGGCTAGAGCAACTCAATTGCCCCCCTCCTTTTCCATGAAATTCGGCAATCACAAGGACCAAGTCCTTGTGATATTTTTGACCACATTGACCATATGACTATATATATGTACACCTAAACTAGTTCTTCATTTTAGTTAACAAGAAAACATACTCACCTCCCACTCTTACTCACCATTCGATCCACCCTAAGGAGCAAGGAAGATTAGAGAGCTTGTTGGTCACTTTCAAGAGTACTTAGGATAGTTTAACAAGGGTTTGGAGTACTAATCTTGGGGTTACATTAGTGTTCTACTAACCTCATCTCACTAACCTCTTTGTAAGTGATTTTTACACTACTAATATTTCTTGATTCTTATAATTTTATGCTTGTTAAGTAGCTACACATGATTATCACTTGGTACATGTCTAAACATCTTACATCCACTTTAATATTTTGCTAAGAAAATACATTTTTGTATAAGTTTTGATCTCAAGAAAAGTGTTAATAAATCTCTACAAGAAAATAAAAATAAACTTTACATATATATATATATGTTAGCTTTGAAAACTTGGATGATCTTGATCAAGGACTTTAAATATTGTTGGGTTATGTTTAGATCACTATTTTTTCTAGTTGATGGATGACCTAGGACCATAGTTGGAGTTGTTGACAAAAGGTTGTAGCAAGTAAACACTAGAAAAATATAGTTTGACATTATTTATGGTAAATCTGCCCTTTTCGACCTCCTGTAGAAACTCAGTATCTTGGTGGCCATAATAGGCTAGAAATATAGAAACTAGACTTAATAACGAAAACATAGCCGCTTGAATGGGTTGAAACGGCCTTATAACGAAAAAGATATGCTATTTTCAAGATTTACGACGAAAACTACTTTTTCTGAAAAATGGTTTCTGTCCAGATTTTTGAGCTAGGAAAAACTGAGGTTAAATGATTTCTAAACTAGCCGAGACCTTGAAAATACTAGAGTACACGTGAATACCTTCGCGGGGATATAAAGAACTTGAAAAACGGAACTACGACGCGAAAGTTATGGCCTTAGGAAGTTGGACAAAACCATATATATATATTGACAGTTTTTATTTATTTTTGAAAGCTGATGGAAATGTTCAACATGAAATTTGGACACTTTAAGGTGTGTTTTGGCTAAAACGACGTAAATAAAAGTGGTAGAACTTTACGTATACTTATGGGGTACGTTAGAGATTTTCAAAATATATATTTTTGAGACGACTAATATTTGGTCGTGAGATTTACAAATTTCTTTTTCTAAAATGGTGGATGACTTAAACTCGAGATCACTTTGATCAAATACATTTTTGACGACGAATACTACGACGACATGTGCAAGTGATAATGTAGTGTATGACTTGCATGCTTGACTTGATTTCGGTAACTAAGACATATGCATATTTAGGTCGCGACTAGTGATTGTTGGACCTATTCTATCAATTTCATAACTCTATTTTTGGATTGCTATTGCTAAGGTGAGTCATAGCCCCACTTTTACTCTTTACACTTGTTTTAACTCTTTGGGGGGAGATACATGCTCAACTACTTGCTTACTAGTATAAATACTCAAAACATATTTTTCTTGATATTTAAAACATTTATACTTGATTGTTTTATACTCGATTGTTTTATACTTGATTTCATACATACGTGATTGTGCTATACTTAACTGTGTTATACTAAACTGTGATGGTGTATTCTTGAGACTTCCAATGGCCCCAGATTAAGTTGCTGGGCACAACCATGGAAACAAACATACATACATGCTTCCACTGGCCCCAGATTAAGTTGCTGGGCACAACCATGGAAAACATACATACATACATACTTCCAATGGCCCCAGATTAAGTTGCTGGGCACAACCATGGAGATATACATACAAACGTGAGGTCTTCGGAGATGAAGTGTAGACTCACGACTAAATGCTTAACTGTTGTGATAAACTTATACATATTTTATTCATACTATATATTGTAGCAGTGGGTTGTGAACACACAGGTTACAAGTCTCTTATGGCGGGACTTGTAACTGAGTGGATTTACGATGCCTTTGCTGGGAAACATTCATACATATGCATAAACTTTATTTAGTAAACAACTCTATGAACTCACCAACCTTTGTGTTGACACTTTTAAGCATGTTTATCTCAGGTTAGAAGGGCGATAGCAGGTATGTGGAGCGGAGAGTCTTAGGGCATGCATTTTGAAGACTTTCGCTTTTATCTTTTACCATTCGATACTTTTCAAAAACTTATGTACTATCAATTTGGGATCTTTTGGTTTGTAAACTATGATTTTATCTATTCGAATGGTAACTTTTTAAAAACGTCTCATTTAGAGTTCGTTTTCTATACCTTGTACTTTGTGCCCTGAAGTAGCATCCCAATGACACAGTCTTCCGCTGCGGTATTTTGGGGGTGTTACAGATTGGTATCAGAGCCTTGGTTATAGAGAACTAGGTTGTTTTTAGAGTCTAGACTATAACCACATACATTTAGACTCTCCTCCCTATCGCCTTGCATTTTTCATACACGTACGCTTGCCGATATTTTCTTAGACCTACACTATTAGATATTCTGTGGTACCGATGGGGAAGTCCCAAAATCTAGGCAAGTTATCAGAAATATGGAGCTCGGTGATAACTGATCATTTAACTTAATCTTGTGACAGTTCTTGTTTGATGAGACATGAGACTAAGTTAAATGAAGGTTATTACTTAGCTGTAGAGATTTGATGATTTGCCCGAGGATGGGAGTTCTCTTGAGGTTACTCTTTAGAAGCCGTTAGAAACTAGACTACCTAGTGACTTTAGCACTTAAGGGAGAATCCTTTGTTCCTTCGTACTGAGCATGACATTCCCTAGATTCCCATTTAAGCAACGTCTACCACTGAGATATGTGTGCCTGGTGATATGTACACCTGTGAAAGGAAACATTTATAATTGTGGTGGCCAACATAATTATAAGTGCTTCACGACACACGTGGACATATGACTATGCATATGTAGATCGGTGTTGGCACGACTTAGGAGACAATTGGTGGCACGGTATTATATATGAGGATGTTAAGTATAGACTTTGGTTAAACAACGGTTTTCCCTCAACTCTGACGTTCACTAAATGTCCTTCCTCCCAGGAAATCATGGCACCAAGGAGAGTGACTCGTAGCTCTGGTCGAGGAGGCGCAACACCAAGGGGTGGAAGGACTGGTGGACGTGGAGGTAGAGGAGGTAGAGGAGCTGCTCATGACACTAGTAACCCAAGTAACGATGGTCGAAGAACTGGTAGACGTGGAGGTAGAGGAGGTGGTCACGGCGTTGAAAACAATGATAACAACAACAGTGGAAATACTGATTTTGAAGCCATCATCGCTCGACAACTTGAAAACTTTCTCCCCACTATTGTCACTCAAGTTGGCGATCATATGAATAACTTGGCAAATCACGAAAGCGGAATTAACAACACCAATGGTTTAGGCCAGAATGGTAATGGCAACAACAACATTAGGACTGGATGTACGTATAAGGAATTTACATCGTGTAAGCCAATTGAGTTCGATGGTGTAGGAGGCGCGTTAGGGTATACTAGATGGGTGGAAAAGATGGAGTCGGTGATCGACATTAGTGACTGTGCACCACATCAAATGGTGAAGTACTCCGTATGCTTGCTATCAGGAAAGGCATTGACATGGTGGAATACGCAGGTTCAAGCTAGGGGTAGAGAGGCAGCTGTAGGTATGACATGGGATGATTTTAAGGCACTACTGAAGGAGGAATACTGCCCGGACAATGAAATGCAGAAGCTAGAGGATGAACTTTATCATCACTCTATGATAGGGGCTGGACATGCAGCCTATACAGATCGATTCCATGAATTAGCCAGACTAGTTCCACACCTGGTTACCCCTGAGTCCAAGAGGATCGAGAGGTACATATATGGTCTTGTCCCAGAAATTCGCGGGACTGTGAAAGCAACTGAGCCTTCTACAATTCAGAGTGCAATATTGAGAGCAGGAACTCTGACAGATGAGATGGTTAGAAATGGAAGCTTGAAGAACAATGATAAAAGGAAGGGAACAAGCGAGTCGAACAAGCATATAGGCGCAATAGCTGACAACAAAAGAGCAAGGACCTTTGCGGCGACTAGTTCTGGTCAGAAAGAGTATTTAGGCTCGCAACCTAAGTGTACAAAATGTAATTTTCATCACCAAAAGACTGTGCCCTGCCGTATTTGTGCTAATTGCAGACAGTTTGGTCATTATGCAAACCAGTGTAGAGAGCCGGTGAATGTGGGCAATGTGATGAACAATCAAAAGACATGCTATGAGTGTAACAGCCCGGATCACTTTCGGAACACCTGTCCTAAGTTAAAAAGGAATCTTAACCAAGGAGGAAATCGTCCAAAACTAGCAGCAGCAATTGAAGGGCCACAAGATGAGGCCATTGAGATTCCACCCGCGCGTGGCAGAGCTTACTTCCTAGGAAACCCTATCACCCAACATGTCCAAGATAGCATCACGGGTACATTCTCTTGAACAACTATATTATTTTAGTAGCACTTAAGTCTTGGCACAGAACTTATACCCAACCTCGACTAATCTGAGACCTAGCATCATTAACCTAGTTATATAGGTAGTAGATGATTTGATTTGTGTAAACAACTCTAACGAGTTTGGGAAGGAATGAGCTGAACACTAGGAACATATGTGGAATGAATGAGCTGAACTTCGGGACGAAGTTCCCTTAAGGGGTAGAGACACTGTCACAACCCGCTATTTCCCAGGTCAATACAAATTTCTAAACTAGAATTTAAATTCTTGACGTTTGATTTGAAACATTTTTACATAAGCCTTTTACTTGAATCGACGCGAATTTCTAATTAAATTCTAAGTACTCTAGGACTTAGGTTAATTTTAGTCCACAACGCTCCGGTACCTTGCTCCTTTCCCCAGTTCACCATTTTATTCTATAAAACGAATTTCTATTCTTTAAATACTTACGGTTTTTAAATCCTACATAACGTTAATTTTTATTCAAGAATGTAACACTCGACATACCCGACTTTCTCAACAATTATTTTTAGGGTATTTTTATACTTCCAAAACTATTACAAAAGTCCTAAAAAAATATTTTCCGATGTCCAAGAGAAATTCTTTATATCTTACTTTTAATTACGTATAACTTCCGTTAACTACCAAACTAATACCCGATACATATTTTTACTACCCAATACATTTAATATATACATTTTATAAAAATTACATTCATTTTTTTTTCTATTTAGTCCTATGAGCCGCCCCCCCCCCTATAATGTGTAAAAATACCACTACAAAATCTACCAAAAATTTCAATCTTATTATCATGGGAGACATGCAATTAATTTTGGTGGCTAGAGCAACTCAATTGCCCCCCTCCTTTTCCATGAAATTCGGCAATCACAAGGACCAAGTCCTTGTGATATTTTTGACCACATTGACCATATGACTATATATATGTACACCTAAACTAGTTCTTCATTTTAGTTAACAAGAAAACATACTCACCTCCCACTCTTACTCACCATTCGATCCACCCTAAGGAGCAAGGAAGATTAGAGAGCTTGTTGGTCACTTTCAAGAGTACTTAGGATAGTTTAACAAGGGTTTGGAGTACTAATCTTGGGGTTACATTAGTGTTCTACTAACCTCATCTCACTAACCTCTTTGTAAGTGATTTTTACACTACTAATATTTCTTGATTCTTATAATTTTATGCTTGTTAAGTAGCTACACATGATTATCACTTGGTACATGTCTAAACATCTTACATCCACTTTAATATTTTGCTAAGAAAATACATTTTTGTATAAGTTTTGATCTCAAGAAAAGTGTTAATAAATCTCTACAAGAAAATAAAAATAAACTTTACATATATATATATATGTTAGCTTTGAAAACTTGGATGATCTTGATCAAGGACTTTAAATATTGTTGGGTTATGTTTAGATCACTATTTTTTCTAGTTGATGGATGACCTAGGACCATAGTTGGAGTTGTTGACAAAAGGTTGTAGCAAGTAAACACTAGAAAAATATAGTTTGACATTATTTATGGTAAATCTGCCCTTTTCGACCTCCTGTAGAAACTCAGTATCTTGGTGGCCATAATAGGCTAGAAATATAGAAACTAGACTTAATAACGAAAACATAGCCGCTTGAATGGGTTGAAACGGCCTTATAACGAAAAAGATATGCTATTTTCAAGATTTACGACGAAAACTACTTTTTCTGAAAAATGGTTTCTGTCCAGATTTTTGAGCTAGGAAAAACTGAGGTTAAATGATTTCTAAACTAGCCGAGACCTTGAAAATACTAGAGTACACGTGAATACCTTCGCGGGGATATAAAGAACTTGAAAAACGGAACTACGACGCGAAAGTTATGGCCTTAGGAAGTTGGACAAAACCATATATATATATTGACAGTTTTTATTTATTTTTGAAAGCTGATGGAAATGTTCAACATGAAATTTGGACACTTTAAGGTGTGTTTTGGCTAAAACGACGTAAATAAAAGTGGTAGAACTTTACGTATACTTATGGGGTACGTTAGAGATTTTCAAAATATATATTTTTGAGACGACTAATATTTGGTCGTGAGATTTACAAATTTCTTTTTCTAAAATGGTGGATGACTTAAACTCGAGATCACTTTGATCAAATACATTTTTGACGACGAATACTACGACGACATGTGCAAGTGATAATGTAGTGTATGACTTGCATGCTTGACTTGATTTCGGTAACTAAGACATATGCATATTTAGGTCGCGACTAGTGATTGTTGGACCTATTCTATCAATTTCATAACTCTATTTTTGGATTGCTATTGCTAAGGTGAGTCATAGCCCCACTTTTACTCTTTACACTTGTTTTAACTCTTTGGGGGGAGATACATGCTCAACTACTTGCTTACTAGTATAAATACTCAAAACATATTTTTCTTGATATTTAAAACATTTATACTTGATTGTTTTATACTCGATTGTTTTATACTTGATTTCATACATACGTGATTGTGCTATACTTAACTGTGTTATACTAAACTGTGATGGTGTATTCTTGAGACTTCCAATGGCCCCAGATTAAGTTGCTGGGCACAACCATGGAAACAAACATACATACATGCTTCCACTGGCCCCAGATTAAGTTGCTGGGCACAACCATGGAAAACATACATACATACATACTTCCAATGGCCCCAGATTAAGTTGCTGGGCACAACCATGGAGATATACATACAAACGTGAGGTCTTCGGAGATGAAGTGTAGACTCACGACTAAATGCTTAACTGTTGTGATAAACTTATACATATTTTATTCATACTATATATTGTAGCAGTGGGTTGTGAACACACAGGTTACAAGTCTCTTATGGCGGGACTTGTAACTGAGTGGATTTACGATGCCTTTGCTGGGAAACATTCATACATATGCATAAACTTTATTTAGTAAACAACTCTATGAACTCACCAACCTTTGTGTTGACACTTTTAAGCATGTTTATCTCAGGTTAGAAGGGCGATAGCAGGTATGTGGAGCGGAGAGTCTTAGGGCATGCATTTTGAAGACTTTCGCTTTTATCTTTTACCATTCGATACTTTTCAAAAACTTATGTACTATCAATTTGGGATCTTTTGGTTTGTAAACTATGATTTTATCTATTCGAATGGTAACTTTTTAAAAACGTCTCATTTAGAGTTCGTTTTCTATACCTTGTACTTTGTGCCCTGAAGTAGCATCCCAATGACACAGTCTTCCGCTGCGGTATTTTGGGGGTGTTACAATTCTGCCATAACTCAAGTTTGTATGATAGTTGGTCGATTCTAAAATGAATCTTAAATGGTCCAATATGCTAAAGGTTCAACCACTCTTGTTATCCAATTTGTATCATGCCAATCCAAGGCAATGTTTTTAACTTAATTTGTTCTCCCACTTGAATCTGGATGGTTTGTTGTTCAGGATATCCAATCCAAATGATGTGTGTTATGTACCAACCTAACTTCTGCCAGTTTCTCGCTGTTGGTGTGATAACTATTGTTGTAGATGAATTTGATTTATGTTAAATGATTAGTCCAACCATTTCTAGGGTCAATCACTCATGCTCTGAGCATACTTTCCTATGTTTGAATTGTTCTCTCGCTTTGACCATCGGTCTGAGGACGATAGATGATGTTTACATCTTAATGGGTTTCTGAAGGAAATCTTGTAATGATTGCTTGAAGTCCAAGGTGAATCTGTTTCCTTAACAGGAATAACTGAAATGGGTACAATAAACCTTTGTGACTAATTCCACAACGTTCGGTCCTTCGAACTTGGCGTTATCTGAAAGGTATAGAATATAGGTAACAATTTGATTCCTTGTGTTTTGTTCCAACGGATGGTAAGACATATGTCCTTCTTTGTCTATTGGGTTTGGTCTTCACTACGGAAGTTCGTGGTTAATTTGTGATGTCCTTCGTGGTTTATTTTCAAGTCACAAATCCTAAATGCATAAGCAATGTTGTAGGGAGATTGGTTCTGGAAATTTGTCTTGCGATTGTGAGTTTTGGTTGAAATCTTTTTCTGAATAAACGAATTTAGAAAAATGGAGCAAATGATTTACTTAGTAATATTTTTCTTGCTTATTTAAAATTTCAGTAGTTATGAAATAGAAAAATGTTTTCAAACATGTTGTGATTAAGACTGCTTACCAAAGTTTGATGTCTATATATTTCTCATTGTACGATAGTTTTGCTAAATATTGACCAAAAAGGATCGTACTTGTTCAAAATAGGAATTTCAGAAATCATTTTTCCACAAGGTATGTGATTTATGTAAACGCATCAACTTTATTTAAAAGTGAAAACACTAACAAGGATAAAATGGTAGAATAGGAAATGTTCGCTTACATGCATAAATGTCTAACATTTAGTTCCTGAGGTTGAATAATGCCTATTGGTGGTTATCAGGCATAACTACAAGCATAGGTATTTAGACTAACTTAAGTCCTGAAATATTTTATCGTTGTAATTGTCAAGGCGAACGTATCACTTGATGTTGTGTCGATGAATGTCTATTCTGTTTTTCCATGTAGATGAGGAGATATGTTCTGGTTTGATCCCTTTCTTGGTATGAAGGTGAGGTTATCTGAAATTTCTAGAGACATAATGCCTTAGAGGAATCTACATCGATATTCTTGTTTCAAACAATTGTCCTTTGTGAAAACTTACTGCAGGAAAGTTTATGTATGGATGAGGCCGTGTTTAAATGAAATGCTCTACAGTCTCAATTAGAAGCTTGGTTTATTTCTATTGTGTTGTCCTGCGGTCATTTATATTGAGTTCAATCCTGTAGCTCAGTCTAGCTAGTGCTTTTAAACGATAGAATTTGACAACTAAGTCAGAGATGGTGATTCGGATGGTCTCGTGGTATCTTAGAATTTGTTGTTGAGTTATGAATTCTCTCACTATATACTTCTAGTCCTGGTTAGTAGTTCTGTAATCCTTTCGTTGCTTCTATTGTATAGAGGAATCCTGCATGTAATTGATATGGAAAGTCTCTCCTAGGGAAGTCAATGGAAAAATCCAACTTAATGGCTAAGTAGGTGACAGGTGGGGTAAGTATCCAGGGATAGTTCGGCAAAAGGGATGTTTATGGAAGAGTTCCTTTGTTTACAAAACTTTTAAATGAAGATTGTTATTAACAATCATTTGAAAAGGTAATTATTTCCTTCATGGCATAATCCTTCCTGAATTTTACATAGGCGATCAGGCTATGTACAATTGAGGACTAATGATGTGATGTTAGATTTTGTCAAAATATCATAACTTTTCTCCAAAGTTTTAGATGGTGTTCAACGCATTGTTATTAAAATGGTATCCTAATGTTTTCCTTCAAGTAACATGAAAATTGCCTCGCGTAATAATAGTAAATACTTGGTGTAATGACAGAAAAATCAATTTATAGGATGGTAATAAAATAGCTTACTCCTGAAATTTTTCTATAAAACAATTTCCCCATATGATAGTAAAATAGCTTGAATGGTGTATTGGATACGTGGGTGAATCTTGTCGAATGGTAATAGTCTACTAATTTGTCAAAAACGAAATCAACCTAATCCCTGATAAGGCAATGTTAAAATGTTGCGAAACGATTGAAGTTTGAACAATTGGGATAGAAAATGTTGTAAACGATGGTTATGGTTATCACAGAGGTAACAAAGATAGATATTACATTGGATAGGAAAGTGCTTAATACAACTAGGTTATGTCATCGTACCAACGGTAAGTACAAAAGGAAAGATACAACCCTAAAAGGCTCGAACTACGGTTTATATATTGAAACAAAGCTCCTCCTGCTGAAGCATTGTTGTTATCCTTGATGTTGCTAATATCCTGACGGTTTTCTTTCAACAGCTCACGCTATTCCTCGAGCGATTCAGTCTTGATTCCAAGTTCCTGATTTTCCTTGTTCCTTAGCTCCGGGCAGTCATTCTTGAAATGCCCTAAGTTTCCACATTTGAAGCAACTCCCTGGGGCTTCTGATTTGTGAGTTTCCTACAATCTTCAGTCCGATGACCCTGCTTCTTTTACACTCCACACGTTTTACTGCAATGACCTCGGTGATGTTGATTACACAGGTTGCAGTAAGGTAACTTTCCAATATACCTTCTCTTTGTGTACGGTTCTGCAGAAAAGGCTCTATTCACTTCTTGTCCCTTGGGTGATTGTTGAACAGCATTGCAACCTAGATTGTTGTTCCACTTCCTTTTATTGTCACTATTGTTTCCTGATGTCTCGGCGTGAACTATGAGTTCCTTTGCTTCGATCACCATTTTGATAGCTTCAGACATGGTATCGGGTTCCCATGCGATGACCAACATACGAATTTCATGGGAGAGTCCCCCGATGTACCTTTCAAGTTTCTTGCTTTCCGGTTCATCCATTGCAGAACCTAGTCGTGTTAATTCATAAAAATGAGTAGTGTACTCGTCAACATCATTTCCTACCATGGTAAAGTTTAGTGTTTCCTGTTCTTTTGCTCGTAATTCATTTCCTACACAAAATGTGATACCCATCATCCTTCTTAGTTTCTCCCAAGAGTATGAGTAAGCAGCATCAACTCCCACCATCTTAATATGTTTGGTCCACCATTCCTGGGCATGATCCTGAAAAGTGCATGTGGCGAACTTAACCTTGTCTTCCTTATGACAGTCGCCACATCGAAATATTGTTTCTATGTCTTTGAACCATTTGAGAAATTCCTTTGTGTTTCTAGTTCCGCTAAAGGAGGGAGGATTGCACCCCATAAATTCTACGTGAGTAAGTTCCTTAGTGAGGGCGGTGGCTATGTTATTGGCAATGACTTGTCCAACAGCAGCTTGCGTCATGCTTGGAGTGGTTTGCTTAAATCTCTCTTCATCAAATCATAAGAGACCATGAGGATATAGTTAATAAAAGTCATCATATTCATAACACATGAATATAATACATGAAAATTTCGGTCTACGTGAACCGATATCACAAATAGCACAACCATTTCTTACATAGTAGAGTCACACTTGATATATTTGTTTGTACAACAATCAAAAGACAACAAGTTCTTTAGACTATGTCCCACAGTTTCTGTGGCTAGGATAATAGTAAAAGCTAGTGAAGATATAAGTCTGGTCTAGGGACTTCCTGGTGTCCCTCTGTGTGAAATCAGGTTTGTGGCATCATAAGGTCGAGATAGTCCTGAAGTGGTGACTGAAGTTGTGCATCGATCAAATCTTAGATAATGTAGGTTCTGAACCATTCCTGAAGAATCTGCGGATGTTCCTGTTGAATCCGTGATATTGGTATTATCTACTAGGTGTTATCTAGTTCATGGCAAGTGGGAATGGAAAAGGAAAATGACAATGGTGGTACTAGTGAATGGAATACTATCCTCTTTCGCGCTACCTCGCGACATCTAAGAGGTAAAACTAAAGTACGCACTGTTTGACGACCAATAGTGTAATAAGTAACTGATGGTGGTGGTAGTACCTGAGTAGTGAGTGCTCTACTAGTGATGGAAAGAAACATACTATATTCCTTGCAATAAACATCCTAATAAGTCCATTAAGATTAAGTCTGAATACTCTACCAAAAGGCATTCTATGTATGGGCTGAATGATAGGAAAACCCTGTTCCTATAGCAAATCAATAGTGCTAATGGTGGTGTAAGTGCAACTGGTGGTATAATGGTAGTGGAAGATGACAAGGCATCTTCAATGTCGGGATCCGATAAAAGGATGTCAGGATGAATATCTGAAGGCATGTCACTTGTGAACCAGGTCAATAAAATGATATAAATACGAATATGAGTATAAATAACTTGCACAGGGTATGCATGAAACAACATGTATCATGATTATGCACTTATGATGAAATGATGAGATGCTACGATGATGCGGTTATAGTCTAGGGTCCAAGATACATCCTAGTTTGCTATAACCTTAGCTCTGATGCCAATCTGTCACACCCCCAATTTACCTGACTTGCAGCGGAATGGAATACCTGGGGGTGTCTGTCATAGCATAACAGTTACAGTTACATTGAACGACCTAAAGTGTCGTTTGGAAAATACTTCGTTTGATCATTGAAATAATTCAGAGTTTACAAAATGAGGTCCCCAAAAGGTGTTGCATGATTATGAAAACAAGTCCTACTAGATCAAACGTTTACATAAGTGCATGAAATAATGGTGAGACGCGTCGACTCCGTGACTCCATAAAGGTCCAAATGCATGTCACATGAGCTACCTTAATAACCTGAAATACATTGCTAAAACGTCAACACGAATGTTTGTGAATTCCATAGGTTTATAAAATGTAATGTTGTACGGCCACCACAAGTATAAGTGCAAGATAAAAATCAAGTAAAATAGTACAATAGACCTTAAACTCATGACCCCGAAGCTATGACTGATGAAATTATATGCCCCTCCCAAATGTTTTACTAGAACACTCCCACAATGTAGACATGAAATGCATCCGCTTACTGTTGGTAATAACTACCACGGATGGAGGCGTCACCCTCGATAGATCTATCCACTCACTTTCGCTTACCGGCAAATTAACGGTCCATGATAATAAATAGGGGACTTTAACAGGTTGGTAAGGCAACTTAAGCAATGTACATATGTTTTGGTACTTGGGCTCGTACTAAAATAATTGATGCAATGTATTCCCCCGTAGGATTTGAAATCAAAATATTGAATTGAAAATGGGGCTATGAAAACTCACCTTAAACTGATGATATTGTGATGAAGTGAAATGAACAACAACAATGAACGGTTAGCTGCCTCAACCTAATATGAATGATGAACGATCTACTTTAGATCACAAAATGATGTTATGAATGTCCATGCACATGTTTCCTATACCACTCTACTCTTTGGAAAATACTTGTTATTATCAAAAATATACATTTTCCAAGACTTAGGAAAATATTGCTACTAGAAAATAAACTAGTTGAAATGTATATATATATATATATATATATATATATATATATATATATATATATATATATATATATATATATATATATATATATATATATATATATATATATCGTATGTATCAATGTTTGTGTTGAAATCCTCGGTTTGAAATCCTTGATATAACGCCTTGTAGTGATAAAAATATACTTGTAATCACTAATACTTCATTTGTTATGAATTTGAGTACTTGGTATTATTTCTAGAAATCTAGAGTTACTACGTAGTTTTAGTGTTATTATTTTCAAAAGCTGTCAAAACAATATGAGTTTTGCCGATATTCAAACGTTAATATCTTTGTCAATAACCTTGCAAAAATCATAACTTCTTCGTTATAAACTCTTTTTAATCCGTTCTTTCGCCTACGGATTCGTTTTTGAAAGTATTTTCCAAAAATTTTGTCAAAGTTTACTTTATGTCTACTGATTTTCCTGGATTTACAAAAATGGGACAGAATGTTTATATACTTGTTACAAATCCATTTTTCATGTTCAAAACTAGTTTCTACTTCAACCAAATCTCTTGCAAACACCACAAAGCTATACTAATCCTACCATACACCTTCTTAGGGTGCCATGGGTTCCTAATCACTAGTAATCATGTTAATTTAACAAAGGAACACCTAAATCAAAATCTAGAGTTTGTATGTTCAAGTGTTAATTAGATGAAATCATGAAAATAAATTTGATAACTCACTTTGAAATAATAGGTGATTAGATGATGAGAAATCTTGTGTTACTTGTGTTTTTGTTTCAAGAATCTTGATTAGGATGACAAAAGGAACAACTTTGTTGCTTTAACTTTTGGAAAATAATCACTTGATCTTGGATTATGAGTTTGGTCGTGGGTTTTGGGGTGGAGAAGAGATGAGATATGAGCTTTTGATTCTAAAAGTTATGTATGTTTATGTTATATGTGTTTTTGTAGATATTTAGTATAAGTATATATTGTATTATAAGTGTACATAAGTCATAATGTTAAAAGGAAGCACATGGTGTCTAGGGGGGGCATGTGGCTGGTTTTCAATGTGAACAAGAGAAGCAAAATCGGTTTTGAACACTTAGGAAATGTAGTGTAATAATAGTTGTAGTTTAGTGTAAGTATTAGTTATAATCGGGTACCGGGTTTGCTAGAAATAAATATTAACGAAGTTAACCGGGACTTAATAAAGTCATAAAAATGTTAAAAATATGTTGGGTACAATTACTGAGTGTTCGGGTGATTATTGTTTAGTTTTCACGAAAACCGTCGTAATATTTATAAACTTACGTTATAAATAAAAATAAATTTCCACAATACTGGGTAAATGAATGTAATAACTTTTATGATGATATAATGGATATAAAAATATGTCGGGACCATTGTGGGAATATTTAGATATATTCGTCTTGCTTATTAACCGTGTGTTAACGTTTATTTATAAATAATTATAAGGAAAACGTTAAATGTATCAAATATATAAATTTGAAAATCCTAAGAGTGGTATAACATGAAAATACTGTTATGATGATATGCAGACTGTCTCTAGTCCGTATGCAATGTCCTTACTGATAATGAAATGAATTCGCACCTAAACCCATACGGTTACACGAATTTTTATACCCGTAAACTAAATTTACGATGAAATGAGTAATGCAAGTGAATAGTGAAAACTTTTCCGGCAATGAATAGTGTTCAGTGAATAGTAAAATTCTCAAATGTTTCTCAAGATATCAAATTGACCTCGGAAATGATGAATAGTAAAATGATGAATAGTGTTTTGATGAATAGTGTTTAATGAATAGTATTTTTCCAAAGTTTGGGAAATGACCTGAAATGGTGAGTTGTGACACTTATGAGCATATGTGAAGGTGGAGCCCTTCAAAAGTTAACACAAAACTCTCAAAGTGTTAAACAAAACGTTTGATAATAACAAACACTTTGAGAGATTTTTCAAAGGTTTCTTGGCTATTGTCGGATAATCATGGAGTTATAAGGTGATTAAGATAGGAAAAACCGTCCTATGATCCACCAGAGCCGGAGGGATCTACCCAAGGACATCACCAATAGTTAGAATTAGAAGTCCTTATACGAAAAAAGGAGAAAATAATGAAAGGGGAAAGAAGGAGTTGAAGAATTAAAAAGAAAATCAAAGAAAAGGGTGAAAAGAAATAGCCCTCCATATGTTCAACCTTAGGGCAGACACCGGGTTCAATTCGTATGCTACTTGTTGTTGCTAAGGCAACACCGGTATTGAAGATAAAGTCGTCATGGACCCAGTGACGCAATGCACTAAACCTTCTTAACCACTCAAGTTCTCTTAAAAGAGCTTGTTTCATTCTCACGGGGAACCAGTGTAATCTATCGACTTATCTCTTAGAGATGGTTGATATTGAAGCAGGAGACCCCTCCCTAGTCTCCGCATAGGAAACCTAAGTGTACACTTATCGAGTCTAGAGTCATGAGATACATCAAAGATCTCTTAGGAACACTTAGTATTTCTACAACTGGTGTTCTACATCAATGGACACCAGCTGTAAATTATCGAGTCCTCCGCAGATCTTAGCAATCTGCCGAGAACGTTTATGAGAGAATTACAAATGTATTTCTCAATGATTGAACGGAAATTCCTGCCAGGGTCAACATCAAACAGCCCTGACAGCAGGTCACTTTGGTAACCCCACAAGGGTTACGCTTAGTGTTCGCGGTGGTCCTTTAGTGTTCTACAGTCGTGGAGTGATCCCCAGCGACTCACCCAGTCATTGAGCTACTTAGTAGGTCTCGTAAGCTCCTTCGGGGGTATCTGATATGGGAACGGCCTGGATAAGGATTAGAAAGAGTCTTCACAATCTGCTGTTGACGAGCTCTAACTCCTTATCTGTAAGTACCGGTTGATTATTGCTAACTGTTTACCTGCAGGTACATCACCTCCATGATGGTAGATTCCAGCATGCTCATTCATACATCTTGAAGCAAATGAAAGCTCCCCCAAAGATCTAAGCACCACAAAGTTCAAAGAAAGATTCTATGCCAAAAAGAAGAATCTTCAAAGTATAAAGACTAGAGATCAATGTGTATGTAAAGGAACTTCGTGCTATTGAAAGTCAAAGTCCTAAGATGTATGAGCATGTTGGAATGGCGGACAACCACCAAAGACACAGAAGTGACGAACGGCAGACAACTTCATAACATGATCACCATCACATCAACAAAGAACGAAGTACAAAGAACGATGAAAGATTTTGCTAACTATTTTTGAGGACGTCAACTACAAAGTCAAAGTATACAAGATGACCACGTCCAGCAACCTTTGATGACCAACACTTAGGGGGAGACTTTATTATTTCAAGTGTCGGTCATTGAGTTTTGTTATAGGTTGCATTATTTAGTTAATATGTTAGTGATTTTATATGATTTATAATGTTTTATGCTAAGTTTATAGGTTTGGATAAAGTCTAAGGGCTAAGCTTGTAATATTAGCATAGTATGGAGAAGCCCTAATCCTCACCTATAAATAGACTTGTAACACCTCATTTGAGGTGGTTGGTTCTCTTAATATTATCATTTGTCTTTCATTTCATTTATAAGGGTTCCTTCCACTCTCTTTCTCTACTTACTTTCTCTCTCTAGAAATCTTAGTGGTTATGTTGTAAAATGGTGACCTAATAGTGAGATATCGAATGGGTCACAATTTGCACTAAGTGTCAAGTCGTGACAAGTCAAGTTACAATATATCCGATTAAAATAAGTCAAGTCATAAGAATTAACTCACAACGTCAAATCATAATCAGATTAATCGGAATGACTTAAGTTACAACAATTCTCCAAATACAAATGATTAACCAATCACTAGAACCTCACCACTTAGTTAATCGCTAAAAAGTAGAGTTAGTCGCTAATAAGAGCAAACCGCAAGTTTCAGGTAATCGCTAATCTGAGGTAATCACTGAGATAAGTTAAACGCTAGACCTGGCAAGGTAATCGCTAAATGGAGGAAAATGCTGGATGAGGTACTCGCTAATGAGGTAAACACTAGTCTTGGAAAACCGCTGGATGACTTAATCGCTAACCTTAGTAATCACTAATCAGAGAAAAACGCTGGAGCCAACCGCTAACACAAACCGCTAGATTTAACCACTAACCATTATAGTCCAAACCCGTCGCTATCTAGAATTTTGTCCGCATATCCCAAACTGTTAATCGCTAAAGAGTTAAACGCTAAATTCTAGAGCAAACCGCTACCAAGAACAACACCACAGAATATGTAACAGCTAACAAGAACTCGACCCAAAATCAAGCACAACATCAAACCAGCGTATGATATAGCATAACCAACAGAAAAACTAAGTAGTTCTAACACCATTAAACACAAAAGTACACCCTTAACACATCATAAAACACTAGAAAGATCAAAGCAAGATGTTTTCAAAGAAAAACTCTTCTAACTGACAAAAACCATAAAAAAACCACACCAAATCCGATTCATCAAGGCCCTAAGATGAAACCATGGCTCTTGATACCAATTGTAGGATAAACACTAAGTTGCAAACATGAAGTACATGGTGGTCTTGTGGCGTTGGAATTAGAAGAGAAAGAAAAAGAATGGAACCTTTAAAGAGAATGTAAGAAAAAGAAATATTAGATTGCTTGCAAATGAAAGGTCCAACCCTCTCCCTTGGTGGGAGATGGGTATTTATACTTACAACATAAATGCCCACTCCCGGGCTATGGATCAGGTATACAATGGGTAAAGACATGTCCTTCCTCCACAGTGTTACTTAATCAAAATACTAACTAAATAATAAACTAACTACGAACTATCTTAATGCTATTACATTATTCGGGTGACCGAGTCTTCCATAGGAATATTTGTATTACTAACACTTGTTTCCCATGCAAGGATCGTTTTTCAAACTTGATTGCTAGGTACTCTAGAGTTGGGCGGAAGCTTCTTTTGCATCCTGTCCTTTCTCATATCGCACGGGGTCATGTGAAAATGAACCTTTCTTTGCCCAGACTTGAGTTTTGTTACCCCTATTTCGTATTTGATGGTTGCCCTTACTGTAGCAAGGAATGGTGCCCCTAGGATTATCGGCATATAATCATTTTCCCTATCATCAATAATCATGAAGTCAACGGGATATATAAATCCTGCCACGCTAACTAACACATCTTCTGCTATTCCTAAAGGGTACACATAAGAATGATCTGCAAAGGAAAGCCTAATGCGGGTGGTGGTTGGTATCTTATTGGTTAATTGGGCATAAAGGGACTGGGGCTATAAGTTTACCTCTAACCCTTAGTCGGCCAAAGCATCTAAATATTTTAAATCTCCTATGCCGCATGGTATCTTGAAATTCCCATAAGCCATTTATTTCTTATTCACTTTCTACTTAATAGTACTCTTGTACAATGGGCCCACGGTTGATGTATTACTCTCCTTCTCTTCCCTTTTTTCCTTTAAAGACTTTAGGGGGATAATCTCATCTATTGTTTAGTATCAAATTACTTATAGTCTTTTTATTAATGTCGTGTTTTAAATAACACCTTAAGGTTTGAGATTTTGGTGGTTCTCCTAGTGTTTACGCATTAGGGGGTATGGCATTTATTCATTGACTACATCTTCCTCGTCCCTTCTATCATCGGTTAAGTTGAATCCGTGACTGCCTTGATGGACCACCCGTTTTTCTTCTCCATTGTTATTATCACGGACAATGGATATGGCATTGACAAATTTGGTGGCTGAAATGTCACTTTCCTTCCTTATCAATACCTTTTTCCAGAGTTTTCATCTTTGTGTATTCCTTTAGCAGACTCATCGTCTCAGACATTTTCTCTTGCATTTCTTCCTTTTGTTTACAAATGTATTCTTCAAACCTTGCCAATCTCTCAAAATGTGTCGACATATATTCTCTCATTCGAGCTTCGAATTCTAGGCTAAGGTCATGGGGAGGTGGATAGGGCCGAGCATATTTTTGGAAAAATTCAGCATTTTCCCTAAGAGGTAAATCGGATAAAGGTACCAGCTTCATGTTAGAAATGGAGTTGACTGTCGCTCGATTTGGACTTAAGGGTCTTGATGAGTCTCATATTATACATATTTATACCCCCGATATTATGTGAATTATATGATAAATGACCTTATTATTAGGACTTTTGGTACTTAATATGAGAATATATGTGCAGGACAAAGGTTTGATGGAAAATAACGAGAAACACACGAGAAGGATGACTTTGTGAACATATAAGGAAAAAGGCATAGTTTGGACTAAAGCACGCCGCTTATAAGTAGAAAGAGCGCCGCTTACGGGTATCTTTGGTCAACTATATATACACGAGTAAAATATGAAGAGCACCGGTTATATATTATTTAAGCGCCGATTACGCGAAATGAAGCTCTCCGGTTTTACACCAAATGCTTGGCGTACTTTACATGCCAGTTATGTTTTCTACATTTATGAGCTACTTCAATTATGAGACCACTCACTTGCTTGTAATAACTTTCCAGGGACATGCTAGGGTTCCATTTACACTATAAATAGAGGCAAAATTCGTGGTTCTAAACACACCTCAACAAATCATCATAACTTGATCACTAGAAGAAGTTTAGTAGTGGTTTAACAACAAAACCACTTGCTAAAGCTGAAGAAACACTTGGAGAATGCAATGGGAATGCGAGAACATTTGGAAACCTTGGTATAATGATCATATTACTTGTTTACTTTTATATGAATATGGAGTAGTACTTTTATGTTTGTTAGAGGCATGTCTGCCATGAGTTGAATTTGGATTTGTATCATGACTATTGAATCTATCTTTTATGTATTTGACATGTTACGGTTTAGACTCCTATCATATGTCTTGATTGGTCATTATAATTGTTTACAGTTCGAAAGATGCAATTATATTGATTATATTATGAATCGTCTGTCTATAACGAGTCATTGCTATGCTTGTGAGAATTGGATAGTAAAGCATATAATAAACTCAACCATAACATGTTTAAGAACTAGCCTCATGTCTAACGACTTGGATAGGGGAAATCCGTACTTGGCACTTCATGCTTGAACCATACTTTATGCACTTTATGTATCTAGAATCATAGGTCGAAAGAAGATTCGTTTACATCAAGTAGATATATTAGTTTACATGATCACCAGTCATGTTTTACTTCTATGCTTTGTCTAAGTACTTTCTATGATACTTATGCTCATTTATCTTATGTGCTTAGCCTTTAACAAACATACTTTTAATATCAATTGAGAAAACATTTCAAAAATCTTAAATCCAACAAAAACGGTTTTAGTGATAAGTGACAATCATTAGAATCTAATTTTGTTATCTTTAGCTAATAATAAGAACAATTACCTCTCTTGAGATGACCTGGTCTTACCTCAATCCTTTACTATAAATGGGGGATATACTTTTACCCATGTGTTTTATGAATTAAGGAAATGGTGAAACTAGTCTTATAAATTTAAAGCTTTCGAAACACATCAAAGTTTTTGGCGCCGCTGCCGGGGAGGTTAGATCATATTGTTAGTTTTTCAAAAGAAAATTTACTTAATACCAAAGAATTCCTGTTAAAGTTTTGAAAAATATCATTTCTGAGACACAAAAAGCGCTAGTTTTTCAGATAAAAACCGCTGACCAAATGACACAGTAAAAAACTAGTCGGATTTGATTTCACAAAACCACAAAAACAATCTTGTATAATGTTCCAGATTTTGAGAACATAGGACTTATGTTTCTTTTGTTTTTACTGTCTGAATTATTGCATGAGTATATAATGCACATTAAAAGAAAAAATACAAAAATATTTTGTCTTTACTTTTTAATTGTTTGCTTGCAAATGTTCTATTGGATTGCTCTATTGAATGAAATGATAATTGCAATATGTTTTCAATTATTATCTGAATTTATGAATGATTATATCTCTTATAAGGAACTGTTGAAACCCAGAAACACGCCAATTTTTATCCTTAACTCGCCGTACTTATGGAGAATTTCAAATATAACGGCTAAAAAATCACGTAACCGCCGTACTTTTATTTAAACTCGCCGAACTTTTCTACAAAAATCTTTACAGAAGACTTGTTTCTTTTCTATGATGATTAAACAGATACAAATCTTGACATATATTGGTTTGGAGTATGATTAGGTGCTTATAACTTGTTTGACTAACCTACTAATGTTTTGTTTGATGTTATGCTGTAATACGTTAGAAATGGAGGAAAAATCAAACTTAGGACCAGTGAATTATGAGAAAAACCAAGTGGAAAACAAGGACACTTGGCAAGGAGCAGTTACTTTTGAGATTGTAGAAGATAAGGGAAAGGGTGAACAAAGGGTTCATATCTTTAATAGGATGAAAACTGAGGGATGCTACATGAAGTTCATAACTCCCTGCTATGTTGAGAACAATTATGCTCATGATGCTGTAGCTGATGTGGATTATAGCAGGAACTTACTTTCAAAGGAATTTATGAAGAGACTGAAACTGAGCATTGAGGAAAAGGAAGATGGTAGGAAGGAGGTCACTAAGAGATTACTGGTGCAAATGAATAAGGACATTTTCTTTGTTGAATTTGATGTTAACCCCAGCGATAGTGAATGGGAACCTAGTGTAATCTTACGGAGAGATTTTCTAGAATAGACAAATGGAGTTATAGACTTTTCAAAAGGTTTGCTAACTATTCACCCGGACATTAATGTACTTGGAAAGAGTTTATGGAGAATGAATCCTTATGCCCCTGAGATGAATGAGAAAACTAAGGTATTCATACTTCATAGGATTGGAAATGAAAGTGAAGTTGGGGAAAAATATATAACATCATGTTATATTGAGGGATTGTTTGCCTCAGATGGAATTTTAGACCTGACCAAGATAAGAACTTCATTTCCCAAGAATATGTGGTTAAACTTGATTTAAAACATGAGGTTTTGGAGGATGGGGATAAGAAAATTGATAAGAAGTTGTCTATGAAACTGGTAGGATAACCTACGGGGGATTGCATTGAGAAAACCAATGGCTATGAACTAGAATTCTATGTTAACACTGTTGAAGATGATGTGGAACCCGATGTGATACTAGGAAGAACATTCATGGAACACACCAGAAGCATGATTAATTACCAATATGGAGAAATCACTTTGTGGGCAGAAGTTAATGAGGAAGGGGAAGTTGGTCCTGATAAGAAAGAAATTCCAACAACATCTGATTCTCCTCTTAACACTAAAAGGAAGCCATCTGGTTCCTATAAGCTAGGTGACATCATGTCACCAGAGCACTTTACTGCCTAAAACACCAATGTAACACCCAAAAATGGAGTTGAAACAATGCTCCTTTCTTAATTTTCATTTCTATAATATTTTGAAAATTTTGAATAAGTTGTATCTCAAGCTTATGCTTGATGAGTATTGATGCGTGGGAATTGCACCAGGCTTTACCTCTCGAGGGATCTCGAGAAGCTTACAACCCCCACCAGGCAGTGTACCTGATCGATGTAGTATAGTCCAATGACAAGTACCGGGGGATTGATCCTTCAGCTAGGAATAGTGTCGCTAGGATTAGAAAACCTAAAGACTAGGTCTAGAGATGAGGGATGATTCTTTTTGTATTTTTTTAGTTTTTATAAAAGCAAATAAAAATCTCGGGTTTGAAGGAGTTTGGCGGAATTAGTTGCTAATCAACTAACCCAATACCAAAGATGCAATCAAAATAAAATACTAGAAATTAAAATAAACTAAATTATACTAGAGTTGTGAGCAATATATGGGAGAATTGTGTTTACTTAGATTTCACTACTCCCTAGATATCTTTTACATGTTAATTACTTGTTATAGTTGCGTGGATGACGGATTGTATTCCTTAATACCATTCATGGGGTGGCGTAATTACTTCCCCAATCCTATAAGCACCTACTTCACTCCTATGTCGAGCCGGCTAAGAAGCTCCTAACATGGGATCACTAGAATTTGCTTATGCATTAAATACAACCAATAAAACCTAGTACACATCGGTTCAGGTTTCCTAAGACGTTCAAGCATGTTACACAATGGAGATCTGCCAGTTTTCTTAAGCCTAACATTGAAATCATTCATCCATTTCAACCATAAACAAGTAATCAACATATAATTAACATCTAGGTTTCATTACATCTAAGAAAACACAAGATAGATCTAGCCTAGTATGTTGAAATCAAGACAAGCATAAGATATATTCAAACAACAGATAGACATATTGAATGAATTAAGAGAAGACTTATCTTAATTGAACATGAAAGGATTCAAGGGGTGAAAACCCTTGAAAACACTGTAAAATATGACCTAGGGTTTACAAAGTTCGGCCCTAGTTTTCTCCACACAAGTTCCACTTTTATGAATGAAAAATAGAAAACTATATATAGATTCTGATAGGTGACGGCGTCAAGAACAAAATTCTGACGCCGTCATCTTGCCGCTAAAAAGTTTCTCGGACTGCCTAGATCTGGGCCTGACGCCGTCATGTATACTCCTTATGCAGGCCGTCACCAAAAATAGTCTTGACGCCCTTGTTGTGACGCCTTCAGGTTTTCACTAAGTCGTCATGGATTTTACTCTTGACGTCGTCATGATTTTCTTCTTGACGCCGTCAGGTACTGTTCTCAGCATGGAAAATTAAGTCTTTGCCGTTTTCTTCACTTTTATGCTCCAAAAACGTCTGAATTGCTTCCTTTTCCAGAATTCACTCCCAAAGTACCTAAAATCACAAAAGGAACGATTTAGGGCAATATTTGATCAAATAAATTCAATTCCGGGCTTAAATGACCCCCTAAAAGTGGTTCATTTTTTGCCTCATCATATACCCTTACACTTGAGATTTGCTTGTCCTCAAGCAAATGCGCTTTTATTCTAGTCAAAATACAAGTTAGGGGTCATTTAACACTAATATAAAAGTAATTACAACAAATAATCGTTCCACTAAAGACCAAAGACAAGCACAGAGGTCATACACTAGCACCTCACAAATAGTGTTTAGATACTCACATCTCTCGGGTGTAATAAAGTATATATCACAATATGGAAATGGAAAACATCTCTCACTACCTGTCATAGCAAAATAGATTACCATAGGCTTGGGAAAGGATCAAACCTCCACCACATGGCGTAAGCACCTAGGATAAACTATCAAAGAGGTCTTTTAAAGGGTTGTAACGTTAGGTGTAGGGATATGGAATACACGGTTTTGTTGGATATAGGCAGTCTTTACTGGTGGCGAGTTAATAATCTTGGTTAATTACATGTACAATATGGCGTTGCTAAGCCAAGACTAGACTCGACTTAAGCTAATAAATCAAAAATAACAAAAACATAAAATGAACATAGAACGAAAAGGGATGGTAGTCCGTATGTTTTTTCTCTTTTCTCCTTTTTTTTATTTATTTTATTTTTTTTTTTTTTTATTTTTTGCATACGCTCTTACCCTACCATCCAAAATAATACATCACAGGGAATGAAAATTCTTCTTTCACTTGAATTTTTACATACTTTACAATAAACTAATCTAATGACTCGAATTAAGATAATCAAAACACTTGGAGTACTTTTAAGATTAACGCACATACGGGGGTAATAATATGATGTTCTTCCCCATTACTCCATAAAATAAGTACTTTACCCATGAGTCCCAATCGTCCCAAAACAATATGTACAAGGATATGACTCGACTTAGCAACCATGTAATCAATTAGATAATTAACTTAGGGTTTAGCAAACAACAATAATGCACTAAAAATGAGTGCATACACGGAAGGCTAAAGCGATTTGGGTGTACATTTAAGTGGGGTGTAACAAATTCTTCCTTTAAGTAAGATGCTTAAAGTTAGAAACGAAAAGATAGGCTCGGAGGGGTGTACTAGGGGTATCGTGTACTAAAAATGAGTACAACGCTAATGGTGTGGGAAAAATTAATTGACTTAACTAGCCAAATAATATGACTTAAATGGTCAAGTAATAATGATACGGGTTTAACACAAGGGTGATCCTAATGCCTCTTATCATGTAGTAAATCCTACTACACGAATGTAGTCTCACTAGCGGTCTCGGGATGCATCACTAACGCAAGTTCTAGAATCTAAATGCTACCGGTACACTCATAAGCACTAATATTAAATGCTTTTCCTATCAAATCTAAAGGCGAACCTCACATATTTGGGTGGAAAATTTTTCTGAATAGTACGGTTTTGTGCTAGTCATACAATCTCCTATCCTTGAGACGCTTGCTATGGCTAAAGTTTCACACCTAAATGTTGTAAAAAAATTTAAATTTGGCGCTAAAATTACACTAACAAGTATTTCTCATAGTTTTATTACACATCTACTATCAAACAAACAAACTCAAGCGAAAGTGTATATGTTAGGTATCATCATTTTACCCTCCCCTTACACTTAGGATGAACATTATCCCCAATGTTCAAGTAAAGAATGTAAGAGTGAAGTAAGTAAAAAGAATGAAATCAAATACTCCCCTGATTCGCTCGGTATGGATAATTAGGTGGGCAGGATAGATCTTCTTCCAAGAAAATGAACAATCAAAGCTTCCCTTCCAGAATAATAATCATCTTCTTGTCATACATAACCTGTAAAACCTGAGAAAACAGACAAGGCAACCTCGCATAAAATCGGCGGCAATCTACATATGCTAAAAATCCTAGAAAACAAAATAAGATATAATGCCTATGGAATGATGTTAGCAGATTTCCTGGAGATTATAAAACTGATAATTCAACAAAAACTTTAAGACTCCGTTAGAAAAACAAAAGTGGTAAAATTTCCAGATTTTTACACGTGACGCCGTCAGGAATTAATTCCTGACGCCGTCAGAAGTGACCTGCATAAATTCTTATGTTAAGTTTCCGGAAAATTTCTGGAAAAACTTCGTCCTACTTTCTGGAAAATCCTGCAAAACATCATTATGACTCGATACAAGCATTTGACTGTAACAAATACGAATATACATGTTCACTTAGTATTGTGGAGAATCATGATCGGTTTTGTTTCTTAAAAACATATTTGGGGTTTCCCCTTACACTTATCTTTTGCAAAAAATACCTTTGGATCAAGTTAAGACTAGGCCAAACAACAAAGTAAAGTATTTTCACTATTTTAGTTTTGAAACATGATCTACCAACAATAAAATAAAACATGCATACGGAAGCAGATAACAAACAAACGAAATTAAAATCACACAAAACATAGGTTGCCTCCCAAGAAGCGCTTTTCTTTATTTACGAGTCTTGTAGCTAGACTCAAGGTCATGGGTTACTATGTAATACGAGTGAGTTCCTCATTGAGGACATCTTTGGGATCAAACATAGGTTTTAACTTCCTATCGGTTTTCTTAGTACGGTATGACCTTTCAAACTTTTCTCCATCCGGATCATACAAAGTCATCCTCATATGCCATGATCCGTCACCTTCCTTAGGTGGCTTGTCCCACCTCCATTTACACTTATCTCCTTCTCTTTTCCACTTATTCATCTCTATATTAATCGGCATTACGCTTAAGAACTCAATCACCTTCCTAAAGACTAAGGGGTCCTCAAAAAGATCTAGCTCTTCATCTCGAGCTATGAGTTGTTCCACCGAATGTGTCTTTTCGATGAAATCCTTTTCTAGATAGAATGGGCGTTGAGGTCCTATAAAGTTCCTTTCTATCCGAGGTCCATATCTAGATGGTCTCCTATTCATCTCTACCCAATGTGGTGTCGGTTCATCCTCACAATCGTAGCTATGTTTCTTAACATCGTATACCGACCAAGTGTCACCCTCACCTACCGCTATCTTAGACTCCTTACAATCTATCATGGCGCTAGCGGTTGCTAAAAATCCTATTCCTACCAACAATGGGCATGTAGTGTCACTAACCATGTCTAGGACGTGAAAATCCGCTAAGATAGTTAACTTCCCTACGTGAACAACTACATCCTTAATCATTCCAACCAGGTGGGCAATACTCCCATCCGCTAGACCTATCAATACCTCCGTCTCCTCTAACCTTCCTAGCTTGAGAGTGGTGAAAAGGGATAAGGGAACCAAGTTGAGGCTTGACCCTAAATCGGCTAGTGTGTTGAAAGCTTCGGATCTTCCTATCTTACAAGGCAAAACAAATATACCCGGATCATCAAGATTTTTAGGCAACTTGTTTTGAACGAAGGCGGTCCCATTTTTACCTAGTTTAAACTTCTCATACCTTTCTAGGAGGGCACTATAGTAGGGAGCACGGGCTAAGACGTCAATGACGGGGCATTCTAGGTGAAGCTCCTTGAATTCATCGTCAAGGTCTTGCGTATGAGGTGTTTCAACTATGCTTTTGACTGGTTTTATATCAGGTGTTTTATTTGATTGGTCCTTTTGAAGAATTTGGTTTTGCTTGAAACATGTGCTCGTTGATTTGACCGAGTAGTATTGCGGACAAGAAATGGGAGACGAAACTGATGATATGGAATTAACGTTTAGTTTCGGGTTCTTGATTGTGTCGCTTGGGAGTGCTCCCATTTCTCGGTCATTGAGAACTTTCAACAATGTGTCAATTTTGGTGGTCATCTCGCTTTGCTTTTATTTGAAATCAGATTCAAACTTAGATATGCGAGCTTCTTGAGACACCATAAACTTGGATATCAATCCTTCAAGATTGTTGGTACTACCATAGTTGTTAGAAGGATAGTTGTTGAAAGTACGGTTGGAGGGTGGAACATTTGGTTGGTAACGATTAGGCGGATTGGAAGAATTGGCTTGGTTTTGTTTCCACCTAAGGTTTGGGTGATTTTTCCAAGAGGGGTTGTAGGAATCACCGTAAGGGTTTCGCTCGGGTTTGAAAGTGTACCACTTATCTCCCGCTTCGTCGGTACGCGAGGATGCGTAGTTCGCAAAAGCTGTTCCGGGGAGTTCCACACAATCACGAGTGTCATGGGGACCACTACATAATTCGCATGAAGAAGTGATTTTGTTCACTTGGCTTGAAGGCTTAGGAGCTTCGTAAGATTTCAAGAGAAACTTGACTTAGTCCTCAAGTTCCATGATCCTACGGTCGGGAGTGCTAGAGTTGTTCGAAGGCAAAGATATTGCCTTGACCGTTTTGTTCAAATCACGGGGATCATTCCAACTTTCGTTGTCATAGAGAGCAAGATCTTCTATGAGTTCCCATGATAGTTCCGCACTTAGATTACGTAGCTTACCACCGGCGTTGTTGGAACATCAAGATATCATTTCTAAGCTTGGTAGTTCTCCCCGGTGGGAAAAATTGTGCAAGGAAACGAGTGGTGAGATCATCCCATGAGGTGATGGATCCCGCGGGTAAACGTTCAAACCATTGGCTAGCTTGATCACGTAAAGAGAATTGGAATAGGCATAATCGGGTTGACTCTCTAGTTGTAACATCAAGGTCTATAGAATCTACGATTTTAAGGAAGTCCTTGAGATGTTGGTTTGGATCTTCGGAACGAAGTCCAAGGAATGCACATCCGCTTTGCACCAACAGGATGGTGTCGGATCACAAGGGGGTCACATTGGCTCCTTGGGTGAGCTCAATGGTGTTTTGGTAGCCTTGGTGGCTAGGTCGGGAATACTCTCCTAGGGTTCGGGGCCTAAGTGGTTGGTTATCTAGTGGTGGGTTTTGTTGTGGTGGGATGACGGGTTCAAAGATGTTACCATCGTCCATGATGTCGGATGGCAAAGAGTTACGAACAAAAACACGAAGAAATAGATAGACTAAAGAGAACCTAAAAATAAAAATAAAATCTTACTAGAAAGGAATCTAGCAAGTAGACCTAATAAAAAGATATTCAAACCTAGACAATAACTATTCCCCGAGCTGCGGCACCAAAAACTTGATGCGTGGAAAGTGCACCAGGCTTTACCTCTCGAGGGATCTCGAGAAGCTTACAACCCCCACCAGGCAGTGTACCTGATCGATGTAGTATAGTATAATGACAAGTACCGGGGGATTGATCGTTCAGCTAGGAATAATGTCGCTAGGATTAGAAAACCTAAAGACTAGGTCTAGAGATGAGGGATGATTCTTTTCGTATTTTTTATAAAAGCAAATAAAAATCTCGGGTTTGAAGGAGTTTGGCGGAATTAGTTGCTAATCAACTAACCCAATACTAAAGATGCAATCAAAATAAAATACTAGAAATTAAAATAAACTAAATTATACTAGAGTTGTGAGCAATATATGGCAGAATTATGTTTACTTAGATTTCACTACTCCTTAGATATCTTTTACACGTTAATTACTTGTTATAGTTGCGTGGATGACGGATTGTATTCCTTAATATCATTCATGGGGTGGCGTACTTACTTCCCCAATCCTATAAGCACCTACTTCACTCCTATATCGAGCCGGCTAAGAAGCTCCTAACATGGGATCACTGGAATTTGCTTATGCATTAAATACAACCAATAAAACCTAGTACACATCGGTTCATGTTTCCTAAGACCTTCAAACATGTTACACAATGGAGATCTGCCAGTTTTCTTAAGCCTAACATTGAAATCATTCATTCATTACAACCATAAACAAGTAATCAACATATAATTAACATCTAGGTTTCATTACATCTAAGCAAACACAAGATAGATCTAGCCTAGCATGTTAAAATCAAGACAAGCATAAGATATATTCAAACAACACATAGACATATTGAATGAATTAAGAGAAGACTTATCTTAATTGAACATGAAAGGATTCAAGGGGTGAAAACCCTTGAAAACACTGTAAAATATGACCTAGGGTTTACAAAGTTCGGCCCTAGTTTTCTCCACACAAGTTCCACTTTTATGAATGAAAAATAGAAAACTATATATAGATTCTGATAGGTGACGGCGTCAAGAACAAAATTCTGACGCCGTCATCTCGCCGCCAAATAGTTTCTCGGACTGCCTAGATCTGGGTCTGATGCCATCATGTATACTCCTTATGCAGGCCGTCACCAAAAATAGTCTTGACGCCCTTGTTTTGACACCTTCAGGTTTTCACTGGGTCGTCATGGATTTTACTCTTGACGCCGTCCTGATTTTCTTCTTGACACCGTCAGGTACTGTTCTCAGCATTGAAAATTAAGTCTTTGCCATTTTCTTCACTTTTATGCTCCAAAAACGTCCGAATTGCTTCCTTTTCCAGAATTCACTCCCAAAGTACCTGAAATCATAAAAGGAATGATTTAGGGCAATATTTGATCAAATAAATTCAATTCCGGGCTTAAATGACCCCCTAAAAGTGGTTCATTTTTTGCCTCATCAAGTATACCTCTGATAAAGAGATGAACGAACAACCTTTGTGAATCTTTCTTTGATTGCTTTTGTTAGTTTATTATTTATCAATTTCTAGAAGATCATATAGAATGCTCAGAAAAATTGCAGAAATCATCGCCGCTCTTATCATTAAGATCGCCGAATTTTTAACAAGTGAAGCCTTTATAACTAAAAAACTGAACATTTTGACTTTATGCGCTAAAAAAAGAAAAACACCCAAAAATGCACAAAAAAAAATAAATAAATAAAAAAAAAAAAAAAAAAAAAAAAAAAAAAAAAAACGATGATTTTTCTAAACAACCTGAAGATAATTTCCAAATTCAAAATCAAACTTCAAAACAATGAGGGTGAGTTTACACTTGTCTTATTTTTTCGAAAATTTTTCTTAGGGTTTTTAATGAACTTAGAGTATGATATTATTTTGAATTTTAGATGTTTTATGCTTAATTCTATGTTGTTTTACATGATTTTAGAGTTTGCCCTTGATTAGTTATAGAATTAAGATCACTTCGTATTTAGGATTTTCTGTGCCCTAATGTGATCACTTCGCATTGACAAAAACATTTGCTTATTAGTTTAAAAAAGGTGAATATATGTTTAATAGTCGCTATATAAACATTTAGAAGGATTTTGACTATGAATGCGTAAATTTCTGAGTATATGATGCTTAAATGCTTAAAATAAATGCTTATATTGATAATTTGATACTTGATACTGCTTTTGAGATTATAGAAAACAAAATAAGGATAAAATTTTGATGCCTTAATATAATGAAAATGGTTCTTGAATATAAAATAGAGGATTTGAGTACAGAGTATAAAAACCGCCAGTTTTGAGGGTCAAGACCATGGTATTTTTATTGAAAACCGCCGAACATTTTCATAATGTTGGAAATTTTGTCACGTAATCGACGGTTTTATTCTTAAGACCGCCGTTTTTTTCTGGAGAATTTGAACACAGTATACTTGAGACTTGCTTAATTGGTTACACATTGAAAGCCTATATTTTCTAACAACTAATGTTGCTTGTTTGTGGATGTTTAAGACTAAAACTGCTAGGAATGATGATGAGGCTGGATCCTCAGGAAAAAGGCAATCAAAGAGGAGGAAGGAGACTATATCAGTAGATGAGTTGCTGTAGCCTACAGTTTCTCACCCTCATTTACGCTGGAGGACTTGCAACACTGAAGCAAGGAGAGATTACAACAAGGTTCTGATTACCTTGTATCAGAAAAGCCCTTATGCCCCATATCTGCTAAATTGGGAGGTTTTGAACAAATCTGGTTGTGCAGAAGAAATTGAAGAGATGTTAACTATAAGGTTGGTGAATGCAGAGGATGATGATGAGGTGTTGTTCGAATCTGAAGCCTGGAGGAAAGTGTTTGATATCAGAGAGAGTATTTATAAGGAGTTATGTCTGGAGTTTTATTCCACATTTTGTTTTTATGAGACAATTGCTGATGATAAGATAATGACAGAGAAAAGTATATTCTTTAGGTTGGGAGGTAAGAAGCATTCTTTGACACTGGCAAATTTTGGTGTAGCTTTAGAGGTACCGCTTTTGGGGGGTCATTTAAGGCCAAAGTCGAGATTATTTGATCAAATATTGCCCTAAAACGTTCCTTTTGTCATTTTAGGTACTTTTGAAAGGAATTTTACAAAAGGAAGCATTTTGAAGGTTTTTGGAGCGAAAAAGTGAAGAAAACGACAAAGTCTCAAAATCATGCTGGAAATTGCACTTGACGGCGTCATGACTTGACAAAGAGGTGGATAAATCAATTACACATGACGCTTCAGAATGTTTTCTGAAGAACTCGTAACGGCATCACGTATTAAGATGCCATGACCGTCATGAGTAAACCCAAAGAGAGACGGCTCAGAGACCATAAAGAGTGACGACGCCAGAAGTGGATCTAGGCAATATGAGTTTTTTTTGGCGGCGAGTTGACGGCGTCACTCCTATCTCTTGACGCCGTCAGGATAAAAAATCTATATATAGTTTTCTAGTTTTCATTCATTGTGTGCAACTTTGAAGGGAGTAAACCCTAGACGAAATTTACAGATATTATAAGGGTTTCAACCCTTTGTTTCATCCATGCTTAATTGAAGATAAGTCTTTCATCAAATCATTCAATATGTCTATGTGTTGTTTGATTATATCTTACGCTTGTCTTCTCTTTAACATGCTAGGCTAGGTTTTCTTTGTGTTTGCTTAGATGTAATGAAACTTACATATTGATTATGGGTTGGTTGGTTGTTTATAATTGTTGTGGATGAATGAATTCGATGTTAGGCTTAAGAAAACTGGCAGACTTCCAATTGGTAACTTGCTTGAACGTCTTAAGAAACATGATCGGAGGTGTACTACGATATATTGGTTGTATTTAATGTGTAGGTAACTACTAATGAGGCAATGTTAGGAGCTAGTAGTCGGCTCGACATAGGAAGAGGTAGAAGCTTAGAAATGATATCTTGATATTCCAACAATGTCAACGTGAAACTCTCTATGAAGCATGGACTTGTTTCATGGACTTACTCCAAAAAGTCCCTCATCATGGCATAGATCTTTGGCTCCAAGTCCAAATTTTCTATAACCATATCGATCTCTCCACAAGGCGAACCATTGACCAATCGGCCGGTGGCAAGCTTCGTGATCTAAGTGCGGAAGAATCATGGGAATTCATAGAAGATCTTGCTCTCTATGACAATGAAAGTTGGACTGATCCCCGTGATTTGAAGAAAACGGCCAAGGCAATATCTTTTCCTTCGAACAATTCAAGCACTCCCGACTGTAGGATCATGGAACTTGAAGACCAAGTCAAGTTTCTTATGAAATCCTACGAAGCCCCTAAACCTTCAAGCCAAGTGAACAAGATCACTTATTTGTGCTAATTATGTAGTGGTCCCCACGACACTCATGATTGCATGGAACTCCCTGAACAAGCTTTCGCGGATTACGCATCCTCGCGTACCAACGGAGCGGGAGACAAGTGGTTGATGAGGCGAAAAATGATCCGTTTTTAGGGGGTCATTTAAGCCCGAATTCGAATTTATTTGATCAAATATTGCCCTAAATCGTTCCTTTTATGATTTTAGGTACTTTGGGAGATAAATATGGAAAAGGAAGCAATTCGGACGTTTTTGGAGCATAAAAGTGAAGAAAACGCCAAAGTCTTAATTTTCCATGCTGAGAACAGTAGGTGACGGCGTCAAGAGCAATTCTCTGACGGCGTCAAGAGCAGAAGTCCATGACGACCCAGTACAGATTTGACGGCGTCGCGAAGGTAGGGCGTCAAGAGTAAAAAGTCATGATGGCCTGGAAATGTTTAAGTCTTGACTGCGTCAAATGTAGATCAAGGCAGTCCGAGAATAGTTTTGGCGGTGAGGTGACGGCGTCACATGCTTTGTCTTGACGTCGTCAGACCTATTTTTCTATATATAGTTTTCTAATTTTCACACATTAAGAAGAGAAGTTTTGGAGAAACCCTAAGTAATATTTTGGTGCAATTTTTACAGGTTTTTCAAGGATTCCAAACCCTTGATACCTTGCATTGTAATTGAGATAAGTGTTCCTTCAATTCAATCAATATGTCTATGTATTGGTTGTCTATATCTTGTTCTTATCTTAATTCTATCATGTTAGGCTAGATCTATCTTGTGTTTGCTTAGATCTAATGAAACCTAGATGTTAATTATGTGTTGATTACTTGTTTATTCTTGTCTTGGATGAATGATTTATATGTTAGGCTCAAGAAAACTGGCAGATCTCCACTTGGTAACATGCTTGAACGTCTTAAGAAACATGAACCGAGGCGCACTAGGTCTTTATTGGTTGTATTTAATGCATGAGCCACTGTTTACAATCCCTATAATTGTGTTGGGCATGGTGTAGGAGGAGATAAGAGCTCATAGAATTGGGGAGTTATGTGTACCACCCCATGAATGGTATTAAGGAATACGATCCATCATCCATGCAATTATAACAAGTAATTAACGTGTAAAAGATGTCTAGGGAGTAGTGAAATCTATGTAAACACATTTTCTCCAATTACTGCTCACAACCTTAGTATAATTAGTTTATTTTCTTTTCTAGTATTTTCTTTTGATTGCATCTTAGTATTGGGTTAGTTGATTAGCAACTAATTCCGCCTAAATCCTTCAACCCCGAGATTTTTAATTGCTTTCTAAAAAATATAAAAATACAAAAATAATCATCCCTCACCTTTAGCACTAGTAATTAGGTTTTCTAATCCTAGCGACACAATTCCTAGCTGAACGATCAATCCCCCGGTACTTGTCACTATACTATACTACAACGATCAGGTACACTGCCTGGTGGGGGTTGTAAGCTTCTCAAGATCCCTTGAGAGGTAAAGCCTGGTGCGATTCCCACGTATCAGTGGTACACTTTCAAACCCGAGCAAAACCCTTACGGTGATTCATACAACCCCTCTTGGAAAAATCACCCGAACCTTAGGAGGAAACAAAACCAAAATATGCCCCAAAACAATTCTTCCACTCCACCTAATTGCTATCAACCAAACGGTCCACCCTCTAACTGCACTTTCAACAACAATCCTTCCAAAAACTATGGTAGTACCAATAATTTTGAAGGATTGATGTCTAAATTTATGTCATCTCAGTTTGAAGCCGATTTCAAACAAAAGCAAAGTGAGATGACCAATAAGATTGACACATTGTTGAAAGTTCTTAATGACCAAGAAATGGGAGCACTCCCAAGTAACACAGTCAAGAATCCGAAACTAAACGTTAAGGCTATATCATCTGTTTTGTCTCCTACTTCTTGTCCATAATACTATTCGGTCAATGCCATGAGCACGTGTTTCAAACAAACCTAAATCTTTCAAAAGAACCAATTGAATGTAAAGCTCAACATCAATTCGGTCAATAGCATAGTTGAAACACTTCCTACACAAGACCTTGGCAAAGAATTCAAGGAACTTCACCTTGAGCGTCCCGTCATTGATGTCTTAGCCCGTGCCCCCTATTACAATGCCCTTTTGGAAAAATATGAAGAGAAACTTAAGTTATGCAAGAATGGGACTGCCTTCGTTCAAAACAAGTTGCCTAAAATATTAGATGATCCGGGAATATTTGTTTTACCATGCAGGATCAGAAATTCTGAGGCTTTTGACACATTAGCCGATCTTGGGTCAAGCCTAAATTTGCTTCCATTATCTCTGTATACCACTCTTAAGCCATGAAAGTTAGATGAAGCAGAGGTAATCATAGGGCTTGCAGATGGAAGTGTAGCATATCCGGTTGAGGTAGTGAAAGATGTGTTAGCGCATATAAGAAGGTTGACAATGGTGGCTGATTTCCACGTCCTTGATATGGTTAGTGACACTACATGCCCGTTATTAATAGGAAGAGGATTCTTAGCTACCGCAAGTACGATGATTGATTGTAAGGAATCTAGAATTGTGGTAGGAGAAGGAGAAACTTGGTCAGTCTATGATGTTAAGAAACACGCCTATGATACTAATAAGGAACCAACACCCCATTGGGTAGATGTGAATAGGAGACTATCTAGATACGGACCTTGGGTAAATAGAGATTTCATAGGACTTGAACGCCTATTTTATTTAGAGGAGGAGTTTATAAACAAAACGCATTCGGTAGAGCAACTCATAGCTAGGGATGAAGAAATAAACCCCTTTGAGGATCCCTTAGTCATTAGGAAAATGATTGAATTCCTAGGAGTGATGCCTATCAACTTAGGAATGAACAACTGGAAAAGGGAAGGTGATAAATGTAAATGGAATTGGGACAAGTGATGAGGCGAAAAGTGAACCGCTTTTAAGGGGTCATTTAAGCCAGGATTCGTGATTATTTGATCAAATATTGCCCTAAATCGTTCCTTTTGTCATTTTAGGTACTTCTGGAGAGAAATCTGGAAAAGGAAGCATTTTGGATGTTTTTGGAGCATAAAAGTGAAGAAAACGGCAAAGTCTTAATTTTACTTACTGGGAATAGTACCTGACGGCGTCACAACTTCCTTAATGACGGCATCAAGAGTTACAAAAGAGGTGGATGTGGAAAATACACGTGACGGTCCTAAGGATTTTTAACTATAGGACCTGACGGCGTCACCAAGGCCGTCAGGATCAAAACACAAGTGACGGCCCAGAGGAATTTTACACATGACGGCGTCAAAATCAGATCTAGGCAATACGATTTCTATTATGGCGGTGAGTTGACGGCGTCACAACTTAATACATGACGCCGTCACCCTATAAAATCTATATATAGTTTTCCAAATTTCATTTATTAGTGTGCAACTTTGAGGGAAAAACCCTAGGTCAAATTTTCCAGCTTTTTCAAGGGTTTCAACCCTTTGAATCTTTCATGTTCAATTAGAGATAAGTACTCTTTCAAATCAATCAATATGTCTATGTGTTGTTTGATTTTATCTTACGCTTGTCTTCTATTTCACATGCTTGGCTAGATTTCCTTTGTGTTTGCTTAGATGTAGTGAAGCCTAGATGTTAATTATGGGTTGATTGTTTGTTTATAATTGTTACGGATGATTGTATTCGATGTTAGGCTTACGAAAACTGGCAGAATTCCATTGGTAACTTGCTTGAACATCTTAAGTAACATTATCGGAGATGTACTACGATATTTGGTTGTATTTAATGCGTAGGAGAATTCTAATGATCCCATGTTAGGAGCTTCTAACGGCTCGACATAGGAGTGAAGTAGGATCCTATAGAGTTAGGGAATATTGTACATGGCCCTACGACTAGTATTAAGGAATATGACCCATCATCTATGCAATTGTAACAAGCTATCAACCTGTAGAAGATATCTAGGGAGTAATGAAATCTAAGTAAACACAACTTTCCTCATCATTGTTTACACCACATTAGTATAATAGTTTTGTTTTCATTACTTTTATTTTATTTTGATTGCATTTGTAGTTATTTTGGGTTAGTTGGCTAGCAACTAATTCCGCCCACTCCTTCAAAGCCCGAGATTTTAATTGCTTTCATAAATTATAAAAATACAAAAAGAGTCATCCCTCACCTCTAGACCTAGTTTAGGAGACTTTCTAATCCTAGCGACACTAGTACTTGTCACTATACTATACTATACTATACAACAACGATCAGGTACAGTGCCTGGTGGGGGTTGTAATCTTCTCGAGATCCCTTGAGAGGTAAAACCTGGTGCGATCCCCATGTATCATGTTTTTGGAGCCGCTGCCGGGGAATAGTTATTGTCTAGGTTAGGATTTCTTTATATTAGGTCTACTTGCTAGATTCCTTTCTAGTAAGATTTTATTTTTATTTTTAGGTTTTCTTTAGTCTACCTCATTTTTTCGTGTCTTTGTTCATAACATTTACCATCCGACATCACGGAAGGTGGTAACATCTTTGAACCCATCAACAACAAAACCACCCACAAAACCCACTACTACCAAACCCACCTCCTAGGCCCCAAACCTTAGGAGAGTATTCCCGACCTAGCCACCAAGGCTATCGAAACACTATTGAGCTCACTTAAGGAGCCAATGTATTCCCCTTGCAATCCGACCCCATCCAGTTTGTGCAAAGCGGATGTGTATTCCATGGACTTCGTTCTGAAGATCCTAATCAACATCTCAAGGATTTCCTTAAAATCGTAGATTCTATAGACCTTGATGTTACAACTAGAGAGTCGACCCGATTACGCCTATTCCAATTCTATCTACGTGATCAAGCTAGTCAATGGCTTGAACGTTTACCCGCGGGATCCATCACCTCATGGGATGATCTCACCTCTCGTTTCCTTGCTCAATTTTTCCCACCGGGGAGAACAGTTGGGAACAAAGTTTTAGTATTTATCAAGTCTTGGTGATTTGTAATAAACGTTAGGTTGCTTATTTATTGTTTACTTTTATTTACTTATGTTTAATATGTAAAAGGCTTATGAAAAAGCCCAAAAGGCCTCCAAGCCCACACGAAATGATGAGTGGAAGGAGAGGGTGTGTTGCCCTAGCTCCTTCCCTATAAATAGTAAGCTTAGGTCTCATGTAAACTTGGTTGGTTATTTGAATATCATAAGAAAACTCTTGCATTTACATTTCTCTCATTCTCATAATCATCCCATCCTTATATCTATCTCATTCTTGCTTGTGTGAAATCAATATGGGTACCTAACAAGTGGTATCAAAGCCATAAGAAGGTGTAGTTCTTGTTTTACATTGAATTCGATCCAAAAAACTTATTTTTAACTCGTTATTTTGTTAAAATAGTTGTACTTTCTTGTTTGTTTCTTGGTTTTTATCACATCTTTGCTTACAAACTTGTGCTACAAATCATATCAAACAAAAAGTGTCCATCTTTCTTTCAAAAATTACGATTTGTATTTTTGTACTATTTTTCGCAATTTCTAAAATTTTTGAAAAGTGGTTCAAGTATGCAACTTTCTTTAAGATTTCATCATTTTAAGGATAGTTGTACAAGAATCTTGGATTAAAAACGTGTTTTTGGATTGCTTTTAATCAAAAACAAAAAACAGCCAAAGTTTCGAAAACACTTCATACCAAGTTTCGAAATCACTCATTGCCACAGTTTCGAGAACACACGAAGTTGCTTCTTGTCGTCTTACCGATCGTGTACTCAGTATTTTCTCTCTTGTATAAGAAAGAAAATACTTCGAATTTTGGCTAAATTTCGAAATTGTATAATTTTGAAATTTCTTTGTGAAGTTGGATTTTCGAAAAACTTGAAACTTTTTGAGAACACTCTTTTTCGAAAAAAGTTCCAGGATCTCGAAAGTTTATCACCTTTTCGAAAACTGTTTCTAAGGTGTCGTAATTACCAAAGTTTCGAGAACAAAGTTTCGAGAAAACAAAGTTTCGAGAAAACAAAGTTCCGAGAACACAGTTTCGAGAATACTAAGTTTCACAATCATCAAAGTTTCGAGAACTGCTTTCTGACACACTTTCGAGAACACATTTTGTGCAAGTTTTCGAGAATTGGCTCAACCTATACCTTCTACAAGATCCATTACCATACAAGTGTTCATTATGTCTCAACCACCGTACTACAACTTTAACCATCCTCAGCAACATCAGAATCAGCAGTATCATCATCAATTTCATCAGCAACAACAACAGTATCAACAACCACCACAGTATCATCAACAACCGGCTTACTCACAACAACATCTTTTCATGCAACAACATCAGATGGTTCCGCTACAACAATCCTATCCAATGCCACAACCACAAAGCCAACTTCCATCCAAACAGACTCACTGGTTTGATAGGATGTGTGAAGTAATCTCAACTCAACAATCCCGACATGAGGCAGGATCTATTGACACACCACCAATGCTTACACCTGGTAATTATGTTCAGTGGGCAAGTCAATTCTTAAGATTTATTGAACTCAATAAACCCCATGGTAAGTACGTAAAACAAGTTATCCTTGAAGGACCGTTTCAGTGGCCTATAAACTTAGTTGGAGGTGACCTAGCTGCTGATCCTCCAGTAGCTCCAACTGCTGTACCAGTTCCTGAGTCTGCACTCACTACTGAACAACATCTTCATCGTGAAGCAGATGAGTATGCTATGGCTTACAAACTTCAGGGAATCCCAAATCCAATATTTAGAAGTGTTAATGCTCAGAAAACTGCTAAAGTAATGTGGGAACACGTTCATCTACTAATGGAAGGCACTCAATTGAAAAAGAAGATATGGAGTCTAAACTTTACATGGAATACACTAACTTCATGATCGAACTAGGGGAATCACTTGAATCTTACTATCATCGTTTCACCAATGTCGTCAATGACTTAGAGAGACAGGAAGTACACCTTCCAAGGATTGCAGTCAATACCAAGTTTGTCAGTAGTCTGGGTTATGATTGGCAAAAGTATGTGACATTTGTGAGACAAGCAAAGAATCTCCATAATGCTCCATATGGTTTGTTGTATGACTATCTCAAGCAAAATGAATCTGAAGTTGAAAAAGATAGAGCTGCATGGGGAGGCTATACACCACCACCAACTTCAAATCCATTAGCACTTGTTGCTCAATCTCATGCTGCACCACCTCCAATGTCTAATCATGCTTATGTTCAGGAACAGAATTACTTCAGTTATCTACAACCTGCAACCTCACACCAAATGGTCCCATATGAATCATCCTCTCAACAGGCTTCTACTCAACTTTCTCCATATGACAACCATGATACCATGTACTAATCAAATTACATAGAAGATGATGATGAAGATGTTAATACGTTGAATCAGGGACTTGATCTTATTACTCGTGCTTTCAGCAATTTCTCAAACAAGACTAACAACCGTCTTCGTTCTTCATCAAAAACAAGGAATCAAGCTGTCATTCAAGATGGTCGGGTTGAGATTTAGAACCATAACTTTGGACGATCAGGTTCAGGAGGGTATTTAGGAAATTCTTGCTTTGGACCAAAGTTTAACAACAATGGAGGATTCAGAAACAATTCAGGTGTTCCTCAGAGAAGAAATGACAATGCTGAAACAGGAAATACAGAATCTCGGAATGCAGTGTGATGCTATAATTGTAACGAAAAAGGTCATATTGCAACAGCATGTCCAAAACCGAGAACTCGGGGCAGTAAGTTTCACAAGCAGGCATTACTTATGGCTCTCAAAGATGAAAAGGAAGGAAACTTCACTGAACAAGAGAATAGTTTCATCGTGAATGCTTACAATGATGACGATATGGAAGATCTTGAAGCCAATGCAGCTGTGATGCTTATGGCAAACATGCAGGAACTCCAGTTGAATGATTCAGGCCCAGTGTATGACACTGACGGCTTGTCTCAGATACATGACCTAAACACATGCTTAATACAAGAAATTGCATCACCCTCTGCCTCTGAATCAGATAAGGCACAAGTTGCTCCAAACGAATCATTTTTATCTTCTCAAGAGGATGAACAAATGAACACAGTTGTTATATTTGATGATGACACAGTTGTTTCATTTGAAGATCCTATTGAGAATGACAACCATGATCATATTGAACAACATGAACCTTCATCTGATCCAGATCCTGACCATATTCTGATGGCCAAACAACTTCAAGCTCAAATTTTAATAATTCAGAAAAAGAATGAGCAAAATAAAGTTTTGAAAGAAACAAATGCAGTTTTGAAAAATGACATTGAATGTTATAAAATACAACTTTCAAACTTTCAAAATGAAGTTAAACGTGAAAAATGTTTTGAAAAGTCATTTCAGGAATCCTACATCAAAGAAAAAAATCTTCAAAACAAAATGCATGAGTTAATTGAGTCAAATGGCAAATTAGGAATGATAAAAATGAACTCAAACAAAAAGTTGCACAACTTCAAAAAGAACTTTCAAAAACACAAACAGAGTTGTTAAATTGCAAACAGGAATTTTATGAACACAAAGTGCGAAAAAGGGAAAAAGAAAATTCTTTAATCGAAGAAAATCTCACTCTTGAATGTCAAATAAAATAATTTCAAAATATCGTTTACAAACATGGAGAATCTGTAACAACGATTCAAAAATTTACTTTAAAACCAAGACCCGATAAAGGTTTTGCCATTGGTGATTACAGATCAACTTTTCTTTACATTGCGTTCAAAACAATTCCTAAGCTTTACAGTATGGACCAATTGCTTGATAATAATATTGTGCGTGTTGTTGTATATAATATTGAGGAAGAAGAAGAACTTGAAGAAAAGAGTCGATAAAAAATGAGTCAAATTGAATATTGTAAACCATATGATTATTCAAAAGTTCCTCACATTTCCAAATCTTTTGTTCCATCAAAAGAAATACCTAAGAAATCATGGTATGTAACTGAGTCATATGTCTCATCTTCAAATGGGGCTCCTGTCCAAATTGTGGCACAAGTAAATGGACCATTACCATCTTCTAGTACTGTGACACCTTTACCAACACGTTTTCGAGTCCTAGAATATTTTAAAACTTTCATGATAGACATCAAAAATTTGGAAGACGTAATTGAACGTAATTCGGAAATAAAAATTGCTACTTTTCAATCAGCTTACGAGCTCGAAAAGAGATAAATTTTTCAAAAACAATTTCTGCCTTTAGTTCAACATTTGCATCATTGTGCTACTCGTTGGGAACAGGAACTTCAAAAAGAAGTCAAAACAATGATAAACATTTTCACCTTAAATGAAAATGCAATTTTGGTTCAACAACGAAGAAACAGAATTTTGAAAATAGATTCTGATCGACTCTTGGAAAAAGTTCTCGAAGCTGATATTCTGTCTATAATTATGAATGATCTTTACAAATCTGGCAATGCTATGATGTTTGAAAATTACTGCGCTGATAATGATTTGCTAAACACCGAAATTGAGACATTAAGACATGAAAATGATATGATGAGAAAAAATAATGATGATGTGAAAAAACAATTTTAAAAAGAAATTTGTCAACTCAAACAAAGGCTTGAGTGGTGTCAAGCTCAAAGTCTTGAACTGGAATAGCAACTTCAGAGTCAAAATTCTTCAAAATCTTGTCAAATTTGCAAAAACAATGAGTCTCTCAAAAATAAATGTCTTCAATATGAAAAGGAAATTGAAAAATTGCAAATTGACAATGCTGAATGGGAACAAAACTAGATTGATATCGCTCATTGCAATAGAAAACTTGAGTCTCAAATTCAGGATAAGAATCACATCATCATTGACTTAAAAGAGAAAATTAAGCTACTTCAAAAAGGAAAGTTTGTTGACACCACAGTGATAGCACCAGGAATGTTTAAAATAGACAAAATAGATAAGGACAATAATGCTCAAAATTCTAATGTTAGCTCTTCCACTTCTACAGGACTAGTCTCCCCTAAGAGTGTTAGCAGATCCAAGACAAAAAGCATTAAGAAGACTAGGAAGACTAGGTTCTGGCAACGTAAAAGAGGAACACTAGAAGTGTAAGAAGTAGAAGCTCACCTTAGGAATTTGAATAAAACTCATGTTGCATCTGATTTAGATTCTAATCTGGCAAATTGTAATCAAAATCTAAATGTAACGAATGATGAACCTTTGAATGTTTTAAATATTAATGCATCTTGTGTGTTTTGTCGTCAAAGTATGTTATCTGGTGATCATACAAAATGTGTAGCTAATACTCTCTTAAATCGTCACAAGAAACGTAGGTCAGGAATTCCTTCTAGCCCTACTACTGCCTCTAAGTCTACCTTAGGAAAACCACCAACTACTGTTTCGAATGATGTTGTAGTTACCCCCATAGTAGAAAACAACAAATCTAGGAACATGCCAAAAGCTAGTAAATTTACCAAAAAGAAAGCAAAAACTAGTTGGAACTGGCAACGTTGGTTACAATACAAACCAAATATTAAATGGATTCCTAAACTGTTGAATATTTGTGCTTCTAACCAACAGGAACCCACCATTTCATCGGGTTCCACCCTTACCTCTGTTCCATCCGCGTTGTCTTCTTGTGATGCAGGTGGTTCAGATTGTTCTCTGGATTGTTGATAGCGGTTCCACCCGACACATAACAGGCAATCTCAAACTATTAGTCAACTTTGTTTCAAAGTTTAGCGGAACTGTTAGATTCGGGAATGATCAATACGCTTTCATCATGGGTTACACGGTGACTACGTGAATGGGAATATTGAAATTAGCAGAGTCTACTATGTTGAAGGCTTGGGTCACAACCTCTTTTCAGTTGGTCAATTTTGTGATGGGGATTTAGAAGTAGCATTTCGAGAGAAAACTTGCTTTGTTCATGATCTACAAGGAAATGATCTAATGACAGGCAAGCGTGGCACCAACCTCTACACAATTTCAATGTCTCACATGATTGCTTCATCTCCGATTTGTCTTCTATCCAAAGCTAAAATGACTAAATCATTTCACGCCACACAAGATAAATAATTTTAATAACTCTTTTAACTGACATTGAAGAAGTAGCAAAGTGTTCAAAAGAGAGTACAAAATCATTTATTCTTGAGAACGCTCTGTTTTTCAGTTTTATTTCCTACACTACTATTTACGTACTTTTTACACTTATTATGTGACGGGATGTTTGACTTTCATCATTTTTCAATAACGTTTAGGGTTACAGAGTAAGAAACACAACTCAGAGAAAAGTGTCCATATGGATAGAATTCATCGTCCCTGATTTTTATCGATTTCCCAAGCTAAGCGTAAAAACGAAATCATAGCCAAAAATTTCATTAAGATGCTAACACTACTTATAAATGCTACTTTTAAATTCCTACTCCCAAGTCTTATTTTTTCTAGACTTTGTTAAAGAAATGATTGGCCATTTTCGTTCCGATAAGTTTAAAGTCTGATAGATTTAGGCGGATTTAAAAATCGTTTAAATTTTAACTCAAAAGGCTCATATGTTCACACCACATTTATTATATTTTATTTTTTCATTTTTCATCATTTTTTCCATTTTCATTTAGTTTTTCATATATAACTTGTACCTCAAACATACAGAGCTTCACGGTGAATCTCCCAGACCTAAGCGCCTTTCAGAACAAAGGATGCAAGGATCCGCTTGTCGAACCGCAGTTATTTTTGGTATTTATGACTTATTACTTTGCCTCAAGCATATAGAGCTTCACGGTGAAACTCCCAGACCTAAGCGCCTTTCAGAACAAAGGATGCAAGGATCCGCTTGTCGAACCGTAGCTATTTTTGGCATTTATTACATATTGATGGTGTTATTTATGAACCTCATGTGGCATACAACAAAACGGGGAGTTCCAAGACCTAAACACCTTTCAGAATAGAGGATCCAAGGCCCATTTAATGCTTATGCCATCACGTAAAGTGAGCAGAAATTTAGACAACTTTTGAAAACGCGTAATTCTAATTATTTTATTTTTGGGTTTTCAATCTTGCGGGATCAAGGACTACAAGTAATCGTTATGAGCTCTAAAGAAATCCAACTATTCCACGTTTAGCATCTAATCACACTAATGACTTTACTATCATTCCTCGTTCTCTGCAAATTTAAAATCTCAAGTAATGAGATCCGCGGATGCTTAGCCTAAAAAGTTAAGGGAACAAGCTAGGGCTTAACACGCTCGGTCAAGTCAAAATTTCTATTCCTAGTCTACCCAGTGGAAATTCAAAACAAAGTGTCAAAAGTTATTATATTTTTGCATAAAATTTTCAAATTTTTTTCAATTTTTTGGTACTTTTTGGTGAATTCTTTTCAATTTTTTAGATCTTTCGAGAAAAATGGAGTTGCATGAGTAAGCGACACATGAAAGGTGCAAGTCAAATTGAAGATACCCCCCCCCCCCCTCAGACTAAAGTTAAACATTGTCCTCAATGTTTCGAAGTTGACGGTCATCCTACATTCTTTCTAAGGCCGTTTATTAATTATGCCAAAAGATAATGTTAGTTAAGGATATCAGAATTCTTGAACAATGAAGCTTGAGTGAAGTAAGGACAAAACATGAGCACGAGAGCCTTCATGCTTCGGGAAAAATTACCTGTACAAACACAACAACAACCACAAACAAAAGATGTAGAAGAGGTTGCCCTCTTCTCATATACTTTATTAGAAAGAAGAGAGAAGTATGAAACATGGGTGAAAGCCCATGTGCATGCTAATGTTTTTGTTCACCGAGTCAGTATCTTGACTCAATCCCCGAATTCATTGGTTTGTGGGGAAAGTTTGGAGATCTGGGACAACCATGGGTGGTATGTCCCATCCAAAGTAGTGCTTCAACCGATGACCATTCACTTTGAAGTTAGGACCGTCAGGTTGAGATAACTCAACGGTTCCATATGGAAACACTTTGGCTACAGTTAAAGGTCTAGACCAACGGGTTTTGAGTTTGCCCAAGAAAATCTTCAATCTTGAGTTAAAAAGAAGGACTCGATCACCAACGTTGAAAACGCGGTTCTTAATTTTTGAGTCAAGAATCGTCTTTGTCTTTTCTTTGTAGATCAAAGAATTCTCGTAAGCCTGATCACGAAGTTCATTTAATTCATTTAATTGAACCTTGCGGTGATCACCCGCTGTCTGAAGGTTGAAGTTGGCATGTTTCAAGGCCTAGTAGGCTTTGTGCTCAAGCTCGATCGGTAGATGACACGCCTTCCCGTATACCAGCTTGTATGGAGTACACCCAATGCGTGTTTTGTAAGCTGTACGAAAAGCCCAGAGTGCATCATCTAGTTTGTCCGACCAAGAGGCACGGTTTTCTCCTACTGTCCTTTCTAGAATTCTTTTTATGCCACAATTCGAAACCTCCACCTGCCCACTTGTTTGGGGGTGATATGCGGTGGAAAGATGGTAAGTGACACCGTACTTCAGCATGACTCTTGCAAATTGATCATTGCAAAAGTGCATACCACGATCACTAATTATGGCACGTAGAGTTCCGAACCTAGCAAAAAGAGATTTCAAAAATTTCACAACAACTCGGGCATCATTGGTGGGTAAAGCCTTTGCTTCAACCCATTTGGACAAATAATCGACGACACGAGTATATACTTATTCCCTCGTGAAGATGAAAATGGACCCATAAAATCAATGCCCCAGATGTCAAAGATTTTACAGACTTGGATGGTGTTTTGAGGCATCTCATCCTTCTTAGAAATATTCCCGTGACATTGACAAGCGTCACAGGTTTTGACAAACTCATGAGCATCCTTATAAATCATGGGCCAGTAGAATCCAGAATCAAACACCTTTTTGGTGGTGTAGTTTGGGCTATGATGTCCCCTCGTGGGTCCATCATGACAAGCTTTGAGAATATCCATGGCTTCCTGGCCATGCACACACCCCCGGATGACTTGATCCGCACAAATCTTGAACAAATAGGGGTCGTCCCAGAAGTAGTGGTTTACGTCTTTGAAGAACTTTTTCTTCTGTTGGGACGACATCCCTTTGACAATGAAGTTACCCGCATGGTAGTTTGCAAAGTCTGCAAACCATGGGGTAGTAGAATCACCACAAGAAGATATCATATTGAGTGTTTCAAGAGGAAAGGTTTCATTAATTTCTCGTTTCTCGAGCACATCTTGGTGAGGGTTCTCTAATCGGAACAGATGATCAGCCGCTAAGTTCTCAGCTCCTTTTTTATCACGTATGATGATATCAAATTCTTGTAGGAGGAGAACCCAACGGAGCAATCTCGGCTTTGCGTCTTGTTTAGTAAAGAGGTATTTTAAAACCGAGTGGTCTGTATACACTATGCATTTCCTCAGGATCAAGTATGGCCTAAACTTCTCAAAAGCATACACCACGGCTAATAGTTCTTTTTCCGTTGTGGTGTAGTGAGTGTGAGCCTCAGTCATAGTTTTACTGGCATAGTGTATAGGCTGAAAGTGTTTTGTTTTTTGTTGCCCCAGGAACACACCTATAGTAAAGTCACTAGCATTGCACATGAGTTCAAAGGGCAGGTCCCAATCGGGGGCAACAAGGATGGGTGCTTCAGTAAGCTTTTTTTGAGTGTTTGAAAAGCTTCGAGGCACTCAAGAGAGAAGATGAAAGGAGCTTCTTTTTCAAGAAGATGGGTCATAGGCCGGGCTATTTTTGAGAAATCCTGAATGAATCTACGATAGAAACCGGCATGCCCGAGAAAACTCCTGACACCTTTGATAGTAGTGGGAGGAGGTAGTTTAGCTATAACATCAACTTTAGCTCTATCAACCTCGATCCCACTTTTGGAAATCTTATAGCCGAGGACAATGTCCTCTTTGACCATAAAATGGCTTTTATCCCAATTTAGACACAAGTTTGTTTCTTTACAATGTTTAAGCATGTTTTTTTAAATAGGAGAGACAAGATTGGAAAGAATCCTAAATGATCGAGAAGTCATCCATAAAGACCCCCATAGTTTTCCCGATCATGTCGTTGAATATGGCCATCATACACCTTTGGAATGTGCCTGGAGCATTACATAAGCCGAAAGGCATACAACTATAGGCAAAAGTTTCGTAGGGGCACGTGAATGTGGTCTTTTCTTGATCTTGCGGATCAATGGGAATTTGAAAGTAACCTGAGAAACCATCGTGGAAACAATAGTACTTGTTCCCCGATAATCCATCGAGCATTTAGTCCATGAAGGGTAGACGAAAGTGGTCTTTACGGGTGGCGTCATTTAACTTTCTATAGTCAATGCACACTCGCCATCCCGTAACCAGTCGAGTTGGAATCAACTCGTTTTCATCATTTGCGACAACAGTAATGCCACCCTTTTTTGGAACACAGTGAATGGGACTAACCCAAGGACTATTAAAGATAGGGTAAATCAATCCGGCATCAAGAAGTTTGAGAACCTCTTGTTTGATAACCTCATGAATTTTGGGATTAACCCGTCTCTGTTGTTGAACTACTGGTTAGAAATCATCCTCCATTAAGATTTTATGAGTACAGAACTCAGGGTTAATACCCTTGATATCGGAGAGTTTCTACGCAATTGCTTGCTTGTGGGATTTCAAAACTTTTATGAGAGCAGCTTTCTCCTCATCTTTTAAGTCTTTAGCAATTATGACGGGTAATTTATCATCACCTTCCAGAAATGCATATTCAAGATGAGGAGGTAAGTCCTTAAGCTCGACCTTAGGAAATTCCTACAGTTTTCTCAACATATTTGATTTCCTCTTTATGAAGTTGTTGTGGTAGTACTGGAGGAGGAGAGGTATCTTCATTCAGTAGCTTCTCAAGGAGAAGGATATCCCTTTCCGGGTCAATCGCTTGGTTATCAATTCCCTCGGGAATTGAATCACTTTTGAGAAAGGCCTCTATTTCCTCTAAGGCGAAGTCACTTCCCTCAGACGAAGTGAGGGAAGGAGAAGAATTGGAAATTACAGGTTGAGAGGAGGGAGTGGGATTACCACTCGGAGAATCATCGGCAAAACAAAGAACTTCTTGAGCATACTCCTCATAAGCAACATCAATGACATATATTCGGTTAACCGACTTAGAATCATAGTTTAAGGAGTATCTCGAGGTTTGATCAAGGTTGAAAGTTATTGCTTTAGTACCAACACGTAATGTGATTTCCTCATTGAATGCATCGCTCAAAGCATGACCCGTCCTAAGGAATCCTCTTCCAAGAATGAGAGAAACCCTTGGATCCGCATCAAAATCAATAATCACAAAGTCTGCCGAAAAATGGAACTTTCCCACTTTTACAAATATTTCCTCGGCAATACCGAGGGACGAGATTTTGAACGGTCTGCAAATTAAAGAGTCATGCAGGTGGGAGTGAGTTTTGGAAGAGAGAGTTTCTTCCATACTGAATGAGGCATTAGGTTGATGCTAGCACCAAGATCGGCCAAGGCGTAGCATTCAACCATTCCCGGGAAAATGCATAGAATGAGAAATTTCCTAGGATCTCCTAGCTTTTCAGGAAGCTGTTTTAACAGAATTGCAGAGGAGTTTTCATTTAGAGGAGTTTTTGCCATCTCGAACAGTTTTTACTTATTGCTTAATAGGTTTTTGATTATTGATGCAAACTTGGGCATCAAGAGAATAGCATCCGCGAAACTGATATCAAAGTGTAAGTCTTGAAAAATTTGGAAGAATTTTTCCATTTGATGATTTGCTTTTTCGCGGAGCTTTTGATCTTGTAAACGTGAAGGATATGGAATTGAAGGTTTTGAGTTAGATTTTGGATTTTCAACGGGGTTCTCGAGAGTTTCAAATATGACCCTTGTTTTGGGGGTCGGGACCGGGATAACTGGAGGAGGGACGTCATTGGTACCTCCGTTGTTAGTAGGAAGTACCGCGTCCATTGTAGCCTCAATTTCATGCTCCTCTACCTGGGTAGGAGAAGAGGTACACGGATCCATGGGTCCTTTATAAGAAACTCCACTTCTGGTTGTGATCGCCTTTACATCGCCCCTCGGGTTAGCGATCATGTTGCTCGGTAGTGTACCTGAGCCCGAGGGTTGATCATTTAAAGACTTCTTGAGTTATGAGATTTAGCTGACCAACAACTTATTCATTTCCTCTTGCAATTTCATGAATTGTTTCAACAATTCATCAGAAGAGGATTGGGGTTGAACAATAACTTGATTTTGATTAGGAAAATTTTGAACACGGTTGTTTTGAAAATTTCCTTGATGTTGGTTGTTATGACCCTGAAAATTGTTACCCTGCTGAAAATTACCCTGATGGAAATTATTACCCTGATTAAAATTACCATGACCTTGATTACGGTTAAAATTTCCTTGGTTTTGATTTTGGAAAACCTGGTTTTGACCAGAATTGAAATTCCCTTGGTTTTGAAAACCTTGGTTCATTCGATTTTGGTTCTGATTTTGATTAAAATTATGGTTCCGGATTTGGGCATTTTGATTCTGAGCTTGATTAAAACCTGGTGGTCCAAGGTAGTTATTGGAACGATAGCTCAACAGATTACGGTCCCCTTGTAGTTGGTAAGAATTACCCCCCGCGTTGTAGGAACCTTGAGCTGCGTACACGTTTTCATAAGCAAAGCCACCGGAGGCTGGGCACTCAGTGTACGGGTGCGGACCACCACAAGTTTCACAACTTGGGTTGACAACTTTGACATGATGATTTTAAGTTGTCTGATGGATACGTAAAATTGCTGTAGACAAATCATCAAGCTTTTTGGTAAGGATAGCTATATCATCGTTTGCTGGAGTGACGGATTTACATGAGTCATTCCTCTCAGCTGAGGAATCCCAAAAATTGTGATGGGCAGTCATGTTTTCGATTAAATCATAGCACTCTTCAGGGCTCCTTTTCATAAAGGTGCCCCTAGCAGCAGCATTGATGGTATCACGATGACGAAGTGTCAAACCATAGAAGGTATGTATAATGGTGGCAAGAAGCATATTGTGATTGGGACATCGATCAATTGCTAGTTTATAGCATTCCTATGCCTCAAATAAGGACTCGTCGGGAAGCTGTCTGAAGTTGCTGATATCATTTCTCAGCTTTGTTACCATGGATGGTGGAAAATATTTAGCCAAAAATTTGGTAACCATTTCATCAAAAGTGTGGATCGAAATCTTTGGAAGACGATCAAACCAGGCAGTCGCATGATGAGTGAGAGAGTATGGGAAAAGATACAGATGAAGGCCGTCTTCGGTGATGCCATTTTGTTTCATGCTCTGGGTGACAGTTAAAAATTTGTCGAGATGCTTGTTAGCATCGTCACCCGGCATTCCGTGGAACTGGCACGAATTCTGGACTTGCTGGATCATGTGGTGCTTGATTCAAAAGACCATGGCTCCAATAGTGTGTGGTGCAGTGGGTCCACCTCTCCCGTGCATGGTGGGTTGACACAACTCCTCCATCGTTCGGAGATCGGGAGCTGTTTCATCCTTGGGAGGTCAGGTGGGGATGGTGGGGGCTCGTTCATTTTTATGACCGTTTCTTCAATAACTGTACGTAACTCGGGTACGTTCTTTTGATGGTTACGCCTTGATTGTGAACGAGTGCGCATGCACTAAAAACAAAACCAATTAAAACAAGACCGAGGCAAAACAATAGAGAACTTAAACCAATAATCACAATATGAATGGCTTCTTAGAAAAAGGTACACCAATTCACAAGGATACAAAGGCAAGTTTTAATCTTTAGTTTGAGAACTTATTAATGGCCATACCCCTAGTTGGTAGGTATTCTGTCGAATGTTTCTCGATAATGTCTTTTATGTATTTATTAACAAGAAAACAAAATGTTTTTGGCTTTTTGTGGTGTGTGTGAAAAAACTTTTCGAAATTATTTTTGGATCGATTCGTTAACCAAAATCGTTTCGTTTAAGATTAATCGCAGGGTGGCGGAAGAGAAGAATGGATCTCTTTTCAGTTCGCAATTTAATGTCAGAACTTACCTTTACCACCTGTATATGTTGTAATCTTAAAGAATACGAAGTAATTTAACTTTACGATTTGTTTTGTTGTTTATGATATTTTTGGTGTTGTTAACATTTTAGGAAAAGTGTTAATGACTTTTTCTGATATGATTTAGATTTTTACAAAAATTTACAAAATGGTGAAATTTGTACAAGGAGGGTTTTCAAAATCATTTGAACTACTAAACGTTTTTAAAACACGCAACAACCTCCCCGGCAGCGGCGCCAAAATATGACTCCTCCCAAACCAACCTAACAGATTAACCAGGGATGGTCAACAGGTCAAGCAGTAAGGGAGAGAAGTGATCAATTTATGATCCGATGTAAGCACAGTGTTTTCTCGGGTCGTTATGTCCCGACGAGATTGAAATTGTATCTTGGAAAACGTTTGAGGGATTTAGTGATTTGGGAAGTAACCAGAATATAATTAGGATTGATTTATACTAATGGAAATGATTAAATTAAGCTAAGTTAACAGTATTAACAATCACAAGAAACAGATACGTAATTAACCTTAAAATGTAAATCAAATTAAACGTATTTGCGTACAGAGAAAAAGGTGAGATTTAAGCAAAAATAAACTAGAGGGGGTGAAAATGACTTTTTTACAAACTTAATATTAAAAGAAAATTTTATAAAAAAGAAAATTATTTTTTTTGATTATTTTATTATTTAATATTAATTAAAAACTATTTAATAATTAATTAAAACTAATTTAAACTAATTTAAATTAAGAAAAATACTAAAATGACTTAGAAAATTATGAAAATTTTTATAAAACTAATTAACCATTACAGGAATAATAAAAAATTATAAAAATTTATAAAAATTATAACTAAGCTATTTTAATAATTATTTACTTATTTACTAATTAAAACCTATTTAAACTAATTTAATTATGAAAAATAATAAATGAACAGTAAAAATTATGAAAATTTTTCTAAAAATACTTAATGATTTATAAAACCTAGGAAAAATATAAAAAGATACTATTGCTTAAAAATAAGCAGAAAGGAAATTAATTTTTAATTTTTCAATTAAAATTAAATAAACTAGAACTAATTATTATAAATACTAAATCTAATCAGAAAATTATGAAAATTTTTATAAAACTATTTTAATATATTAGTAACTTAAGAAAAATATGAAATTGAGAATTACTTTTTGAAAAAGCAGAAAAATAAGCCAAATGGCTTAAATTGAAGCTATTATTTTTACTTTTGATTTTTCTTATTTTTCTTTTGCAAAACTGTTTTAATACTGAGAATGAACAACTTTTATGAAGAAAACTTAATTGGAGCTCAAAAATAAGTTGTGTGCAAGCTATTTAGCTTAACAGATTGCTTATTAAGGGATTTGATGGATATTTGGGTGGATTAAGCTACAAAACAAGCTACACATGACACAATAGGCTATAACCACATGAGATACACACAAGTTAAGCTAAAACTACTGGATAAGCACTCTGAATAAAGAGAAAAGGCAAAATAAGCAATACCAAAACCTCACAGACCAAATAGGCCAAAATGGGCTAATTGCAGCCCTATCTGGGGCCCACAGGAGTGTTTGGAAGTCCAAGATAAGGCTTGATCCAATAAGTGGACCTGGAGGGCTTTCCAATAAGCCAATAAGCAGACCGTGTGGTCTACTAATAAACCAAGGAGGGTCTTGTGAAGTAGGGTGGATTGCACTGACCACTCACTGCAAGGTTTGGTCAAGGGGACTTGAGGGCTAAATTAAGCTATAAGCAAAGCTTCTAAGTTCCCAAATAAGCACTGAACTAATGAAATGGACTAATAAGCTATCTAAAAAGCTAAAGTTTAGGGGCTGGGGTCCACAAACAAGCTTAGGGTGAGCCTATGAAAATGGGCTAATTCCCTGGTGCAGGGGAGGTTTCTTCCTTGCAGGCCTAAATAAGCTATCCAATAAGCCACTAGAAAAATTCCCAAAAATAATATAAAATGAGGATTCACTAGTTCAGTTGGTAAACTAAAACTTCCAAAAAGCACAAAGCTTAATTTTGAAAACTAAAATCATGAAAAATCTTGCAATTTTGGGGTTTCCTGAGAACTATACAATTTGACTTTTTATGATAATGGACTTGGTTTGACTTCTGTGAGGTTTGATCCTAATCTAATGACTGTGTATGTTATATTAAGGGAAAGTGAACCTAAATTAAGCAATCCTAACCACTATTGAGCTGTGTGATAGATTATGGAATCCAAAATCCTATCAGTTAACATGAACAATGAGATTCAATGGCTTTTTGAATTTTTAACTAATAAGGCTTGGTTTTTAGAGTTGGACTAACCTATTTGGATCCTAAGTGACCTGTTTGGAACAATAGAAACAACCAAAGCAACCCGGATCACAGGTAACCATACTTATCCAAACACTCCACTATGAACACTAATTTTGATTATTAAACAACTAGGTGCTTGAGCTTATGAGACTGATCCACAATAACTTAATATGGTCTAATAAGCTCAAATAAGCTTAGAAACACAGGTTTGATCCAGAAATACCCAAGATGCTATAAAAGATAAAAATGGCAGTTAACTAGGATTTTTGAGTTAAATGAAATCTGATGAACTAGTACTACTTATTAAACACTAATATGACTAGATTATACTAAATATACACAGAAAACACAGGAATAAGCAATAATAAGCAGTTACACAGTAGAAGGCTAAGATTGGAATTTTTGCTTATAAATTTGCATCCAAGCTTATACTGAGAACCAAGACCAAATAACCTATCCTAAAGCTTTCCACAAAGCTACTAAACCACTGCCATCCAATATTCACAGTGCTACATGCATAGTTCTTCTTCTTTGTTGATCTTTTTATTTTTCACTAATTTTTTGGTTTTTTTTTTATTTTTAATAAACTGGATTAAAACTTGTTTTAATACTTAAAAAGTTTATAAGAGCTTAGTAGTGAGCTAATATGAACTTATAGAACAGTGATTAACAACGTTTAACAACTACAAGTGAAATTTAGATTTTCAAATGGAAAAATTGCATAAACTGAGAATGAACTAAAAACTTAAAATTTATAGATGAAATAAGTTTCAAATACAATACAAATGTTAAGTTTACAATTTAAAAGCTAAGAGTTACACTGGAATTGGAAAAACAATTAAAACGACAAGCTAATTTTTTTTTTAATTAAAACTACTACTCCTGCTCTGCTTCTTCTTCTTCCTTTTATAGAGCAATTCAGGGTTCCCATTGGTCTTCTGATTCAATCCCACCCTTAATCTCAGTCCTTTGATGATTAAAATTGATCCTAGCCCTCCACGTATTTTTTGCGGGAAAAACTGTTGACCATTTTGCTCCTGATTGAGGCCATAGGGGGTGGTGTTAATTGTTATTGTTTTGTTAGGTGCAAGGGGAGTTTGGGCGGTGGGATGTGATGGGGCTAGTGGGGGAGGTGGAAGTGACCTGGTTGCAGTGCAAGTTGGGGAAGAAGGAGGGAAAGGGTGGATGGTTTGACTTTTGTTTGTCCCTAATATTTTAAACGTAATATAGGAAGTGGGCTTAGGGTGGATTGGGCTTAGGTGTTGGTGGATCACAGGGTGTTGGATGGGTTTGTGTTTGTGTTTGGTTTTTGGACTTAATAAAATAGGTCCGTTTGGTGTAGTAGTTTAACAAGGACCAATTTTGTGATTTACTGAATTTAGAGGGATCAAAAATGCAATCTTTCCAAAGTTCACAAAAGGATTATTCTTGTTAAGTTTGATATTCCCAAGGACCATTTTGCAAATTTGCACATTTGAATTACACAGGGACCATTCTTGTCATTTTTAGAAACTTGAGGAACAGAAAATGTAATTTCTTCAAATCTTTAATCCAAGGATGAATTTTTTCTACTTTTTGATTTTCCAGGGTCCTTTGTTGTTTAATTTCCAAATTTGAACTTCCAGTGGCTAAATTTGCCAGAACTTCAAAGTTCAGGGACTAAACTTGTAATTTATTCAAACTTTTCACCCAGGGACCAAACTTGACAACATGTGAATTCCCAAGGACTTTTGTTGACTTTTCATCCAAATCCAATGCTCAGGGGCCATTTTTGTCAATTTCTAAACTTGAGGGACCATTTTTGCCAATTTTGCAAACTTTTGCTCTATGGACTATTTTTGGCATTTTGTGATTCCCCAAGGTGTGTTTTGACAATCTGAGCTCAAAAGTGGTAATTTGCTTCCCCGGCTTTGGCTTTTGATAAGTTTTCCAAACTCATGCTTGTTTTTGTCCTTTTTGGCCTGATTTATGCCAATTTCTGAAATATCCATTCCTGCACGATCACAAACACAAAAACACAATATCTTTGGCAATTATGATTAGTTTGTGTCTGTTTTAGTCTTAATTTGTCCAGAAAAAGGTGTGTGAATAAGCACACACACCATAGGGTTTATTTGAAAACGACATAAACATGCTAATAACACCATTGTCATTTTTCACCTTTTTAAAATCTTAATTAATGAATAAATTCACAAGATTTATAAAGAGTAGCCTAAGAAAAACTACCCCAGTTTTTGACAAATAAGAAACTCTGCAAGATAAAACAACACTAAGAAACTCTCCAAGATAAAACAACACAAGTCTGCTAACTGCTTTTTTTTTATATGAGAGGAGGATTCTAACCATAATACTTTGTATTATTTTCTTTGTTGGAATATCTTCTTAAACTTGATTACGACCTTGGTTTATATACGAAGGGAAATAGTGGTTGCATGTCGGTTGCATAGTAAGTTGTCCCCTGGCTATAGATAGGCACGTGCCTAGCAAGCTAGTCTGAATCTTACTTTCGTCTCTTCCCAATATGACAACTTATAGTTCCAATGCCTGTTTCACATATATCAATAAGTACTTGAGCTTATCTTCTTGTTTAAGTTTCCCTCCTTCTCATTATGATGTTTAGGTTGTAATCAGAATCAAGTATTCAGAGTCATTGATGACATTAAATAATCTTGATATTTAAGTGTCAATTTCCGTCTAATATGCTTGTTATTTGTGTTTGTTTTAGGGATATATACTTTGATTTCTCTATATTTCGTTTCTAGGTTACAAACGATCATAGAGCTAAAGAGACATGGAAATTGGAAATGACTTGAAGATATTTCTAATCTTAGTATGCTGAAGCTAACTACTGCGTAGCTTACACTCTCAACTACGCCATAGCCAGGAATTCAAATAAGGATTGACTAGTCAATGCTTAACAAGAGTTACGGTGTAACCAACTTCTAGGGTTATGGCGTAATCAATTAATGACCTAGAAGAATTCATAGCTATGAAGGCTATGACGTAACTACTCATGGAGTTACGGCGTAGTTAAGAAACATCACATGATCTATGATTTTATCGAGATTACGACGTAACCACACTTCAAGATTACAATGGGAAACCCTAAGGACCTACGGCGTAACTACGATCAAAACTACACCGTAGCCAACATTTAAGGATAAGATCGTTTCACGATTACACTAGCTACGGCGTAACCAAACCTTAGGGTTACATCGTAGCCATGTCAGGCCTATAAATACCAGCCCAAATCTCTGCATGTAACACATCTCATCTCACCACACAAGTCAGAGTAAGAAGGGGGCATTTAGAGAGGCATTCTACAGCAGCATACGGAGCTATTCTAAGGGAGAGATCACGATCATAACACCATAAGTTTTAGCTTTTCATTCTTTAATTCACATTTTGAATTCATGTATAATTTAAACATTGATTTGAGTGTTGCTATTAATATCATCGGCTAAGCACCTCTTGTGCTAGCCTAGTTATGATTCCTTTATCGTTTTGATTATGCTTTCGTACTTTTCATAATGCTTCTAGTGTGTGCAAGCTTAGTTTACCGTAGATCCTTTGGTTGCGGTGATGAACCGGTTATACCTGCTACGCTAGACGAATTGACCCAAAGACCCCTAGCGTAGTTAGGTTGCAAGGGAAATGGTTGGCATGACAATTAGCCAAATTACCTTGTGTGAAAATTTACCATAGGACCACTTTTCAGGTCTAATAAACTTAAGTAATTAGAGTATGGCCTAAGATCCGAGAGGCCGGGCCATACAAAGATAAATCTAGCATGTAGTGGTACTTAGAGACTCAAACTAGTCTACCATACGTCGGCTTATGACAGAGGGTAGTGCCTTTGGTTCCCGGTAGGATTCTAGGGAGATAGGCTAAGGAACTTGACCATAGGAACATAGTGATACATGTCCTCCCAACTTGAAGCGTTAGAATAGTTTAATAGAAGACATAATCATAAACGATTTAGGATGATTAGCTAGGCTAGTACACTTCTCTTCTATTGCTCATAACTTCAATTTAATTTTCATTTTCATTTCATTTATGTCTTATAGTTTAATTAATCAATCACCTTTAAAACTAGCTTAAAAACATGACACCTAGACTTAGATAAAATCCGCACCACATAGCTCTTAGGACGACTTCGGTTTTACCAGTTACTAATCTACACACGATCGGATTCTCTATCCATTAGTGCAGATAGGTAGATGAGGAGGGGAAAAGTGTACCACTTTTAAGGGGTCATTTAAGCCCGAAATCGAGATTATTTGATCAATTATTGGCCTAAATCGTTCCTTTTTTCATTTTAGGTACTTTTGAGGAAGATTCTGAAAAAGGAAGCATTTTGGACGTTTTTGGAGCATAAAAGTGAAGAAAATGGCAAAGTCTCAATTTCCTTGCTGGGAACAGTACCTGACGGCGTCAAGCTTTTACACGTGACGGCGTCAAGAGTGACAAAAGAGGTGGATATGGAACTTATAACGTGATGGCCCAGAAAGTTTGCAAGCTTATGGCCTGACGGCGTCACCAAGGCCGTCAGGGTCCAATTACACGTGACAGTCCAAAGTGATTTTCTACATGACTGCGTCACAAATGGATCTAGGCAATACGAATTTTATCATGGCGGCGAGTTGACGGCGTAACGAGCTAATACATGACGCGGTCAAAGTGTAAAGTCTATATATAGTTTTCCAATTTTCATTCATTAGTGTGCAACTTTGAGGGAATAAACCCTAGACGAATTTTATCAGCTTTTCAAGGGTTTCAACCCCTTGATTTTTCCATGTTCAATTGAAGATAAGTATTCATTCAAATCATTCAATATGTCTATGTGTTGTGTGATTATATCTTACGCTTTTCTTCTCTTTAACATGCTAGGCTAAATCTTATTTGTGTTTGCTTAGATGTAGTGAAACCTAGATGTTGATTATGGGTTGATTGTTTGTTTATAATTGTTACGGATGATTGTATTCAATGTTAGGCTTAAGAAAACTGGCAGACTTCCATTGGTAACTTGCTTGAACGTCTTAAGAAACATGATCGTAGGTGTACTACGATTTTTGGTTGTATTTAATGCGTAAGAGAATCCTAATGATCCCATGTTAGGAGCTTCTAACGGCTCGACATAGGAGTGAAGTAGGATCTTATAGAGTTAGGGAATATTGTACACGGCCCTACGACTAGTATTAAGGAATATGACCCGTCATCCATGCAATTGTAACAAGATAATCAACCTATAAAAGAGATCTAGGGAGTAATGAAACCTAAGTAAACACAACTTTCCTCATTATTGTTTCCACCATATAAGTATAATAGTTTTATTTTCATTTCTTTTATTTTATTTTGATTGCATCTTTAGATTAATTTGGTTAGTTTTCTAGCAACTAATTCCGCCCACTCCTTCAAAACCCGAGATTTTACTTGCTTTCCATAAAATATAAAAATACAAAAAGAATCATCCCTCACCTATAGACCTAGTTTAGTAGGTTTTCTAATCCTAGCGACATTATTCCTGAGTTGAATGATCAATCCCCCGGTACTTGTCACTATACTATACTACAACGATTAGGTACAATGCCTGGTGGGGGTTGTAAGCTTCTCGAGATCCCTCGAGAGGTAAAACCTGGCGATTCCCACGTACATCAAGTTTTTGGCGCCGCTGCCGGGGAATAGTTATTGTCTAGGTTAGGATTTCTTTTTATTAGGTCTACTTGCTAGATTCCTTTCTAGTAAGATTTTTATTTTTATTTTTAGGTTTTCTTTAGTGTATCTTATTTCTTCGTTTCTTTGTTCGTAACCTTTACCATCCGACATCATGGAAGGTGGTAACATCTTTGAACCCATCAACCCACTACAACAAAACAACTCAGAAAACCCACCATTAGCAAACCAACTTCCTAGGCCCTGAACTTTAGGAGAGTATTCCCGTCCTAGCCACCAAGGCTATCGAAACACTATTGAGCTCACTCAAGGAGCCAATGTGTCCCCCTTGCAATCCCACACCATCCGGTTGGTGCAAAGCAGATGTGCATTCCATGGACTTCGTTCCGAAGGTCCTAATCAACATCTCAAGGATTTCCTTAAAATAGTAGATTCCATAGACCTTGATGTTGTAACTAGAAAGTCGACCCGATTACGCCTACTCCAATTCTCTCTACGTGATCAAGCTAGTCAATGGCTTGAACGTTTACCCGCGGGATCCATCACCTCATGGGATGATCTCACCACTCGTTTCCTTGCTCAATTTTTCCCACCAGGGAGAACTATCAAGCTTAGGAATGATATCTTGATGTTCCAACAACGTCAAGGTGAAACTCTATATGAAGCATGGACTCGTTTCAAGGACTTAGTCCAAAAAGTCCCTCATCATGGCATAGATCTTTGGCTCCAAGTCCAAATCTTCTATGACCATATCGATGTCTCCACAAGGCAAACCATTGACCCATCGGCTAGTGGCAAGCTACGTGATTTAAGTGCGGAAGAATCATGGGAACTCATAAAAGATCTTGCTCTCTATGCCAACGAAAGTAGGAATGATCCCCGTGATTTGAACAAAACGGTCAAGCCAATATCTTTGCCTTCAAATAATTCTAGCACTCCCGACCGTAGGATCAGGGAACTTGAGGACCAAGTCAAGTTTCTCATGAAATCCTACTAAGCTCCTAAGCCTTCAAGCCAAGTGAACAAAATCTCTTCTTCATGCGAATTATGTAGTGGTCCCCATGACACTCGTGATTGAGTGGGAATCGCACCAGGTTTTACCTCTCGAGGGATCTCGAGAAGCTTACAACCCCCACCAGGGAGTGTACCTGATCGTTGTAGTATAATATAGTGACAAGTACCAGGGGATTGATCGTTCAACTCAGGAATAGTGTCGCTAGGATTAGAAAACCTAACCCAATAACTAAGATGCAATCAAAATAAAATAACAGAAATGAAAATGAAGCTAATTAAACTAGTGGTGTGAACAATAATGGTGAGAATTGTGTTTACTTAGGTTTCATTACTCCCTAGATATCTTTTACAGGTTGATAGTTTGTTACAATTGCATGGATGACGGGTTATATTCCTTAATACCATTCATGGGGTGGCGTACGTACTTCCCCAACTCTATAAGCTCCTACTTCACTCCTATGTCGAGCCGGCTAAGAAGATCCTAACATGGGATCATTAGAATTCGCTCATGCATTAAATACAACCATAATAACCTAGTACGCATTGGTTCATGTTTCTTAAGATGTTCAAGCATGTCACCATATGGAAGTCTGCCAGTTTTCTTAAGCCTAACATCGAATACAATCATCCGTAACAACTATAAACAAACAATCAACCCATAATTAACATCTAGGTTTCACTACATCTAAGCAAACACACAAGAGATCTAGCCTAGCATGTTGAATTCAAGACAAGTGTAAGATATATTCAAACAATACATAGACATATTGAATGAATTGAAAGAGTACTTATCTCAATTGAACATGAAAGGTTTCAAAGGGTAAAAACCCTTGAAAAAGCAGTAAAATTCGTGCTTGGGTTTCTCCAAAGTTACACCCTACTTGTTCCTCTTTAATGAATGAAAACTGCAAAACTATATATAGATTTTACAGGGTGACGGTGTCAAGAAGGAATTTCTGACGCCATCAACTCGCCGCCCATAATGAGATCGGATTGCCTAGATCCAGATTTGACGCCGTCATGTGTAATATTACTCTGGGCCGTCACCATATCTTGAACCATGATGGCCATACGTGACATTGTCACATTTTCTCTGGACCGTCACCACTTCCAACTCTATTTTACTCTTGACGCCGTCACATGAAGATTCTTGACGCCGTCAGGTACTGTTCCCACCAAGGAAAATTAAGACTTTGTCGTTTTCTTCACTTTTATGCTCCAAAAACGTCCAAAATGCTTCCTTTTAGGGCAATATTTGATCAAATAAATTCAAATCCGGGCTTAAATGACCCCCTAAAAACGTTTCATTTTTCGCCTCATCATATACCCTTACACTTGAGATTTGCTTGTCCTCAAGCATATGCACTTTTATTCTAATCAAAATACAAGTTAGGGGTCATTTAACACTAATATAAAAGTAATTACAACAAATAGTCGTTCCACTAAAGACAAAAGACAAGCACGGAGGTCATACACTAGCACCTTACAAATAGTGTTTAGATACTCACATCTCTCGGGTAATATAGAAATGGAAAACATCTCTCACTACCTGTCATAACAAAATAGATTACCATAGGCTTGGGAAAGGATCAAACCTCTACCACATGGCGTAAGCACCTATGATAAACTATCAAAGAGGTCTTTCAAAGGGTTATAACGTTAGGTGTAGGGATATAGAATACACTGTTTTGTTGGATATAGGCAATCTTTACTGGTGGCGAGTTAATCATCTTGGTTAATTACATGTACAATATGGTATTGCTAAGCCAAGACTAGACTCGACTTAAACTAATGAATCAAAAATAATAAAAACATAAAATACATAGAATGAAACGGGATGGTAGTCCGTATGTTTTTTTTTTTCTCTCTTTTTTTTCTTTTTCTATTATTTTTTTCTTTTTCTTAATTTTTTGATTTTTTGATTTTTTTTTTTTTTGCATACACTCTTACCCTACCATCCAAAATAATACATCATAGGGAATGTACATTCCCCTTACACTTGAATTTTTACATACTTTACAATTAACTAATCTAACGACTCGAATTAAGATAATCAAAACACTTGGAGTACTTTTAAGATTAACGAACATATGGGGGTAATAAATGATGTTCTTCCCCATTACTCCATAACATAAGTACTTTACCCATGAGTCCCAATCGTCCCAAAACAATATGTACAAGGATATGACTCGACTTAGCAACCATGTAATCAATTAGATAATTAACTAAGAGTTAAAACAAATAACAATAATGCACTAAAGATGAGTGTATACACGGAAGGCTAGGGCAATTTGGGTGTACATTTAAGTGGGTGGTAACAAATTCTTTCTTTAAGTAAGATGCTTAAAGTTAGAAACGAAAAGATAGGCTCGGAGGGGTGTACTAGGGGTTTCGTGTACTAAAAATAAGTGCAACGCTAAGGGTGTGGGAAAAATTAGTTGACTTTACTAGCCAAGTAATATGACTTAAATGGTCAAGTAATTATGATACGGGTTTAACACAAGGGTGATCCTAATGCCTCTTATCATGTAGTAAATCCTACCACACGAATGTAGTCTCACTAGCGGTCTCGGGATGCATCACTAACGCAAGTTCTAGAATCTAAATGCTACCGGTACACTCATAAGCACTAATAATAAATGCTTTTCCTATCAAATCTAAAGGCAAACCTCACATATTTGGGTGGAAAATTTTTCTGAATTGTACGGTTTTGTGCTAGTCATAAAATCTCCTGTCACACCTCGCCAAGGCGGAAACGCGAGGGTGTAACTTCATGGATATCATCACAACACCTGGTGTCTATATAGAGAACAACTACATGCACAAAAATAGAGCAAAGTACAAACACAAAGTGTTGTAACAATACACCAAAACAAAACAACCAAAACCAAATCCGAAACAATACATAAATTCAAACGTAGATGCTAAACCACTTCCAATGCAAATAAGGTCTCGTCTATCCACATCCTTCTATCTTATCCCTAGAAAGCTCACCTGAAAATGATGCTTAAAACGTCAACATAATGTTGGTGAGATTCATAGGTTTAGATACACACACCGTAGGCAACCGGTTAACTATGATTATACCGCATAGCATGACAGCAAGACAAGTTATCATACAATTAAGCACACAATCACACAATAAAAGGCAACCATTGGGCGGAACGTGCCCACCGATCCAAATTCACAACATCCCGGGCCGGAACGTGACCCCCGCTCCAAATAATGGGTAAATTAATACCCTTCGATCGGACCACACAGAATAAAAGTGAGTAGGAGTACTACTCTCCAATTAGGTCGTATGCACGAACAACAGGGTAAGCACCCTCCTAATTGGACCACACAGCAATCACACATCATATCATTACCGTTCACATATAGCATAAATACGATAACATTAAAAGTCCGAGCTCTTTAACACACATACACATAATCACAGTAATTCAAATCATTTAAGACAAGCATCATTCTCATCCCAAGTTTAAAACAAGTAAAAATATGTGACTATGAACTCACCTCAACTTTGCAGCTTCCAACAAACACAAATCACAATCTATACAACACAAACAAGTTTACGTTACACACGGTCAAGCTATAAGCTATAACCTATGTAATACCCATATGATGGATGTCTAAGACTCATATGACCCACCATGGATCTCCTAGACACGATACTAACCACCACCATAACCTAACACTCACTAAATCCCTTGCACTTTTAAAATCAAAAAACGCAGAATTTTTGGGTACATTCGCCCACATAAAATCATGACAAATAAAGCTCAACAACTCACACAAAAAATTTACCATGGTCTCTCGTAAGCATAGAAGCTAATCCCAGAAGGCCATGGACCAATAACACACACAAATACTCAAAAGAAAATCAAACTTGTCAACTACTCAAATTCGGATCTGAACGCACACCAAAAAGTTTCAATTAACATAAAATACTTCCACAAGTTTTTATCACGAATCCTTTTCGTGGTAGTCTAATATAACCTAATACTTAACTATTCCAGAAGGCCTAGTCAAAATACCACTTTTACAACCACAAAACACTATCAAACTTTTACCCAAATTCTGTCCCGGTTTGATAGCTTTGATACCTTAACAAAGAAAAATCAAAAGAACAACTTCCTGACCTTGAAATCAATCGTGGTTGGACTTTTTGGAAATCTCTTTCATTAAAATTCAATGTAGACCTAAAATTCGTGACTTAACTCTTCACCATCTGTTTTTTACACTCACATCTTTACAGCCATAATTTTCTGTCCAAACCCTAACACATAATCTAGTGCGTTTTACAGTCGATTCCCTTAACCAATTACCATGTTATTAACATCTAATCATACTAACATGTTTTACTTCATTAATTTACAGAAGTTAACACAAACCCTAATCCATCATATAATTATTACATGAATTATATTAATTAATCAATTAATTGAACATATAGTTTAAAGATTTTACCTTGATTCTTGATTTTAGCTTCAAAACTATAAACCCTAATTTTTCTCCTCCTCCCTTGCCCTTGTGATCGACTCAAATTTTCAGAAATCTGGCCTTGCAGTCGTTGGTATAGCTTATATGGGTAGGGGTTGGGCTTGGTTGGGTTGAACTAGGATTCCTTGGGCCTAAGAGTCATATTTGGACTCAAATTGGGTTTCCTTTTTCCCCTAAAAACCCTCTAGTCGATTTTTTTTTATATAAGGGATATATATTTATATTTTTTTTATTAAATTTATTTATTACACTCAAAACCTCATACTTTTTATATTTTATAAATACCCGTAGCTAATCCTAACGTCTTTCTCGATAAACATTAATTTTTACGACAACCGGAAAAATAATCATTTTTAAAACAAAGTTTCCAAAAATAGATTTTTACACTCTTTTATAAGCATAACACATAAAAACAAACTCCTCGTAACTTGCTAACGCTCAAATACTTGAACGAAGACTCGTTACGCAAAAACACAAAAACACCAAAACTACACAAGTCATTTCTACACCATAAAGGTGATCAAAATGAACTTTCTCAAATTTCAAACTTTCCAAATCACAATAAAAACCATTTATGCAAAGGGATTTAGTGCTAAAACTCACCTATATCACTCTAATATCACTTCAATCACCTAATACACATCAAACAAACGTCAACCGAGTCAAGACTATCAGTCAAACGGACCTGCTAAAACCACGGTTGTTACATCATCCCCCACTTAGGGAAATCGCGTCCCGAGATTTCAAGTACACGAGTCACCACTCACAACAGCAAAAGAAAAATTATTGATTTTTAAGCGGATAAATACCACACCATAAAATCACAAAGAAAGAATCGCAAAAATGTGAACCGACTAAATACTCGAATTCACAAGATAGAAAACATTTCGTCACTCCAACGATACACGCAAATAGATACACTCCCCGATCAATAACACCAACAATCCAAACGACTTCTCACAGGTAGGTACGATACCCCCGAACCAAATGAAAAGCAAAATGGTAACCGCAAGTCGCACTCACAAATGACAGATATCCATAAAACAAACATTTATGAATACCGTGCATCTAACTTCCACGATCTAAAATCCAACTACAAACGATCTACTTCACCAACCATATCAGCAAACAAATTTGGGTACATGAATTTCATCTGATCCTCACGTTCCCAAGTAAACTTAGGACCACGCTCAGAATCCCAACATACCTTTACCAACGTTATCTCACCACATTTCAAGCCCTTAACATCTCGATCCATAATCTCCATAGGTTTCTCAACAAAACGAAGAGTCTTGTCAACCTTATTCTCATCTAATGGCACATGCAGACTAGCATCCGCTACCCACTTCATTCCATTAGATACGTGAAACGTATCATGCACTCTACTTCACTCCTCAGGCAAATTCAACTGATATATCTCAAATCTAATACTTTCCATAAATCTCAAACGGTCTTACGTATCACGGTGCTAGCTTGCCTTTCTTACCGAGACGCACCACACCCTTCCAATGAGATACTTTTAACTTCACAATATCACCAACACCAAACTCCAAGGGTTTACGGCAATAATCCGCATAACTCTTTTGGCGATCTCTTGTTGCCTTAAATCTTTCCTTAGTTAGAAAACCTTATTCGTAGTCTCTCGTTCTAGTTCAGGACCAATTAGTTGGCTTGTTCCAACCTTTGCCCACAGAACAGGTGACCTACATTACCTTCCATACAACTTTTCACATGACACATACTCAATACTAGAATGATAATTGTTGATATAGGAGAACTCAGCTAAGGGTAAATGTATACCCCGGCTTCCTTCAAAATCAAACACACCCATGCTCTCAGCTCACCATCCAACGCCTGATTTGTACGCTCACTTAGTTCACTCATTAGACAATGATAAGTTATACTTATCTATATACGCGTTCTTAAGATTCTATAACACATTTACCACTATCACGAAGTAAGTATTTCATCATGTTTCTTGATGATCAACGCGACACCCCATGGCTCTTTACCAACTCACCGAGCAAAAAGAAATCTCGCCTACTCCTCCATACATCTCTTGCTAAGGTAATAGTACGTCTTATCCATTCTTGGATGTATCAAATACCTTGAATGATTGATGTCCTTACGCTTCCTCTCAATGAAACCAATAGCTGGTCCGCAAAGTACATTCCTCCATATTCGTTCCTTTCCATTTACTGGTCTAAACCAAGTAACCATTCTTCTTACATGTTCTTGTCCTTGAACCTATCTCATTAGGCTGTCAATATCATCCTCTTAACTACGAACTAAATTATCATAATCATTGCTCACAAACATCTAAGTTTCACTCGTTCACTCCCCCTCCGCGCTCTTACCACGATGTCCTCCTTCCCTTGACAATGGCGAATCAGACAATCGCAGTCACTGAGAAATTCCACACCCAACTTCTCTTCACATATATTAACCTCTCATAAAATATATGCTAAAGATTCTTATGATCTGGGTAGACCACACTCTTTGCTCCATAAAATATCATCTCCAAGTTCTACTCCCCAACTTTAAATCATGTATCACATAGTTCCTCATATGTTTCTTCTACCTCCGCGATGCCTGAAGAACGTACATCTTAAAGCTACACCTCTCACTTGAACAACTTAGCAAACACCCTCTTCTTCTTCAACGAACAAATTAATAATCAAAACGACAATCTATCTTAAGTAAACGACGCGAACCATGAAACTGGTCGAACTAAAACGTATATTAGCGAACTCAAAAGGGGTATACCGACTAACGAAGTAATGAACATCAAAATCAAAGCTAGAAAAACACAATGAGAAAATTTTCCCAATAAAAGTAGACACGGATAAAATATTCATGAAAACCCATACAAAGAAAATATAAAATACACATACCCATAAAACATCCACAATCGAACCTCAACGAAAGAAACACTCAATGAACTAAATACATAACAAGTTTGGTAAATGAGAATCATAGACAGTTCTTATTCCCGTACTCAACCTTCCCAAAAACAAATGAACACCGTTTTTTTACAAGACATATCTTAAACTTAAACATTTTTATAAAATATATATAAACCATTTTATGTAAGACATCAACATAACCATTTTTTTTCCACACTTCATTTTCACCATAAAAATAATGGTTTCTAATAAATGATCTTGAAATACCCAAAACGAGTTTTAAAATACCATAAGGACTCCAACACAACGCCTTTACTGGATACGAAAAACATAGAAGAATCACAAAATCAAAATAATCATCAATCGAATCTCATACCAGTGTACACTCACGCAAATGCATTGCAAACCAAACGATGAACTTACAGACTCATTCGTACAACGATCAAACCAAAATCATAGAAGAAAACACCGATACTAACAGGTCACAAAACATGTCACGGAATTCAATTTGGTGTGTGTAAATGAGGGATCAAATATCCACACCAACTCGTCACGAACCAACAATACTTGAAGAATAGTATAACATTCATCCGAGGAATGAATGTACGTAATAACCAAATAAACGAACCAGTATCCAACAAAAAAACGAATTTGATTTCCCAACACCTATCACGACGTCAAAGAGAAAGAATGTGGCATTTGTACCATCATGGTACGAATAGGAATGCCAACCAAAGAATTAGGTATACAAATGGAGCGTCTAGCAAACGAATCAACTTAAATACCACAACATAAGTACCCACCGATAATTGAGGTATCAACATATGATAGGTAGGATGGAATCTTACCACCTACACACCCCAATCACATAACGACTGCCCAAACAGTTAAAAGAATACTTCTCTAACCATACAGCCATCACTAACATGATATCACATACCATCTACCACAACATATAACAAAAAAACATCCATCAATGCAATAATGGTCACAAGTCCACGTGTGTGATACCCTTATAATTATGTTCGCGACCATAGTTATAGGCCTATTCCACACGCACACTTACTTCCAAAACCACTCATCTCAATGATAACGCACATATACCACATAGCACCTAATACACCATGCAATCCATGCTATCATACTTGCAAGTCCACTTGTGTTGTGATGCATGTATAATTATGTTGGCCACCATAATTATCTATGCCCCCTTTTATAAGTGTACTCCCTCCTATGACAACACATCATGGAAACAAATATGCAAACAAACAAAAAAAAAACAAAAGACGTCGTAAACAATCATCTCGCATGGAACAATTCCAACGATCACGTAAACTCTATAATCAAAATTACTTGGATAAGGTCGATCCAATATCCAAGAGTAATCACGCTCCAACATGGCTCCAGACGGGAAAAGACAACATACAAATTCCAAAACATAACACAAAACAAAAGACGTCGCATAATGGCTCAACTTCACTCTCGCACTTATCTCCCCACTCAAATCAATTCAACTTACCACTCGCTGTGGACTCTAGATCCGAATCCAAACCATTACATCCTAACTCCCTTTCATCTTTACTCAACCACCCATTCATGTTTCCTACATGTTGAGGTAGTCGACAACATGCAAAACCATCTCTATTCTTTTCTTCCAATTCCACATGATTCACAAGCGCATACAAATCACGAGGTTTAGACTAAACCACATCTCCTTCCTATGTGAAGTGAGGACACTACCAAGGGTATTTGGTAATGGCTCCATCTCCAGAAGTCACCGTGGTTCCAAACCTCTCCACTTCTTCTCCACCAACGTTTCCCATAAACGTCCTCTCCTTGTCCGAACATAGATACATGCTATCGGGAACTTGGATTCTGTGGTTAGTCCGCTTCATCCTACAACTTCTCTCGCATCCGATAGCAACAATGGTAGTCCAACGAAGCATCTTACGAGCGAAAGTCGATATAATAAAGTCGATATATACAATACTACGTATAGGGGATAGAATAGACGTCCGAAACTCAATAAAACTTCCCATAAATATAGGAAATTAGACATATAAAATACTATACTTACACATAGATCCTAAATGCAACTATATGAGGGACTCCTAAGTTATAGTCTAGGTTCAACCACCTAATTCTCTATAACCAAGGCTCTGATACCAATCTTTCACACCTCGCCAAGGCGGAAACGCGAGGGTGTAACTTCATGGATATCATCACAACACCTGGTGTCTATATAGAGAACAACTACATGCACAAAAATAGAGCAAAGTACAAACACAAAGTGTTGTAACAATACCCCAAAACAAAACAACCAAAACAAAATCTGAAACAATACATAAATTCAAACGTAGATGCTAAACCACTTCCAATGCAACTAAGGTCTCGTCTATCCACATCCTTCTATCTTATCCTTAGAAAGCTCACCTGAAAATGATGCTTAAAACGTCAACATAATGTTGGTGAGATTCATAGGTTTAGACACACACACCGTAGGCAACCGGTTAACTGTGATTATACCGCATAGCATGACAGCAAGACAAGTTATTATACAAGTAAGCACACAGTCATACAATAAAAGGTAACCATTGGGCGGAACGTGCCCACCGATCGAAATTCACAACATCCCGGGCCGGAACGTGACCCCCGCTCCAAATAATGGGTAAATTAATACCCTTCAATCGGACCACACAGAATAAAAGTGGGTAGGAGTACTACTCTCCAATTAGGTCGTATGCACGAGCAACAGGGTAAGCACTCTCCTAATTGGACCACACAGCAATCACACATCATATCATTACCGTTTACATATAGCATAAATACGATAACATTAAAAGTCCGAGCTCTTTAAGACACATACACATAATCACAGTAATTCAAATCATTTAAGACAAGCATCATTCCCATCCCAAGTTTAAACCAAGTAAAAATATGGGACTATGAACTCACCTCAACTTTGCAGCTTCCAACAAACACAAATCACAATCTATACAACACAAACAAGTTTGCGTTACACACGGTCAAGCTATAAGCTATAAGCTATAACCCATGTAATACTCATATGATGGATGTCTAAGACTCATATGACCCACCATGGATCTCCTAGACACCATACTAACAACCACCATAACCTAACACTCACTAAATCCCTTGCACTTTTAAAATCAGAAAATGCAGAATTTTTGGGTACATTCACCCATATAAAATCATGACAAATAAAGCTCAACAACTCACACACAAAAATTACCATGGTCTCTCATAAGCATAGAAGCTAATCCCAGAAGGCCATGGACCAATAACACACACAAATACTCAAAAGAAAATCAAATTTTTCAACTACTCAAATTCTGATCTGAACGCACACCAAAAAGTTTCAATTAACATAAAAAAATTCCACAAGTTTTTATCGCGAATCCTTTTCATGGTAGTCTAATAAAACCTAATACTTAACTATTCCAGAAGACCTTGTCAAAATACCACTTTTACAACCACAAAACACTATCAAACTTTTACCCAAATTCTGTCCCGGTTTGACAGCTTTGATATCTTAACAAAGAAAAAACAAAAGACCAACTTCCCGACCTTGAAATCAATCGTGGTTGGACTTTTTGGAAATCTCTTTCATTAAAATTCAATTTAGACCTAAAATTCGTGACTTAACTCTTCACCATCTGTTTTTTACACTCACATCTTTACAGCCATAATTTTCTGTCCAAACCCTAACACATAATCTAACGCGTTTTACACTCAATTCCCTTAACCAATTACCATATTATTAACATCTAATCATCCTAACATATTTTACTTCATTAATTTACAGAAGTTAACACAAACCCTAATCCATCATATAATTATTAAATGAATTATATTAATTAATCAATTAATTGAACATATGGTTTAAAGATTTCACCTTGATTCTTGATTTTAGCTTCAAAACTATAAACCCTAATTTTTCTCCTCCTCCCTTGCCCTTGTGATCGACTCAAATTTGTAGAAATATGGCCTTGGGGTCGTTGGTATAGCTTATATGGGTAGGGGTTGGGCTTGGTTCGGTTGAACGGATTCCTTGGGCCTAAGAGTCATATTTGGACTCAAATTGGCTTTCCTTTTTCCCATAAAAACCCTCTAGCCGATTTTTTTTTTATATAAGGGGTATATATTTATATTTTTTTTATTAAATTTATTTATTACCCTCAAAAGCTCATACTTTTTATATTTTATAAATACCCGTAGCTAATCCTAACGTCTTTCTCGATAAACCTTAATTTTTACGACAACCGAAAAAATAATCATTTTTAAAACAAAGTTACCAAAAATAGATTTTTACACTCTTTTATAAGCATAACACATAAAAACAAACTCCTCGTAACTTGCTAACGCTCAAATACTTGAATGAAGACTCGTTACGCAAAAACACAAAAACACCAAAACTACACAAGTCATTTCTACACCACAAAGGTGATCAAAATGAACTTTCTCAAATTTCAAACTTTCCAAATCACAATAAAAACCATTTATGCAAAGGGATTTAGTGCTAAAACTCACCTATATCACTCTAATATCACTTCAATCACCTAATACACATCAAACAAACGTCAAGCGAGTCAAGACTATCAGTCAAACTGACCTGCTAAAACCACGGTTGTTACATCATCCCCCACTTAGGGAAATCGCGTCCCGAGATTTCAAGTACACGAGTCACCACTCACAACAGCAAAAGAAAAATTATTGATTTTTAAGTGGATAAATACCACACCATAAAATGACAAAGAAAGAATCACAAAAATGTGAACCGACTAAATACTCGAATTCACAAGATAGAAAACATTTCGTCACTCCAACGATACACGCAAATAGATACACTCCCCGATCAATAACACCAACAATCCAAACGACTTCTCACAGGTAGGTACGATACCCTCGAACCAAATGAAAAGCCAAATGGTAACCGCAAGACGCACTCACAAATGACAGATATCCATAAAACAAACATTTATGAATACCGTGCATCTAACTTCCACGATCTAAAATCCAACTACAAATGATCTACTTCACCAACCACATCAGCAAACAAATTTGGGTACATAAATTTCATCTGATCCTCACGTTCCCAAGTAAACTTAGGACCACGCTCAGAATCCCAACATACCTTTACCAACGTTATCTCACCACACTTCAAGCCCTTAACATCTCGATCCATAATCTCCATAGGTTTCTCAACAAAACGAAGAGTCTTGTCAACCTTATTCTCATCTAATGGCACATGCAGACTAGCATCCGCTACCCACTTCATTCCATTAGATACGTGAAACGTATCATGCACTCTACTTCACTCCTCAGGCAAATTCAACTGATATGTCTCAAATCTAATACTTTCCATAAATCTCAAACGGTCTTACGTATCACGGTGCTAGCTTGCCTTTCTTACCGAGACGCACCACACCCTTCCAATGAGATACTTTTAACTTCACAATATCACCAACACCAAACTCCAAGGGTTTACGGCAATAATCCGCATAACTCTTTTGGCGATCTCTTGCTGCCTTAAATCTTTCCTTAGTCAGAAAACCTTATTCGTAGTCTCTCGTTCTAGTTCAGGACCAATTAGTTGGCTTGTTCCAACCTTTGCCCACAGAACAGGTGACCTACATTACCTTCCATACAACTATTCACATGACACATACTCAATACTAGAATGATAATTGTTGATATAGGAGAACTCAGCTAAGGGTAAATGTATACCCCGGCTTCCTCCAAAATCAAACACACCCATGCTCTCAGCTCACCATCCAATGCCTGATTTGTACGCTCACTTAGTTCACTCATTAGACAATGATAAGTTATACTTATCTACATACGCGTTCTTAAGATTCTATAACACATTTACCACTATCACGAAGTAAGTATTTCATCATGTTTCTTGATGATCAACGCGACACCCCATGGCTCTTTACCAACTCACCAAGCGAAAAGAAATCTCGCCTACTCCTCCATACTTCTCTTGCTAAGGTAATAGTACGTCTTATCCATTCTTGGATATATCAAATACCTTGCATGATTGATGTCCTTACGCTTCCTCTCAATGAAACCAATAGCTGGTCCGCAAAGTACATTCCTCCATCTTCGTTCCTTTCCATTTACTGGTCTAAACCAAGTAACCATTCTTCTTACATGTTCTTGTCCTTGAACCTATCTCATTAGGCTGTCAATATCATCCTCTTAACTACGAACTAAATTATCATAATCATTGCTCACAAACATCTAAGTTTCACTCGTTCACTCCCCCTCCGCGCTCTTACCACGATGTCCTCCTTCCCTTGACAATGGCGAATCAGACAATCGCAGTCACTGAGAAATTCCACACCCAACTTCTCTTCACATATATTAACCTCTTGTAAAATATATGCTAAAGATTCTTATGATCTGGGTAGACCACACTCTTTGCTCCATAAAATATCATCTCCAAGTTCTACTCCCCAACTTTAAATCATGTATCACATAGTTCCTCATATGTTTCTTCTACCTCTGCGATGCCTGAAGAACGTACATCTTAAAGCCATACCTCTCACTTGAACAACTTAGCAAACACCCTCTTCTTCTTCAATGAACAAATTAATAATCAAAACGACAATCTATCCTAAGTAAACGACGCGAACCATGAAACCGGTCGAACTAAAACGTATATTAACGAACTCAAAAGGGGTACGAATTACCGACTAACGAAATAATGAACATCAAAATCAAAGCTAGAAAAACACAATGAGAAAATTTTCCCAATAAAAGTAGACACGGATAAAATATTCATGAAAACCCATACAAAGAAAATATAAAATACACATACCCATAAAACATCCACAATCGAACCTCAACGAAAGAAACACTCAATGAACTAAATACATAACAAGTTTGGTAAATGAGAACCATAGACAGTTCTTATTCCCGTACTCAACCTTCCCAAAAACAAATGAACACCGTTTTTTTACAAGACATATCTTAAACTTATACATTTTTATAAAATATATATAAACCATTTTATGTAAGACATCAACATAACCATTTTTTTTCCACACTTCATTTTCACCATAAAAATAATGGTTTCTAATAAATGATCTTGAAATACCCAAAATGAGTTTTAAAATACCATAAGGACTCCAACACAACGCCTTTACTGGATACGAAAAACATAGAAGAATCACAAAATCAAAATAATCATCAATCGAATCTCATACCAGTGTACACTCACGCAAATGCATTGCAAACCAAACGATGAACTTACAGACTCATTCGTACAACGATCAAACCAAAATCATAGAAGAAAACACCGATACTAACAGGTCACAAAACATGTCACGGAATTCAATTTGGTGTGTGTAAATGAGGGATCAAATATCCACACCAACTCATCACGAACCAACAATACTTGAAGAATAGTATAACATTCATCCGAGGAATGAATGTACGTAATAACCAAAGAAACGAACCAGTATCCAACAAAAAAACGAATTCGATTTCCCAACACCTATCACGACGTCAAAGAGAAAGAATGTGGCATTTGTACCATCATGGTACGAATAGGAATGCCAACCAAAGAATTAGGTATACAAATGGAGCGTCTAGCAAACGAATCAACTTAAATACCACAACATAAGTACCTACCGATAATTGAGGTATCAACATATGATAGGTAGGATGGAATCTTACCACCTACACACCCCAATCACATAACGACTGCCCAAACGGTTAAAAGATTACTTCTCTAACCATACAGCCATCACTAACATGATATCACATACCATCTACCACAACATATAACAAAAAAACATCCATCAATGCAATAATGGTCACAAGTCCACGTGTGTGATACCCTTATAATTATGTTTGCGACCATAGTTATAAGCCTATTCCACACGCACACTTACTTCCAAAACCACTCATCTCAATGATAACGCACATATACTACATAGCACCTAATACACCATGCAATCCATGCTATCATACTTGTAAGTCCACTTGTGTTGTGATGCATGTATAATTATGTTGGCCACCATAATTATCTATGCCCCCTTTTATAAGTGTACTCCCTCCTATGACAACACATCATGGAAACAAACATACAAACAAACAAACAAAAAAAACAAAAGACGTCGCAAACAATCATCTCGCATGGAACAATCCCAACGATCACGTAAACTCTATAATCAAAATTACCTGGATAAGGTCGATCCAATATCCAAGAGTAATCACGCTCCAACATGGCTCCAGACGGGAAAAGACAACATACAAATTCCAAAACATAACACAAAACAAAAGACGTCGCATAATGGCTCAACTTCACTCTCGCACTTATCTCCCCACTCAAATCAATTCAACTTACTACTCGTTGTGGACTCTAGATCCGAATCCACACCATTCCATCTTAACTCCCTTTCATCTTTACTCAACCACCCATTCATGTTTCCTACATGTTGAGGTAGTCGACAACATGCAAAACCATCTCTATTCTTTTCTTCCAATTCCACATGATTTACAAGCGCATACAAATCACGAGGTTTAGACTAAACCACATCTCCTTCCTATGTGAAGTGAGGACACTACCAAGGGTATTTGGTAATGGCTCCATCTCCAGAAGTCACCGTGGTTCCAAACCTCTCCACTTCTTCTCCACCAACGTTTCCCATAAACGTCCTCTCCTTGTCCGAACATAGATACATGCTATCGGGAACTTGGATTCTCTGGTTAGTCCGCTTCATCCTATAACTTCTCTCGCATCCGATAGCAACAATGGTAGTCCAATGAAGCATCTTACGCGCCGAAGTCGATATAATAAAGTCGATATATACAATACTACGTATAGGGGATAGAATAGACGTCCGAAACTCAATAAAACTTCCCATAAATATAGGAAAATAGACATATAAAATACTATACTTACACATAGATCCTAAATGCAACTATATGAGGGACTCCTAAGTTATAGTCTAGGTTCAACCACCTAATTCTCTATAACCAAGGCTCTGATACCAATCTGTCACACCTCGCCAAGGCGGAAACGCGAGGGTGTAACTTCATGGATATCATCACAACACCTGGTGTCTATATAGAGAACAACTACATGCACAAAAATAGAGCAAAGTACAAACACAAAGTGTTGTAACAATACCCCAAAACAAAACAACCAAAACAAAATCTGAAATAATACATAAATTCAAACGTAGATGCTAAACCACTTCCAATGCAACTAAGGTCTCGTCTATCCACATCCTTCTATCTTATCCTTAGAAAGCTCACCTGAAAATGATACTTAAAACGTCAACATAATGTTGGTGAGATTCATAGGTTTAGACACACACACCATAAGCAACCGGTTAACTGTGATTATACCGCATAGCATGACAGCAAGACAAGTTATTATACAAGTAAGCACACAGTCATACAATAAAAGGTAACCATTGGGCGGAACGTGCCCACCGATCGAAATTCACAACATCCCGGGCCGGAACGTGACCCCCGCTCCAAATAATGGGTAAATTAATACCCTTCAATCGAACCACACAGAATAAAAGTGGGTAGGAGTACTACTCTCCAATTAGGTCGTATGCACGAGCAATAGGGTAAGCACTCTCCTAATTAGACCACACAGCAATCACACATCATATCATTACCGTTTACATATAGCATAAATACGATAACATTAAAAGTCCGAGCTCTTTAAGACACATACACATAATCACAGTAATTCAAATCATTTAAGACAAGCATCATTCCCATCCCAAGTTTAAAACAAGTAAAAATATGGGACTATGAACTCACCTCAACTTTGCAGCTTCCAACAAACACAAATCACAATCTATACAACACAAACAAGTTTACATTACATACGGTCAAGCTATAAGCTATAACCCATGTAATACTCATATGATGGATGTCTAAGACTCATATGACCCACCATTGATCTCCTAGACACCATACTAACCACCACCATAACCTAACACTCACTAAATCCCTTGCACTTTTAAAATCAGAAAATGCAGAATTTTTGGGTACATTCACCCACATAAAATCATGACAAATAAAGCTTAACAACTCACACACAAAAATTACCATGGTCTCTCATAAGCATATAAGCTAATCCCAGAAGGCCATGGACCAATAACACACACAAATACTCAAAAGAAAATCAAATTTGTCAACTACTCAAATTCGGATCTGAACGCACACCAAAAAGTTTCAATTAACATAAAATACTTCCACAAGTTTTTATCGCGAATCCTTTTCATGGTAGTCTAATAAAACCTAATACTTAACTATTCCAGAAGACCTAGTCAAAATACCACTTTTACAACCACAAAACACTATCAAACTTTTACCCAAATTCTGCCCCGGTTTGACAGCTTTGATACCTTAACAAAGAAAAATCAAAAGACCAACTTCCCGACCTTGAAATCAATCGTGGTTGGACTTTTTGGAAAGATCTTTCATTAAAATTAAATTTAGACCTAAAATTCGTGACTTAACTTGTGGAAAACTAGAAGGGGGGGGTTGAATAGTTTTACGTCCTTTTAAAATTTATAAACACAAGTTTGTTTTAAAAACTTCGATTCTAGTTTATGTGAATTCAATACTTGCACTATATGAACAATTGTATGATAACTAACTAACAAAACTAATATAGTAAAGGTAAATAAATAAGTAATGAGAAGAGTTAGAAAGATCAAACCACAACACAAGGATTTATAGTGGTTCGGCTACAAGGACACCTTCCTTGTTCCTACTCCACTCCCCGAGTCACCTACTCGAGAGTTTTCTTCACTATGTCAACAAACTCCCTTATGGCGGAGAAAACCGTACACACCAATATACATACCAATTTACACACCAATCTTCACACCAATCTACACACCAATCTACACACCAATCTTCACACCAATCTACACACCTTCTTCACACCTATTTGCTACACACCAATCTTCACAACTATCCTACCTCACTACTAATCAACTTCTACTATCTACACACCTTCTATATCTTCTACACAATTAATCACAAGCACAACACAATATTCACAAATGAATATATATATACACTATACACAACTACTCTTCAACACTTCTTGAACTTGGTTGTAGAGAGTTCTTCTTTTGCACTTAGAATGAGAATGGATGATGAGGGATTGAATCACTTGAAACAAGGATTAATATACAAATGATCAAAGGGTTTTGGATGAGTTTTAGATGGTTATAGATCTGAAAATTTCGTGCAAAAGGTGAGGAAAAATTCCAGAATTAAGGTGGTATTTATAGGGGAAGAAATCTGACAGTTTCTGACAGGGGAGCCTGGCCGGTCCCTTTAAAGCATGGCCGGCCCCCTTAAAATTAAGGGGACCGCCCCTTATAATTAAGGGGGCCGCCCAACTGTAACGGCCAGAAAACTTGTCTTTTAGTGGGGAAAGTTTATTTGGTGAAAAACTAACTGATTTTGGTTAAGTATTTGAAATCATATATTTAGTATGATTAAAACATTTTTCCTTATTACCAAAAGTGTTTTTCAAAAATATATAATAAGATTATATAATTAAATAAACTTTGTATTAATTAATTAAATATCCCTTTGATCATGAGATGTATTAAGCACTTGTTTATTCATACCTTAAGTGATTAAGTTGGATATAATGATATAAACTAGCTTAATACTTGTTTACGTAGTAATCATACGATTGACGAGTTTACATTTTGTGATCGTCAAAATATAGAGATATCGAAAAATATAAATAACGTTTTCATACATTATTTATGTCAACAATCTCCCCCTTTTTGATGATTACAAAATTTTAAACTCATTAGTCGAAAGTTAATCTATATCCAAGTATTAGAGTGAGTTTATATCACTGCTCCCCCTTTTTGTGAGCATCAAAAAGGTTTATCCCTTGTTAATGGAACTCCCCCTCGAAGTAAGCTCCCCCTCGTTTTGAGGCCAAAATGGAATCGAGATATGGATATCTTGCAAAAATATTTAGTAGCAAGCAACATATATATGTATATAGTATGCAAAAATATAGACTAAACATAACCATATCATTAATCAAGTGAAAATAATACATCAAGCATTACATCAAATGAAACAAGTAATGCTACAAACAAAAGCCCTAAAGGCTTACAATCATCACATAATAAATAAACCAAAGCTCAAACATAAAAGTCCTCTCTAGAGCTTGCCATCCAAAATGGTTTAAGGTACTTTCATTTGTGAGTCACCAAGCATGTTTAATTGGGAGGAATGGATGGTGAGCATGGAGATGGTGATGGAGGAGGAGTGTTTATTGATGGTGGTGGAGGGGTTGTGTTTATTGTTGGTGGATGCAACAAGTTCTCAATATGAGAAAACATGTATTGCATTTCATCTCTTAGTCCGAACACAATTGTTCGGTTGTGGATGCAACAAAGGCAAGTGTCACCATGAGCTTCAAGTAAGCTCCATGGGACGGGGTTATAGGTTGGTGGATTGATAGGGGATGATGAGAAATGTGCATCAAGAGGTGTTAATGGTGATAATGAGAGGGTTAATGCAAGGGTGGAGTGTTCATTGGTAGGTTGTGATGGTTGAACCATTGGTGGGGGAGATAAGTGGGTGTTTATGTAGTCATTAATAGATGAAGTGGATGGTATGGAGGAAGTAGAATTTCCATTTGTTGAGGGTGTTTTGGAGGGTGCATTTGGTGCACTAGAAGATGAACATTGAGGTTGTGGTGATGGGGTGGTGTTGTCTTCATTTGTAAGATCAATGAATAGTTGTTTGGGTGGTATAATGACAAGTTTTTGTTTCTTGGCATTGTTTGAATGGGTGGTTCTTGGTGATGACATGATGATGGTTTATGAATGATGAGGATGATGAATTATGAATTAAACATGCATGGGGATTATATAGTGGGAAAACATGTTTAGAAGTGGAATTATTTTGAAATTGTAATGTTATATTCCAAAATCAGTTTGGTTTTTAAGAGTAATGATAGCTGGGACTAGCAAAAGGGATCACTGGATGCAAAAGAAAATAGTGTAAAAACTGTTTCAGATGGCCGGTCCCCTTAAATGGAGGCCGGTCCCCTTAATTTTAAGGGGGCCGCCCTTTATGATTTAAGGGGGCCGCCCATCTGACGACCCAGAAACCAGAATTTTCAAAAAATTTCTGGAAAAATGTTATGTTCTGTTTTGTATTTGCAGCAAGCTCTATTTGGACATATCACATTTGCTTTGGTCTATTAGAAAGCATACATGTCATATAGTCATGTAAACATTAACAAATCATGCAAACACATGTATAGATTAAGAGAAACAAGCATAAAAATATCAAAGACAATCAAGTTATCATCCTAAACACATATCCAAATAACAAGTATTTCCGAATAAATTTCGGACAAATAGCATACAAAACATAAACATAAATATTGTTCAACAAGCATAAACCAAGCAAATCATTTCTTTTTCATCCCGAAGATACCCTTCAAAGTCTTTCCAATAGATTTGAAGCCACCTCTAACTTCTTCGTGCAAGCTCTTTTGTCTTCTAAGCATCTCGGTAGTTCGTTCATGAAGCACTTCTTCAGTTTGATCACTTGGAGATAGAGTAGAATAGTTGGGATAGTCAAGATCCTCTAAATCGTCAACGAACTCAGAAAACGAAGGGGTACTAGCATCATGGATGTTTTCCTCCTCATCGTCATCATCTTGCCTTGAGGATGATCCATGAAAGCTATGACGACGAGGTTTACCCTTGTCACTTCGAGTTCGTCGAGCTTGTTTTAGAGCGAGAGTACGTAGAGTGGGGTAGATGGACTCATAAATACTATTGTCAAGATCGGGATAGTACTCGATAACATGACGATAGATACGAGTAAGGAACATTCCATATGGAAGGTTGGCTTTGGGAGTTTTTCTAGCACACTCAATCCGTTTGATAAAGAAGTAGGCCAAATTGTACGGCTTTTCGACAGCTATACAATACAACATGTGAGCAAGGCTAGCCGGGAGATGGTCCCGGTGACCTCCAGTACCAAACGCATTCTCACGAATGAGTTCTTCCCAACGCTTCATGTGAGGGCTTAATTCTTTGAGGAGAAGTTGGTATGGAGAGATTTGAACGTTTTTGGATTTTATTTTTCGACTTGTGGTGGCACGATCTATACCAAGGACTTGACGAATTTCGTCGGGATGAGGAATTTCGTCGAGATATGGACCGAAGGTTGGTCGATAGCGATTAAGAGATTCGAGGTCCCACTCGTTTGAGAAAACGGCTTGACCTCTAAATGGAATTTGGAGGATATGACCAAATTGTTCGAGAGTTAGGGTGATAAATTCATTTTGAATCATGAAAGAGATGGTGATGAAACCAAGATCATTGGTTTGGACGGTGACTTGGCTATAGAAATCCATAATGAAGCGAGGAATAATAGGTTCATTTATTTCATAAAGACAATTGAAGTTGATGCTTGAAAACAAGCGATTTATGTACTCGGATTGAGCAAAAGCAAGATCTACTACACGTCCCTCATGAATATTTCTATCTTCAATTTGACGATAGATAAGTCCAATGGAAGGAGATGTGGTAGGGAGTTGAGAAACTTTGGGAATGTAGTTTTTAGTGTGAGAAAGATCTTCGGTAGTTGCTTTGGGCATTTTCACCTAAACACATTAACAATGCAAAAAGACCAAAATAAATATAAAGAAAGATAAAAGTATATGTTTATTGTTAAGGCTTATGTTGGAACGTAAACATACTTCGTCACTAATCCTAAGAAGTAGATTACCATGTTCCTTAATGTTGTTTTTAGCTCGTTCTAGATATATTTTACGAAGTTTAATGGGTGGTTATGGACAAATCCAGACGCCCTTTAAACATCTATATATATCATGAAATTTGCTAGATTTACATTAGATTGTAAAACTAGCTATTTCTTGCGAATTTCTTATGCATGTAATTTGTTTTTGAAAAAGATGGTTTGTATTTTTACTTAAAAATGTCATTTTTAGTAATAAACCAAACGCTTCCTTAACTAGTGACTTATAACTCAAGTGCGTCAATATACATATGAATTATATATCTTGACGAGTTCGATAAACAATTTTAAGGTTTATAATTATAACAAAGTTTTATAAAAATTATAATGACTATGTTTTGATATTATTTGGACATAATCCAAACACCCCTATATTGTGAACCAACATAGTTTTTCTTAGTCGAAAAAATGTAATTTCAAGTTTTACAAGTTACACAAGTTTAATGTAATTAGTTTTAACATGTTTTCAAATCATTATTCAACAATAAGTTTACTAAAATTTTTGAAAAGGAGTGTATGAAATTTTTCAAAAATTTTCGACATGATAGTTTATAATAACTAGTTTCTAGTGTTAATCAATCATCCTAATCCTAGGTGAAGCATTTGGTAATGAAGTTTTAAGGCTTAATTCGAAATAAATTATGAAATTTGACAAATTTTATAAAACATGCATAATCATGAGTATGATCAAATAAGATGAAATTAGATGAAATGTGTTATGAAAAGCTTACAATATGTAGTGGTGATTGTGGTAGATGAATTTGCCCTTTGCGAATTAACCCGAATTATGTGATTTGGAAGTGATTAGAGAGGTTTTTGGGTTTTGAATTTCGTCACAGCAGAAGCAGGGAAAGAGAGGAATGAAAAAGTGGAGTGTTTGGCAAAAGGAAGAAAGGGAAAAACGGGCTTGAGCTCTCAGAGGGCCGGTCCCCTTAAACATTAAGGGGGCCGCCCTTGTATTGGCTGCCGGTCCCCTTAAACATTAAGGGGGCCGCCCTTAAAAATTTGATATTTCAAGTTTTGGTTTCTGGAACAAACAAGAAAATATTTATATATATATATCCTAGATTTATATTTAATCAAAAATACGTTGAAGAGTACACGCACGAGAGGAATTACTTGACATTTTTACTTGACATTTTGTCAATAAAATTTTCTTGATCATTTCGGATGAAATTCATCAAGTTGTCAAGCAAACGAGAAAGTTGTGTAAGGTTTACAAGTATATATATATATATATATATATATATATATATATATATATATATATATATATATTATATATAGTATAGGCTTATAAGACGAGAACATAGGAGGGAGACGTATGCAACGGAAGCCGGGAGTTTGTTTCATCCATAGATTTTTCGACTCATCTCACTTCATCAGCATGAGTGTTGATTGAACATTAAAGTTCAATAAGGCAAATGGGGAAAAGAAATGTTCGTAAACGAACAATCTCTAGTTCTAGAAAATCAACAAATGAATTTCCTAGGTTATAAGATCCTAAATATAGCTAAGTATATAAATGTATATATATATATATATATATATATATATATATATATATATATATATATATATATATATATATATATGTATATAAGTATATTTAGATATAATAAAAAAAAATAGAGATTAATAAGTCAAGTAAAATCACATGAATATAACACACTAAACTAAGCATGCATTTCTAGACAAGGAACTTAAAAGGAAATGTGTACCTTTTGTCTTTAATGCGTTAATCTTCAAAGTCTTCAAGAAGTACTCCGGACAAGAGGTGACAATGAAGAGTTCCACGTTTGGATGGTGAATATTATTTACGTTGGTGCCCATTGTTTCATTTGTCCAAATTTATTTGGTCCGAACATGTTTTGTATTTGACTTGGATGCATATAAGGTGGAAACATTCCCCACGGATTGAAGTTCCACATTTGTTGATTATAGTTAAAGTTTCGTCTATTATGGTTTGTACTTGGTTGAGGTGTTTTAGGTCTAGGATAAGAATTATTTGGTTTCCTAGGTGGTGGAGTTTTAGATCTTGTTTTAGGTTTAGATTATCCAACTTCGGTTTTTAAAGATGGTTTATAAAATGGTTTTATTTCTTCATTACTAGCGATAGGTATTATTTTATTTTTTATGAGTAAATGTTTAGGATTAAGTATTGAAGGTTTTGGTTCATTTTCAAATTTAACGTTTTTAGCTCCACTTGTTGAAGATTCAGTTGAGTTGAATCCTAGTCCGGTTTTATCTCCTGATATTCTTTGAATACTTATAATTTTACTAAGTGAGTTACTACTATTTTCAAATTTATCAAGTTTGCAAATTTCATCCTTAAGTATGTTGTTTTCACTTTTAAGCTCTTGACATGTTTTACATTCTTCAACAATTTCTTTTCCTTTTTCAAGTTGATGTATTTTAATTTTTAGTTCAAGCACTTCATTTTCTAGTTGGTTGTTTATGTATTTTAGTGATTTATTTTTAGCCATAACTAGTTGTCCTATTTTACATAATCTATTGTATTCACTATCTAAATCTTTTTCATCTAATGATAGATTTTCATCACTAAAGTATTCGGATTCGGAACGTACCTCACTTGATGATTTGGCCATGAGACACTTTTCATCCTTTGTTGTTTCATTCTCATCTTCATCACTATCACTCCAAGCACCTCCAACGAATGCTCTTTGATTTTGATCTCTTGTCATCATTGGACATTTTCCAATGAGGTGATTCGGATCACCACACTTGAAACACTTTCTCTCATTCTTGCTATACTTGTCATCATTATTCTTTTGAGATGTTCTTCTTTCATCGTGTGGTTGTCTAACGAATCTTCCTCGCCTTTTGAAGAATTTCTTGAAGTCTCTTACGGCCATGGCATATTCTTCGTCATCACTATCGGAAGATGAGCAATCTTCGTTGTTGAATTCCTTTCTAGCTTTCAAGGCGATTGACTTGCTTTGTTCACGTTTTTCTTTAACCATTTCGGAGTCCTTCTTTATAATTGCTTCATAGACTTTCAAATTTCCAATTAATTCGTCAAGTTGTAGCGTTGACAAATTCTTTGATTCTTCAATGGCCGTCACTTTAGCTCGCCATTTTGGGTAAAGAGCTCTAAGAAACTTCCTAACAAAATTCTTACTAGAAAAATTCTCATCAAGTGCTTTTAAACTTGTGATGATAGTGTTAAATCTAGCAAAAGCATTATCAATTGATTCCTCTTCCGGAATCGTGAATTGTTCATATTGTTGAACAAGTAGATCAATTTTATTATCTTTGACTTGATTATTACCTTGGTGATTTATTAATAAAGAGTTCCAAATTTCTTTTGCGGTTTCACACATAAAGATCCTTTCGTACTCTTTACGTGGTGGCGCATTATAAATAACCATTTTTGCTTCATTATTTTTAGCAAGTTTTCTTTTTAAATCATCATTTTGTTTTTCAAAAGGTACGATTTCATCTTTCTTAGTTTCGGGGTTATTTTTAATAGGTAAAAAATCACCATTGGTAATAACATGCCAAAGATCTAGATCTTTTGATTTCACATAAGTTTCGAATCGATTTTTCCAATATAAAAATCCATCACTCTCAAATAGTGGTGGTCTTTGCATAGATTGCCCTTCTAAATATTTTTCAGATTCCATAGATCGTTACAAGTTTTAAAATACAATATATTTTAAAAATCTTGCTAGACGTGGCTCCTGATACCAATTGTGGAAAACTAGAAGGGGGGGGGGGGGGGGGGGGTTGAATAGTTTTACGTCCTTTTATAATTTATAAACACAAGTTTGTTTTAAAAACTTCGATTCTAGTTTATGTGAATTCAATACTTGCACTATATGAACAATTGTATGATAACTAACTAACAAAACTAATATAGTAAAGGTAAATAAATAAGTAATGAGAAGAGTTAGAAAGATCAAACCACAACACAAGGATTTATAGTGGTTCGGCTACAAGGACACCTTCCTTGTTCCTACTCCACTCCCCGAGTCACCTACTCGAGAGTTTTCTTCACTATGTCAACAAACTCCCTTATGGCGGAGAAAACCGTACACACCAATATACACACCAATTTACACACCAATCTTCACACCAATCTACACACCAATCTACACACCAATCTTCACACCAATCTACACACCTTCTTCACACCTATTTGCTACACACCAATCTTCACAACTATCCTACCTCACTACTAATCAACTTCTACTATCTACACACCTTCTATATCTTCTACACAATTAATCACAAGCACAACACAATATTCACAAATGAATATATATATACACTATACACAACTACTCTTCAACACTTCTTGAACTTGGTTGTAGAGAGTTCTTCTTTTGCACTTAGAATGAGAATGGATGATGAGGGATTGAATCACTTGAAACAAGGATTAATATACAAATGATCAAAGGGTTTTGGATGAGTTTTAGATGGTTATAGATCTGAAAATTTCGTGCAAAAGGTGAGGAAAAATTCCAGAATTAAGGTGGTATTTATAGGGGAAGAAATCTGACAGTTTCTGACAGGGGAGCCTGGCCGGTCCCTTTAAAGCATGGCCGGCCCCCTTAAAATTAAGGGGACCGCCCCTTATAATTAAGGGGGCCGCCCAACTGTAACGGCCAGAAAACTTGTCTTTTAGTGGGGAAAGTTTATTTGGTGAAAAACTAACTGATTTTGGTTAAGTATTTGAAATCATATATTTAGTATGATTAAAACATTTTTCCTTATTACCAAAAGTGTTTTTCAAAAATATATAATAAGATTATATAATTAAATAAACTTTGTATTAATTAATTAAATATCCCTTTGATCATGAGATGTATTAAGCACTTGTTTATTCATACCTTAAGTGATTAAGTTGGATATAATGATATAAACTAGCTTAATACTTGTTTACGTAGTAATCATACGATTGACGAGTTTACATTTTGTGATCGTCAAAATATAGAGATATCGAAAAATATAAATAACGTTTTCATACATTATTTATGTCAACAATCTCCCCCTTTTTGATGATTACAAAATTTTAAACTCATTAGTCGAAAGTTAATCTATATCCAAGTATTAGAGTGAGTTTATATCACTGCTCCCCCTTTTTGTGAGCATCAAAAAGGTTTATCCCTTGTTAATGGAACTCCCCCTCGAAGTAAGCTCCCCCTCGTTTTGAGGCCAAAATGGAATCGAGATATGGATATCTTGCAAAAATATTTAGTAGCAAGCAACATATATATGTATATAGTATGCAAAAATATAGACTAAACATAACCATATCATTAATCAAGTGAAAATAATACATCAAGCATTACATCAAATGAAACAAGTAATGCTACAAACAAAAGCCCTAAAGGCTTACAATCATCACATAATAAATAAACCAAAGCTCAAACATAAAAGTCCTCTCTAGAGCTTGCCATCCAAAATGGTTTAAGGTACTTTCATTTGTGAGTCACCAAGCATGTTTAATTGGGAGGAATGGATGGTGAGCATGGAGATGGTGATGGAGGAGGAGTGTTTATTGATGGTGGTGGAGGGGTTGTGTTTATTGTTGGTGGATGCAACAAGTTCTCAATATGAGAAAACATGTATTGCATTTCATCTCTTAGTCCGAACACAATTGTTCGGTTGTGGATGCAACAAAGGCAAGTGTCACCATGAGCTTCAAGTAAGCTCCATGGGACGGGGTTATAGGTTGGTGGATTGATAGGGGATGATGAGAAATGTGCATCAAGAGGTGTTAATGGTGATAATGAGAGGGTTAATGCAAGGGTGGAGTGTTCATTGGTAGGTTGTGATGGTTGAACCATTGGTGGGGGAGATAAGTGGGTGTTTATGTAGTCATTAATAGATGAAGTGGATGGTATGGAGGAAGTAGAATTTCCATTTGTTGAGGGTGTTTTGGAGGGTGCATTTGGTGCACTAGAAGATGAACATTGAGGTTGTGGTGATGGGGTGGTGTTGTCTTCATTTGTAAGATCAATGAATAGTTGTTTGGGTGGTATAATGACAAGTTTTTGTTTCTTGGCATTGTTTGAATGGGTGGTTCTTGGTGATGACATGATGATGGTTTATGAATGATGAGGATGATGAATTATGAATTAAACATGCATGGGGATTATATAGTGGGAAAACATGTTTAGAAGTGGAATTATTTTGAAATTGTAATGTTATATTCCAAAATCAGTTTGGTTTTTAAGAGTAATGATAGCTGGGACTAGCAAAAGGGATCACTGGATGCAAAAGAAAATAGTGTAAAAACTGTTTCAGATGGCCGGTCCCCTTAAATGGAGGCCGGTCCCCTTAATTTTAAGGGGGCCGCCCTTTATGATTTAAGGGGGCCGCCCATCTGACGACCCAGAAACCAGAATTTTCAAAAAATTTCTGGAAAAATGTTATGTTCTGTTTTGTATTTGCAGCAAGCTCTATTTGGACATATCACATTTACTTTGGTCTATTAGAAAGCATACATGTCATATAGTCATGTAAACATTAACAAATCATGCAAACACATGTATAGATTAAGAGAAACAAGCATAAAAATATCAAAGACAATCAAGTTATCATCCTAAACACATATCCAAATAACAAGTATTTCCGAATAAATTTCGGACAAATAGCATACAAAACATAAACATAAATATTGTTCAACAAGCATAAACCAAGCAAATCATTTCTTTTTCATCCCGAAGATACCCTTCAAAGTCTTTCCAATAGATTTGAAGCCACCTCTAACTTCTTCGTGCAAGCTCTTTTGTCTTCTAAGCATCTCGGTAGTTCGTTCATGAAGCACTTCTTCAGTTTGATCACTTGGAGATAGAGTAGAATAGTTGGGATAGTCAAGATCCTCTAAATCGTCAACGAACTCAGAAAACGAAGGGGTACTAGCATCATGGATGTTTTCCTCCTCATCGTCATCATCTTGCCTTGAGGATGATCCATGAAAGCTATGACGACGAGGTTTACCCTTGTCACTTCGAGTTCGTCGAGCTTGTTTTAGAGCGAGAGTACGTAGAGTGGGGTAGATGGACTCATAAATACTATTGTCAAGATCGGGATAGTACTCGATAACATGACGATAGATACGAGTAAGGAACATTCCATATGGAAGGTTGGCTTTGGGAGTTTTTCTAGCACACTCAATCCGTTTGATAAAGAAGTAGGCCAAATTGTACGGCTTTTCGACAGCTATACAATACAACATGTGAGCAAGGCTAGCCGGGAGATGGTCCCGGTGACCTCCAGTACCAAACGCATTCTCACGAATGAGTTCTTCCCAACGCTTCATGTGAGGGCTTAATTCTTTGAGGAGAAGTTGGTATGGAGAGATTTGAACGTTTTTGGATTTTATTTTTCGACTTGTGGTGGCACGATCTATACCAAGGACTTGACGAATTTCGTCGGGATGAGGAATTTCGTCGAGATATGGACCGAAGGTTGGTCGATAGCGATTAAGAGATTCGAGGTCCCACTCGTTTGAGAAAACGGCTTGACCTCTAAATGGAATTTGGAGGATATGACCAAATTGTTCGAGAGTTAGGGTGATAAATTCATTTTGAATCATGAAAGAGATGGTGATGAAACCAAGATCATTGGTTTGGACGGTGACTTGGCTATAGAAATCCATAATGAAGCGAGGAATAATAGGTTCATTTATTTCATAAAGACAATTGAAGTTGATGCTTGAAAACAAGCGATTTATGTACTCGGATTGAGCAAAAGCAAGATCTACTACACGTCCCTCATGAATATTTCTATCTTCAATTTGACGATAGATAAGTCCAATGGAAGGAGATGTGGTAGGGAGTTGAGAAACTTTGGGAATGTAGTTTTTAGTGTGAGAAAGATCTTCGGTAGTTGCTTTGGGCATTTTCACCTAAACACATTAACAATGCAAAAAGACCAAAATAAATATAAAGAAAGATAAAAGTATATGTTTATTGTTAAGGCTTATGTTGGAACGTAAACATACTTCGTCACTAATCCTAAGAAGTAGATTACCATGTTCCTTAATGTTGTTTTTAGCTCGTTCTAGATATATTTTACGAAGTTTAATGGGTGGTTATGGACAAATCCAGACGCCCTTTAAACATCTATATATATCATGAAATTTGCTAGATTTACATTAGATTGTAAAACTAGCTATTTCTTGCGAATTTCTTATGCATGTAATTTGTTTTTGAAAAAGATGGTTTGTATTTTTACTTAAAAATGTCATTTTTAGTAATAAACCAAACGCTTCCTTAACTAGTGACTTATAACTCAAGTGCGTCAATATACATATGAATTATATATCTTGACGAGTTCGATAAACAATTTTAAGGTTTATAATTATAACAAAGTTTTATAAAAATTATAATGACTATGTTTTGATATTATTTGGACATAATCCAAACACCCCTATATTGTGAACCAACATAGTTTTTCTTAGTCGAAAAAATGTAATTTCAAGTTTTACAAGTTACACAAGTTTAATGTAATTAGTTTTAACATGTTTTCAAATCATTATTCAACAATAAGTTTACTAAAATTTTTGAAAAGGAGTGTATGAAATTTTTCAAAAATTTTCGACATGATAGTTTATAATAACTAGTTTCTAGTGTTAATCAATCATCCTAATCCTAGGTGAAGCATTTGGTAATGAAGTTTTAAGGCTTAATTCGAAATAAATTATGAAATTTGACAAATTTTATAAAACATGCATAATCATGAGTATGATCAAATAAGATGAAATTAGATGAAATGTGTTATGAAAAGCTTACAATATGTAGTGGTGATTGTGGTAGATGAATTTGCCCTTTGCGAATTAACCCGAATTATGTGATTTGGAAGTGATTAGAGAGGTTTTTGGGTTTTGAATTTCGTCACAGCAGAAGCAGGGAAAGAGAGGAATGAAAAAGTGGAGTGTTTGGCAAAAGGAAGAAAGGGAAAAACGGGCTTGAGCTCTCAGAGGGCCGGTCCCCTTAAACATTAAGGGGGCCGCCCTTGTATTGGCTGCCGGTCCCCTTAAACATTAAGGGGGCCGCCCTTAAAAATTTGATATTTCAAGTTTTGGTTTCTGGAACAAACAAGAAAATATTTATATATATATATCCTAGATTTATATTTAATCAAAAATACGTTGAAGAGTACACGCACGAGAGGAATTACTTGACATTTTTACTTGACATTTTGTCAATAAAATTTTCTTGATCATTTCGGATGAAATTCATCAAGTTGTCAAGCAAACGAGAAAGTTGTGTAAGGTTTACAAGTATATATATATATATATATATATATATATATATATATATATATATATATATATATATATATATATATTATATATAGTATAGGCTTATAAGACGAGAACATAGGAGGGAGACGTATGCAACGGAAGCCGGGAGTTTGTTTCATCCATAGATTTTTCGACTCATCTCACTTCATCAGCATGAGTGTTGATTGAACATTAAAGTTCAATAAGGCAAATGGGGAAAAGAAATGTTCGTAAACGAACAATCTCTAGTTCTAGAAAATCAACAAATGAATTTCCTAGGTTATAAGATCCTAAATATAGCTAAGTATATAAATGTATATATATATATATATATATATATATATATATATATATATATATATATATATATATATATATATATATATATATATGTATATAAGTATATTTAGATATAATAAAAAAAAATAGAGATTAATAAGTCAAGTAAAATCACATGAATATAACACACTAAACTAAGCATGCATTTCTAGACAAGGAACTTAAAAGGAAATGTGTACCTTTTGTCTTTAATGCGTTAATCTTCAAAGTCTTCAAGAAGTACTCCGGACAAGAGGTGACAATGAAGAGTTCCACGTTTGGATGGTGAATATTATTTACGTTGGTGCCCATTGTTTCATTTGTCCAAATTTATTTGGTCCGAACATGTTTTGTATTTGACTTGGATGCATATAAGGTGGAAACATTCCCCACGGATTGAAGTTCCACATTTGTTGATTATAGTTAAAGTTTCGTCTATTATGGTTTGTACTTGGTTGAGGTGTTTTAGGTCTAGGATAAGAATTATTTGGTTTCCTAGGTGGTGGAGTTTTAGATCTTGTTTTAGGTTTAGATTATCCAACTTCGGTTTTTAAAGATGGTTTATAAAATGGTTTTATTTCTTCATTACTAGCGATAGGTATTATTTTATTTTTTATGAGTAAATGTTTAGGATTAAGTATTGAAGGTTTTGGTTCATTTTCAAATTTAACGTTTTTAGCTCCACTTGTTGAAGATTCAGTTGAGTTGAATCCTAGTCCGGTTTTATCTCCTGATATTCTTTGAATACTTATAATTTTACTAAGTGAGTTACTACTATTTTCAAATTTATCAAGTTTGCAAATTTCATCCTTAAGTATGTTGTTTTCACTTTTAAGCTCTTGACATGTTTTACATTCTTCAACAATTTCTTTTCCTTTTTCAAGTTGATGTATTTTAATTTTTAGTTCAAGCACTTCATTTTCTAGTTGGTTGTTTATGTATTTTAGTGATTTATTTTTAGCCATAACTAGTTGTCCTATTTTACATAATCTATTGTATTCACTATCTAAATCTTTTTCATCTAATGATAGATTTTCATCACTAAAGTATTCGGATTCGGAACGTACCTCACTTGATGATTTGGCCATGAGACACTTTTCATCCTTTGTTGTTTCATTCTCATCTTCATCACTATCACTCCAAGCACCTCCAACGAATGCTCTTTGATTTTGATCTCTTGTCATCATTGGACATTTTCCAATGAGGTGATTCGGATCACCACACTTGAAACACTTTCTCTCATTCTTGCTATACTTGTCATCATTATTCTTTTGAGATGTTCTTCTTTCATCGTGTGGTTGTCTAACGAATCTTCCTCGCCTTTTGAAGAATTTCTTGAAGTCTCTTACGGCCATGGCATATTCTTCGTCATCACTATCGGAAGATGAGCAATCTTCGTTGTTGAATTCCTTTCTAGCTTTCAAGGCGATTGACTTGCTTTGTTCACGTTTTTCTTTAACCATTTCGGAGTCCTTCTTTATAATTGCTTCATAGACTTTCAAATTTCCAATTAATTCGTCAAGTTGTAGCGTTGACAAATTCTTTGATTCTTCAATGGCCGTCACTTTAGCTCGCCATTTTGGGTAAAGAGCTCTAAGAAACTTCCTAACAAAATTCTTACTAGAAAAATTCTCATCAAGTGCTTTTAAACTTGTGATGATAGTGTTAAATCTAGCAAAAGCATTATCAATTGATTCCTCTTCCGGAATCGTGAATTGTTCATATTGTTGAACAAGTAGATCAATTTTATTATCTTTGACTTGATTATTACCTTGGTGATTTATTAATAAAGAGTTCCAAATTTCTTTTGCGGTTTCACACATAAAGATCCTTTCGTACTCTTTACGTGGTGGCGCATTATAAATAACCATTTTTGCTTCATTATTTTTAGCAAGTTTTCTTTTTAAATCATCATTTTGTTTTTCAAAAGGTACGATTTCATCTTTCTTAGTTTCGGGGTTATTTTTAATAGGTAAAAAATCACCATTGGTAATAACATGCCAAAGATCTAGATCTTTTGATTTCACATAAGTTTCGAATCGATTTTTCCAATATAAAAATCCATCACTCTCAAATAGTGGTGGTCTTTGCATAGATTGCCCTTCTAAATATTTTTCAGATTCCATAGATCGTTACAAGTTTTAAAATACAATATATTTTAAAAATCTTGCTAGACGTGGCTCCTGATACCAATTGTGGAAAACTAGAAGGGGGGGGGGTTGAATAGTTTTACGTCCTTTTATAATTTATAAACACAAGTTTGTTTTAAAAACTTCGATTCTAGTTTATGTGAATTCAATACTTGCACTATATGAACAATTGTATGATAACTAACTAACAAAACTAATATAGTAAAGGTAAATAAATAAGTAATGAGAAGAGTTAGAAAGATCAAACCACAACACAAGGATTTATAGTGGTTCGGCTACAAGGACACCTTCCTTGTTCCTACTCCACTCCCCGAGTCACCTACTCGAGAGTTTTCTTCACTATGTCAACAAACTCCCTTATGGCGGAGAAAACCGTACACACCAATATACACACCAATTTACACACCAATCTTCACACCAATCTACACACCAATCTACACACCAATCTTCACACCAATCTACACACCTTCTTCACACCTATTTGCTACACACCAATCTTCACAACTATCCTACCTCACTACTAATCAACTTCTACTATCTACACACCTTCTATATCTTCTACACAATTAATCACAAGCACAACACAATATTCACAAATGAATATATATATACACTATACACAACTACTCTTCAACACTTCTTGAACTTGGTTGTAGAGAGTTCTTCTTTTGCACTTAGAATGAGAATGGATGATGAGGGATTGAATCACTTGAAACAAGGATTAATATACAAATGATCAAAGGGTTTTGGATGAGTTTTAGATGGTTATAGATCTGAAAATTTCGTGCAAAAGGTGAGGAAAAATTCCAGAATTAAGGTGGTATTTATAGGGGAAGAAATCTGACAGTTTCTGATAGGGGAGCCTGGCCGGTCCCCTTAAAGCATGGCCGGCCCCCTTAAAATTAAGGGGACCGCCCCTTATAATTAAGGGGGCCGCCCAACTGTAACGGCCAGAAAACTTGTCTTTTAGTGGGGAAAGTTTATTTGGTGAAAAACTAACTGATTTTGGTTAAGTATTTGAAATCATATATTTAGTAGATTAAAACATTTTTCCTTATTACCAAAAGTGTTTTTCAAAAATATATAATAAGATTATATAATTAAATAAACTTTGTATTAATTAATTAAATATCCCTTTGATCATGAGATGTATTAAGCACTTGTTTATTCATACCTTAAGTGATTAAGTTGGATATAATGATATAAACTAGCTTAATACTTGTTTACGTAGTAATCATACGATTGACGAGTTTACATTTTGTGATCGTCAAAATATAGAGATATCGAAAAATATAAATAACGTTTTCATACATTATTTATGTCAACATAACTCTTCACCATCTGTTTTTTACACTCACATATTTACAGCCATAATTTTCTGTCCAAACCCTAACACATAATATAACGCGTTTTACACTCAATTCCCTTAACAAATTACCATATTATTAACATCTAATCATCCTAACATAGTTTACTTCATTAATTTACAGAAGTTAACACAAACCCTAATCCATCATATAATTATTAAATGAATTATATTAATTAATCAATTAATTGAACATATGGTTTAAAGATTTCACCTTGATTCTTGATTTTAACTTCAAAACTATAAACCATAATTTTTCTCCTCCTCCCTTGCCCTTGTGATCGACTCAAATTTGTAGAAATATGGCCTTGGGGTCGTTGTATAGCTTATATGGGTAGGGGTTGGGCTTGGTTGGGTTGAACGGATTCCTTGGGCCTAATAGTCATATTTGGACTCAAATTGGGTTTCCTTTTTCCCCTAAAAACCCTCTAGCCGATTTTTTTTTTATATAAGGGGTATATATTTATATTTTTTTTATTAAATTTATTTATTACCCTCAAAATCTCATACTTTTTATATTTTATAAATACCCGTAGCTAATCCTAACGTCTTTCTCGATAAACCTTAATTTTTACGACAACCGAAAAAATAATCATTTTTAAAACAAAGTTTCCAAAAATAGATTTTTACACTCTTTTATAAGCATAACACATAAAAACAAACTCCTCGTAACTTGCTAACGCTCAAATACGTGAACGAAGACTCGTTACGCAAAAACACAAAAACACCAAAACTACACAAGTCATTTCTACACCACAAAGGTGATCAAAATGAACTTTCCAAAATTCCAAACTTTCCAAATCACAATAAAAACCATTTACGCAAAGGGATTTAGTGCTAAAACTCACCTATATCACTCTAATATCACTTCAATCACCTAATACACATCAAACAAACGTCAACCGAGTCAAGACTATCAGTCAAACTAACCTGCTAAAACCACGGTTGTTACATCTCCTATCCATGAGACGCTTGCTATGGCTAAAGTTTCACTCCTAAATGTTGTAAAAAAATTTAAATTTGGCGCTAAAATTACACTAACAAGTATTTCTCTTAGTTTTATTACACACCTACCATCAACCAAACAAACTCAAGTGCAATAGTATCCTATAAGGTATCATCATTTACCCTCCCCTTACACTTAGGATGAACATTGTCCCCAATGTTTAATTAAAGAATGTAAAAGTAAAATAGGTAAAAGAATGAAAGCAAATACTCCCCTGATTCGTTTGGTGTGGATAGTGTGGTAACAAGGTTAGATCTTCCTCCAAGAAAATGAACAATCAAAGCTTCCCTTCCAGAAAAATAAATCATCTTCTTGTCATATGTAACCTGTTAAACCTGAGAAAACTAACAAGGCAACCTCGCATAAAATCAGCGGCAATCTATATATATTAACAAGTCCTAGAAAACAAGTAAGATATAATGCTTGTGGAATGAATGTTTGCAGATTTCCTGGAGTTTATAAAACTAAAGAATTAACAAAAACTTCAAGACTCTGTTAGAAAAACAAAACTAGCAAAATTTCCAGAATTTTACACATGACGCCGTCAGGAGTTAACTCCTGACGTCGTCAGAAGTGACCTGAAGAAATCTTTACGTTAAGTTTTCGGAAAATTTCTGGAAAAACTTATGTCCTACTTCCTGGAAAATCCTGCAAAACATCACTATGACTCGATACAAGCATTTGACTCTAACAATTACTAATACACATGTTCATTTAATATTGTGGAGAATCATGATCAATTTCGTTCTTTAAAAACATATTTGGGGTTTCCCCTTACACTTAGCTTTTGCGAAATACCTTTGTATGAAGTTAAGACGAAGTCAGACGACAAAATAAAGCATTTTCACAATTTTATTTTGAAACATGATCTACCAACAATAAAAATAAAGCATGCATATGGAAGCAAATAGCAATCAAACAAATAAAAATCACACAAAACATGGGTTGCCTCCCAAGAAGCGCTTTTCATTATTTACGAGTCTTGTAGCTAGACTCAAGGTCATGGGCAATTACATTACATGGGTGAGTTACTCATTGAGAACATCTTTGGGATCAAACTTGGGTTTCAACTTCCTATCGGTTTTCTTGGTACGGTATGACCTTTCAAACTTTTCTCCATTCGGATCATATAAAATCATTTTCATATGCCATGATCCATCGCCTTCCTTAGGTGGCTTGTCCCACTTCCATTCACACTTATCTCCCTCTCTTTTCCACTTGTTCATCTCTATGTTAATGGGCATTACGCCTAAGAACTCAATCATTTTCCTAAAGACTAGGGGGTCCTCAAAAGGTCTAGCTCCTCATCTCTTGCTATGAGTTGTTCCACCGAATGTGTTTTATCGATGAAATCTTTTTCTAGATAGAATGGGCGTTGAGGTGCTATAAAGTTTCTTTCTATCCAAGTCCCATATCTAGATGGTCTCCTATTCATCTCTACCCAATGTGGTGTCGGTTCGTCCTCACAATCATAGCTATGCTTCTTAACATCATATACCGACCAAGTATCGCCCTCACCTACCGCTATCTTAGACTCCTTACAATCTATCATAGCGCTAGCGGTTGCTAAAAATCCTCTTCCTACTAACAATGGGCATGTAGTATCACTAACCATATCTAGGACGTAAAAATCCGCTAAAATAGTCAACTTCCCAACGTAAACAACTACATCCTTGATCATCCCAACCGGGTGGGCAATACTCCCATCCGCTAGACCAATTAGTACCTCCGTCTCCTCTAACTTTCCTAGCTTAAGAGTGGTGAAAAGTGATAAGGAAATCAAGTTGAGGCTTGATCCTAAACCGGCTAGTGTGTCGAAAGCTTCGGATTTTCCTATCTTACAAGGCAAAACAAATATACCCGGATCATCAAGCTTCTTAGGCAACTTATTTTGAACAAAGGCGGTCCCATTTTTACCCAATTTAAACTTTTCATATTTTTCTAGGAGGGCACTATAGTAGGGAGCACGGGCTAAGACATCAATGACGGGGCGTTCAAGGTGGACCTCCTTGAATTCATCGTCAAGGTCTTGTGTAGGAAATGTTTCAACATTATTATGGACCGGTTTGATATTGGATGTTTCATTCGATTGGTCCTTTTGAAGAATTTGGTTTTGCTTGAAACACGTGCTCATTGATTTAACTGAGTAGTATTGCCGACAAGAAGTGGGTGACAAAACCGATGATATGGAATTAACGTTTAGTTTCGGGTTCTTGACCGTGTCGCTTGGGAGTGCTCCCATTTCTCGGTCATTGAGAACTTTCAACAATGTGTCAATTTTGGTGGTCATATCGCTTTGCTTTTGTTTGAAATCGGCTTCAAAGTTAGATATGCGAGCTTCTTGAGATGCCATAAACTTGGACATCAACCCTTCAAGATTATTGGTACTACCATAGTTATTAGAAGGATTGTTAATGAAAGTACGGTTGGAGGGTGGACCGTTTGGTTGCTAACGATTAGGCGGATTTGAAGAATTGTTTTGGTTTTGTTTCCACCTAAGGTTCGGGTGATTTTTCCAAGAAGGGTTGTAGGAATCACCGTAAGGGTTTGGCTCGGGTTTAAAAGTGTACCACTTATCTCCCGCTTCGTCGGTACGCGAGGATGCGTAGTCCGCAAAAGCTGTTCCGAGGAGTTCCATGCAATCACGAGTGTCAAGGGGACCACTACATAATTCGCATGAAGAAGTGATTTTCTTCACTTGGCTTGAAGGCTTAGGAGCTTCGTAAGATTTCATGAGAAACTTGACTTGGTCCTCAAGTTCCATGATCCTACGGTCGGAAGTGCTAGAATTGTTCGAAGGCAAAGATATTTCCTTGACCGTTTTGTTCAAATCACGGGGAACATTCCAACTTTCGTTGTCATAGAGAGCAAGATCTTCTATGAGTTCCCATGATTCTTCCGCACTTAGATCACGTAGCTTACCACCGGCCGATTGGTCAATGGTTCGCCTTGTGGAGAGATCGATATGGTCATAGAAGATTTGGACTTGGAGCCAAAGATCTATGCCATGATGAGGGACTTTTTCGAGTAAGTCCTTGAAACGAGTCCATGCTTCATATAGAGTTTCACCTTGACGTTGTTGGAACATCAAGATATCATTTCTAAGCTTGGTATTTCTCCCCGGTGGGAAAAATTGAGCAAGGAAACGAGTGGTGAGATCATCCCATGAGGAGATGGATCCTGCGGGTAAACGTTCAAGCCATTGACTAGCTTGATCACGTAGAGAGAATTGGAATAGGCGTAATCGGGTCGACTCTCTAGTTGTAACATCAAGGTCTATAGAATCTATGATTTTAAGGAAATCCTTGAGATGTTGATTAGGATCTTCGGAACGAAGTCCATGGAATGCATATCCGCTTTGCACCAACCGGATTGTGTCGGATCGCAAGGGGGACACATTGGCTCCTTGGGTGAGCTCAATAGTGTTTTGATAGCCTTGGTGGCTAGGACGGGAATACTCTCCTAGGGTTCGGGGCCTAAGAGATTGGTTTGCTAGCGGTGGGTTTTGTGGGTGGTTTTGTTGTGGTGGGTTGATGGGTTCAAAGATGTTACCACCTTCCATGATGTCGGATGGTAAAGATTACGAACAAAGACACGAAGAAATAAGATAGACTAAAGAGAACCTAAAAATAAAAATAAAATCTTACTAGAAAGGAATCTAGCAAGTAGACCTAATAAAAAGAAATTCTAACCTAGACAATAACTATTCCCCAGGCTGCGGCGCCAAAAACTTGATGAGTGGAAATCGCACCAAGTTTTACCTCTCGAGGGATCTCAAGAAGCTTACAACCCCCACCAGGCAGTGTACCTGATCGTTGTAGAATAGTATAGTGACAAGTACCGGGGTATTGATCATTCAACTCAGGAATAGTGTCGCTAGGATTAGAAAACCTAAAAACTAAGTCTAGAGGTGAGAGATGATTCTTTTTGTATTTTTAGATTTTTATAAAAGCAAATAAAAATCTCGGTTTTTGGAAGAGTAGGCGGAATTAGTTGCTAGTCAACTAACCCAATAACTAAGATGCAATCAAAATAAAATAACAGAAATGAATATAAAGCTTATTAAACTAGTGGTGTGAACAATAATGGGGAGAATTGTGTTTACTTAGGTTTCATTACTCCCTAGATATCTTTTATAGGTTGATAGTTTGTTACAATTGCATGGATGACGGGTTATATTCCTTAATACCATTCGTGGGGTGGCGTACGTACTTCCCCAACTCTATAAGCTCCTACTTCACTCCTATGTCGAGCCAGCTAAGAAGCTCCTAACATGGGATCATTAGAATTTGCTCATGCATTAAATACAACCATAATAACCTAGTACGCATTGGTTCATGTTTCTTAAGACGTTCAAGCATGTCACCATATGGAAGTCTGCCAGTTTTCTTAAGCCTAACATCGAATACAATCATCCGTAACAACTATAAACAAACAATCAACCCATAATTAACATCTAGGTTTCACTACATCTAAGCAAACACACAAGAGATCTAGCCTAGCATGTTGAATTCAAGACAAGTGTAAGATATATTCAAACAACACATAGACATATTGAATGAATTGATAGAGTACTTATCTCAATTGAACATGAAAGGTTTCAAAGGGTAAAAACCCTTGAAAAAGTAGTAAAATTTGTGCTAGGGTTTCTACAAAGTTACACCCTACTTGTTCCTCTTTAATGAATGAAAATTGCAAAACTATATATAGATTTTACAGGGTGACAGCGTTAAGAAGGAATTTCTGAAACCGTCAACTCGCCACCCATAATGAGATCGGATTGCCTAGATCCAGATTTGACGCCGTCATGTGTAATATTACTCTGGGCCATCACCATATCTTGAACCATGACGGCCATACGTAACGCCGTCACGTTTTCTCTGGACCGTCACCACTTCCAACTCTTGTTTTACTCTTGACGCCGTCACATGAAGATTCTTGACGCCATCAGGTACTGTTCCCAGCAAGGAAAATTAAGACTTTGCCGTTTTCTTCACTTTTATGCTCCAAAAACGTCCAAAGTGCTTCCTTTTCCAGAATTCATTCCAAAAGTACCTAAAATGACAAAAGGAACGATTTACGGCAATATTTGATCAAATAAATTCAAATCCAGGCTAAAATGACCCCCTAAAAACGGTTCATTTTTCGCCTCATCAACTTTCAACAACAATCCTTCCAATAACTATGGTAGTACCAATAATCTTGAAGGATTGATGTCCAAATTTATGGCATCTCAAGAAGCTCGCATATCTAAGTTTAAAGCCGATTTCAAACAAAAACAAAGTGAGATGACCAATAAAATTGACACATTGTTGAAAGTTCTCAATGATCGAGAAATGGGAGCACTCACAAGCGACACAGTCAAGAACCCGAAACTAAACGTTAATTCCATATCATCGGTTTCGTCACCTACTTCTTGTCCACAATACTATTCGGTCAAAGCAATGAGCACGTGTTTCAAGCAAACCCAAATTCTTCAAAAGGACCAATTGAATAAAACATCCGATATTAAACCAGTCAATAACATAGTTGAAACACCTCCTACACAAGACCTTGACGATGAATTCAAGGAGCTCCACCTTGAATGCCCCGTCATTGATGTCTTAGCCCGTGCTCCCTACTATAGTGCCCTCCTACAAAAATACGAGAAACTTAAATTGGGTAAAAATGGGACCGCCTTTGTTCAAAACAAGTTGCCTAAGGAGCTTGATGATTCGGGTATATTTGTTTTGCCTTGTAAGATAGGAAAATCCGAAGCTTTCGACACACTAGCCGACTTAGGATCAAGCCTCAACTTGATTCCCTTATCCCTTTTCACCACTCTTAAGCTAGGAAAGTTAGAGGAGGTGGAAGTACTAATTGGTCTAGCGGATGGAAGTATTGCCCACCCGGTCAGAATGATCAAGGATGTAGTTGTTCACGTAGGAAAATTAACTATTTTAGCGGATTTTCACGTCCTAGATATGGTTAGTGATACTACATGCCCATTGTTAGTAGGAACAGGATTTTTAGCAACCGCTAGTGCCATGATAGATTGTAAGGAGTCTAAGATAGCGGTAGGAGATGGTGAGACTTGGTCGGTTTATGATGTTAAGAAGCATAGCTACGATTGTCAGGACGAACCGACACCACATTGGGTAGAGATGAATAGGAGACCATCTAGATATGAGCCTTGGATAGAAAGGAACTTTGTAGGACCTCAACGCCCATTCTATCTAGAAAAAGATTTCATTGATAAAACACATTCGGTGGAACAACTCATAGCTAGAGATGAGGAACTAGACCCTTTTGAGGATCCCCTAGTCTTTAGGAAAATGATTGAGTTCTTAAGCGTAATGCCTATCAACCTAGAGATGAACAAGTGGAAAAAGGAAAGGGATAAATGTAAGTGGAATTGGAACAAGCCACCTAAGGAAGGTGACGGATCATGGCATATGAAGATGATTTTATATGATCCGAATGGAGAAAAGTTTGAGAAGTCATACCGTACCAAGAAAACCAATAGGAAATTGAAACCTAAGTTTGATCCCAAAGATGTCCTCGACGCGGAGCTCACACATATAGGATAGCCCATGACCTTGAGTCTAGCTACAAGACTTGTTTAATAAAGAAAAGTGCTTATTGGGAGGCAACCCAAGCCCCTTTTTATTTGTGTGATTTTTATTTGTTTGATGTTATTTGATTCCGTATGCATGCTTTATTTTTATTGTTGGTAGATCATGTTTCAAACTAAAATTGTGAAAATGCTTTATTTTGTTGTTTAACTTCGTCTTAACTTCATATAAAGGTATTTTGCATAAGCTAAGTGTAAGGGGAAACCCCAAATTTGTTTATAAGAACGAAAATGATCTTGATTCGCCATAATATTAAATGAGCATGTATATTAGTATTTGTTAGAGTCAAATGCTTGTATCGAATCATAATGATGTTTTGCAGGATTTTCCAAGAAGTAGGACATAAGTTTCTCCAGAAATTTTCCTGAAACTTAACATAAAGATTTCTGCAGGTCACTTCTGACGGCGTCAGGATTTAACACCTGACGACGTCACGTGTACAATTCTAGAAATTTTGGGAGTTTTGTTTTTCTAACGGAGTCTTAAAAGTTTTTGTTAATTCTTTAGTTTTATAAACTCCAGGAAATCTGCAAACATTCATTCCACAAGCATTATATCTTAAATTGCTTTCTAGGATTTGTTAGCATATAGAGATTGCTGCCGATTTTACGCGAGGTTGCCTTGATTGTTTTCTCAGGTTTAACAGGTTATATATGACAAGAAGATGATTTATATTTCTAGAAGGGAAGCTTTGAACGTTCATTTTCTTGGAGGAAGATCTAACCTTGTTGACACACTATCCACACCGAACTAATCAGGGGAGTATTTGTTTTCATTCTTTTACCTATTTTACTTTTACATTCTTTAATTGAACATTGGGGACAATGTTCATCCTAACTGTAAGGGGAGGGTAAATGATGATACCTTATAGGATACTATTGCACTTGAGTTTGTTTGTATGTTGGTAGGTGTGTAATAAAACTAAGAGAAATACTTGTTAGTGTAATTTTAGCTCCAAATTTAAATTTTTTTACAACATTTAGGAGTGAAACTTTAGCCTTAACAAGCGTCTCATGGATAAGAGTTTTATGATTAGCACAAAACAGTGCCATTCTAGAAAAAAATTTCGCCCAAATATGTGAGGTTCGCCTTTAGATTTGATAGGAAAAGCATTCATTATTAGTGCTTATGAGTGTACCGGTAACATTTAGATTCTAGAACTTGCCTTAGTGATGCATCCCGAGACCGCTAGTGAGACTGCATTCGTGTAGTAGGATTTACTACATGATAAGAGGCATTAGGATCACCCTTGTGTTAAACCCGTATCATAATTACTTGACCATTTAAGTCATATTACTTGACTAGTAAAGTCAATTAATTTTCCCACACCTTAGCGTTGTACTCATTTTTAGTACACGAAACCCCTAGTACACCCCTCCGAGCCTATCTTTTAGTTTCTAACTTTAAGCATCTTACTTAAAGGAAGAATTTGTTACAACCTACCCAAATGTGAAACCAAATCGCCTTAGCCTTCCGTGTATGCACTCATCTTTAGTGCATTATTGTTATTTGTTTAAACCCTTAGTTAATTATCTAATTGATTACATGGTTGTGATACGTGGGAATCGCACCAGGTTTTACCTCTATAGGGATCTCGAGAAGCTTACAACCCCCACCAGGCAGTGTACCTGATCGTTGTAGTAGAGTATAGTGATAAGTACTGGGGATTGATCGTTCAACTCATGAATAGTGTCGCTAGGATTAGAAAGTCTCCTAAACTAAGTCTAGAGGTGAGGGATGATTCTTTTTGTATTTTCATATTTTATAAAAGCAATTAAAATCTCGGATTTTGGAAGAGTGGGCGGAATTAGTTGCTAGCCAACTAACCCAAATGACTAAAGATGCAATCAAAATAAAATAACAGAAATGAAAATTAAACTAATTATACTATTGTGGTGTAAACAATGATGAGGAAAGTTGTGTTTACTTAGGTTTCATTACTCCCTAGATATCTTTTACAGGTTGATAGCTTGTTACAATTGCATGGATGACGGGTCATATTCCTTAATACTAGTCGTAGGGCCGTGTACAATATTCCCTAACTCTATACGATCCTACTTCACTCCTATGTCGAGCCGTTAGAAGCTCCTAACATGGGATCATTAGAATTCTCCTACGCATTAAATACAACCAAATATCGTAGTACACCTCCGATCATGTTTCTTAAGACGTTCAAGCAAGTTACCAATGGAAGTCTGTCAGTTTTCATAAGCCTAACATCGAATACAATCATCCGTAACAACTATAAACAAACAATCAACCCATAATCAACATCTAGGTTTCACTACATCTAAGCAAACACAAAGGAAATCTATCCTAGCTTGTTAAATTGAAGACAAGTGTAAGATATATTCAAACAAAACATAGACATATTGAATGAATTGAAAGAGTACTTATCTTTAATAGAACATGAAAGATTCAAAGGGTTGAAACCCTTGAAAAAGTCGGAAAATTCGACCTAGGGTTTTCCCTCAAAGTTACACACTAATGAATGAAATTTGGGAAACTATATATAGATTACAATGGGTGACGGCATCATGTATTGGGTCGTGACGCCGTCAACTCACCGCCATAATAAAAATCGTATTGCCTAGATCTGATTTTGACGCCGTCATGTATGAAATAGTTCTGGGCCGTCATTAATACTTGGACCATGACGGCCTTGGGTGACGCCGTCATGTCCAATGCACAAAAATCTCTGGATTGTCACGTGTATTTCCCACATTCACCTATTTTGTTACTCTTGACGCCGTCATTAAGGAAGTTGTGACGCCGTAAGGTACTGTTCCCAGCAAGGAAAATTAAGACTTTGCCGTTTTCTTCACTTTTATGCTCCAAAAACGTCCAAAATGCTTCCTTTTCCAGATTTCTCTCCAAAAGTACCTAAAATAACAAAAGGAACGATTTAGGGCAATATTTGATCAAATAACCCTAAAAGTGGTTCACTTTTCGCCTCATCAAATACTCTTACACTTGAGATTTGCTTGTCCTCAAGCAAATGCGCTTTTATTCTAATCAAAATACAAGTTAAGGGTCATTTAACACTAATATAAAAGTAATTACAACAAATAATCGTTCCACTAAAGACCAAAGACAAGCACGGAGGTCATACACTAGCACCTCACAAATAGTGTTTAGATACTCACATCGTATATATCACAATATGGAAGTGGAAAACTTCTCTAACTACATGTCATAGCAAAATAGATTACCATAGGCTTGGGAAAGGATCAAACCTCCACCACTTGGCATAAGCACCTAGGATACACTATCAAAGAGGTCTTTTAAAGGGTTATAACGTTAGGTGGAGGGATATGGAATACACGGTTTTGTTGGATAAAGGCAATATTTACTGGTGGCGAGTTAATCATCTTCGTTAATTACATGTACAATATGGCGTTGCTAAGCCAAGACTAGACTCGACTTAAACTAATAAATCAAAAATAACAAAAACATCAAATAAAAATAAAATGAAACGGGATGGTAGTCCGTATATTTTTTTTCTATATTTCTCTTTTTTTCTATTTTTTTTCTTTTTCTTGATTTTTCAATTTTTTTTTATTTTTTATTTTTTTATTTTTTATTTTATTTTTATTTTTTTGCATACACTCTTACCCTACCATCCAAAATAATACATCATAGGGAATGTACATTCCCCTTACACTTGAATTTTTACATACTTTAAAATAAACTACTCTAATGACTCGAATCAAGATAATCAAAACACTTGGAGTACTTTTTAAGATTAACGCACATATGAGGGTAATATATGATGTTCTTCCCCATTACTCCATAACACAAGTACTTTACCCATGAGTCCCAATCCTCCCAAAACAATATGTGCAAGATATGACTCGACTTAGCAAATATGTAATCAATTAGATAATTAACTAAGGGTTTAAACATGTAACAATAATGCACTAAAGATGAGTGCATATACGGAAGGCCGAGGTGATTTGGGTGTACATTTGGGTGGGTTGTAACAAATTCTTCCTTTAAGTAAGATGCTTAAAGTTAGAAACGAAAAGATAAGCTCGGAGGGGTGTACTAGAGTTTCGTGTACTAAAAATGAGTACAACGCTAAGGTGTGGGAAAATTAGTTGACTTTACTAGCCAAGTAATATGACTTAAATGGTCAAGTAATCATGATACGGGTTTAACACAAGGGTGATCCTAATGCCTCTTATCATGTAGTAAATCCTACTACACGAATGTAGTCTCACTAGCGGTCTCGGGATGCATGACTAACGCAAGTTCTAGAATCTAAATGCTACCGGTACACTCATAAGCACTAATAATGAATGCTTTTCCTATCAAATCTAAAGGCGAACCTCACATATTTGGGTGGAAATTTTTTTTGAACGGTACGGTTTTGTGCTAGTCATACAACTCCTATCCATGAGACGCTTGCTAGGGCTATAGTTTCACTCCTAAATGTTGTAAAAAAAATTTAATTTGGCGCTAAAATTACACTAACAAGTATTTCTCTTAGTTTTATTACACACCTACCATCAAACAAACAAACTCAAGTGTAATTGTATCCTATAATGTATCATCATTTACCCTCCCCTTACACTTAAGATGAACATCGTCCCCAATGTTCAATTAAAGAATGTAAAAGTAAAATAGGTAAAAGGATGAAAGCAAATACTCCCTGATTCGTTCGGTGTGGATAGTGTATCTACAAGGTTAGATCTTCCTCCAAGAAAATGAACATTCAAAGCTTCCCTTCCAGAAAAATAATTCATCTTCTTGTCATATATAACCTGTTAAACCTGAGAAAACAAACAAGGCAACCTCGCGTAAAATCAGAGGCAATGTATATATACTAACAAATCCTAGAAAATAATGTAAGATATAATGCTTGTGGAATGAATGTTTGCAGATTTCCTGGAGTTTATAAAACTAAAGAATTAACAAAAACATTAAGACTCCGTTAGAAAAACAAAACTCACAAAATTTCCAGAATTTTACACATGACGCCGTCAGGAGTTAACTCCTGACGCCGTCAGAAGTGACCTGCATAAATCTTTACGTTAAGTTTCTGGAAAATTTCTGGAAAAACTTATGTCCTACTTCCTGGAAAATCGTCCAAAACATCATTATGACTCGATACAAGCATTTGACTCTAACAAATACTAATACACATGTTCATTTAATATTGTGGAGAATCGTGATCAATTTCATTCTTAAAAACAAATTTGGGGTTTCCCTTTACACTTAGCTTTTGCAAAATACCTTTATATGAAGTTAAGACGAAGCTAAAAAACAAAATAAAGCATTTTCACAATTTTATTTTGAAACATGATCTACCAACAATAAAAATAAAACATGCATACGGAAGCAAATAACAATCAAACAATTAAAAATCACACAAAACATGGGTTGCCTCCCAAGAAGCGCTTTTCTTTATTTACGAGTCTTGTAGCTAGACTCAAGGTCATGGACAATTACGTGACCTCATTGTTGGTCTCAATCTCTAGGTCATCGCCAATCTTAGTTTTATATTCTGGACCTAGTTGCAAACATTCCTTGTAGAAACCAAGTATTCTATTCATGACATAATCTACTCCTCTACGTCTATCCTCATCATTCCTATAATAAACCGCTTGCTTGTGTTCCTTTTCTATGTTTGATGGAAGACGGTATTGTTTAATCTTATAGGGCATTTGGTATGCAATCTCATCATTCTCTCCCTTGAATCTAACTATCCATAGGGTCGGGTCATAACTCATCTTAAAGGCCTCAACAAATGGTTTTCTGAACACTACTTGACTTAGGCAATCATCTATTACCGGACGAGTATCCTCTACTATCACAAAGTAGGTAACATAAGTAAAGTTTCCTACAAAGACATGTAATCCTTTCACTCTTCCTACAAAGTTGCTCATCCAATTTGTGTTGGGCATCATCCTATAACCAAGTTGCTTCTTCATTACCCAATTATAATAGGTCCTAGTCATGACGTTTATAGGAGACCTAGGATCGATATAAGCTTTCCACACATGCATATGTCCAATGTTGCATGGTATGTTGATGTTAGAGGGATCACCTACTTTAATAAGGGGTGAACCAAGGATGTATAGTGTCTCGGGGTCATCGAATAAGTCCTTGTGATATTCCCATTCTTCCTTGGTGGGTAACTTATCAAAGTACTCTTCTACGTTTTCTACTTCCTCTAACTTTTCTCCCTTATTTTCCTCAACTTCCTTTATCTCATCCCTAGTCTCGGTTTCTATTCCAACTTCATCTTTGTCACTTTCTTCCATATTCTTATCTATCGGCTTAATAGTGATGACATTGACAAAGTGGACGTGTTTGGATGATGAGGGGTCCTTAATTTGGATTTCGCTATTAGTGTCCTTAGTGTCTTTCCTAGATGTAGTTAGCACTTGGTTGTTGAGGGCTTTCAACAAGTTGTCAATCTTATTGGTCATCTCCGTTTGTTGTTGATTGAATTCGGTTTCAAACTTAGCTATGCGAGCTTCTTGAGATGCCATAAACTTGGACATCAACCTTTCAAGATTGTTGGTCCTACCATAGTTGTTAGAAGGATTGTTGTTGAAAGTACAATTAGCGGGTGGACCGTTCGTTTGGTAACGATTAGGTGGATTAGAAGAATTGTTTTAGGGCATGTTTTGGTTTAGTTTCCACCTAAGGTTCGGGTGATTTTTCCAAGAAAGGTTGTAGGAATCGCAGTAAGGGTTTGGCTCAGGTTTGAAAGTGTACCACTTATCTCCCGCTTCGTCGGTACGCGAGGATGCGTAATCCGCAAAAACTTGTCTGGGAAGTTCCACGCAATCACGAGTGTCATGGGGACCACTACATAATTCGCATGAAGAAGTGATTTTGTTCACTTGGCTTGAAGGCCTGGGAGCTTCGTAAGATTTCATGAGAAACTTGACTTGGTCTTCAAGTTCCATGATCCTACGGTCGGGAGTGCTAGAATTGTTCGAAGGCAAAGATATTACTTTGACCGTTTTGTTCAAATCACGAAGATCATTCCAACTTTCGTTGTCATAGAGAGCAAGATCTTCTATGAGTTCCCATGATTCTTCCGTACTTAGATCACGTAGCTTGCCACCGGCAGATTGGTCAATGGTTCGCCTTGTGGAGAGATCGATATGGTCATAGAAGATTTGGACTTTGAGCCAATGATCTATGCCATGATGAGGGACTTTTTGGAGTAAGTCCTTCAATCGAGTTCGTGCTTCATATAGAGTTTCACCTTGACCTTGTTGGAACATCAAGATATCATTTCTAATCTTGGTAGTTCTCCCCGGTGGGAAAAATTGAGCAAGGAAACGAGTGGTAAGATCATCCCATGAGGTGATGGATCCCGCGGGTAAACGTTCAAGCCATTGACTAGCTTGATCACGTAGAGAGAATTGGAATAGGCGTAATCGGGTCGACTCTCTAGTTACAACATCAACGTCTATGGAATCTACTATTTTAAGGAAATCCTTGAGATGTTGGTTAGGATCTTCGGAACGAAGTCCATGGAATGCACATCCGCTTTGCACCAACCGGATGGTGTCGGATCGCAAGGGGGACACATTGGCTCCTTGAGTGAGCTTAATAGTGTTTCGATAGCCTTGGTGGCTAGGACGGGAATACTCTTGTAAAGTTCGGGGCCTAGGAGCTGGGTCTGGTAGTGGTGGGTTTTGTTGTAGTGGGTTTATGGGTTTAAAGATGTTACCACCTTCCATGATGTCGGATGGTAAAGGTTACGAACAAAGACACAAAGAAATAAGATAGAATAAAAAAAACCTAAAAAATGAAAACAAAATCTTACTAGAAAGGAATCTAGCAAGTAGACCTAATAAAAAGAAATCCTAACCTAGACAATAACTATTCCACGGCAGCGGCGCCAAAAACATGATGTACGTGGGAATCGCACCAGGTTTTACCTCTCGAGGGATCTCGAGAAGCTTACAACCCCCACCAGGCAGTGTACCTGATCGTTGTAGTATAGTATAGTGACAAGTATCGGGGGATTGATGGTTCAACTCAGGAATAGTGTCGCTAGGATTAGAAAGTCTACTAAACTGAGTCTAGAGGTGAGGGATGATTCTTTTTGTATTTTTATATTTTATAAAAGCAGGTAAAATCTTGGATTTTGGAAGAGTGTGCGGAATTAGTTGCTAGCCAACTAACCCAAATGACTAAAGATGCAATCAAAATAAAATAACAGAAATAAAAACTAAACTAATTATACTATTGTGGTGTAAACAATGATGAGGAAAGTTGTGTTTACTTAGGTTTCATTACTCCCTAGATATCTTTTACAGGTTGATAGCTTGTTACAATTGCATAGATGACGGGTCATATTCCTTAATACTAGTCGTAGGGCCATGTACAATATTCCCTAACTCTATAGGATCCTACTTCACTCCTATGTCGAGCCGTTAGAAGCTCCTAACATGGGATCATTAGAATTCTCCTACGCATTAAATACAACCAAATATCATAGTAGACCTCCGATCATGTTTCTTAAGACGTTCAAGCAAGTTACCAATGGAAGTCTGCCATTTTTCTTAAGCCTAACATCAAATACAATCATCCATAACAACTATAAACAAACAATCAACCCATAATCAACATCTACGTTTCACTACATCTAAGCAAACACAAAGGAAATCTATCCTAGCATGTTAAATTGAAGACAAGTGTAAGATATATTCAAACAACACATAGACATATTGAATGAATTGAAAGAGTACTTATCTTTAATAGAACATGAAAGATTCAGAGGGTTGAAACCCTTGAAAAAGCTGGAAAATTCGACCTAGGGTTTTCCCTCAAAGTTACACACTAATGAATGAAATTTGGAAAACTATATATATATTACAATGGGTGACGGCGTCATGTATTGGGTTGTGACGCCGTCAACTCGCCGCCATAATAAAAATCATATTGCCTAGATCTGATTTTGACACCGTCATGTATGAAATAGTTCTAGGTCGTCACTAATACTTGGACCATGACGGCCTTGGGTGAGGTCGTCATGTCCAATGCACAAAACTCTCTAGATCGTCACGTGTATTTCCCACATCCACCTCCTTTGTTACTCTTGACGCTGTCATTAAGGAAGTTATGACGCCGTCAGGTATTGTTCCCAGCAAGAAAAATTAAGTCTTTGCCGTTTTCTTCACTTTTATGCTCAAAAAACGTCCAAAATGCTTCCTTTTCTAGATTTCTCTCCAAAAGTACCTAAAATGAAAAAAGGAACGATTTATGGCAATATTTGATCAAATAATCTCGAATTCGGGCTTAAACGACCCCCTAAAAGTGATCACTTTTCGCCTCATCAGGTTGCTAAGTCGAGTCATATCTTGTACATATTGTTTTGGGACGATTGGGACTCATGGGTAAAGTACTTGTGTTATGAAGTAATAACGAAGAACATCAAATATTACCCCCATAGGTGCGTTAATCTTAAAAAGTACTTCAAGTGTTTTGATTATCTTGATTCGAGTCATAAGATTAGTGTCACAACTCGTAATTTCCGGTCATTTTCCAACCCTCGACAATTTACTATTCACAAGTTACTATTCACCATTTACTATTCATCGATCACTATTCATCGTTTTTTAGGTCAATTTGACATTTCGAAAAACATTCAGAAATCTTACTATTCACTTGACACTATTCATTTCCGGAAGAAATACACTATTCATGTGCATTACTCATGTCATCGTAAATTTAGTTTACGAGTATTCAAATTCGCGTAACCGTATTGGTTCAGGAGCGAATTCATGCATTATCATTGGGACACTTCGTATGGACTAGAACTAGTCTTCATATTATCATTATAGCACTTGCTTACTATTCCACTCGTAGGGTAATTAAATTAATACTTTTGGTATAATTTACTTTTACGTATAATTATTTCTAAATAAACGTTAACAAGCAATCAATAATGTGACTAACACGTCCGACACTCCCGACTATGATCCCAATATATTTTTATACTCATTATAATAATATAAAAATTATATTATTAATTTACCCGGTGTTTTGAAACCGATTACTATATTTCACGGTCGGAGCTTATTACTTCGTCGGTTTACGTTATTTCAATTCAATAATTTTTCTAACACCCGATTCTCATCAGGAATATTATTTTACAACTTCGTCGTATTTTATTTCACCTCGGTAACATTTATTTTTAGTTAACTCGGTACCCGGTATTTCCTAAAACTATTAATATATACATACTAATACTAATAATGCACCAACTATCTTACACTACACCATTTTTCTTTCTTTTTTTTCACCAAATGCAGCCCCCCCCCCCCCCCTTTGATTTACTTAAATGGTGGATCCTGTCCATGCATTATTTCACAATTAGTTACTTATACAATTTTTCTTATAATATATAACACAAAAACTCACCTTTTCATCTTATTTTACCAAATCAAATGCAAGTAAACTCTTTTCTTTCTCTCTTCTTCTTCCTTGCTCGGCCAACAACAAGAACAACAAGCCATCTCCATTAATTTTGAAGTTCAAGTCTTAATCTAGTCTCAATTGTACTCCTAGTTTGGGTTTTGAAATAAAAACCCCAAGGATACTTAAGTATTTTTCTCCAAAACTCATCAAATCTTTCAAGTAAGTATGTCAAACTAATTTTCTTAGTTTTATCAAGTTCTTATTATGTTCATATGGTTTTTATACAAGATCTACATGCATATGCTATTTATACCACTTTATTTTACAAACTTTTAACTTTGAAAGCCTAGAAAGTGATTATAGTTAGATCCTTGTTAGATCCACTTGGTTTATGATGTTTAGGAACCCATGACACCCTAAGAAGGTGTATGGTAGGATTAGACTAGTTTTGTGGTGATTGAAAGTGGTTTGGTTGAAGTTAGAGCAAGTTAGAAACTAGGAAAATCTATTTTTGACACTTTCAAAATGTTGCTGTCCCTTTTTGGCAAATGTGGAAAGATCAGGGGCAAGGGTGTAACTTTTGACCAAAGATTTAGAAAATACTCTCCGATACGAAACTATAGCCGAAAACGGGGATAAAAACGAGTTAATAACGAAGGAGATATGATTTTTGTAAATTTAACGACGAAAACTATTTTCTGAAAAACTGCATGCTGTTTGACATTTTTCGACGGACAAATAGAGGCGTTAAGCGTAACCTAGAGGAGCCGAGCTATCGAAAATATATTAGTATATACTAAAACGAATCCGTGGATATAAAGAACGAGTAAAATGAGCTTAAAACGACCAAGTTATACGCGTTTTAACATTGTCAAAACTATATATATATTTTGTCACTACTAGAAAAATAATAAAACTACGTAGTAAATGACATATTTTCTAGATTTCTTATTCAAGGAGTTTATTTTTTTAAACTAACAAAATACGTACGACTCAAGGTTTATTACGCGACTACTAGACACTATTATAAGGTCTACAAGACGAGGAATATAACACTAACATTTTTATACGATATACTACGACAAGTTATACACTTCTATATTTGGACTTATTTTCCAAAGTATGGAAACTATTTTACTTTGACAATAACTAGTATTTCCAAGTTACGAGTGGTATAGGCATCATGTGCACGTGCATTCATTTCATCATGTCATGATCTAAGGTAGATCGTTATTACTCATATTAGGTTGCGGTTAGAGATCGTGCCTCATTTCAGTGTATCCACTTTTGTCGCCGTAGCTATCGCACCAGGTGAGTCATAGCCCCTACTTTTTCAATTGTTTTGGTAAACTCTTTGGGGGAGAATACATGCTCGTTTTACTTAAATGCATTCCTTGCTTTACCTGGTTGATTACCTGTATTTTATTGGTATGTTTGACTACCTGTATTTCTTTGGTATGCTTGATTACCTGTATTTCATATGACTTGTCTCTTAAACATTATTACTTATTTTATATGACCTCATTGTCATTATTATTTATCTGGCGACATTGTCAGTATTATTTATCTGGCGACATTGTCAGCACTATTTATCTGGCGACATTGTCAGCATTATTTATCTGGCGACATTGTCAGCATTGTTGATATAACCTCATTGACTGAATTATTTATATAGCCATTTTGCTATATTTATCTGGGAATTTGGATACCATTATTACTTTTGTTCACGTAGAATTTAACATATTTGGCAGTGGGTTGTAAAAACACAGGTTACAAGTCTCTTATGGCGGGACTTGCAACTGAGTGGATTTACGATGCCTTTGCTGGGCGATCTTTTCTCTATAGGCATTATTTGTTAAACAAACTCTATGAACTCACCAACCTCGTGTTGACACTTTAGCATGTATTCTCAGGTTTTAAGCAATGGCACGCTACAGGAGGTTTTGGCAGGGCATGGCATGGTCATAGAAGACTCTGATTATTTATATGGGGACCGTTTTAAACTACTTTTAAGGGCCTACTTCCGCACTAATTTTAAACAATGTAAATTCAATACTTTTAGTTAAACGATTTTATTCTAAATGATTGAAGTGAAAACTAATTTTGTACTTGTGCTGTAATACCAATTGAGTTACACCCCAGCTACATGCATGCTTCCGTTGGACCCGATTTTGGGGGTGTGACAATTAGTTTATTGTAAAGTATGTAAAAATTCAAGTGTAAGGGGAATGTACATTTCCTATGATGTATTATTTTTGATGGTAGGGTAGGAGTGTATGCAAAAAAAAAAAAAAAAAAAAAAGAAAAAAAAAAAAAAAATCTAAAAATTAAGAAAAAGAAAAAAAATAGAAAAAAAGAAAAGAGAAAAAACATACGGACTACCAACCCGTTTCATTCTATGTTTATTTTATGTTTTTGTTATTTATGATTTATTAGCTTAAGTCGATTCGAGTCTTGGCTTAGCAACGCCATATTGTACATGTAATTAACCAAGATGATTAACTTGCCACCAGTAAATATTACATTTATCCAACAAAACCGTGTTTTCCATATCCCTACACCTAACGTTATAACCCTTTTAAAAAACCTCTTTGATAGTTTTATCCTCTTAATACTTTCACTTTTAAATGGATTTTTCTCCAAACTACAGTTATACAAAACATATATCTTGTAAGAAATACTTTTCTGAGGCACTTACTTTGACAAGCAAATTCCTTTTGTCTAATCTTTTACAAAACTATTAAATGTTACAAAATTTTAAACATCGATCCTTGGTAAACCATATTATCTACCTTATGTTGAAAATTTTCCTGTATTGCATGACTACTAAATTTTGAAACATCAAGAAGGATGTTACCTAAAAAGCCGTTTGCTTAAAGTTGTAAATTTATTTATTCAGGGAAGGTTTATGAACGAAACACATAATCTCAAAACAAACTTTGAAAAAAAAAATAAAAAAATAAAAAAAATAAAAAAAATCAATCACTATATTACATCACTTATAGGATTTTGTGATTTGATGACATAGAACTTGGGGAAAATCTTAGTAATGGAGACTAAGCATCGTAGGTGGAGAAAGACTCAATTCATGACATTCCTGCGGAGGAATCACAACCTTATCCTAATCTATTATTTTCAACAACACCCTTGACGGACCTAACCTTGTAAGCCTTTCGAAACAAGATTCATGATACTCATCTCAATTACTCCTAATAGAGGAACTTGATTCATCTCGAACTCCTAGCAATTTCATTAAGATTTATTTGGAACCACACCACCTATCATCTGCAGACCAATGGTCAGAAAATAGAGAATGATTCAAACATAGGGAGATATGCCCAAATCGGGTGTGATTGACACTAGAAATGGTTGGATTAACCATTTGCCATAAATCAAATTCAGTTGCAACCATAGTTACCACACGAGCTTAGATACTACACCATTTGAAGCACTCTATGGTCGAAGTGCCAACATCCATTGACGGATCGAAATTTGGAAAAAGCCCAACTCACTAGTCCCGTAAACAGTCATGAAATAACCAGAAATTTCCTACAAGTCAAGAATCAATTACAAATTCTATAAGTTGTAAACCATTAAAACTTCAAGTTGGTAGCCAGTTCATGTTGAAAGTTCTGCCTAGGAATGGCATGATATCATTCAGAAAACTGGGAAAGTTGAACCCGAGATACACTGGACCACGTAATATTTCAGACAGAGTAGGCCTAGTGGCCGTCAGACTTGAGCCTTGTTAGAGAACAACCGGATTACATAACTATGTTTCACCTATTCAAATCCCAGGAAATGACTTTCAGATTTGTCACTCGAAATCCCATTTGGAAAGGAATCCAATCCAAGAACAAACGTAGACTTGGTAATAACCAATAGAAATCATGGACTGTTAGGTCAAACGGTTGAAGCGGAGTCGAATTCCTATCGTGGAAGTTCGCTGGAATTCTCAAATACTATTATCTTTTCACCAATACCTCTCTAGAGACCAACACAAACTGAACTTCGGGACGAAGTTCCTGTTAGAAGGGAAGACTGTCACAACTCGTAATTTCCGGTCATTTTCCAACCCTCGACAATTTACTATTCACAAGTTACTATTCACCATTTACTATTCATCGATCACTATTCATCGTTTTTTAGGTCAATTTGACATTTCGAAAAACATTCAGAAATTTTACTATTCACTTGACACTATTCATTTCCGAAAGAAATACACTATTCATGTGCATTACTCATGTCATCGTAAATTTAGTTTACGAGTATTCAAATTCGCGTAACCGTATTGGTTCAGGAGCGAATTCATGCATTATCATTGGGACACTTCGTACGGACTAGAACTAGTCTTCATATTATCATTATAGCACTTGCATACTATTCCACTCGTAGGGTAATTAAATTAATACTTTTGGTATAATTTACTTTTACGTATAATTATTTCTAAATAAACGTTAACAAGCAATCAATAATGTGACTAACACGTCCTACACTCCCGACTATGATCCCAATATATTTTTATACTCATTATAATAATATAAAAATTATATTATTAATTTACCCGGTGTTTTGAAACCGATTACTATATTTCACGGTCGGAGCTTATTACTTCGTCGGTTTACGTTATTTCAATTCAATAATTTTTCTAACACCCGATTCTCATCAGGAATATTATTTTACAACTTCGTCGTATTTTATTTCACCTCGGTAACATTTATTTTTAGTTAACTCGGTACCCGGTATTTCCTAAAACTATTAATATATACATACTAATACTAATAATGCACCAACTATCTTACACTACACCATTTTTCTTTCTTTTTTTTCACCAAATGCAGCCCCCCCCCCCCCCCCCTTGATTTCCTTAAATGGTGGATCTTGTCCATGCATTATTTCACAATTAGTTACTTATACAATTTTTCTTATAATATATAACACAAAAACTCACCTTTTCATCTTATTTCACCAAATCAAATGCAAGTAAACTCTTTTCTTTCTCTCTTCTTCTTCCTTGCTCGGCCAACAACAAGAACAACAAGCCATCTCCATTAATTTTGAAGTTCAAGTCTTAATCTAGTCCCAATTGTACTCCTAGTTTGGGTTTTGAAATAAAAACCCCAAGGATACTTAAGTATTTTTCTCCAAAACTCATCAAATCTTTCAAGTAAGTATGTCAAACTAATTTTCTTAGTTTTATCAAGTTCTTATTATGTTCATATGGTTTTTATACAAGATCTACATGCATATGCTATTTATACCACTTTATTTTACAAACTTTTAACTTTGAAAGCCTAGAAAGTGATTATAGTTAGATCCTTGTTAGATCCACTTGGTTTATGATGTTTAGGAACCCATGACACCCTAAGAAGGTGTATGGTAGGATTAGACTAGTTTTGTGGTGATTGAAAGTGGTTTGGTTGAAGTTAGAACAAGTTAGAAACTAGGAAAATCTATTTTTGACACTTTCAAAATGTTGCTGTCCCTTTTTGGCAAACGTGGAAAGATCAGGGGCAAGGGTGTAACTTTTGACCAAAGATTTAGAAAATACTCTCCGATACGAAACTATAGCCGAAAACGGGGATAAAAACGAGTTAATAACGAAGGAGATATGATTTTTGTAAATTTAACGACGAAAACTATTTTCTGAAAAACTGCATGCTGTTTGACATTTTTCGACGGACAAATAGAGGCGTTAAGCGTAACCTAGAGGAGCCGAGCTATCGAAAATATATTAGTATATACTAAAACGAATCCGTGGATATAAAGAACGAGTAAAATGAGCTTAAAACGACCAAGTTATACGCGTTTTAACATTGTCAAAACTATATATATATTTTGTCACTACTAGAAAAATAATAAAACTACGTACTAAATGACATATTTTCTAGATTTCTTATTCAAGGAGTTTATTTTTTTAAACTAACGAAATACGTACGACTCAAGGTTTATTACGCGACTACTAGACACTATTATAAGGTCTACAAGACGAGGAATATAACACTAACATTTTTATACGATATACTATGACAAGTTATACACTTCTATATTTGGACTTATTTTCCTAAGTATGGAAACTATTTTACTTTGACAATAACTAGTATTTCCAAGTTACGAGTGGTATAGGCATCATGTGCACGTGCATTCATTTCATCATGTCATGATCTAAGGTAGATCGTTATTACTCATATTAAGTTGCGGTTAGAGATCGTGCCTCATTTCAGTGTATCCACTTTTGTCGTCGTAGCTATCGCACCAGGTGAGTCATAGCCCCTACTTTTTCAATTGTTTTGGTAAACTCTTTGGGGGAGAATACATGCTCGTTTTACTTAAATGCATTCCTTGCTTTACCTGGTTGATTACCTGTATTTTATTGGTATGTTTGACTACCTGTATTTCTTTGGTATGCTTGATTACCTGTATTTCATATGACGTGTCTCTTAAACATTATTACTTATTTTATATGACCTCATTGTCATTATTATTTATCTGGCGACATTGTCAGCGTTGTTCATCTGGCGACATTGTCAGTATTATTTATCTGGCGACATTGTCAGCACTATTTATCTGGCGACATTGTCAGCACTATTTATCTGGCGACATTGTCAGCATTATTTATCTGGCGACATTGTCAGCATTGTTGATATAACCTCATTGACTGAATTATTTATATAGCCATTTTGCTATATTTATCTGGGAATTTGGATACCATTATTACTTTTGTTCACGTAGACTTTAACATATTTGGCAGTGGGTTGTAAAAACACATGTTACAAGTCTCTTATGGCGGGACTTGCAACTGAGTGGATTTACGATGCCTTTGCTGGGCGATCTTTTCTCTATAGGCATTATTTGTTAAACAAACTCTATGAACTCACCAACCTCGTGTTGACACTTTAGCATGTATTCTCAGGTTTTAAGCAATGGCACGCTACAGGAGGTTTTGGCAGGGCATGGCATGGTCATAGAAGACTCTGATTATTTATATGGGGACCGTTTTAAACTACTTTTAAGGGCCTACTTCCGCACTAATTTTAAACAATGTAAATTCAATACTTTTAGTTAAACGATTTTATTCTAAATGATTGAAGTGAAAACTAATTTTGTACTTGTGCTGTAATACCAATTGAGTTACACCCCAGCTACATGCATGCTTCCGCTGGACCCGATTTTGGGGGTGTGACAATTAGTTTATTGTAAAGTATGTAAAAATTCAAGTGTAAGGGGATTGTACATTTCCTATGATGTATTATTTTGGATGGTAGGGTAGGAGTGTATGCAAAAAAAAAAAAAAAAAAAAAAAAAAAAAAAAAAAAAAAAAAAAAAAAATCTAAAAATTAAGAAAAAGAAAAAAAAAATAGAAAAAAAGTAAAGAGAAAAAACATACGGACTACCAACCCGTTTCATTCTATGTTTATTTTATGTTTTTGTTATTTATGATTTATTAGCTTAAGTCGATTCGAGTCTTGGCTTAGCAACGCCATATTGTACATGTAATTAACCAAGATGATTAACTTGCCACCAGTAAATATTACATTTATCCAACAAAACCGTGTTTTCCATATCCCTACACCTAATGTTATAACCCTTTTAAAAGACCTCTTTGATAGTTTATCCTAGGTGCTTACGCCAAGTGGTGGAGGTTTGATCCTTTCCTAAGTCTATAGTAATATATTTGCTATGACAAGTAGTGAGAGATGTTTTCCATTTCCATATTGTGATATATACTTTATTACACCCGAGAGACATGAGTATCTAAACACTATTTGTGAGGTGCTAGTGTATGACCTCCGTGCTTGCTTTTGGTTTTTAGTGGAACGATTATTTGTTGTAATTACTTTTATATTAGTGTTAAATGACCCATAACTTGTATTTTGATTAGAATAAAAGCGCATTTTCTTGAGGACAAGCAAATCTCAAGTGTAAGGGTATTTGATTAGGCGAAAAGTGCACCACTTTTAAGGGGTCATTTAAGCCCGAATTCGAGATTATTTGATCAATTATTGCCCTAAATCGTTCCTTTTGTCATTTTAGGTACTTTTGAGGAAGAATCTGGAAAAGGAAGCATTTTGGACGTTTTTGGAGCATAAAAGTAAAGAAAACGGCAAAGTCTCAATTTCCTTGCTAGGAACAATACATAACGGCGTCAAGCTTTTACACGTGACGGCGTCAAGAGTGACAAAAGAGGTGGATATGGAACTTATAACGTGACGGCCTAGAAAGTTTGCAAGCTTATGGCCTGACGGCGTCACCAAGGTCGTCAGGGTGTAATTATACGTGACAGCCCAGAGTGATTTTCTACATGACTGCGTCACAAATGGATCTAGACAATACGAATTTTATCATGACGGCGAGTTGACGGCGTTACGAGCTAATACATGACGCCGTCAAAGTGTAAAGTCTATATATAGTTTTCCAATTTTCATTCATTAGTGTGCAACTTTGAGGGAATAAACCCTAGACGAATTTTATCAGCTTTTCAAGGGTTTCAACCCCTTGATTCTTCTATGTTCAATTGAAGATAAGTATTCATTCAAATCATTCAATATGTCTATGTGTTGTGTGATTATATCTTACGCTTGTCTTCTCTTTAACATGCTAGGCTAGATCTTATTTGTGTTTGCTTAGATGTAGTGAAACCTAGATGTTGATTATGGGTTGATTGTTTGTTTATAATTGTTACGGATGATTGTATTCGATGTTAGGCTTAAGAAAACTGGCAGACTTCCATTGGTAACTTGCTTGAACGTCTTAAGAAACATGATCGGAGGTGTACTATGATTTTTGGTTGTATTTAATGCGTAAGATAATTCTAATGATCCCATGTTAGGAGCTTCTAACGGCTCGACATAGGAGTGAAGTAGGATCTTATAGAGTTAGGGAATATTGTACACGGCCCTACGACTAGTATTAAGGAATATGACCCGTCATCCATGCAATTATAACAAGCTAATCAACCTGTAAAAGAGATCTAGGGAGTAATGAAACCTAAGTAAACACAACTTTCCTCATTACTGTTTCCACCATATTAGTATAATAGTTTTATTTTCATTTATTTTATTTTATTTTGATTGCATCTTTATATTAATTGGGTTAGTTGGCTAGCAACTAATCTCGCCCATTCCTTCAAAACCCGAGATTTTACTTGCTTTCCATAAAATATAAAAATACAAAAAGAATCATCCCTCAACTCTAGACCTAGTTTAGTAGGTTTTCTAATCCTAGCGACACTATTCCTGAGTTGAACGATCAACCCCCCGGTACTTGTCATTATACTATACTACAACGATCAGGTACACTGCCTGGTGGGGGTTGTAAGCTTCTCGAGATCCCTTGAGAGGTAAAACCTGTTGCGAGGGCGCAATTCCCACGTATCAGTAGACCTAGGGTAATCGAGACACTTATAAATATTAAACCTGATCAGTAAAACCTGCATCAGTCACAGAGACATTTGCAGATCTCAGTGACTCTGGTGTTGTCTTTAGCCCCTTGTAACTTCACTCCCTGACTCTGCATCAGGTTGTGAGATTGCTTTCTTCAGTTGGTATTCGACTTCTTGGAAGCCATTCATGCGTTCTGAGCTTTATACAACACTCACTGATTTCTTTATCACTGAGCCATCTTCTAAATAATAATTAAAGAGACATGTTATCTGATAACTCTCAGGGAGTATATCACTTCTGATAACTATCAGGTACACTTTGGCAATTATGAAGTGACATACTCTCTGATCGTTATTAGAGACTTGATGCTCATTGACCTTCATAAGATGAATTAGGCTATTTTATGTTTAAATACTTGTCGAAGACAATTTGGTTGATCTATCAGACCCAACAGATACATATAAACTGTCTTTGATAATTCTCCATGTAAAAATGTATTCTTAACATCGAGTTGATGAACAAACCAATGTCGAGAAACTGCAAGGCTAAGAACAATCCGAATGGTGGCTGGTTTAACAACTGGACTAAAGGTACATCAACATCAATACCAAAAACATGTGTGCTGCCATTAACCACAAGACGAGCTTGTAGTGACTAAAAGTACCATCTACCAAATACTTGTGCCAAAATAACCACATTGAATGAACAATGTTCTTAGCCATGTGGTGGGGTTGATGATTTAAACATCGGCTAAGCCTACAAACTAATACTAAATCCCATAGACATGATACAGTTATTTGCCGTATAACCAAGGGTATAAATGGGGACCCACATGCTCACACAGTCACAACGCTAGCAAATTTGGAACCTTAAACTTGGGAGTAAAATGGTAAATGCGCAATAAGTTCTTCTCCATCCAGTCACATTTTTACTTTATAAAAGCAGTACTCCTTTCGTTTCAAAATTATTGTCCATATTTTTGGAATGTCTTAAAATAATTGTTCACTTTTCTTATTAAGTAAAAATTAGAGAATCTAGTGGAGGAATATTCCATGTTAGTGGTTGAAAATTAAAGTGCCCCACTTTTATTAAACTTTGTTTTCTTTCTCATAACAATAATTTTGTAACGGAGGGAGTAATATTTATCTATATGAAAAAAGTCACCTTTCAAAAAAAATTTATCTATATGACACATAAAATATAAATAATAAAAAAAGACAGTCAGATTGTGACCCAGCTATTAATTGCCTACTTAATAACCACAAGTTGGTGAAAATAACAGTTCCATGTTAACATAATGAAAAATATAATATAAAAGAATAAGTGAGAAGCTTGAAGAAAAGGGCTTCAATGGAAGGAGCAACCATATTAGTTCTTTTACTTATGTCATGCCAAATTCTTACAACTCACACGGTCGAAATCGATAACATTTCAGATGTACGTTTCATGACAGAAGAAGACACGTTGGTATCGCCTACTGGGATTTTTGAACTGGGATTTTTCATGCCAGATAACTCTGAGAATAGATACCTTGGTATTTGGTATAAAAGAATCACAGTTAAAACAGTGGTTTGGGTTGCCAACAGAGATCTCCCACTCACTGGTGTACGACCAGGCATGCTAAGGATTATGAATCCAGGAAACCTTGTTCTCATGAACTATACCAAAGACATAATATGGTCATCCAACACAACAGCATCAGCAAACACAACTGTCAAGCTTGAGGACACCGGTAATCTAGTCATGACAGATGGACAGCAAAAGAAGATTATATGGCAGAGTTTTGACTATCCAGGCGATACTCTTCTACCTGGCATGACGTTCGGGAGAAACTTGTTAATTGGCAAAGAGCGGTCTCTATCATCATGGAAGAGTAGTCAAGATCCAGCTTTTGGTGAATTCACCTGGATTGTTGACACAGGTGGTTATCCTCAGAACCTACTAAAGCAAGATGGAGTGATTAAGTTCCGGGGTGGACCATGGAATGGTGAAAGGTTTAGTGGGGCTTCTGAGTTCAGTCACAACATGATCTTTACATACAATATGATTATAAATGAAACAGAAGTGGCCTATTCTTATAATCTTGTAAACAGTTCTGTTGTATCACGCTTAAGCTTAAATTCTTCTGGGCAGTTAGAACGTTCAGTTTGGGTAGAAGATGGTAAAAGATGGCAGGTTATCATTTCATTACCAAAAGATACTTGTGATTCATACAACATCTGCCATGCTTATGGAAGCTGCAGCATGTTGAACTTACAGACATGTTCATGCTTGGATGAAATAAAATTTAAGCCTAGAAACCAAAAGGGGTGGGAGACAGCAGACTGGTCTGGTGGTTGTGTGAGGCGAACACCGTTGGATTGCAAAGGGGGATCAGATGGCTTTATCAAGTATTCTAATGTAAAATTTCCAGACACAAAAACTTCTTGGTTTAACAAGACTATGTCCCTGTCGGAATGTGAAGCAATATGCCTAAAGAACTGTACTTGTATGGCTTATGCAAATACAGATATAAGAGGCGGAGGAAGTGGTTGCTTACTTTGGTTCAATGACCTCATAGACATCAGAGTATACTCAGAGGGAAAGGGCGGTGACAATATATATGTGAGAATGGCTTCCTCTGAATTAGGTAATTATTTTTTGCTCAAGTTCGACAAATATATAACTTAAGAGTAAGCTATATGATATATCTACTTACAGATTCTTTTATTCAAATGATAGGTAAAAATGATTATATCTTAACATACATAATTAATCTGATATCAAGTGATCTTGCTAGTTACTATCATCGTTATTTTGTATCTAAAAGTCAATTCAACGGTGTTGCTATGTTAAAACTCTCATGTACTTGCTGAATCAGTTGTCAGAAACGATGGAAGAAGAAACGTTAAAATCATCTTAATTGGAATATTTCTGGGGGTTCTTATGATAGCCTTGAGCACATGGTTGTGGTATGCTTGGAGGAAAAAACATAATTCACAACTGATCGAGGAAGGTAACAAAATTGCACAATTTCAGTGATAGATTGATATTTATGTTAAATAGTTCAGAATAATCTTACTTCACTTAGCAGGTTCTATAAGTTTGAAGTATCCACATAATAACTACACAGGGGGATCAATGAATGTCAGTGAAAGCCAGAAAGAAGCCATGGAGCTACCATTGTTTAGCTTCTCTACAATAGCTAAAGCCACTGCAAATTTTTCACCAGATAATAAACTTGGGGAGGGGGGATTTGGAGTGGTTTATAAGGTAAGTGGAGAATGTAATTTTTATACAGTTAACGAACTGCGCATACCATATATAAAAACTAAAAAGACAATGTGATCCATTAGACTGCTTAGAGTGCCAAAACCACATCTTTTTAAGCAACAAATTTTTCTTAGAACAACCAAAAAAAAAAAAAAAAAAAATTGGATTCGCAACCCGTTGGTCCCAATTTAGATTCACTTTACTGCTAGTTGATGTCCAAATTTATAACAAGAAATGAATCTACAATCTATAAGCATATCACTAATTAATAAAAAATGATTCAATTGGAATTTACCTTTGAATTGAAGTTTGAGCAGGCTTCACATAAAAATAATTGGTAATCTTCAGGGTTTGCTAGAAGAAGGGCAAGAAATTGCTGTAAAGCGTCTCTCAAAGACTTCTAGTCAAGGAATTGACGAGTTCAAGAACGAAGTTATCTGTATTTCAAAACTTCAGCACCGGAATCTTGTCAAGCTTCTCGGATGTAGCATTGAGAAAGACGAGAAGTTGTTGATCTATGAATACATGCCGAACAGAAGCTTAGATTCGTTTATATTTGGTCAGAATCATAAAATTGATACATATGCTTAACATTATAAATTACCCATGTATGAATAACCAAACCTACATCTCATGTATGCAGATAAAATGCAAAACACACTCCTTGATTGGACAAAGAGATTCAACATCATCAAAGGAATTGCTCGAGGACTTCTTTATCTTCATCAAGATTCACGATTAAGAATAATCCATAGAGATCTTAAAGCTAGCAATATTCTACTAGATGAGGACATGAACCCTAAGATATCAGACTTTGGGATTGCTAGAAGCTTTGGAGGAAATGAAACTCAAGCAAATACAGAGAGAGTTGTTGGCACCTAGTAAGATGCAGCCTTCAGTTATTAAACTAACTCTACGTTTGTTTAGTTCATTATTTCACTCTTATATATATTTTGCGTGAAGCGGTTACATGTCACCAGAGTATGCGCTAGATGGTCGTTTCTCAACAAAGTCGGATGTATTTAGCTTTGGTGTCTTGGTGCTGGAGATTGTTAGTGGGAAGCGAAATCGCGGATTCATTCATACCGATCATAGCAATAATCTTATTGGACATGTAAGTTGCTTGATTTGAAAATATTATGCTCTAATCTAGCTACTACCTAATAAAATAATAATTATTTCAACCTTTGTATCTAGGCATGGAGGATCCATAGTGAAGGAAGGTCAATGGAACTCCTTGATACAACTTTAACTGAAACAAGCAATCTACATGAAGTTTTAAGATCAATCGAAGTGGGGTTGTCTTGTGTTCAACAAAGTCCTGAAGACAGGCCAAGCATGTCATCCGTGGTTCTGGCCTTAGGCAATGAGGGTGCATTGCCGACACCTAAGCAACCAGCATTTTTCATAGAAAAGAACTTACACGGTTTTGATTTCTCATCAAGCTCTTATCCAACAAGTTCAACAGCTAATGACATAACTGTTACTGAGATATTTGCTCGATAGATAGCACAATTAAAACTTCATGTACCAGACGTTTTTTTTTTTTTTTTTTTTTTTTTTTTTTTTTTTTTTTTTTTTTTTTTTTTTTAATTACCTTCAAGTAAAATCCTACAGTATATATATGTCAGTCTTCATTGCACAACAAAAAGAATGTGGTTGTTACAGTCAGTGTAGCCTTGATTAAATGCTTCCTATATAGCCATATAGGGAAGCAAGTGAGTCGATATGAACTGGAGTTTGACAACGTTAGTCTAAGCTGGAGCTTAATTGTATAGCTCGATGAGCTTAATCCAAGTGAAAAAAACACATTCATAATTGAAAATGGGTGTTACTCTAAATCACCTTGATGTTTATATACTAGAACACTTCAATTATCCAATAACATAGGAATAAGATAACCTAGTAAAAATTTGGAAAGTAACAGAAAATCTTAGATGTATCCCAGAACCGAATCAGGTACTTTTATAAAACCCTGATATCTATAAAGTCTTAAGTAGGGTTCATAAGCATCTCATTTGGGGGGTTTTGGGTAAGTTGAGTATCAATGTGTGAGTGTTTCAAAAAAATTGTTTATCTCATAAAGGTTTTCTGTGGTGATTAAAAGGCATGTTGAAGATCATTTTAGAATTTGATTCAGTTGTAATTTGGACTACTATAATACTAGAAAAACGGAGTTATGTTAGTTAGAGCTTTTGCTGCGTTTAGGTAACTGAATAAGAGTTAAAAATGTGATTTTCATTAGTTGACTTACTAGACACTTATATTTCAAATTGATCTCTAGATCGTTGGAAATTTTTATTGATAGAAGATTGAAGTTAAATGTGTATTAGAATTTAGAAGCTTACAAGCACTTTGGAACCAAAATGGGTAAAACTTGAATTAAAGTTATGGGTTGATGATGTTTTGAGTGAAAAGGTTAGTTGAAAATCAATTTGATAATAGTTTAATTTATTGCTAATGTTCTTTCACAACCCAACAAAATAAAGCACGTAAAATTTTCTAATAAAAAAAAAATATTGAGTCAAATGGTGTTTGGATTTGAAATTTTGAGAAAAAGGTTTAAATTATTTTAGTTCGAAGTATGAATGATATTAATTGAAAGCTATTGTCTTGACTCCTAGTAGATTTATAAAGCAACAAAAAAATGTTTTAGACCCAAAAAGTTAGTGGTAACACTAGCAGACTATGTACAGATCGATGAGGTGGGGTGCATTGACTTTTCTTCATGGCCAGCATGACATTGCTGGACTAATATTATTGGCAACTTCACCTGTCACTATCGTAATTAACCGGTCACACGGCATGAATGTTTTTGGTGAACATGATCATGGGTCATCTTAAATTGAAATCTTGTCAATAAGCTGACTTGGTGATCCCAAGCATACGGCAAACCTGCCCCAAGCCAGATCCCTTAACTGTGTATATGATGACGGCTCGATTAACACTTTGAGCCGAGCCACTACTTAGTATGATATGTTTTATTACACCTCAACATCCAAACATACTAAGCGAAAACAGGCTATCATATAATATATTTATCCCATATTCCCAGTTGCTTGCCTTCTACGACACCTAATTTAAATTTGTAAACATAATTTGAGATGAACTTCGGAATACCCTTAACTACCTTGGGACCTTGTCCCTGATTTCCCTGATGGAGTAATTCAGCTTCTTTTATAAAGACAGTTAGAAACTTTATTGTGGACAATCGAGTACCTTCAATTGGAATACAAAGAGAAACATAGACAATTCATATAGCTAAAATAGAAGCAGACAGGGAGGCTATGGAATATATAAGTAATTGGGACGTACGAGATGTAATAACAAATTATAGAACTAGATGTTGGGCATATGAAGGGCAACGGTTGAACAAAAGAGTGACAATCTTACTTCATAAAAATAAAGAATGCATCTACAAATCCAACCATCATGGAATTTGGAATCATTACATAAATATACATTTACTCTTGAGATAATTGAACATACAAACAATTAAACTTAATGTGTTCATTTGGCATTTTATGTGTAACCTGTTTGGGCTGAACAAACATGTGAATCACATAGGCAGCTTAGCCAAGAAAAACACCAGCAGCTTACATCCAACATACAATTCCTTGCCGTATGACCAAGGATAAATACATATATGGAGACCCACATACTCACATGACAATCACAATGGAACCTTAAACGTTGGAATAAAGGTGGCCTGTTATTATAAATAAATTGTCTCCTGATAAAAAAAACACGCAGTTTAAAAATAACATAATTATTATTGTTTTATCTCTTTTAATTTTTGCAGAATAACAGTTTTACCCTTAATTAATTAATTAATTTTTTCATTAAAATTTATGATATTAATTTCAATCAATTATCAAAGGACTTGTGGTCTAGTGGATGGGGCTTAACTTGTTAAGCGAGCCACAAGTGAGAGTAGTACCGGATGGGTGACCATCCGGGAAGTCCTCACTTGTGGTCCACTTGTGGACCATATGTTCCGGAGATATCAGGCAATGAAGAGGAGAACCTGTAAGCCATTAGCTGCGCAGGTTCGAATCCAAGCCGGCCCCGGTTTTCATCCGGCCGTTTCTCCAGCGAGTAATCTCGTGTGGAGGCGGTACGGTTTTCGGGCGAAAGCCGTTTAAATCCCCACTGCGCCAGCGTGGGCCCGGTTCAGACAACATAGTCTGGGTATGTGGTGGATGAGGGCCTGCTATTTGGCAGGAGCGACTCTAAACCATTTATGGAAAAACTCACCTTTCAAAAAAAAAAAAAAAAAAAATCAATCAATTATAATATGGTAAACTTGATCAAACATTCATATCTTTTTTTAGTAGTGGTCAATTAAATTGGGACATCTGAAAAAAAAATGCGGATTATTAATTTGGGACGGATGGAAGAGTGTATAGAGAAAGTAAAGTGAAAAGTAAACTCGAAGGGTGGATTGATATGTGCAAGCTTTATTTTGAACTTTTATTTATAAAGGTAAATGCAAAAATTGTCCCTAAACTATTATGAAATCGCAAAAATGGGACAGAGACAAAAAGTCACGCAAAAAAGCCACTAACGTTACGTAAATTTGCAAAAAAGCCACCGAGAGTCATTTTCCATTAGTTTTCCTCGTTAACTGCCTAGTCATCAAGGGTAGTTTCGTCTTTTTATCCCTTTCCCGCCAATAACTTCAATTGCCAGTGTTTTGTTTTACAAATTTAGTCCTTTAGAACCATACTCTATATACGTGGCTCAATTTCATCCAAGGAGAACATTAATTTCACAAGTAAAGATCTTGAGAATGGTTAAGCTTTGGCAAAATCATGCACGCAGTACCCCGATACCTGATTTAGGAATCCTTTATAGTAAGAATACTCTGTTCCATTTTAATGTTTTCCATTTAAACTTGTTATTGTTGTCGGAAGTAATTGATGTTTTATGTGTTCCACAGATTTGAATGAAAAGGTGTTTTCTTTGCAAATCCATCACAATGGTGAATTTACCTCAAAACCAGGAAGAAGGTATCTCTTTGGAGATACAGATTGGTTTGACGTAATTCACTTTGATGTTTTCTCCATGGAATTATTGGGCGAAATATTAGAAGATTTAGGTTACTTGGATAGTACCCTCATGTTTACTCACTTTAGGATACCTGGGGAGTCGCTGGATGATGGTTTGCTACCACTAAAGTCTGACGAAGATGTGAAGACACTTGTGGAGTATGTTCCTATATTTACACAACTGGAGTTTTATATTGAAACTGGTGTTTCAATTGTTGAGTATGAGATGTTGGATCGAATGATGACTAAGGCAAGGGTGTGGTGATAGAAGAAATAGTGGATGATGATATGAATGAGGCTGCTGGAAAGGGTGTTGATGGTGAGACTGGAAACAGTGGGAAATTACTATTGTTAGAGTGGCATAAAGAGTGGCATAAGACAAGACAACCTGAGAAGGCTGGACCTGTTTTTGATACTGATTTTGACAGTGACTTCCCACCAACATTTTGTGCCAAAAAAATGATTGCAGATCATACAAAAAGGATGAGTGATTATAACACCCCTAAAAAAACACGAACAATACAGCGGAAGACTTATATTGACAGCGAAAGACTTTTGGGGTATTATATCAAGGATCTTTGTCACAATTATAGGAAACGACTCAAATGAGACGTTTTAATTTTTATTTAAAATACCAAATATCCATGTTTCCAAGATGTTTCATTATGCAACAACAAGTTTTATTCAAAGAGAAATAAACATTTCTTTATTTGCCCACTTCGTGCCTTTGCCATCCATTCCATTTAGTTACCTGAGATAAACATGCTAAAAGTCAACAAAAGTTGAGTGAAATTCTTAGGTTTATAATTAATAGTTTGAACACAAGAGATAGATGTTTATTGTAATATAGATACAAATAAACAAGTTGAAAATCACATCCATTATTGCCTTAAGCTCATGACACTCAACGATTCGACAGACATCAAAATAACCATAATAATGACGTGAATTAAGTTGCCCCCAAGATAGGTATTTGCGAGTAACCTATGATATCAAATAAAGTGCATTTGGTGACTTTCCTATAGCAACCAAATGGGGATTGTCAATCCCTAACAGATCTATTCACAATTATTTACGTTCACCCTGCAAGTGATTAAGGTTCATGATCGAGGGACTTTCGGCAATAGCTACTTAAGCAATAATAATATCAAGAAAATACTTGTGTTCGGTTTTTAAGCATGTATCCCCCCCCCCACAAAAACAAGTTAAATGTGGGCTATGAACTCACCTTAGTAGTACAGTAGAATAATCGTAATCTCAACGATGCAAGACAACGGCTTCACACACAACCTAAAAGATATGGCAAGTTTCAGTTTCTAAGTCCCGTTTTATTGCGAACATTAATTATTAGTCATGAATAAATCAAAATGTATATAGGTGATGTGTTATGACGTAAATGTAAAATAAAATAATTACGTATTGTTTTATCGTTTAAAGTTTACTTATAGTTATACGAATGTTGTACGTATATATATAAGTTACGTTTATAATTTAATTATCTCTCTCTCTCTCTCTCTCTCTCTATATATATATATATATATATATATATATATATATATATATATATATATATATATATATATATATATATATATTATTCAAAATCACTATTACAACTAAATCCTTTATGTTTCTCAAGTTTACTCATTTTACCCTTAACGGAATATATTTACATCGTTAGTCCAAAGTTATATATCATTACATTTAAGGTCCAAAAGTATTAATATTTACATTTCTAAGCTCTAAGTTTCAATATTAATAGTTTTTATCCTTAGAAAACAGTTTTGACACAAAGTTTACAAGTTTGACATTTTTAGTCCCTCGTTAGTGAAATTTTGCAAAAATAGTCCAAAAATTACCAAACTCAAAACTTAACATTTTTATTATTCCAATAAGCTCAGAAGGTTCAAAACAGCTTATTTTAACAGCTTATTAGCTTAAAATCCTTATTTTCACTTAAATGGGCTTAACGAGCCAATTTTAAGGCCCGTTAACGTTTTATGATCCAAAGGGTTTGGGGGAACACTAGGCTTATCAAATTCCATCATTTTAAGTTCTAAAAACATTTCAAAAGAGATTTTCTGATCAACTTATTAGAATAAGCTAAAAACACCTTATTGGGCTTAACAGGCCCATAAGTAATTTTTATTTCTTTAAAATCTTATGAAATTTACGTTTTGCTTTAAGGTCGTTTAGGTGACAAAATCAAGTCATTAGGTCTAATTATATATTAGCCTCGTTAGTTTACAAGGTAGAAAATTAGTTCGTGTTTAAATATAGGGTGGTTATGTGTCGATTTTAGGAATGGCGAGGCCAAAGTATACGGTCAAAACCATAACGCAAAATTATATAAACTTTGAAAATAATCTAAGTCTTTTAATAGAAATCGTATAGGTCCAACCTACTTAGAAACGTGTGATATTACTTGTGTATACGTTAATATGAGTTTAAATCATTTATAGGATCTCGTTAAGGACCTGGTTAACAAATGGTACGATGAATAAAATGTACATGTCACGTATAGTATTTGCATGATATATATAGTAAGTGCTCGTGTAAAAATCATACGAATATAAGTCTATAAATAGGAAGGTGGTTCAAGGTCTTACCTCACCTCACAATGGTGGCGTAAAACGTGTGTAGGGATCAACTGAGAGCAAAAGACCAATGTAGCTTGACTTACGACCTAACCACGATCTAGGAATGAGCAATACGAGACTTTGAGCTTGTTTCGGCACTTTGTACACTTGGCGAACCATTTGTCCCCTAACAACCCATATCCTTCATTATAATTTGAATTTGTGGTGCGTTTTTGTTATGTTACCAACTAAGTTTGCATGGGAGGCTTTTATAGTGAGTTTTGGAGAGTAGTAACAAGCTAAGATCACATGAGATTGAGTGTGGGACATGAATGAATGCATGTCTCCTCCTTTCTTGTCCAATCGAGACTTTACAAAGCTAACATCTTGTGAGATTTCTTCCTGTTCATTCCTGAAATTCACATTATGCATAGTGTTCATTTACTTGTCATTGGGGAGCATGGGTGGCTTGTAGGAACATTTTGACATGTTGGGTGAGATTTTCAAAGGGTGTGTTTGGTGTTTTGCTTTGGTCAGTTTTAGGGTAGCAAACGAGCGAGTTATTAAACGAAATATATCATTCTCAATTCTTGGCAACAAGGTAAATCAAGAGATGTGAAAACATAATAGTGTTATGTGTCAAAATTGCAAGAAAACCAGGGTGGTTTGGAGGTGTGTCGCGACAGAAAACAAAAGAAATAAATAATACTAAGGGTGCATTTGGGCTCGTGGCCTGGTGGGCTGTTGGTTGTGTTTCGGCCCAAAGAAAGAAAAGAAGAAAAAAAAGAGTCCGTTTGGTGTGGTATTTGGTTTCTGTGGCCCATTGGGTGATGGGGGCCCACATGGTGTGTTTCAAATATCGTGTCGAGGTCCAAAAATATTAGTGATCATTCTCAGGAATTTTCGTAGGTTCGGGAAACATAAAAATAGTATACGGTAATGAGACGAAATGTATAGTTATAAATATAAACGTTTTATATATTTATAGTTCGCAATAAATATAGATTTTCGAGGTTGTGTGTAAGCATCGTTCCCAGGTAAACAGTCAATCACAGTTATCGAAGTGATTCCAATATCAAGTCATTAGTAAAAAAAAATTGTTACCCGTAAAAGTGGTGTTAAGTTATCGTAACATCGTTTTTATTCCTTGAGAGGATTTACTAATCGTAAGGGAAAAATTACGGGAGGTTACAGTGATGAGTTTCAATTCAGAAGGTTATTGGAAGAGATTGACCAAGACTTTACTGTGGGGGATTCAAGTGAGGAGTCTACAGGTTTGCTCGATTTTTATGATCTCGATTTTGATGATGCGTATTATGATAACTGATGTGCGTTTTATTAGTACAAGTTTTAAAATTTATAAACACGAATTATCCGATTATTATTTAGCACATACGAGCAAGTATACTCATCCGATGTAATAAAGGTGGGTAAGTCGAGATCGTCCCAAGGGATTTGGTTGTTTTAGTAATAAGAAAAACGTTTGTTAAATAAGGGTTATCAATCCAAATTTATGTAAATATCAATTTAAAAGAAATTCAATAAAAACTAAGCATATACTTGTGTATAATTCCTCGATTGGTAATTAGGAGTATTATGACAATTTAAGTACAAAGTTTGGTGTAAAACTTGTTATGATGCGCAACTAAAAATGAGTAGTTATACAATCTATGATGTATGTCATGTTTTAACTACCACTAAGAATTCTATCACCTAAATGACTCATTTCGGACATATCAAATGAGTATGACAATTCTATAATCACATGGTTGTTTTGAAAATCAATTCTTTTCTTATGAATTCCTACGAATCCTTTCGGTCCTTTTTCGTGATGAAATCTTCTCAAATCCATTTTTACAAGTAAATAAGATGGTTGTCAAGCATCCTATTCCATACTAATTCATGCACTAATGTTTTGGAATAAAAACAAGTTGAAATTCCTTTCGGACCTATTTTTCAAAAGATTGTTTTTACCAACAAATTAAGCAAGATTAGATGTTACTTCAACAAACTCATAAAATAGATATGTTTTCATGCATCACTTTTTCCATAAAAGAATACTCCATTAACCAATCACATCATATACACAAGTATATCACAAATTACTCCATAACAATCATATTAAAACACAAGTAAATAAGAAAACTTTCATAAAACTCAAAGTAACAATTGTTCATTACAAGTATCAAGGTGTACCTAGCTTGAGAATTACAATGAATAAACTTGTGGAACTATAGCAACCACACTCCTCCAATTTTTCACTAACGTAAGTAAACAACTCCAAACTCGAACCAATGCTTGAGACTCTAACTCAACACGTTCTGGACGTTTTCACAACACTTAGTAAACTTTCAGGCAATATAAGATGAACGAACAATATTTGGTGTAATACTAAGTTAGATATTTGGTGGTACAACTAATCTAGACCCTATGTAGTCATTATATAGCATAATAACACTTATCCTTCATGTAAAAACGTCCCTCTAGAGTTAACAAGCAGAAATGATCAGCCACACATGATTATGGGGAGTAAATACGTCCATAAATGCAAAACTTGTAACTTCAGTCACCTCCATCCGATCGGTTTCTCTCCATCCAATCGGATGGCACTTCTTTTAGCACATTCCAACCGAATCGGATGCGGGTTGCATCCGATCGGTTGGACACTGTCTGAAAATTATTCATTTGTCATTTCTTTGTCGTTTTACGTTGCATGCATTGTTTTTCTTCGTGGCATGACTTTATTCATTAGAACTTGATACTTCCTTGATAAATATGTGTAGAAAACTTGTCTTTATCAAATCCTTTTGTCCATGCGTCATTTCTTTCTTTCTTGATCTTCTTGAAACTCTCCAAATGTGCATGATCACTTCATTTCTTCATCTTTTATTCATTTTTACCTACTTTTGGCTATATTTGCATGCATAAACACTTTTCCACGATTAAGTAACAAATATATACAAATATGACCAATTTCCATGCGTAAAACAAACAATAACGCGGCTAAAAACATGTTAATTTTGAGCGTTATCAAATCCCCCACACTTGAGCTTTGCTCGCCCTCGAGCAAGTCTTAATCAAAAGAAAATTGATTTCAATGGCAATAGTGCAAATATCTTATTTGAACTCAATCAAGTAAATAAAGAGCTTTATAACAATTCTAAGCACCTCACGAAGATAATTTGAAATTCACTCATTACTCAATATGTGTAATGATTAATAGATCACTCATTGCTCAGTCATGATTTATGTTTCTTACCATAGGCTTGTACAAGTATCAAAACAATGGAATAATTCATCAAAGAGGTCTTTTATTCGGGTTGTAATGTTTAGGCTAAGGGTAAATAAAACCTTCGTGCAAATATCTTATTTGATAATTACACTAAGTCAAAAGGGTAAGGATAAGGCATGGGAATATTTATGAAATTGGTTTTAAAGAAAAATAAAATCAAAGTCTAAGTCCCATTGTTGCTAATCACGAACAAACCACAAACCCAAAAATTGATTATAGTTACAATCTTTCTCTTCTTCGAACTTTCACATGTCGATACATCGATTCACCATAAAATATTCTTCATATTTAGCACATTGGCTAACAACATATCACATAACTTTTTTTATTCATAATAATATAGCACATTGGCTATAATTGCCAACTTATAGTTGCGATGATTTTTTTTTTTTTTTTTTTTTTTTTTTTTTTTTTTACATAACATCTCCCCCACACTTCGCATAAGCATACGCCACAAAAAATACAAATAAGAAGTATGCATCCTTCGTCTTTGTTGGAATGACACACACATGATTGGTGAAGTGTGGCTAACTAATAATCATCAAAAACAATCCATCATACCAAGCAACTAGCAACCCACCATTTAGACTTTGACAAGGGTTAGGCTAAGGTTTAAAGTGTAAAATATTTTTGTATTTTTCTGGATTTAACAAATGAAAAGGATGGCTGAGAGGGTGAAACTAGGGGTATCTAGCGCTAAAGATGAACACTAACAAATGGGTTTCAAATACGAGGGTAACTAACTGATGTGGTTAGCAAAAATTTGTTTTGTAAACGGATGGCCATTTGGTTTTATATCCTAAGTTTGCCTCTTATCATATGAATATATCCTTATCATTCGAAAATGATTTTACCGTAATGCATAACAAGTACAAGTTCTAGAATTAACACAACCACCGGCACACTCATAATGAAATATGTAAATAGCATGAGAAATACTATTCACATAAAAAAAAACTAATCCTCACCATTTATAGTAATAAAGGTATAAAATTGTGCTAGCAAATGTTATCAATTCCGAGACAAATTGCTCTTTACACTTAATTTATTCTCCAAAAATATAATTATTATTTACCATTGAATCAATCTTATTTTAACTAAAATATGAAGGGCGAACTACTTCTAGTTACTAAAGTTCACGACTCTAAAAAAAACGAAAATTTAAAATTAAAAATTATGCAATTTTTCTATTTTCTTCCCTCCCCACACTTAAGTTTTGCATTGTCCTCAATATAATAAAAAATGACTTCAAAGTAAAGGAAATGGAAAATTTTAGAAAATACCGGAGTTAAATACGCAATATGCATATTTGATCATAATAAGCAAATGAGTTTATCGACTCCAAACGTTGATCAACTATATGCTTCCGTAACAAAACCCCTGCAAGAAAACTGCAAAATATACGAAACAACCAAACAAACACAAACAAAAATATCTAAACGAAATAAATAGAAAATTAAGTTACGTTATAAATCCTAAAAGAAATAGTTAAAGGTAGTGGAAATAAAAATCATTCGACACATAATTGTTTTTAAAACAAACCATAAACCATATGATCACTCGTCATCATCATTAACTCACGTCGGAACGAATAAACTCGTCCTCACTTTCCTCTTCATCCTCATCAACCTCATCAATGTCTTCATCATCCACTCGTCGCTTCTTCTTTCCAACTCTTGATGACGAACCTCCAACATCATAACTCGATCCTCCAGGATTAAAACTTGATCCACCCACATTGACACCTGAACTACCATACTCGGGAAGTCTACCGTATGGAGGGTATGGCTCGGGAAATGGTGAATAACCAGGATAAGGGTAGGGATATGGTCCAGGATATGGAGAATATGGTAACGAGTACGGTGGAACATTTGGTGGGTTGTAGGGAGGTACCTCATAATTGGCATCTTGTGCCAAGTGTTGGATCATAGGCATGGAATAATCAAAGTTGTAATTATTCCTCATTAGCATTGAATCTTTCCAAACTTCCCTACACTCAATAGCATTTAACTCTCGGTTCCAATCACCCCATCCTGAATCAAAACCACTTTGAGTATTCCCCGGAAAACTTCCCATTTGAGGTTGTGATGGTGCTTCCGCATAAGCTCCTGATTGCGCCCCCACACTTGGTTCGGTCCAAGGTCCCAAAGTCTTATTATTCCTATCCAATGCTTTTCCAAAACTAAAAGCATCCTATATCTCACTCTCCATCCTCACTCGACACTTCCTCAATGCATTATCATTAAAGTACCCAAGATTCTTAGCCAAAACGGTCACATAATGACCTCCACAAACATCACTTTGTTTCTTAATCCCCGGTGCTCTCTTAGAAAGATATTCGGCAATAATCCATGCCACATTCCTATTCTTATCTTCCTCCAATAACTTCATCACCCATAGGTCCGGGTGACTACATTTGTCTTGACTTCCGCTCCTATGCAACAATCCCCAAGAAATCAACTTTTGTAACACCTTCATCAACGGATTCCTAATCCTAGAAGAATTCCTCCTAAGACAAGTTGGATCACCAATTCTATTCCAATAAGCATCAACACCCGTGTATTGATCATTAGCTCTAGCCAAGCTCACAAAATGTGGTCCAAACAACCTATGATTAACCTCACTCTCCTCATACAAACCAAGGGCAACTGCAAAATTTGGCAAAGATAAAGCATGTTCGCGACCACACAATCTAAACCAAACACAAACATCCCCAAGAACATCATTCACCTTCCTATCAAAGTAAAACATAGAAAAGAACTCCAAACACCATTCCTTGTAAACATCCTCAAGTATACTAAATGCTCTTTCCCAAGAATAATCTTCAAACCTATCCCCATCACCGGGATACACATAAACCATAGTCATCATGCTCTTCAATTGATCCTCACATTCATACTCTGCAAGCAATTCCCAATCAATCAATCTAGGCTTAGCAATCTTTCTCTCTTGAAGTTTTGAAAGACGTTCCCTACACGCATTCTTCTCATCTTTGTTTTGCACATGAGAAAACTTGACATTATCATTAGACTCCGGTTTCAAACTGAAAGTGATCCTCTTCCTCTCGTTCCTTTTCAAATACTTGTTAACAAGCGGGTTTCTTTGATTACAACTCAATCTTGCAACATTTTCCTGAAAGAAAACTCAAATTATGTTATTATAAAAGTATAAAGACTAATAATAATCAATTTAGAAACTAGAAAACGCAATTTCAAAAATTTCAAAAATTTTTCCGTAGCATCCATCCGATCGGATTGAGGTCCATCCGATCGGATGGATCTTTTGCACATTCCTATCCGTTCGGTTGCAACTCGCAACCGATTCGGCTGGAGTTCCTGTCTACTTCATACATCCTCAATCCATTCTAAACGTTTCCCAATCAATCCGAACTTCTTTCTAACTTGTAATCTACCATTCTTGAGTACTTCTAACATCTGAACTCTCCTATCAACGATTCGTAACATTTCCAATCATCAACCTAATGATCCTATGAAAACCAAGAACATCATCTACTAAAATCATCCAATTAGTGCTATAATCAACAATGGAATTACCTAACATCACTAATTATCAAGCATGTAACTCCTGGGATTCATCAATTGCAAAGAAATTAGCTCCAAAGATTCTACCCAATTCAATCAATCAATTCTTACTCAAAACTTAATCAATTGATCTAATTCTTTTTGCAATACATTCTCCTATCATCTAATCACTTATCCCCAAAATATTACATCTTAATTCGAACTAATTCAAAAATACCCAATTCGTGACCTAATTTCAATCATCCGAATTAAAACCTAATTGAATGAAATTAATGATATAACTTACTTGACTTGATGCCATTGATGATCAATTATCACTCCTGCAACTCTTAAACAACTTCTTATGGTCAAATTTATGACCCCAATTCTTGGTGGATTGTGTGTGTGTGGTTTTTCTTGGGTTTTTGAAAATTTTGGTGTATATATTCAATCCCATCCGATCAGTTGTGAATACATCCGTTCGGTTTTGTATGAAATTGAATTTTTCAAAGTTTTTCTACTACTAAACTTGGTATAAGCACTAGTAGTTCTTGTCTCTTCAAAAACTTAACTTTTTGTTTGTATTCCAAACACACTTTGTCTACCAAAAATTTGGTCATCATTTCTACTTCTAACTTAAGACTAAAAACATAACTTAACCTCTAAAAAAAACTAGATAAATAGATAGTCTTATTCAAATATAAAATGCATAAAACCTAAAAACATAAAATAAATTGCATGAAATTAAAAAAATACGAAACAAACAAATAGCACAAGATGTGCTTTATTCTTGTGATCATTCTTCTTCATCCATAGAAATATTCATTCCTAAGAATGTCTTCTCCACGATACTTGTTTGACAACTTCCTAGTAGTCTTTTGAGTTTTGAAACTTCGTGCAAAATTCCTTCCGCTAGGACATGTGATATCAAATTTGCAATGCGAATCACCATCTCCTTCTTCTCTTTTGTAAATGCTATGACCATCGGATCCCCATTCCAAGTTCTTCAATTGGACCGGTAAAGATCCAAGAAAATCTGTCAATTTGTTAAACACAAAAATGTTTTTAAATGGGTTAAAGAAAGCCTCCATTGCTAGAGCTCTTTCCATTTCATCCTCAATATCAAAGAAACTAGGTGTGCATGGGCCAAACTTAGGTCTACCATCTTCATCTCTTCCTACTTCAAAGCAACCAAGGTAATCCTCCTCTTGGTCCTCATCATTATCATCCCCATTACTACCCCCTCTAGGATTTGGATAGTAAGTATTCTTAAGAACTCCATCATCAATTGTCATGGTACCTCTTCCCATATCTATTATAGGTCCACATGTTCTTAAGAATGGTCTACCTAACAACAAAGGTAGTTCCTTATCAACCGCAACATCCAACACCAGAAAATCCGCCAAGAACGCTTGGTAACCAATTTGAACTCTCACATTTCTTACTTCCCCCATTGCTTTCGCCTTAGAATTATCCGCCATAGTGAGTGTAGAATTGTTAGGTGTAGGGTCTCTTAATCCTAACTTGTGATACAATGGGTAAGGCATAATACTCACACTCGAGCCCGTATCGGCTAATGCATATAAAGGAGTTGTCCTATTAATTTTAACCGACAAAACAAAATTTCCGGGATCATTCATTTTCTTTGGGAGCCCATTCTCAATTATCCTTCTTTCCTCTACTTCATCAAAACTATTATCCAACTTTGACTTCGCTAACATAACTCCATCTAATTTCTTCCTATAATCCATTTAATTTCTTAACACTTCAATGACCGGTTTTTTTTTCCATCAATTCACTAATTTTTGCTTCAAGATTCTCCAAGATAGCTTGTTTTTGCTCTTTGGTTAAAGGTTTGCTACTTTTTGGTGAATTTGGTGGAGTTTTGGATGATGATGATGATTTGTTTTCTTTTTCTTTTTGGGTGGAGGGTTGGGTTAATTTGTTCAATGGTGTTTTGTTTCGGTTAGCTTTGTCCATCTTACAAATTTCATCCCTTCCTTCCTTCATCTCTTCCATTCCTTCACAAACATCAACAAGCATTTCATTCACACTTTTTCCTTCTTCCAAATCACTTATGTTAATCCGGCCCAAGTGCGAAATCCAATGTACACTTGGTATTCACAAGAAAATCTCTACCAAAGATAACCTCCGGTTCATCGGCATTAGTATATTCCAAAACCACAAAATCACATTTGAAAATGTGACCATGAATGTTCACTCTAACTCCTTTCACTTCCTTTCTTCCATAGTTTCCATAGTCAAGCCTAACAAAACCAAGCTTGTCAAGTACTTCTTCCGAAATGTAATTGTCTCCATATTTCATATTCAATTCCGCATCCCACGCTTTAACACCTTCCACCGCACAAGGTGTAGAATACCTCATGTGTGGAGCATCAAATTCCTTAGGTGTTGCTCTTGTGAAAACAACAACTTTCCTTTACTTCTCCTTCTTTGGGTAACACATTTCATGTGGCAAATAAGACACATTATCACCAACAACCTCTTCTCCTTCTAAATCCAACTTAGCCTTTTCCAACATGCTTTCCAACTTTTCCAAGGAATCACCGGAATCCTTGAACATATCCTCCAAATCTTTCAAGTACGCCGAAATCTGACTTTAACTCCCCATTTCAACTTAAGCAATTACTAACTATAACATAACCATCAACAAAAACATCCAAATCATTAGCATGAGGGTTAGTTGTAATCAAATAACTATTAATATGAAATAAGAACAAGTAAATTAACAAACTAAAACACTTAGAATTGAAAATAAACTAAAAAATAAAAATATTAAAATTTTTACCGAGACTTCCATCCGTTCGGATGGACATCCATCCGATCGGATGGCACAAATTACCACCTCCAACTGATCGGTTGAAACCCGCAACCGATTCGGTTGGAGTTTTCTGAAACTATTTTTTTTTTATAAAAAAAAAAAAAAAAAAAAAAAAAAAAAAAAAAAAAAAACCTTAGATTTAATAAAACTGTAATGAGAACATTAAGGAAATTTAAAAACATTAACTAAGGTGTTCTTTAAACTACTAAAACATTAACTATAATTAAAACTACTAAAAACATTAAAATGACTCATAATGACATCTTATAACTAATAATAACTAACATTAATCATATAATCATTAAAACTAATTAACTAAAAACAACAAAATGAACATTAAATAAGAAAAAACAGAATCCTAAAAATTTACCGAGACCACCAACCGATCGGATGGACATCCATCCGAATCGGTTAGCTAAAAACCAACTTTTTTTTTTTTTTTTTTTTTTACTTTTACTCTAAAAACTTTAAAAATTCACAAATTACAAACAATTTTATTACTAAAAACTAAAAAAATCAATCAAATCAAATCCCCGGCAGCGGCGCCAAAAACTTGATGTGCGTTTTATTAGTACAAGTTTTAAAATTTATAAACACGAATTATCTGATTATTATTTAGCACATACGAGCAAGTATACTCTTCCGATGTAATAAAGGTGAGTAAGTCGAGATCGTCCCAAGGGATTTGGTTGTTTTATTAATAAGAAAAACGTTTGTTAAATAAGGGTTGTCAATCCAAATTTATGTAAATATCAATTTAAAAGAATTCAATAAAAACTAAGCATATACTTGTGTATAATTTCTTGATTGGTAATTAGGAGTATTATGACAATTTAAGTACAAAGTTTGGTGTAAAACTTGTTATGATGCGCAACTAAAAATGAGTAGTTATACAATCTATGATGTATGTCATGTTTTAACTACTACTAAGAATTCTATCACCTAAATGACTCCTTTCGGACATATCAAATGAGTATGACAATTCTATAATCACATGGTTGTTTTGAAAATCAATTCTTTACTTATGAATTCCTACGAATCCTTTAGGTCCTTTTTCGTTATGAAATCTTCTCAAATCCATTTTAACAAGTAAATAAGATGGTTGTCAAGCATCCTATTCCATACTAATTCGTGCACTAATGTTTTGGAATAAAAACAAGTTGAAATTCCTTTCGGACCTATTTTTCAAAAGATTGTTTTTACCAACAAATTAAGCAAGATTAGATGTTACTTCAACAAACTCATAAAATAGATATGTTTTCATGCATCACCTTTTCCATAAAAGAATACTCCATTAACCAATCACATTATATACACAAGTATATCACAAATTACTCCATAACAATCATATTAAAACACAAGTAAATAAGAAAACTTTCATAAAACTCAAAGTAACAATTGTTCATTATAAGTATCAAGGTGTACCTAGCTTGAGAATTACAATGAATAAACTTGTGGAACTATAGCAACCACACTCCTCCAATTGTTCACTAACGTAAGTAAACAACTCCAAACTCGAACCAATGCTTGAGACTCTAACTCAACACGTTCTGGACGTTTTCACAACACTTAGTAAGCTTTCAGGCAATATAAGATGAACTAACAATATTTGGTGTATTACTAAGTTAGATATTTGGTGGTATAACTAATCTAGACTCTAAGTAGTCATTATATAGCTTAATAACACTTATCCTCCAAGTAAAAACGTCCCTCTAGAGTTAATAAGCAGAAATGATCAGCCACACATGATTATGGGGAGTAAATACGTCCATAAATGCAAAACTTGTAACTTCAGTCACCTCCATCCGATCGGTTTCTCACCATCCGATCGGATGGCACTTCTTTTGGCACATTCCAACCGAATCGGATGCGGGTTGCATCCGATCGGTTGGACACTGTCTGAAAATTATTCATTTGTCTTTTCTTTGTCATTTTACGTTGCATGCATTGTTTTTCTTCGTGGCATGACTTTATTCACTAGAACTTGATATTTCCTTGATAAATATGTGTAGAAAACTTGTCTTTATCAAATCCTTTTGTCCATGCGTCGTTTCTTTCTTTCTTGATCTTCTTGAAACTCTCCAAATGTGCATGATCACTTCATTTCTTCATCTTTTAATCATTTTTACCTGCTTTTGGCTATATTTGCATGCATAAACACTTTTTCACGATTAAGTAACAAATATATGCAAATATGACCAATTTCCATGCGTAAAACAAACAATAACGTGACTAAAAACAAGTTAATTTTGAGCGTTATCAATAACACAAGTGATGAAGAGGTTTCTCAAGAATGGCATGATGATCCATACCATTTAGTTGATGTACCTGAACCTGAAGAGATGCATATGATTAAAGAGCCTGAAGAGCCTCAAGAGATTAGTGACATGTTTGCTGAAGTAGATCAAGCATTGGATGAACTTGATGACATTGTTGCAGCTGGAGAAGGAACAGAGGTGTATGCTTTTTATGTTGAACCAAATAGCTTTAGTTTGCTTCCACTTGTGGATGTTGATGGTGTTGATGGTGATGATGGTGAACAAAGAGTTCGTGATGAGGATGTGATTCCAGATGAGGAGTGTGATGAAGTAGTTGGAGATGGTGAACAAAGAGTTTGTGATGTGGCTGTGATACTAGATGATCAGTGTGCTGTAGTAGTTGGAAATGGTGAACAAAGAGTTTGTGATGTGGCTGTGATACCAGATGATCAGTGTGCTGTAGTAGTTGGAAATGAGGGATGTATATCAGTTGTTGAAGGATATGTGATTAAGGACAAAGTGGTTGCTAAACAAGGAGATGAGCCACTTCAAGTGCTTGAAAAAAATGGAGTTGGGCAAGATGGAGTGCTTGCAGAGGACAAGTTTGAAGACCAAGGAAGATGAATCAAGAGGCGAAGACTGATGGATGACAAGAAATCCAAGGATGATGCTGACAAGGAACCCAATGATGATGATAAATAATGGTTATGCTTTTATGTTTAGCTCAATAATTTGTAGAAGATTATAAGAATATTTACTTTCTTAAAGTTTATCTATCGGTTATGTAATCTTAACTAGGGTCAATGGTTGAATAACATTTTATCGAATCTAATGGAAGCCAAAAAAACTAGGCAATTTTGGGATGTGTATGTTGGTAACCCAAACATTTAGCATTTATTACCAAAACACGCCTAAAACACATTTTCACATGTAATTACCACGCCTATTTATATGCTATAACCTAAGTAACTTCCTCATCCATCCACTAAACAAACACAGTAAAACATAAACAAAGGAACAAAAGAATGTCTCAATTTGTGCTTCTTTAGGAACTTGCAGCGGCTACTAACTCAAGTGAGTTACCATACCAGATGACAGTGTATTTTGATAGGGAGACATAGCATGATGTCAAGTATGCGAAAGATCTGTTTAAGGCATATCAAGAGTTGCTTGATATTGTTATTCAAAGGAACAAGTACATGGCTGAAATGGAACTTGTGCGTCCCTCGGTGCAGATGTTCAAGTGCTTGGAGTACTTTAAGAAGCTTCAAAAGTTCGACGTTATCGAGCTTTTGGAATTGAAGAAGAAGATTTCCGAAGCGAAGCTCAAGATTTTCAACAAGCACGCATTTGTCAAGGGAGTTTAGAGTGTCTTTCAATGTTTTTTATCAACCATGTTATGTTCCTTTGAATTTTAATGTTACCCGTTATGTTTTATCAATGTTATGTTTTGAATTTTAATGGCATATTATGTTTTTTTTTTATCAATTTTAATGTTATATTATCAATTATGTTATCTGTTTTTTGATTTATTATTTTATTTCTCTTTGTTACTTATGTTATGATGCTATGTTACAAGGTCAAAACAAAGATTGTCAACGTTGATTGTCATTTACAAAAGTCAAACTTGATTGTCAATTTGGGTAATTTTGGGTATTTTTGTGCCTGCACATTCATTTGAATAAGGTTACACGGATAGTCAATGGTTACACGGATTTGTAATAAGGATGCTACTCAACATGGGTCAAAACAGTCAAGTCAACCTAATAACTGCAAAAACAAACACTCCTTTGTACAGACCTTCCAAACTGGTTCAAGCATATAGAAACTGATTGCCACTTTGTGAGAGACAAGATTAGAGGTGGTCAAATTCTACCCACTTTCCTACCAACCAAGTCACAATTGGCTGATATGCTCACAAAGGGCCTAAGCAAACCTCTGCACTACAATTGTTTATCCAAATTGGCTCTATGTAACCCTTTGCACACTGCCAATTTGCGCGGGGGATAATGGGACGCTACTCAACATGGGTCAAAACAGTCAAGTCAAGCTAATAACTGCAGAACCAAACACTCCATTGTAGCTAAGTAGTTCTAGAAGGCTCAGTTAGTTATTAGCTAGTTAGTTTTAGTTTCCCGCCAATATTGTATAAACCAGAGTTTACCATTCCCCAAAAGATCATATCGGTTACATCAACAACTACCAACAAAAGACAAACATTAAACAAAGAAACTAGCTTAAGTGCCACAAAATGGCCAGACACCATCCTCAAACCCAACACCCTCAAACAGCGATGTCACAAACACATTGGGTTCAAACGGAACCATCACATTTTCGGCATCATCCCTAGGTGGAGGCGTCAGATGGCGCTGGTACGCCTGGTTCTCTGGCGGAGCAAAAGTGGTATCACAATAACCCGAAGTGGTGGTGGGGTTCATGGGTTTTTTTTTTTTCCTTTTGTTGTTTTTTCAAGTACCACCTCCAACGGGGATGTCCTGGAGAATGCCACCACGAGTCCAATGTCTGCGGCAGCTATGGCAAAAGTGACGAGGCTGTGAAGTGCTGTAGTTGTTGTAGTAGCAGAACTTAGTGTCTTCTGAGAAACAACGTGGACATGGCCTTTGATGTGGGGGTTGTATCAGAGTTGTTGTGGTCACCAACGTTGAAGTTTCTTGGTGTGTGTTGGTGGTGGTGGTTGTGATTATAGTGGTGGTGATTATTGCGGTGTTTGGTGATTATTCCATTTTCGAAGTCGTGTTTTTTTTAACTGTTACCTCGAGTCGTGATTTGCAAGTGTGGGTTGTGGGGGGTTTATGGGGTTAAAACTTTTTAGTTACTTTGCAAATTTAGCCGTTGAAGTCATGTCAAATCGATGCCCAGGCACAAAGCTGATTATGGCGGCAAATTTAATTAGTATGTACAATAAAAAGACGGCAATATTGTGAACTACAAGATATATATTTCCTCATATTTTATGATTTTTGAAAATAATGCAAGACACAACAATATTTTGAACTAATAATATGCACTTTGCTCAATTAAATACCCACTTTTACCACATTTTCTTAATTACAAAACCACACCACTTTTCTTATAATGGCTGCTCTATTAGCTTATTTTATTGCCTATTTCTTTTCTTTTTGACTAAGACCTTGATACGTGGGAATTGCGCCCTCGCAACAGGTTTTACCTTTCAAGGGATCTTGAGAAGCTTACAACCCCCACCAGGCAGTGTACCTGATCGTTGTAGTATAGTATAGTGACAAGTACAGGGGGATTGATCGTTCAACTCAGGAATAGTGTCGCTAGGATTAGAAAGCCTACTAAACTAGGTCTAGAGGTGAAGGATGATTCTTTTTGTATTTTTTATATTTTTATGAAAGCAAGTAAAATCTCGGGTTTTGAAGGAGGGGGCGGAATTAGTTGCTAGCCAACTAACCCAATTAACTAAAGATGCAATCAAAATAAAATAACAGAAATAAAAATTAAACTATTATACTAATGTGGTGGAAACAATAATGAGGAAAGTTTTGTTTACTTAGATTTCATTACTCTCTAGATATCTTTTACAGGTTGATTAGCTTGTTACAATTGCATGGATGACGGTTCATATTCCTTAATACTAGTCGTAGGGTCGTGTACAATATTCCCTAACTCTATAAGATCCTACTTCACTCCTATGTCGAGCCGTTAGAAGCTCCTAACATGGGATCATTAGAATTCTCTTATGCATTAAATACAACCAAAAATCGTAGTACACCTCCGATCATGTTTTTTAAGACGTTCAACCAAGTTACCAATGGAAGTCTGCCAGTTTTCTTAAGCCTAACATCGAATACAATCATCCGTAACAATTATAAACAAACAATCAACCCATAATCAACATCTAGGTTTCACTACACCTAAGAAAACACAATGAAAATCTAGCCTAGCATGTTAAAGAGAAGACAAGCGTAATATATAATCACACAACACATAGACATATTGAATGGTTTGAATAAGTACTTATCTTCAATTGAACATGGAAGAATCAAGGGGTTGAAACCCTTGAAAAGCTGATAAAATTCGTCTAGGGTTTATTCCCTCAAAGTTGCACACTAATGAATGAAAATTGGAAAACTATATATAGAGTTTACACCTTGACGGCGTCACGTTATAGCTTGTGACGCCGTCAACTCGCTGCCATGATAAAATTCGTATTGCCTAGATCCAATTGTGACGCCGTCATGTAGGAAATCACTCTGGGCCGTCACTAGTATTTGGACCCTGACAGCATTGGTGACGCCGTCAGGCCAATAAGCTTGAAAACTCTCTGGGCCGTCACGTTATAAGTTCCTCATCCACCTCTTTTGTAACTCTTGACGCTGTCACGTGTAAAAGCTTGACATCGTCAGGTACTGTTCCAGCAAGGAAATTTAAGACTTAGCCGTTTTCTTCACTTTTATGTTCCGAAAACGTCCCAAATGCTTCCTTTTCCAGATTTCTCTCCAAAAGTACCTAAAATGACAAAAGGAACGATTTAGGGCAATAATTGATCAAATAATCTCGAATTCGGGCTTAAATGACCCCTTAAAAGCGGTACACTTTTCGCCTCATCAAATACCCTTACACTTGAGATTTACTTGTCCTCAAGCAAATGCGCTTTTATTCTAATCAAAATACAAGTTAGGGGTCATTTAACACTAATATAAAAGTAATTACAACAAATAATTGTTCAACTAAAAACCAAAAACAAGCACGAAGGTCATACACTAGCACCTCACAAATAGTGTTCAGATACTCACATCTCTCGGGTGTAATAAAGTATATATCACAATAAGGAAATGGAAAGCATCTCTCACTACCTGTCATAGCAAATAGATTACCATAGGCTTGGGAAAGGATCAAACCTCCACCACTTGGCGTAAGCACCTAGGATAAACTATCAAATAGGTCTTTTAAAGGGTTATAACGTTAGGTGTAGGGATATGGAAAACACGGTTTTGTTGGATGTAATACCCTAGGCAAATCCCACATTGGCCGTGACTTGGAGTGATGTTGGGACATATGTTAACATTCGCCTTGTAAGACAACAACGCGTTTTATGGTCTAACGGTTAATTGCCCATACGAGTAAGTGTGCTCATGTGAGAGTAGTACTGGCTTGGGAGACCTGCCGGGAAGTCTTCACATGAGGGCTACAAAAGCAAAGCCGTGAGCCTTCGGGCAAAGCGGACAATATTGTGGTCTATAAGGCGGGGTGTTACAGATGGTATCAGAGCCACTCCAAGCCATTCGGGATGTGGGGCAAACCTCATCGAGGACGATGAGTCCCTAAGGGGGTGAATGTAATACCCTAGGCAAATCCCACATTGGCCGTGACTCGGAGTGATGTTGGGACATATGTTAACATTTGCCTTATATGACAACAACGCGTTTTGTGGTCTAACGGTTAATCGCCCATACGATTAAGCGTGCTCATATGAGAATAGTACTGGCTTGGGTGACCTGCCGGGAAGTCTTCACATGAGGGCCACAAAAGCAAAGCTGTGAGCCTTCGGGCAAAGCGGACAATATTGTGGTCTATAAGGCGAGGTGTTACATTGGATAAAGGCAATATTTACTAGTGGCGAGTTAATCATCTTGGTTAATTACATGTAGAATATGGCGTTACTAATCCAAGACTCGACTCGACTTAAGCTAATAAATAAAAAATAACAGAAACATAAAACAAACATAGAATGAAACGGGATGGTAGTCCGTATGTTTTTCTCTTTTTCTCTTTTTTTTCTTTTTCTTAATTTTTCGATTTTTTATTTTTTATTTTTATTTTTTTTGTGCATAGATGTTTACCCTACCATCCAAAATAATACATCATAGGGAATGCACATTCCCCTTACACTTGAATTTTTACATACTTTACAATAAACTACTCTAATGACTCGAATCAAGATAATCAAAACACTTGGAGTACTTTTTAAGATTAACGCACATATGGGGGTAATAATTGATGTTCTTCCCCATTACTCCATAACACAAGTACTTTACCTATGAGTCCCAATCGTCCCAAAACAATATGTACAAGATATGACTCAACTTAGCAACCATGTAATCAATTAGATAATTAACTATTGGTTTAAACATGTAACAATAATGCACTAAAGATGAGTGCATACATGGAAGGCTAAGGCGATTTGGTTGCACATTTGGGTGGGTTGTAACAAATTATTCCTTTAAGTAAAATGCTTAAAGTTAGAAATGAAAAGATAGTCTTGGAGGGGTGTACTAGGGGTTTCGTGTACTAAAAATGAGTACAAAGCTAATGTGTGGGAAAATTAATTGACTTTACTAGTAAAGTAATATGACTTAAATGGTCAAGTAATTATGATACGGTTTTAAACACAAGGGTGATCCTAATGCCTCTTATCATGTAGTAAATCCTACTACACGAATGTAGTCTCACTAGCTTTCTCGGGATGCATCACTAACGCAAGTTCTAGAATCTAAATGCTACCAGTACACTCATAAGCACTAATAATGAATGCTTTTCCTATCAAATCTAAAAGCGAACCTCACATATTTGGGTGGAAAATTTTTCTGAATTGTACGGTTTTGTGCTAGTCATATGAGTCCTATCCATGAGACGCTTGTTAAGGCTAAAGTTTCACTCCTAGATGTTGTAAAAAAATTTAAATTTGGCGCTAAAATTACACTAACAAGTATTTCTCTTAGTTTTATTACACATCTACCATCGAACAAACAAACTCAAGTGCAATTGTATCTTATAAGGTATCATCATTTACCCTCCCCTTACACTTAGGATGAACATTGTCCCCAATGTTCAATTAAAAGATGTAAAAGTAAAATAGGTAAAAGAATGAAAACAAATAATCCCCTGATTCGTTCGGTGTGGATAGTGTGTTAACAAGGTTAGATCTTCCTCCAAGAAAATGAACGTTCAAAGCTTCCCTTCCAGAAATATAAATCATCTTCTTGTCATATATAACCTGTTAAACCTGAGAAAACAATCAATGCAACCTCGCGTAAAATCGGCGGCAATCTATATATACTAACAAATCCTAGAAAGCCATTTAAGATATAATGCTTGTGGAATGAATGTTTGCAGATTTCCTGGAGTTTATAAAACTAAAGAATTAACAAAAACTTTTAAGACTCCGTTAGAAAAACAAAACTCGCAAAATTTCCAGAATTTTACACGTGACGCCGTCAGGGCTTAAATCCTGACGCCGTCAGAAGTGACCTGCAAAAATCCTTATGTTAAGTTTCCGGAAAATTTCTAGAAAAACTTATGTCCTACTTCCTGGAAAATCCTGCAAAACATCATTATGACTCGATACAAGCATTTGACTCTAACAATTACTAATATACATGTTCATTTAATATTGTGGCGAATCAAGATCATTTTCGTTCTTAGAAACAAATTTGGGGTTTCCCCTTACACTTAGCTTTTGCAAAATACCTTTATATGAAGTTAAGATGAAGTTAAACAACAAAATAAAGCATTTTCACAATTTTAGTTTGAAACACGATCTACCAACAATAAAAATAAAGCATGCATACGGAATCAAATAACATAAAACAAATAAAAATCATACAAAACATGAGTTGGCTCCCAAGAAGCGCTTTTCTTTATTAACGAGTCTTATAGCTAGACTCAAGGTCATTGGCAATTACGTGACCTCATCATTGGTCACATTCTCTAGGTCATCTCCAATATCGGGATCGCTTTCATATTGCAGGTATTTTGGGTCTTCAAACTCAAAGACATCTTCCCGATACTTGGATCCAAGCTTAATAACGTCCTTAAAGAATCCACATGATAAATCAAAGGTGTTTTTATATCCTCCCCGAACATCTTCATCACATAAAACAAGTTAAGAACCTAGCTTATCAAGTTCGTCACAATCAATTCCTTCGAAGTCTTTCCTCTTATTTGGTGTTTGGTATGACACCCTCCTAATTCCATCAGTGAAAGTCATTATTCCATTCCGGTTGTCAACCATTAAGTTAGTGATTTCACAAAAGGGCGCTCCGAAAACAACTTGCGATAACCTTGGGTCGATATAATCCTCAATGCTGTCAACGATCGTAAAGTCCATTTTGAATGCCATATTTCCTATGAATACCTGGATTTCATGATCTCTACCAACAACATTTTCTCCTTCATAAATCATCCCCCATCTGCAAATATTGTTATAATGGAACAGGGACATAAAATTCTTAGGTAGAAACACGTCAATGTAGACATTATCGAAATACTTGTGACCAATCATACAAGGGATTTTGAGGGTATTCGGATCACGCCGCTTTATCCTTTTTGATCTTCCATCCTGTGATCCATATGTATTACAACCTAGTGACGGACGGTATTCATACATTTCCTCATTACCATTTCGAAAAATCACTTTCCTGACTCCATTGGTGAATAATGCACTACCATCCTTCTCATCAAGGATCACTCTCGTTTCATTAACAAATGGTTTCCCGAGGACGAGGTTGGTTAATGTTGGATTAGTGACAGAGTCTATGTCATCTATCACGGTGAGATCAATGTTATAGATGAATCCTCCAATCATAACTGATAACCTTTTCATTATCCTGGCGTTATCGATTCCTTCACACGAGATATGTTCAGGGAAGGCTTCGTTGTAAAGGGAGAGGGGGATTAGGTTTATAGGGAGGTTAGGATCTATGTAAGTATCAGTTATGAGCTTCTTCCTAGTAGTGCAAGAAATCTTAAAAACTTCAGAGTCGCTTCCCTTAATCCTATCACTACTCCCTATAGTTGGATTTTTCGTGTGCCCTTTTGATCTCTCTTTCGACTCATCCCATTCGCTTGACTTTTGTGTGACGGAGTCCTCGAATAAGTCGGCAAGGCTATTGGCCAATTCGTGGTCTATCTCTGGGCTCTCATCCTTAACTTCATGACCTTTATTCCCAATTGGTTGTTGGCTCTGGTCAGGTGTAGGAGCAGATATTGTGGTGATTGTATTTACAAAGTGGATTGGACCTGGGGGGTTAACATGGTCCCTAATTTCCTTTGGTGATAAATGTTTAAAGAGTTTACTAGGGCTTTTTATTTTCACAGGAGAGGTTGGTTGATTCATGATTGTGACAGATTTGACTTCTTCAGCCTGAATCGGTTTACTAACAGCGTGCTCTTTAATAGTGGTTAACAGATTACAAATCTTGTCATTCATATCGGCTTGCTGTTGTCTAAATCGGGTCTCGAGCGTGGAGAGCTGTAATTCTTCAGAGAGAATGAACTTTCACAAGGCATCTTCATAGGCTTGCTTAGGAGTGTTCTGTGGAGGAAAATGCTCGGACCATTCGAGTGGAGGAGAATCATCGAAGGATACGCTCCGAGTTTGGTATCCTCTGAAATTTGGTTTATCCTTCCATGCGTCATAGGCCTCGCCAAAGTTTCGAGGTCCTCGATTAGTGGCGAGCTCTCTATCCTTTGTTTTATCAGCACGTGACAATGTGAATTCCTTAAAAGCATGTTGTGGAAGTTCCATGCGGTTATGAGTTTCATGAGGACCATTACACAATTTACATGAATAAGTGATTTTGTTCACTTGGCTTGAAGGCTTAGGAGCTTCGTAGGATTTCATGAGAAACTTGACTTGGTCCTCAAGTTCCATGATCCTACGGTCGGGAGTGCTAGAATTGTTCGAAGGCAAAGATATTGCCTTGACCGTTTTGTTCAAATCACGGGGATCATTCCAACTTTCTTTATCATAGAGAGCAAGATCTTCTATGAGTTCCAATGATTCTTCCGCACTTAGATCACGTAGCTTGCCACCGGTCGACTGGTCAATGGTTCGCCTTGTGGAGAGATCGATATCGTCATAAAAGATTTGGACTTGGAGCCAAAGATCTATGCTATGATGAGGGACTTTTTGGAGTGAGTCCTTGAAACGAGTCCATGCTTCATATAGAGTTTCACCTTGACATTGTTGGAACATCAAGATATCAATTCTAAGCTTGGTAGTTCTCCCCGGTTGAAAAAATTGAGCAAGGAAATGAGAAGTGAGATCATCCCATGAGGTGATGGATCCCGCGGGTAAACGTTCAAGCCATTGACTAGCTTGATCACGTAGAGAGAATTGGAACATACGTAATCAGGTCGACTCTCTAGTTACAACATCAAGGTGTATGGAATCTACGATTTTAAGGAAATCCTTGAGATGTTGATTAGGATCTTCGGAACGAAGTCCATGGAATACACAACCGCTTTGCACCAACCGGATGGTGTCAGATCGCAAGGGGGACATATTGGCTCCTTGAGTGAACTCAATGGTGTTTCGATAGCCTTGGTGGCAAGGACGGGAATACTCTCCTAACGTTTGGGGCCTAGGAGGTTGGTTTGCTAATGGTGAGTGTAACAATTCACATTTTCAGGTTAACTTCTATTCCCGAAAATTTCACTATTCATTTTTACTATTCACTTTCACTATTCACTCCCGAAATTTTTATTTCATATTCTCGTAAGTTAAACTATTTTAATGATAATCCGAGAATTTGACACTCGTCGGATCATTTCTGCAAAAATCACAAAACCGTGTTCGAGATTTACTTTTAGGTTTAAACGTCATTCCAGCATCCCGATATGTCCATAAAACATTATAAACAATGGAAATATGATTTTCTCTCATTTTAGGGCAATTCCAAAAGTTTTGGAATTTTACATTTTCCAGTTCAGCGTTTTACGCGAATTACGCGTTTTAGACCCGCGTTTCCAGTTTTAGCAGCGTTTAAGCAACCTGATAGAACTTATCACTCATTAAATATGCTGAGATAGGTTATATTAATAAGTTCTAACATATTTATTAGTTTCATATTTTTAGGATACCCGATTTTAAGTTTCATGACTTAAAGACTTACCGTTAGTGATTACCGGGACCAAAACTGACTCCGTAAAAGCAAGATAATATCAAAACTCATATCTAGTCATCCAAGATAGACCTTGGACGAAATTTTATGCTAAGTCACAAGCCTTGTTGGCTTGTGATAGGCCTTGATCACTTAAGATAAGTCCATGTGTTGAAACTTACTTACTAAGTCTTGAAACTTCATCCTAAAGTCTTGGAAAATATCTTAAACTTGCACCTCCTTAAGGCACCTTCCTAACCTCCTCATCTTCACTATAAATAGCAAGCTCATCCTCTTCCTTTCTCTTCATTCCAAACACTCCACAACAAATCCATAAACCATGATCCTTTGATTTCTAAGTTATAAGTTACATACCAATGTTGAAGGCATAGTTAGTCTCTACATGAATCAAGATTTTGTTTGGTGATTCCATGGTTGAATTAGGAGCTACACAAGGGTACTAGGGCTGAGCTAAGAAGGTTTTCAAAAGGATTATAGCAAGGGTTTGCAAGAGTTGTGGTAAAGGGTTTGCAAGCATAGGTTCAGTGTCCTAGTTCATACTTGACTTCCTTTCTTTAGAAAGCCAAAAGTTGTAAGAAACCCTATTACACTTTATTGCTCAATATCATTTTCATGCTTATTATGTTTCTTTCATGCTATATATGGTCTTTGTATTATGTTCATGATGTATAAAAACTAGTAAAACAAGTTATGGTATATATATGTTAACTTATGTTATTTAAACAAGTAAACTAGTGACTTTTATGGAGAACCATGACCAAAATAGTATAACTATGATATTTGACACTTACCTACTGTTAGAGAGGACTTAACAAGGAAAATATAGCAATTTGAATCACCTAAAACGAGTATACGAGTAAAAAGTTATGACCATTTGAAATTACCAAAACTTTACGGCAAAAACTGCCAAATGTTTCTGTGACAGAACCTTAAACACCCAAAAAGAGGCTTTTCTGGTCCGTTTCAACAAAAAGTTAAAGCACGAAAGTTGTCCGGAATCACGTTTCCAGAAAACTAATAACGAATGAGATTTTTTTCAGTTTCTTAACAGCTATTTTATATACCAAAGTTACTATATAATAGTTATGGTTTAAAATAACCAAGAGGTCTAATGACCTAAAGCCAAGACCACAACCATGGCTAAGGCCAAGGATGCGTCTCAAGACCATGGTAACAATGACCAAGGTCACGGCAAAGCCATGGCTAAAGAGCATATAACTTTTTGGATCAAAACTTATATATATGTTATCAAATACTACAATAGTAGGGAGCCTCATGAGAGGAGTTCATTAAGTAAGCCATCGAGATGAGTTGTGGATTTACGAATTAAAGTGTCCTGGCTCCTCGAACGTTTACTCCATGACTTCTGAATTATGTCGGCCCGAACGGTAGTAAGAGATATACAACCTGTACATGTTTCATAAACCATTTATATTTAACAACTTACACTATATACTAAGTACTACATCATGAACATTATGCAAGACATATATAGGCAATTCTTCGTATTCTTAGACGTTACTACAAACCTAAGTCGCAACGTTCTATTATAGGCTGCTCTTAGAGACTTTCGCGATTTGACTACCACTTTCATTTCTCATTACATAAGCTTAAGGTGAGTCATAGCCCCTACTCTTTTCATAGTTGTTTTAACTCTTTGGGGGAGATACATGCTCAACTACTTGCTTACTTGTACAAATACTCAAAATGTTTATACTTGACTGTGTTATACTTGATTGCATACATACATGACTGTGTTATACTTAATTGCGTTATTCTATTTAGTGGCTAGTAGTAGTCTTTGGGAAGTGGCTCCCAGTTATCTTTGGGAAGTGGCTCCCAGTAGGTCTTTGGGAAGAGGCTCCCAGCATGTGCATTTTAGTGACTAGCAATAATCTTTGGGAAGAGGCTCCCAGTATGTGCATTTAAGTCTAAAAGTCTCCCAACATAAATGGAGCAACACTAAGTGTAATTATGTGAACTATTAAGACTATTTGTGTGTTTGACTATAATATGTACCATCTTTTAGCAGTGGGTTGTGAACACACAGGTTACAAGTGTTGTTATGGGCGGGACTTGCAACTGAGTGGATTCACAATGCCTTTGCTGTGTGAACATTCTTAAAGGCTTTTCAACTATTTTAAGACAAACTCTATGAACTCACCAACCATTGTGTTGACACTTTAGCATGTTTATCTCAGGTTTGTAAGGCGATAGCTAGTGCGTGGAACTTAGAGTCAAGCTGCATATTCTGAAGACGTACGCTTTTATCATTTACCATTCAAAAACATTTTGTATACATTTATGTATCATACTTTGGAATCTCATGTTTGTAACTTTGAATTCATTAATCGAATGGTAACTTTTCAAAACGTCTCATTTAGAGTTCGTTTTCTATAACTTGTACTTTGTATTATGAAGTAGCACCCCAGTGACACAGTCTTCCGCTGCGGTATTTTGGAGGTGTTACAGTGAGTTTTGTGGGTGGTTTTGTTGTGGTGGGTTGATGGGTTCAAAGATGTTACCACCTTCCATGATGTCAGATTGATGCGTGGAAATTGCACTAGGCTTTACCTCTCGAGGGATCTCGAGAAGATTACAACCCCCACCAGGCAGTGTACATGATTGTTGTAGTATAGTATAGTGACAAGTACCGGGGGATTGATCGTTCAACTCAGGAATAGTGTCGCTAGGATTAGAAAGCCTAAAAACTAGGTCTAGAGGTGAGGGATGATTCTTTTTGTATTTTTATATTTTTTATAAAAGCAATTAAAATCTCGGGTTTTGGAAGAGTAGGCGGAATTAGTTGCTAGTCAACTAACCCAATAACTAAGATGCAATCAAAATAAAATAACAAAAATGAAAATAAAACTAATTAAACTAGTGGTGTGAACAATAATGGGGAGAATTGTGTTTACTTAGATTTCATTACTCCCTAGATATCTTTTACAGGTTGATAGTTTGTTACAATTGCGTGGATGACGGGTTATATTCCTTAATACCATTCGTGGGGTGGCGTACGTACTTCCCCAACTCTATAAGCTCCTACTTCACTCCTATGTCGAGCCTGCAAGAAGCTCCTAACATGGGATCATTAGAATTCGCTCATGAATTAAATACAACCATAAAAACCTAGTACGCATTGGTTCATGTTTCTTAAGACGTTCAAGCATGTTACCCTATGGAAGTCTGCCAGATTTCTTAAGCCTAACATCGAAATCATTCATCCGTAACAACTATAAACAAGCAATCAACCCATAATCAACATCTAGGTTTCACTACATCTAAGTAAACACTCAAGAGATCTAGCCTAACATGTTAAAATCAAGACAGGTGTAAGATATATTCAAACAACACATAGACATATTGAATGAATTGAAAGGATACTTATCTTAATTAAACATGAAAGGTTTCAAAGGGTAAAAACCCTTGAAAGTATAGTAAAAATCGTGCTAGGGTTTCTCCAAGTTATCCCTCTAATTGTCCTCCCCCTAATGAATGAAAATTACAAAACTATATATAGATTTTCCATCGTGACGGCGTCAAGAAGAAATGTCTGACGCCGTCAACTCGCCGCCCATAGTAATATCGGATTGCCTAGATCCAGATCTGACGCCGTCACATGCAATGGGACCATGACGGCCTATGGTGACGCCGTCATGCCCTTAGTGTAAAACTCTCTGGACTGTCACGGACTCTATCCACTTCACCTCTTGTTTTACTCTTGATGCCGTCATGTAGAACCTTGTGACGCCGTCAGGTACTGTTCCCAGCAAGGAAAATTAAGACTTTGCCGTTTTCTTCACTTTTATGCTCCAAAAACGTCCAAAATGCTTCATTTTCCAGAATTCACTCCAAAAGTACCTAAAATCACAAAAGGAACGATTTAGAGCAATATTTGATCAAATAAATTCAATTCCGGGTTTAAATGACCCCCTAAAAATGGATCATTTTTCGCCTCATCATATACCCTTACACTTGAGATTTGCTTGTCCTCAAGCAAATGCGCTTTTATTCTAATCAAAATACAAGTTAGGGGTCATTTAACACTAATGTAAAAGTAATTACAACAAATAATCGTTCCACTAAAGACCAAAGACAAGCACTAAGGTCATACACTAGCACCTGACAAATAGTGTTTAGATACTCACATCTCTCGGGTGTAATAAAGTATATATTACAATATGGAAATAGAAAACATCTCTCACTACCTGTCATAGCAAAATAGATTACCATAGGCCTGGGAAAGGATCAAACCTCCCCCACATGGCGTAAGCACCTAGGATAAACTATCAAAGAGGTCTTTTAAAGGGTTATAACATTAGGTGTAGGGATATGGAATACACGGTTTTGTTGGATATAGGCAATCTTTACTGGTGGCGAGTTAATAATCTTGGTTAATTACATGTACAATATGGCGTTGCTAAGCCAAGACTAGACTTGACTTAAGCTAATAAATCAAAAATAACAAAAACATAAAATAAACATAGAATGAAACGGGATGGTAGTCCGTATTTTTTATTTATTTTTTATTTTTTTTTTTATTTTTTTTATTTTTTATTTTTTTTTACTTATAGGTTAGGACACTTCCCTAACTTCCACACTTTATACTACAAAAAAAGATGGCATAGGACAAGATCCCCAGCTCAAATACAAATACTAGTACCAAGGAGTAAAATACAAAAAATCCTGCATACTCAATAAAATCAGTCAAGGCAAAAAAGAGGCTTAAAACTATGGTCACCAACACACTCTGAATACATGGAAAAATGCCAAGGAGTCAACCAAGGCACATCCAAACATCACCATGTGTTGGCAACACATAGCAAGCAGGTTGCCAAAACTAATTTAATAAGAGTAATTACAAATAAAGAAATACTATGCCATCCTATTCTTTAAACCAATAATACATTCAGAAGCCAAAAAGCACTCACCAATCACTAACCACACAGAAACAAGGGAAGAGCCAGAGTAGCAGTTTTGGAATTATTTGCCTCCTTAAAAACCTTTTTATGTGAAACCCAGAGGGTAAAACCATAAAAAGGACAAAAAGAGCACAACATAATCCAAAACCTTCCCAAACTCCATGAACCATCTTCACTGCAACAACTCTCTAAACAGCATCATAATATCATCACTCAAATACATCCAGCAAGAATCAGCAAACAGCATCATAACATCACCACTTAACTCCATCCAGAAAGAATCATTAAACAGCATAGCTACATGTATAGAACCTGTAACTACTAGCAACATAATTCTCACCAATAAAAGGGTCAAAACATTTATTACACAACCAAAAACCAGTTCCTTCATGGATGTAAAGGAACCAAGAGAAACAGAATAGAAAAACAAACCTCATGGAAGACAAATCCGAGACCAAACTACTCATTCATCAAATCATTCACCATCCTCCTATAATACTCACTTCTACCCAAAGGAATATTCCATATTAAAGTAGCTTTATACACATTAGAAGTGTACTTGAATTTAAGCCCCATTAATTACATTCTAACAATGTTCACAATTTCATTGAAAACACTAACATCATCTCTATTCAACTGGTTAACCCTTCTATTATTTCTTTCATGCCAGATAGAGTATACAGCAGCACTTAAGACCAATCTTTGTATCAAACTCCATATAGTGTTAGCTGCAGGCTTATTGACAATAACTGATATCACTCTAGCGCATTCATTACCCACATTATCCATCTCAGCCATAGGTTTAAGCCTATCCCACACTTTTTTAGAAAAATCACAAGAGAAAAATAGGTGACTGTGAGTTTCATCATGCTGGTTGCACAACAAACATCTTTTATCAATAACCTCAAACCATCTAGCCAACCTATCTCTAGTCTTAAGTCTACCTTTTATAGCTGTCCATAGGATGAAAGCATATCTAGGGATACATTGAGAGAACCAAACATGTTTGTGCCATATTACTTCAGGATCATCATCTCTAATATCCTTCCACACTTCACTGATAGAAAACTCCACTTCCTTACCTTTTTTATTAACCCAAACAATTCTGTCCTTTTTGCTAACATCAAGGGAAGGAACAAAGATGTTGTTAAGGAACACAAACCTACTAATCCATTCCACTGGCCATAACCACCCTTGATGATCAATGAAATCAAACACATTAGTATTAGAATTCATGTTAGCCAATTCAAGATCATTCAGCTTAATCACATCACAGAGAGGACCCAAATTGTGCCATTTATCATACCACATATAGCAATCTTTACCATTTCCAATTTTAACCCAAATAAACTTCCTAACCAGATTCCTCAAATCAAGTAACTTTTTCCAACTCCAAGGCATTCCTTTCCTAGGCTCAACACTCCAAATACTTTTACCCCTGAGCCTATTCACATATATCCAGTTAACCCATAAAGAATCCTTTTTAACCACAATATTCCAAAGATGTTTAATCATAAGAGCTTTATTCCAAAGCTTAACAGATTTAACCCCTAGGCCACCCTGGCTTTTAGGTTTACAAACATCCTTCCAGGCTACACTAGCTTTACCATGAGCACTATCACCCCTATTCCACAAGAATCTTTTAAACATCTAATCAATCTTATCACATACAATAGCAGGCAGAATAAATAGAGAAGACCAATACACTTGTATGGAGGCTAATACAGAGGAAATAAGTTGCAATCTACCAGCCAAAGATAAACTTTTGTTTCTCCAATCACATATTCTTTTGTCCACAATATCAAGAAGCACTTTACAGTCATTAATTTTCAAACCTTTAGACACTAGAGGAACCCCTAGATATCTAATAGGTAAGCTACCTTCTCTAAAGGGCATAACCATTTTAATGCTAGTTATCTCATCACATGTCATGTTTTTGCTAAAAAATGCTTCACTTTTTCCCATACTAGGATAAAGGCCAGAAGACATACCAAATTCATCAAGACCTCTTCTCAACACAGAAGCAGAAATCAAATCTCCATGGCACATCATAAGAATATCATCAGCAAAAAATAAACTTGTAATCTTAAGATCTTTACATCCCCCATGATACTGGAATTTCTTCTCAGCTTTTACTTGTCTTTTTATCATGAGATTCAAGACTTCCACAACTAAAGTAAAGAGATAAGGGGATATGGGATCCCCCTGTCTCAAGCCCCTTCCAGCCTTAAAGAACCCATGAGTATCACCATTAATGCAAATAGAAAAGTGAGCAGAAGTTAAGCAAACCATAATCCACTTGATCATCACTGGGTGAAAACCAAATTCACTTAAAATAAATTCCAGAAAAGACCAGCTCACAGTATCATAAGCCTTAAGAATATCAACTTTGAAAGTACACCTTTTTGCCCCCCAATTCCAATCATAACCTCTCATGAACTCTTGAGTTAAAAGAATGTTATCACAAATCTGTCTACCAGGAATGAAGGCACTTTGGTTAACATCAACCAAACAATTCAAAACTCTCTTAATTCTATTTGTAATCACTTTGCTTATGGTTTTATAGATCACATTACAACAAGAAATAGGTCTGTAATCTGTAACCAAAGCAGGATTCTTGCATTTAGGAATGAGAGATATAAAAGTAGAGTTTACCTCCCCAAGCAGCTTTCCACTCATGAAAAACTCTTTGACAGTTTCACAAACATCATTTCCCACCACCTTCCATGCAGCTTTAAAGAATTTAGAGGTATAACCATTTGGGCCAGACGCTTTATCATCATCAATATCAAACAAAGCTACTTTGATCTCATCATCGTTAACATCAGCAATCAAATCCAAAGCAACCTCAGTATCCAGCCTGTTAGTGAATAGGCTACTAGGATCATCAATAAGGTATATATCACTGCTCTCCCCAAAAACACATTTAAAATGTTCAACAAAACATTTAGCAATATCATCCCCAGTGAAAGTATTACCCTGCACATCTTTGATATCCTCAATTCTATTTCTACCAATCCTTCCCTTCACAAAATTATGAAAAAAAGTATTATTCAGATCACCTTCTTTCAGCCATTCAATCCTAAGTTTTTGTTTCAGAACTCTTTCCTCGTCAATTAAAGCATTCTTATAAGCAGCAGCATAAACCATCTCATCTTCTCTCAAGCTAACATTATAAGGATCCTTATCCAAACTGCATTGAACCTTTTCTAACTCAGCTTTAAGAATCTTAACTTTATCAAACACATTCCCATTGTTTCTATTTAGGCTTCTCAAATGACTTTTCATAGCTTTCAATCTTTCACTAGAACAAACATCTTATACCCATTAACAGGCACATTCCAATTATCCTCAACAAGATTCATAAATTCCCTTTAACTAGTCAAGTAATTCATAAACCTAAAAGCTCTACCCTTTCTCCTCATAATATTAACTTCAGGCATCATAAGAATAACAGGAGAGTGATCAGAGGACAAAAAAGGTAAGAATTTAGCAGAGCTTTCAAGATATTTAGTCACAAAACTATCATTACCCATAATTCTATCCAACTTCTTTAAAATTCCTTCTCTTGGATTCTTTCTCTTTTGAATCCAAGTATAGAACATTCCACTACTACTAATATCATCCATACTAAGATTTCTAACACAATCTCTAAAATCTTGCATTCCCATATCTTTCTTCATATTAAAACAGTTAGAATTCTCATTATGGTGCAGGGTACTATTGAAGTCACCCAATAACACCTAAGGAGATTCATTCACAACAGTCTTATGATCAATCAAATTCTTCCATAAAACCATTCTTTCCTTAACTGTGTTGTCTCCATACACAAAAGAGACAAACATAGTCAAATTACTCTTACTATTAGTAACCAAGAAGTGCATAACTTGGCTAGTTTGAGATAGTAAAGAAGCACAAAGAATACCAGGATCTCACCCCACAGCTATTCTGCACCCTTTCGGACTGTCAACGGAGTTAGAGACCCAATCCAATTACTAAAGACCTCATTACAAACATTATTGACAAATTTCTTTCTTAATTGTGTCTAAAATACCATACATAGTAATACTATTATTCCTAATAATATTTTTAACCTCATCTTGTCTAAGGGTATCACAAATCCCTTTGACATTCCATGAAGCTATATTCAATATCATTAAAAAATTGAGGAACTAGATGCAATGTCATTTTGCATCTGAGTAGCATTACTTTCAACCACATTTGAGGTTATATCTTGTGTTATAAACATAGCATTACCATGAGATTCCTTAGCCACTTCTTCATCCATAATATCTACTACTTCTTGTTCAAACTGCTTCCTAATCATCTCATCCACCTTAAGGCCAACAAGGCTTTCAAATTGTTGAACCATTTCTTCTGTCCAAGTGTTTCTAACCCCATCAGTTAGTACTAATTCAGACAGAAATAACAGCTCAACCTCAGCCTTTTGCCTCTCTTTAACCCAACCATCAATAATCTCAAGCTCATTTCTGTAACACTCATCATAAGCCTTCATGTAAGCTTGATTATGTGTCATGCCAGATTCCTTCATAATCACTTTGCATAATTCATCAGCTTTCATCTTTGCAGTCAAAGCTGTATTAGTGTGTCCATGGCTAATATCCTTTTGTAACTTGGATATTCTCCATTTCAAGCCTTCCATCATCCTACTTTTAGATTTAGCATTACTCTTCTCTTGATAGTACTTACATAAATCTTTAGTCCATCTGATCTTCTCACTCTCAGCAATTTGCATACCTAAATCAATTTTCTTTCTCATTTGAATCCATTCTTCACCTCTTACTTCCACATTATTCATATCCTCCTTAGCTAATACATCAAAACTATTCTTAGTGTTAATTTCATTTTCTTTAGTATCTTTGTTTTTACCACTGCCATGACTTCCAGTTGCTTCTTTACCTTTGCTACCATTACTACCCTTTTTGTTACCATAAAAAAACTAACTCATCATCAATTTTTTTTACCACCATTACCCACAGGCACATATCTCATGTTATCAACTTCCTTACTACTTCTCAAAGTCATATCACCTCTCCCAGTTATACCACCTCTGCCCATTATACCACCTCTACCCCTATTACCATATCCACCCCTATTCATCACATTCCCATTAGTTTGTTTCCCACTATTTCTGCTAGTACTAGCACCATTATTAGCATACCTCCTAACATCTTGCCACTGACCATCACCTGAATTACTTTCACCCATTTTACCAATATTATTCCCAATCTCAGTAACCTTCACACCTTTCTCACCCACATCAATTTTCTTTTTACACAAACTTTATCCTCATGTCCAAACACTTTACAAGAAGAACAATGTGGAGGTCTCCAAGCATATTCAACTTTGAGATCCATAGACTTCCCCATTTTCTCATAACAAACCTCAACACTCTCAACCAACTCATTAGCAGCATCCACTTCAATAAGAACTCTAGCAAAACTTGCTCTCCCATACCCTTTTTCACACATTGAAGCTGTTATTCTATCCATAATAATAGGATTTCCAACCCCACTAGCAATTCTACTTATACCCTGGACATTCCATGCTTCAAGTGGAACATTCATGAGCTTAACCCATATTGGAACTTTAGATGGCTCTGGCCTCTCCATACATAGCCCAGCCTCCCATTTTTGGACAAAGAATGGTTTGTTATCAACAAGCCAAGGCCCATTTTCTAGAACAAAATTCAACCTTTCCACAAATCTAAATTTAAGAAACAATAGCCCACATTCATTAGTGATGATCTCTGCTAACTGATGAGTTCTCCACATCCTTCTCAAATGACCAGATATCTCATTGTAATTCATCTTTAAACCAACAAAATACCCTGCAAGAGTTAGATCCCATTTTTTACTACCCTCTTCAATAACAGGGTCCATATCAATCACAACCCTACCCTTATCATTAGTCCTAACAGGCACTTTAGACAGTTTGTTATTACCATAACCAGATAACCCTTTAAATGCAAAAGCAAATGAAACATCATTTTGAACAAACCTTTCTGACATAACAGTATCGCCCACTTTCTTAGTTCCCATATCACTCTTAGCATCTCTTTGTTTCACATTTCCATTTAAACTAGGCCATTCAGTTCTATCCCCAACTCCATTCAAGTTACTAATATCCTTATTGTTAGCAAGACTACCATGTTTAACAAAACTTGGATTCAAAACAGGTTTCTCAGCAAATGGAATAGGCATCTCTTTACTATGACTATTAGCTAGATTATCACTAACCTTAGCCACATTAGAATCATTAGCATACACATTACCCTTATCCATAACACTAGAATCATTACTAACATTACTATTAACAAAACCAGAAACAATATGATCCTTACCCTGACTCTTAGCCCCATGGTTTGACTCACCATCAATCCCAGTCAAACCTTGAGAACTATGAGACACAACAGCATCATCATTCCCCCCAACACTTCCCAAATCATCATCCTTAACCTCTATATCCTCTGCATCATCACCTTCAAATTCTATACCATCCATATCTTTAGACAAACTCTTATTCTTACCAATACCTTTTTTGTTATTATTCTTAACACCCAATGAACCTTTAGAGCCCATACCAGTATGTTTCATTGACTGTTTATTATCATTCCCAGAATTCCTAGTATTTCTCTTAGATCTTACAAACTCATTAGACCCAGGATGAGGTGGAATAGAGATAGGGTTAGTTGGATCTGGATTAGGATTTTTTGGATCTGGGTTTGGAGGATGAGGATTCAAATCCGACATGATTCAAAGAAGAAATCAGACAGAAATCATCCTAGGTTAATGTTTGAGAATGATTGTAAATGATATTAATGAGTAACGGAAATTATTGGAAAAAGTGATACGGACAAACAGTGTATAACATAAATAAAATGAATTAATTTTAGGACAAGAGTGAATGAATAATGTAAGAAAATTATATGGATGTGTAGATCATGAACAGTAGAACACAAAACAAAAATCAAAACCAAAATCCAATGGTTAGATTGAATTTAGATGATGAATTTCATCATAAAATGTGAAAGCTTTTTTTTTTTTTTTTTTTTTTTTTTTTTTTTTTTTTGCATACACTCTTACCCTACCATCCAAAATAATACATCATAGGGAATGAACATTCCCCTTACACTTGAATTTTTACATACTTTACAATAAACTAATCTAATGACTCGAATTAAGATAATCAAAACACTTGTTGTACTTTTAAGACTAACGCACATATGGGGGTAATATATGATGTTCTTCACCATTACTCCATAACATAAGTACTTTACCCATGAGTCCCAATCGTCCCAAAACAATATGTACAAAGATATGACTCGACTTAGCAACCATGTAATCAATTAGATAATTAACTAAGGGTTTAAACATGTAACAATAATGCACTAAAGATGAGTGCATACACGGAAGGCTAAGGCGATTTGGGTGTACATTTAAGTGGGTTGTAACAAATTCTTCCATTAAGTAAGATGCTTAAAGTTAGAAACAAAAAGATAGCCTCGGAGGGGTGTACTAGGGGTTTCGTGTACTAAAAATGAGTACAACGCTAAGGTGTGGGAAAAATTAATTGACTTTACTAGCCAAGTAATATGACTTAAATGGTCAAGTAATTATGATACGGGTTTAACACAAGGGTGATACTAATGCCTCTTATCATGTAGTAAATCCTACTACAAGAATGTAGTCTCACTAGCGGTCTCGGGATGTATCACTAACGCAAGTTCTATAATCTAAATGCTACCGGTACACTTATAAGCACTAATAGTAAATGCTTTTCCTATCAAATCTAAAGGTGAACCTCACATATTTGGGTGGAAAATTTTTCTGAATGGTACGGTTTTGTGCTAGTCATACAACTCCTATCCATGAGACGCTTGCTAAGGCTAAAGTGTCACTCCTAAATGTTGTAAAAAATTTTAAATTTGGCGCTAAAATTACACTAACAAGTATTTCTCATAGTTTTATTACACACCTACCATCAAACAAACAAACTCAAGTGCAAGTATATCCTATAAGGTATCATCATTTACCCTCCCCTTACACTTAGGATGAAAATTGTCCCCAATGTTCAATTAAAGAATGTAAAAGTAAAACAGGTAAAAGAATGAAATCAAATACTCCCCTGATTCGTTCGGTGTGGATAGTGTGGTAACAAGGTTAGATCTTCCTCCAAGAAAATGAATAATCAAAGCTTCCCTTCCAGAAATATAAATCATCTTCTTGTCATACATAACCTGTTAAACCTGAGAAAACAAACAAGGCAATCTCGCGTAAAATCGGCGGTAATCTATATATACTAATAAATCCTAGAAAACAATGTAAGATATAATGCTTGTGGAATGAATGTTTGCAGATTTCCTGGAGTTTATAAAACTAAAGAATTAACAAAAACTTTAAGATTCTGTTAGAAAAATAAAACTAGCAAAATTTCCAGAATTTTACACATGACGCCGTCAAGAGTAAGCTCATGACGCCGTCAGAAGTGACCTGCAGAAATCTTTACGTTAAGTTTCCGGAAAATTTCTGCAAAAACTTATGTCCTACTTCCTGGAAATCCTGCAAAACATCATTATGACTCGATACAAGCATTTGACTCTAACACATATGAATATACATGTCCATTTAATATTGTGGAGAATCATGATCAATTTTGTTTCTTAAAAACATATTTGGGGTTTCCCCTTACACTTATCTTTTGCGAAATACCTTTGTATGAAGTTAGGACGAAGTCAAACGACAAAATAAAGTATTTTCATCATTTTAGTTTGAAACATGATCCACCAACAATAAAAATAAAGCATGCATACGGAAACAAATAACACTCAAACAATTAAAAATCACACAAAGCATGGGTTGCCTCCCAAGAAGCGCTTTTCTTTATTTACGAGTCTTGTACCTAGACTCAAGGCCATGGGCTACCGTGTGTCGCTTATGCTCACATATCCAAGGGTGAGCCTTCTAATAGTCGCCTTATCTTTCTTATAATCATCACTTAACTCTAAGCATCCACGATAATACCTTTTATTTTTTTCATGAGGATATTTAAGCCCTTTTCTTTTATCATTCTCACTTAGCATTTCTAGGGGCGGATACCTACTACACTTCTCCATGGAAAAATCCTTGAACCTAGGGTGTGCACGTGGCATTTGGTAAATAAAATCCTCATCCCCATCCGAGAATGTAATTAACCCTTCCATAAGTTTTTCATCAAGGTTGGTTAATCTTTTGAAGGGTTTCCCAATCACAACTTGGGTCAACTTACTATCGATAAATTCTCCTAGATTCTCCATAACCATGAACTCAACAAGATAAACAAAGCTTCCTACAAACACATGCAATGACATCGCCCTAGCAATAATATTATATCCTTTGTATTCTAACTCATCTACCATGATTTTATTATAGTCACTACGCGAGATTATGTTCATTGGGAGAGATGAGTTAAGGTAGGCATCAAAGCTCCTAAATCCAATCTTACAAGGAAATTGCATATTGAATGAGCTATCACTCTCAAGCCTTGTTCTAGGGTTGACATACCTAAGAGGCTCCACTTCATCTTCCATCCTATCCTCATTAATCACATCACCATCATCTAGATCCTCATCGGAGTCTGAATAGTAAAAAGGACTAGCCCTATGGTCATCATCATGGTCAGACTCCTCCATTTCAGAATTATTGTCAAAGTGATGGTTAGGCGAGAGGTTAGGTGGGTTCTTATTTTCCACTAAAGGGATTGGGGCGGGTATTTGGAAAATTCCACGATGAAAAACACGAATAACAGGATTCAAACGATCAATGCTATTGTTATCCATCGAGATAGTTTACGAACAAAGAAAACAAAGAAATAAGATAGACTAAAGAGAACCTAAAAAATACAATAAAATCTTACTAGAAAGGAATCTAGAAAGTATACCTAATAAAAAGAAATCCTAACCTAGACAATAACTATTCCCCGGGCTGCGGCGCCAAAAACTTGATGCGTTGGAATTGCACTAGGCTTTACCTCTCGAGGGATCTTGAGAAGCTTACAACCCCTACCAGGCAGTGTACCTGATCGTTGTAGTATAGTATAGTGACAAGTACCGGGGGATTGATCGTTCAACTCAGGAATAGTGTCGCTAGGATTAGAAAGCCTAAAAACTAGGTCTAGAGGTGAGGGATGACTCTTTTGGTATTTTTATATTTTTTATAAAAGCAATTAAAATATCGGGTTTTGGAAGAGTGGGCGGAATTAGTTGCTAGTCAACTAACCCAATAACTAAGATGCAATCAAAATAAAATAACAAAAATGAAAATAAAACTAATTAAACTAGTGGTGTGAACAATAATGGGGAGAATTGTGTTTACTTAGATTTCATTACTCCCTAGATATCTTTTACAGGTTGAAAGTTTGTTACAATTGCGTGGATGATGGGTTATATTCCTTAATACCATTCGTGGGGTGGCGTACGTACTTCCCCAACTCTATAAGCTCCTACATCACTCCTATGTCGAGCCTACAAGAAGCTCCTAACATGGGATCATTAGAATTCGCTCATGCATTAAATACAACCATAAAAACCTAGTACGCATTGGTTCATGTTTCTTAAGACGTTCAAGCGTGTTACCCTATGGAAGTCTGCCAGTTTTCTTAAGCCTAACATCAAAATCATTCATCCGTAACAACTATAAACAAGCAATCAACCCATAATCAACATCTAGGTTTCACTACATCTAAGTAAACAGACAAGAGATCTAGCATAACATGTTTAAATCAAGACAAGCGTAAGATATATTCAAACAACACATAGACATATTGAATGAATTGAAAGGATACTTATCTTAATTAAACATGAAAGGTTTTAAAGGGTAAAAACCTTTGAAAGTACAGTAAAAATCGTGCTAGGGTTTCTCCAAGTTATCCCTCTAATTGTCCTCCCCCTAATGAATGAAAATTACAAAACTATATATAGATTTTCAATCGTGACGGCATCAAGAAGAAATATCTAATGCCGTCAACTCGCCGCCCATAGTAATATCAGATTGCCTAGATCCAGATCTGACGCCGTCAAATGCAAAGTTTCTCTGGGCCGTCACATGCAATGGGACCATGATGGCCTATGGTGACGCCGTCATGCCCTTAGTGTAAAACTCTCTGGACCGTCACGGACTCTATCCACTTCACCTCTTGTTTAACTCTTGACGCCGTCATGTAGAACCTTGTGACACCGTCAGGTACTATTCTCAGCAAGGAAAATTAAGACTTTGCCGTTTTCTTCACTTTTATGCTCCAAAAATGTCCAAAATGCTTCCTTTTCCAGAATTCACTCCAAAAGTACCTAAAATCACAAAAGTAACGATTTAGAGCAATATTTGATCAAATAAATTAAATTCCGGGCTTAAATGACCCCCTAAAAACGGATCATTTTTCGCCTCATCACAGATGGTAAAGGTTACGAACAAAGAAACGAAGAAATAAGATATGTTGATATAAATAATGTTTAAAAATGTTATTAATATTTCTCAATAACTCTATGTTTTGATAATCACAAAATGTAAACTAAATTAAGTCAAGATTATGACGCAAACAAGTATTTAGTAACAAATATTTATTTCTACAACTTATATCACTTAAGGTATGCATAAACTAAGCAACTTATGCATTACATGATCAAAGGAAATTTTTATAATCACTAGAAATTTTATAAAATGTCTGAAACATTTTATATCTTTTACAAAATTATTTTTGGAATTAAAAGAATATGTTTAAATCATTATTAATATATGATTTCCAATTTCTAACCAAAAATGGAAAATTTTATCCAGAAAAACCTTCCCCATAAGAGTACAAAATACTCCAACGTTCTGGAGGGGGCGGCCCCCTTAATTCATAAGGCGGCCCCCTAAATCATTAAGGGGACCGACCCCTAATTAAGGGGACCGACCACGCTCCAGAATAGTATTTTGCTCCCCTTTAAATATTGATTCATTTAACAAATTTTCCTTACCTTTTTGCACTCAAAACCTTCTGATCTCATCTCCATTTCTATTCCAAAAATCCTTTGATCATATAATTCATAAGTCTTTGTTTCTAAGTGATCCAAAGCTTCATCCACTCAAGTGCAAAAAGAAGAACACTCCTCTACATCCATACAATTGTAGTAGTGTTGTGATTAGTTAGTTTCATCTTGTAGTAGTGCTAGATATTTGTGAAGTGTTGTGTGAATTAGTTGATTGTAGATACTAGGTGTGTTGTAGAATAGTGTAGTAGTTGTGATCTAGTTGTGCATAGAAGAAGGTGTGAAGGTGACAAGAAGAAAAGGTGTGAAGCTATCTTGAAGAAGTTGTGAAGTCTTGAAGAAGTTGTGAGATTGGTTCTAGCTACGATTATAACTCGACATTTAGTTTAGTGTCGTTAATAGGTGTAAGCCAAGGTGTGTAAGGTTTCTCCGCCATAAGGAGTTTGTTGACATAGTGAAGAAAACTCTCGAGTGTGGTACTCGGGGAGTAGGGAAGGAAGGTGTCGTGGAGTAGGGAAGGAAGGTGTCCTTATAGCCGAACCACTATAAATTCGCGTGTTGTGGTTTGATCTTTCTAACTCTATCTTTTCTTCACTTTATTTCAATGCTTACATTATTAGATTAGAATTGCTTGTATTTGTTGACACTTGAATTCACGTAAGATCGAATCAAAAGTTTTTATAAGCTACAAAAGATTTTGAAAATAAATTTTAAAAAGATGTAAAACTATTCAACCCCCCTTCTAGTTTTCTACAATTGGTATCAAGAGCCACGTCTAGTAAGATATTTAAAATATATTGTATTTTAAAACTTGTAACGATCTATGGAATCTGAAAAATATTCAGTAGGGCAATCTATGCAAAGACCACCACTATTTGAAAGTGATGAATTTTTATATTGGAAAAATCGATTCGAAACTTATGTGAAATCAAAAGATATAGATCGTTGGCATGTTATTACTAATGGTGATTTTTTACCTATTCAAAATAACCCCGAAACAAAGAAAGATGAAATCGTACCTTTTGAAAAACAAAATGATGATTTTAAAAGAAAACTTGCTAAAAATGATGAAGCAAAAATGGTTATTTATAATTCGCTACCACGTAAAGAGTACGAAAGGATCTTTATGTGTGAAACTGCAAAAGAAATTTGCAACTCTTTACTAATAACTCACCAAGGTAATAGTCAAGTTAAAGATAATAAGATAGATCTACTTGTTCAACATTATGAGCAATTCACGACTCCGGAAGAGGAATCAATTGATAATGCTTTTGCTAGATTTAACACTATCATCACAAGTTTAAAAGCACTTGATGAGAATTTTTCTAGTAAGAATTTTGTTAGGAAGTTTCTTAGGGCTCTTCACCCAAAATGGTGAGCTAAAGTGACGGCTATTGAAGAAATCAAAGAATTTATCAATGTTACAACTTGATGAATTAATTGGAAACTTGAAAGTCTATGAAGTAATTATAAAGAAGGACTCCGAAATGGTCAAAGAAAAACGAGAGCAAAGCAAGTCAATCGCCTTGAAGGCTAGAAAGGAATCTAGTAACGAAGATAGCTCATCTTCCGAAAGTGATGACGAAGAATACGCCATGGCCGTAAGAGATTTCAAGAAATTCTTCAAAAGATGAGGAAGATTCGTTAGACAACCACACGATGAAAGGAGAGCATCTCAAAAGAATAAAGATGACAAGAATAGCAAGAATGAGAGAAAGTGTTTCAAATGTGGTGATCTAAATCATCTCATTGGAAAATGTCCAATGATGTCAAGAGATCAAAATCAAAGAGCTTTTGTTGGAGGAGCTTGGAGTGATAGTGATGAGGAGGAGAAAGAAACGACAAAAGAAGAAAAGTGTCTTATGGCAAAAACATCAAGCGAGGTATGTTCTGAAACCGAATATTTTAGTGATGAAAATTTATCATTAGACGAAAATGATTTAGATACTGAGTATAATAGACTATGCAAATTTGGACAACAAGTAATAACTAAAAACAAATCATTAAAACATATAAACAACCAATTAGAAAATGAAATACTAGAACATAAAATTAAAATACATAAATTACAAAAAGGCAAAGAAATCATTGAAGAATGTAAATTATGTCAAGAACTTAAGTGTGAAATTGAAATACTTAGAAATGAAATTTGTAAATTTGACAAATTTGAAAATAGTAGTAACTCATTTAAGAGAATAATAAGTATTCAAAGAATATCCGGAGACAAAACCGGCTTAGGATTTAACCCAATTGAAGCTTCATCTAGTGAAACAAAAAATGTTAAGTTTGAAAGCGAATCTAGTAAACCAACATCCTTAGAAAAACATCCAAAATACATACTCATAAACGATAAGAAAATACCCCTTGCTAGTAATGAAGAAATAAAAACGTTTTATAAACCGTCTCACTGGTACGAAAATGACCTTTCGTCACACATGGTCGATTTCAAACGGTCACACTGTAACATATTTACGTGACTAAATGTATGAAAATAAAATAAACAACCACACTCGATCCGACTTGTGTGACCATTTCAGAAGATATATGTCACACATTTGTGTATTTATGTGACTAGAGGGTAGCTGGTAAATATTTTTCGATCATTTAGTCAAGTTTAATTTGGGACGTGTGACCGATTCAAATCAGCTTTAAGCATTAGTCACACTACAGATATACATATGTGACAAATATATGTCACACAATTGAAGAGTGTGACCAAAATAGATATATGGTCACATGAAGTAATTGTGTATGTGACTAAATTATATAGTCAAGTTTGTCACACATTATTTAAACGTGACATCTATTCTTTGCTGAATATTTAGCCACATAGCGTTTGAAATGTGTGACAACTGAAAAGTAAGTTTGAAGCGTCAATCACGATATGCATTTAATAGTGACAAATATATATGTCACACACTTGACGAGTGTGACCAAATGTCATATATGGTCACACTAAACCATAGAAACATGATTAAGTGTAACAAAAATTTGATACATATGGTCACGTAAGTTAATATGTGTGTCAAAAGTTTAGTGTGTGTTTGCTTGCCAAATCCTAATGTGTATAGTCACACTTAATTGAATCACGATCATGTGACTATAGGCTTTACAAAAATACATAAAAATAAAATTAAATAAATAAATAAATAAATAAATAGTCACATTGTAACTATAGGCTTTACAATAGTCACACCATATCAGAAATGTGTATCTAAATGATGTTTATGACCACATTATAAGGGTATTATATGTGACCAATACATTCAAAATAGTCACATTGAGTTTTTGGCTCTTCCATACATTTTGAAGATCTCATCATCTAAGTATCGCTTTAATTGAACAAGCTTCCAACCCTTCATATTGTTTAGATAGTACTCATAGTACTTCCTCTTTTGCTTGACTGTTGGACGACTGAGCACTTTTCTCTTCTTTCTTTGATTGAGATAAAATTTCTTCCTCTCAGCTTCATAATTCCTCTTCCATTCATCTTTTTGTTCTTGAGTGTACTCTTGCATTTCTTCTTTTATTTGTTTCATCAGTGCAATATCAGCATCACCTTTAATCCTTTCTTCATCCCAAGAATCCAAGAGTGCTTTTGTTTTGGCCTCAGCTTCAGCGTGTTTCCTTCTTTATTCAAGTACCATCTGATTCTCCTCTGCAAACAAAGCAGCCAATTTTCTTGCAGCAGCTTCATCTACTTCAAGTTGCTTGGGTTTGGGCCAGTACACAAAAGGAAAATCCTTTAAAGGATCATGCTTAGGCTCTTCAACCATAATACCTTTGCCTTTGCCCTTATAACTTGGCTCTTGTACACTCTTCTTGTTTTGTTGAGTTGGTTCTCTAATCACCACCCCTTTGACGGGTACTCTTGGTTGTTGTGGTGGTGGTTGTGATTGTTCTGTTGGTAGTGGTGATTGTGGCACTGCTTGTTTAAATCGTGTCTTCAATAGAATCATTGCTTCGGCCAAAGTTTCCTCATCATCACTAGCAATAGGAACATTTTCCTCAGCAGTAGTATCCTCCTTGGCAATTTCTGCACTTGCACCAGCAGTAGAATCTCCCATGCCTTTGATTGCTACTTCCATAACAACCTCATTACCTTGATTATCAGCAACCATATACTCATCATCATTCTCAACAGAATCCACATCCATATCCACACCAATGTCATCACCAGCAGCAGCACTATCAAAATTTTCCATAGCTTCCCCTGAATCCTTGGTTTCATTCCTCCCCTGTTTGGGATCATCCTCCTCCAAACTTATGCTTTCAGATGAACTAATCCTTTGTCTTTTGCCCACTTTTTTCAGTCTTTTGAATGACCTGGTTCTTGACCCCTTCTGACCTCCCAATTGCTTAACCCTCAGCTTCAAACCTGTAATTACATCCCCCTGAGTATCTGTGATTTGTTTTAGGCTGAGAACCTCTTCTTTAAGTTTGGTATATTTAACCATCAATTCTTTAACAAGTTCCATCTCTTCCTCACCACTTTTATCCTCATCACTTGCATTGTCCCCTTGGTTTCTTGGCACCTGCGGTTTCCTTCACCTGAATCAGTTCCATTGGAACTTGATTCATTATAAGTTCTTGAACCTTCACCCTTCTTATGTTGACCTAGTTCCAACATTGCTTGAAACAATGGTTTACCTATGACAGGAAAGTCCTTACCCTTTCTCTTCATGTTAGAAAAGACCTTTTTAATATGAGAGTGAACAGGATAAACCTTGTCGTGAACTTTCTTATTTGTAAACTGTTTGTCCATAAGAAGTTGCAGAAATCTTGGATATAAGTAATGTTGGTTTGAAGAATTATCCAAGGCTTTAACCACATGATCAAAAATTAATTTTGAAAAATTGAATTTTTCTTTATTTTTTGCCAAACATATAAGGGCAGAAGCCATGTTACTACTAAACTCATTCCAACCAGTAGTCTTTGGGCTAAGACACTGTAACAAAGTGTGAATTAAGAATTTCCACTGTGGGGGAAAGCCACCTTTATTAAATTTCAAAGAATCATTTTTTCTTACATACCCCATCTCTTGAAGGTTTTCAAAAATTGTGGAGTCTGGAAGATTCTCAATTCCATTAACATCTCCGAGATGAAGAACTTCTCTAACAGATGCCTCTGTAACAATAATCTTCTGCCCATCCACACGGACATGAATCTGTACTTCCTCATCAATAGTTTTGACCTTTGCAGTAGCCCAAAACTGTTTGATGTTGGAAACATATACAGTAGGGTTAACTGTTAATGCATACCTAATATGAGTAGCATTGAGAAAATCAACAACTTCAGTGAACTCTTCATTCTCCTTGGTGGGCTTTTGCAAGAATGCAATCATGTTATGCTTGTTGGAAAAAGACAGAGTCGATATTGTGAAATTTGAAAATTTGTGTAGGGTTTTGCTGGGAATTGTAATTAAGTGATAAAATCAAGCAGTGGTTTTATGTTTGATAGAGATTTGATCGGATAAAAACATTTGTGTGAAACTGTGAATGATTGAAGTGTACAAACCCTTAACCGTTCATATTTCTAAAACAGTACCCTGCACTCTCAAAAATAGCAGAACAACCCTTAGCCGGACTAAGTTAGGCTTAGCAGCACTAAAATATGCCTAGCAACACTAAGTCAGTTTCCACTCGAAACGGCTTATTTTTCAGGACTCCAGCACTTTTCTCAGCTTATCCTGCAAAATATTAGTCCCAAAAACACAAAACCTAACTCATTACCCGAATCACAATAGTCACATCATCAATTACACTTAGCAATACTATTTATAACTAGCAACATTAACAAATCATTTCTGGATTTTAACAATTTGATATACTACTTTTATCCAAGAAACCAAACACACCTTTGACAGTTTGACATCACAAGCAACCATAAAAGGTCTCAAAATTTTCATTGATATTTTTTCAAAGATACAACCATTCATAAAAGCTGCAAACATAAACATAATTAATTATCCTACCTAAATACTAAAGATACTAGAAACATAAAAACACCATCATTAAAAACTGCTTCACTCCATTTCATACCAACTTGTTAAAACCAGAGCGCTCTACTCCCTGCGTTGCATCCTTTTCCTTTCCAGGAGATTTTTAAACTTAATTTCAAGATCGGTAATCCTGTTTTCCAGATTTAACATGTCTGCAAATGCAAACCCATCTTGTTGACCCCTTGGTTTTGATACTCCACCACATTTTGATGCTCCATCACATTTTGTTATTGATCCTCTTAATTTTGCTCCTCCACCACATTTTGTTGCACATCCTCTTCATTTTGTTGCTCCACCACATTTTGCTGCGCATCCTGTTGATCCTCCTCATCCTCTTCATCTTCTTCCTCCACCTCCACATCATTCAGTCCCCAACGCTCATCCCAGTAAAAGTCTTGTCTATGCAGCCATTTCAAAATTATTGACCTCATCCACATATCTACCTGCCTATACGACCCATATTCGTAAACGGGATCATACCTGAAATGATTAAACACTGCGTCCCATAGCAAACTGTTGTTTAATACCCACTCGAACTCTTCTGCATCATTTTGAAAGTTACCATTTGCTGCCATTGTTGAAGTTTTCTTTGAAAGTGAATATGTGTTTGTGTGTGTTATTTGGTATATATACAATAGAGAGTTCTAAATAGGCTGGAGAGGTATATAAACGGTTCCCAAGACTTTTGGCGGGAAAAGGGATCGACCAAAGGCGCCTAAATCATACTGTGAATTGAAGATATTTTAAAACTCTTCCTAAAGATAAGGAATTGACTGTCTCCATTTTCCTTTTACCGATTCTTGACTTACCAAGTTCAATGAGTTGATGCAATAACTACTTGTATCTCATGCTTTATGAATAATAAACTTCCAAACTCAATATTTCCAACAATGATTTGGGATCGGGTTTTGACCCGAGGGAATAAAAGTTTGACCGTGACTCGAAGAAAACTTATGTTATGTTTCTTTGAAGTTTAATGTTTTTATGTTCAAAGAAAACTTATGTTATGTTTCTTTGTTAATCAAGTTATCGATTACTATATTATGATGCTTTGTTAAAAGTCAAACAAAGATTGTCAAACTTGATTGTCATTTGCCAAAGTCAAAGAGTCTCCAAGTGAATTTGGACAATTCCGGGTAATTACTATCAAAAGATAACTAATAGACAATCATGATTGTCACTTTGGGTAATTTTTGGTAGTTTTGTGCCTGTACATTCATTTGCATAAGGTCAAACAAGATAGTCAAATTGTGCCATTTTGGGTAATTACTGCCAAAAGATATCGAGTAGCCAGAAGATCAAGATCAGTTAAATTTACAAGCAAACACTTAACCTGTGACATTTCAAAAATTTCATGTCATTAATTTTAGTATTTTATTATTTAACTATTCTTTTTTTAAATAATTAACTTCGTCTGAAGTTATCTGCGTTTTGTCATGACACGTAAAATTAATTTAATCGACACTAGACTATGTCCAGTCTACACTTTTTATGCACTTTTGGTTCCTTACAGTCTTATTTTAAAAGTCACTTTTCACTTTTTTTCATTTTTACTTAAACCTTGCACCTTTTACGTTTTACGTGATTTAAATTCACGTTTTAAGGTTTTAATAACATCTAAACCCTCCGATGAACTCACCACTCATCTAAAACAATAAACTAGATTGTGAAAACAATTTTTTTTTTTAATATTTTTGAATGTTTTTATATTTTTATACCCGGTACTATGTTACGCGTCTTAAAAAAAAAACTCCACGTTTTAATTACCGGGATCAAACCATAACCTAAGTTATATAACTTATCTAAATTTTGACTAAAAATTGCCAAATCTCACCACCTCATCAATAGGTGGCCGTATATCATATGTCATATACACATGTCCCATTTTCTAATTCTTATTTTTTCATTAAGAAACATTATACAAACAAATCGATTCCAACACATGCAATCTAGTAAATGAGATAATGACTATTTGTTCTCTCATCCTTCTTGTTTTGAACGCCAACTCAACATAACAAAATCACCATCAAAACTTTGAGTTTGATTTAATTCTTTCAACTATCTTGAAGGCCATGTTGTTCTGCTCTTGATTCTTGGTTTGATTCTCCATTAAAACTACATCAACATCACCATCAAATATTTCCACAATCATCTCCCTTTAATCTTTTATACAGCCTCACCACCCTTCACCTCTGCCACGCCGCCACACCTTGAAGGCTACCACAAAAGAATCGTGTTTGGATTGGGTTTTAGTGTGGAAATCATTCAAGTTGTTTCTGGTTCAGGTAATCACCACCACAGACGCGCCGTCGCCTCAGCCACACCACCATATCTCTTCCTCTTCTCGATCTCGTTTGGTATGTCGAAATATATATACATCTATCTTTGTTGATTCTTTTGTTTCAAACCCAATATAAATCAAGTAGTTACGTTTTCGTGGATTAAACTAAACTAAAAACGTTTTGATAATTAATATCGTGTGGTTATGAATGACTAGAAAGTTGTGGTTGTTTGATTCGGTAATGTAAACGGGAAGGGTCAATTCAGCCGGAGTTGGGTGAGCCCCGGTTTGACCACGGGTCATCCTTGTTTGTGGTACTTGCTTATTTGCTGTTGTTGTTTACTTGGTCTGGGTTAGCTTATGTTGAGTCTAGTTTTGGCTTATTTGGATTTACTTTTTAATTGAAATGTTGATGTTATTATTGTTAATTGTTATTCAAAATTGGTATGTAAACCCGCAAGGGTACATGGGTTTGTTTCGTTTAGACTTTGCAAGCCAACACGGGGTGTTTCTTTGGCTTAGTACATGACAGCAACGAAGGGGTGTCGTTGTGGTTTTGTTTAGTTTGACCCACCACCAAGACACCCAAGTAGGGTGCATTTGGTTTTGCGTATAACAGCCCTCGAAGGGTGTTTGTAGTTTGCTGTCACAACAGCCCCATCAGGGGTGTTTGTTGGTTCGTATTAACAGCCCAAGGGGTGTGTTTGTTTCGTTGTTCCAGCCCACACTTCAAGCTCGCCAAGGGTGCTGTTGGGGTTTGGTTTCTCGGTTCGCTAACAGCCCCTAAAGGGTGCGTTTAGACCTGCTCCTTTAAGCACCAATAAGGTGCATTTGGTTATGCGTATTTTCTGCTCATCAGGGGCGTCTAGATATGCTTATTTCATCCCCAACTGCAGGTGTTTGTTGGCTGCAAAACAGCCTCAACTTGGGGTGCGTTTTGTTACTTGAAAAATCTGCACTTAAATGGATTGTTACATGCTTAATTTTCTGCATTCAAATGGGTCGTTACATGCTTAATTTTCTGCATTCAAATGGGTCATTACATGCTGAAATTTTCTGAAAATAGCTTGTTGATCTGGAATTAAAACCCGATTTTCACCCTTTTGTGGTCCGAACCACTGAAACTGTAAAACACAAAAGTTTCTCAGAATTATGTTTTATACAAAAAATCGTAAGACGTAAGCTGAAAATGAAAAAAACGAAGGCTGTAGACTATAAAAACCAACTGGACCCGTTTTGACCCAAAGGTAGCCATGACATGAAAATCCTTATAGCATTTTCACCTCTTGAGGCCGAGTCACAGCCACGGATATTGACTCAAGGCCTTTTAGTCGAGACACAACCATGGCTAGGGCCTTGGTTGTTGTCTCAAAGTGTGAGTGAAGCCGCATGGCTTGTTTGGGTTTGATAACCCGAAACTTATTATTGAGAATTGACCACTTATTTGACATCGTTGGACTTTAATAAACTTAACCATCCTCGTATATTTTGCTTAATTCTTACATGTTTATTTACCTTGTATGCATATGCTATATGTTTTATGCTTTGGCGTGCGTTTATCTTGAGTCTATGACTTCATACCACCACACGAATGAGATACTAAACTTTTTACAAACAATGATACAAATATTCCACGAAAACTAAAACGCTCCATCTTTTGAAACCCATACGTATCGATTACTTTCCGCGTGTCATATTATGAGATAACTACATATTCATTAGGTTGTGCCGGATTCGATTTCATTGTGCTTTAATTCTTGACATCGCTTGTGTTACTTTATTCGCTACACTCTAAGGTGAGTTCATAGCCTCGCCTTTACTTATTTAAATGTTTTATAAACCTCGCGAGGGGGATACATGCTAGTTTTTACAAACTGAATACAAGTAGTTTTTGGTATGCTGGACCGATTACATGATTATAGTGATTGAATGCTTCTTACCAATTAAGTCCCCACTATGAACCGTTAATTCTGTAAGGAAACGCTATTATTATGGATATGCATATTAGGCTTGGCCGGCTTTGACTGGGTACAGTCACATAACCTTGGGAGTTTGGGGTAAACTGGCAATTTTTACCTCGGGGCACAAAATCATGGTTAAGGTTTCGGTTTCATAATTCTCAATACTATAATCTGATTAGCCGACATGTATTTGTTATATGTCTATTGATAAATAATGCTTGTATTCAACTTATTACTTATTAAACTCTATGAATTCACTCAACTTTATGTTGACTTTTTAGCATGTATTTTCTCAGGTATTATTTGCTAGCTGAGCATTGGGAGCAATCGAAGTCGCGTGGATATCAAACATTGAAGGACTTGTTTTCTTCACATTCGATAATTATTTTCTTTAAATATGCAAATGAGTCATTTTTGAACTCTTGTAACTTAAGTTTTAAATATAAATTGTTGGGACCTTTGTAGTCTGATTTATCAAATCGAATGTGACATTTTATTAAACGTCTCTTTTGAGGTCGTTTTATGTAACTTGTGTGTATGAACTATGAAGTGACACCCAAATTGGTATTCCGCTGCGTTGTAAATTTTGGGGGGTGTCACAGAATGGTATCAGAGCATTAGTTATAGCGAATTCGGTCGTTTTCAAAACCTAAATTATAACTGATTTTCGAATTTTTTTTTAAGTCTTTCACCATTGTTCAATATTAGTGTACGCTTGCTCCCAGGTAACTTATATGCTCTATTTTGCATCTATACATCTATTATATGAATAATGAATATATCCCCTAGTCATTATTTCGCTCTCTCATGCCTATCTTATGATGTCATACTATTTACTTTATATCGGTCGGTTATTTATACGCTGACCACTCTGATTATCGCATACTTCGTGTTTTCTTATTTTCTCCCTCGAAAGTCGATACTCATTGTATATGGATACCCGTACATATATGTGTTACTCTCTTCTCAAATTCTTACGCATGTGTATAATACTATGATATGTATTAATGAGTTCGTTTACTTTAACCTCTTATGAACGATTCGGTGATCTCTGAAACAGTTTCGCTACTTTACTCTATATCATTTTGATGATATTGACATTCGGTGTACTTTGTCAATTCCACTAGTAATTTTGTTGTTCAACTCCGAGTGTGAACATTCTTCTTATTCCTTTGAATCACGTATGTTGTTTTCGTTATCCATTAGTTTGAAATCTTCCAATTGATGGGAGTACGACCTTAACTTGTCATCTCGGATCGTGCCATCCTTTGGCACTTACATTTGGGAATGCGATTGACTAATGTCATATTATTATTCTCGTTCTTCTTATGATTTTGATGAATCATATCGTTAACTAGGCATCATTTTTATTTATTATAGCACTTGATCTTGTTATGTATTTTGTTTTGTGACGGACATACTTAAGTTGATGATTTATAATCGTTTTATTGAAATGAATTGGGACGCTTCTTCATTTGAATAAAGAAATTATAAACCACCGAACCATAAATTCATAAATCTTCACTTACATAGATTGGGATGCCTCTTTTTTGTAAGTGAAGAGTTATGAATGAGTGGGCTTATGTGTATCCACCATAGCGTGTGTACGAATCATTCTTTGGGCTATGAACTCCTCTCGACTCGTAATTTGTTATGTGGATTTTTTTCCGATTTTGTATCGACCGTCGCGAGCTTGATAAACTAATAGTAATGTACTATTATCCGCTTCCAAGAATTGACGACTTGTTTGAATTCTTCAATCCACTCACTCTTGTTCATTGAACACATTTGATGCTTTGTCTTTTGATCATTCAACTTTCTTTGGAAACCTCGATGATGACTTGTCTTTATCCTTATCTCTTCACGATTAAACTATTCAGTGATTAAGACGAATTGAGCGTCGGGACGTCGCTCTCTTAAGGGGTACGTGCTGTGACATTTCAAAAATTTCATGTCATTAATTTTAGTATTTTATTATTTAACTATTCTATTTTTTTTTAAATAATTAACTTCGTCTGAAGTTATCTGCGTTTCATCATGACACGTAAAATTAATTTAATCGACACTAGACTATGTCCAGTCTACATTTTTTATGCACTTTTGGTTCCTTACAGTCTTATTTTAAAAGTCACTTTTCACTTTTTTTCATTTTTACTTAAACCTTGCACCTTTTACGTTTTACGTGATTTAAATTCACGTTTTAAGGTTTTAATAACATCTAAACCCTCCGATGAACTCACCACTCATCTAAAACAATAAACTAGATTGTGAAAACAATTTTTTTTTTAATATTTTTGAATGTTTTTATATTTTTATACCCGATACTATGTTACGCGTCTTAAAAAAAAACTCCACGTTTTAATTACCGGGATCAAACCATAACCTAAGTTATATAACTTATCTAAATTTTGACTAAAAGTAGCCTAATCTCACCACCTCATCAATAGGTGGCCGTATATCATATGTCATATACACATGTCCCATTTTCTAATTCTTATTTTTTCATTAAGAAACATTATACAAACAAATCGATTCCAACACATGCAATCTAGTAAATGAGATAATGACTATTTGTTCTCTCATCCTTCTTGTTTTGAACGCCAACTCAACATAACAAAATCACCATCAAAACTTTGAGTTTGATTTAATTCTTTCAACTATCTTGAAGGCCATGTTGTTCTGCTCTTGATTCTTGGTTTGATTCTCCATTAAAACTACACCAACATCACCATCAAATATTTCCACAATCATCTCCCTTTAATCTTTTATACAGCCTCACCACCCTTCACCTCTGCCACGCCGCCACACCTTGAAGGCTACCACCAAAGAATCATGTTTGGATTGGGTTTTAGTGTGGAGATCATTCAAGTTGTTTCTGGTTCGGGTAATCACCAACACAGACGCGCCGTCGCCTCAGCCACACCACCATATCTCTTCCTCTTCTCGATCTCGTTTGGTATGTCGAAATATATATACATCTATCTTTGTTGATTCTTTTGTTTCAAACCCAATATAAATCAAGTTGTTACATTTTCGTGGATTAAACTAAACTAAAAACGTTTTGATAATTAATATCGTGTGGTTATGAATGACTAGAAAGTTGTGGTTGTTTGATTTGGTATTTTAAATGGGAAGGGTCAATTCAGCCGGAGTTGGGTGAGCCCCGGTTTGACCACGGGTCATCCTTGTTTGTGGTACTTGCTTATTTGCTGTTGTTGTTTACTTGGTCTGGGTTAGCTTATGTTGAGTCTAGTTTTGGCTTATTTGGATTTACTTTTTAATTGATATGTTGATGTTATTATTGTTAATTGTTATTCAAAATTGGTATGTAAACCCGCAAGGGTACATGGGTTTGTTTCGTTTAGACCTTGCAAGCCAACACGGGGTGTTTCTTTGGCTTATTACACGACAGCCACGAAGGGGTGTCGTTGTGGTTTTGTTTAGTTCGACCCACCACCAAGACACCCAAGTAGGGTGCATTTGGTTTTGCGTATAGCAGCCCTCAAAGGGTGTTTGTAGTTTGCTGTCACACCAGCCCCATCAGGGGTGTTTGTTGGTTCGTATTAACAGCCCAAGGGGTGTGTTTGTTTCATTGTTCCAGCCCACACTTCAAGCCCGCCAAGGGTGCTGTTGGGGTTTGGTTTCTCGGTTCGCTAACAGCCCCTAAAGGGTGCGTTTAGACCTGCTCCTTTAAGCACCAATAAGGTGCATTTGGTTATGCTTATTTTCTGCTCATCAGGGGCGTCTAGATATGCTTGTTTCAACCCCAACTGCAGGTGTTTGTTGGCTGCAAAACAGCCTCAACTTGGGGTGCATTTTGTTATTTGAAAAATCTGCACTTAAATGGGTTGTTACATGCTTAATTTTCTACATTCAAATGGGTCGTTACATGCTTAATTTTCTGCATTCAAATGGGTCATTACATGCTGAAATTTTCTGCAAATAGCTTGCTGATCTGGAATTAAAACCCGATTTTCACCCTTTTGACCCTGATGACTGTAAAACACGAAAGTTGCTCAGAATTATGTTTTTGTATAAAACACGCGAGACGTAAGCTGAAAATGAAAAAAAACGAAGGCTGTAGACTATAAAAACTAACTGGACCCGTTTTGACCCTGATGACGTATAGTCTATATATGGGCCACGGGCCCAAATATTAAACATTACTAAGACCCAAAGCCACCATATGTGGACTATTATAACTTGGGTCGCATTAATAATGGAGTGGGCTCACGCAAGCCCAACCAAACTATATACGGAATAGATAGAGATCTTCTATCTATGGAATGGATATCGTTAACCCAGATAAGCACCATGTGTGCGAAACGTAAGGATCACGAACCCTACAAGGATTCTGCGCCTATATAAGGAATAACATAATTCTCATTAAAGGTATGATTCAAAACCCTAAAACTCTCTACGAGAACCCTAAATCGATTACTTACTCTCACGCTGGAGTCTAATCGTGGGAGACAATCCCACGATAAGCCTAACGGTGTTGTTTATTTTCTTAGTGCGCAGGTTTCAAGCATTAAGAAGCGAATTGGTACGAAAGCAAGAGCCCATAGTCAGGAACGCCCAACTTTTGTATCAACAAGTGGCGCCATCCATGGGACCCCTACTAAGAACTAAGGAACTAGAATGACGAAGAATAAGAATTCAAGCCAGCGGACTCCGCAGTTGGAAAAAACACGTGACCCCCAGAGGAAGAATCAACAAGATTCGACCCCTAGGCAAGCTGCTGGGACAACCAACACACCTGGTCACCAAGAGGCGGGTACAACCCAACCTCTTCCAGTGGTAGAACTGCCTATAAGGACTACCCAAACCACAATGGTCCCAAGGGTTGAGGAACTCCAGCGCACCCTCTTCACTACTCCTCACCAAACCGTACCTACAGTGGACAACACTGTACCACCAGGCGCGCCTAACCGAGATAGGGCGCCCAATACTGAGGCAAATATTCTTGCAGCAACTGAGGACACACCTGACCTAACATTGGGAAATTTTGTATCCCAAAATTATGAAACTCTGACTGCCCTCATGCAAGAAGAAGCAAGAAGAAGGTCGAGTGCGAGCCTTCAAGCCCGGCTCAATTTTGGTCCTGAACGCGAACCATCACCACCGCGCCACCCACGAGGAAGACGCGCAGATAACGAAAAACGTACTACTATCGACGATAGGTTGGGTACGACATCTGATTCACACTACTCAGAGGAATATGAAGGCAGCGATATGGCGCACTGATGTTCACTCCAGACTTGGCAGCCGAGGGATACAAGACCGATTAGGACCTCAGCATTCACCAAGCCAAGGGTCCTCCAAATCGGGGAGCAAGAGAATTCACGACAGATTGGGGAAAAGAATATCCCCAAGTGAAAGCCCCTCATGCTCCTCCTCTGAAGGAAGCCGGCGCAAGCGCCGAAAAAGAAACTACTCTTCCTCCAGCGACTCCTCAGACAACGAGGATAGGGAAACAGGACACTGGAAATCAAGAGGAAGACGTCGCGAAGAAGAAAATGAGGACTTATCTCTTCCATGGCGACGCCAGAAAATTGATGCGTTTACACGACGCGTCAGCGATTACTCCGACCACAAAAGGAGGCACATGCCCACTAACGTGAAAACATATGATGGAACAGGTGATCCGGATGATCATCTAAAGGTTTTCGAATCAGCAGCTACTATCGAAAACTGACTGCAACCTGTGTGGTGCCATATGTTTAATTCTACATTGGTAGGGAATGCGCGCACATGGTTTAGCAAACTCCCACGACGGAGCATCGGGGGGTTTAAAGAATTACGGAAATCATTCCGTCTTAACTTTACCCAAAGAAAGAAGTGCGCTAAAAACCCTGTTGAACTAGCCAGAGTAAAATAGCGCCAAGGGGAATCAACCAGTGCTTTTATGGAACGCTTCAAGGATGAGTGCATACAGGTCAAAGCGTGTCCCGAAATTCTAAAAATTTCAGGGTTCATGAATGGGATTAACAACCCAGAACTTATCAGGAAGCTAAATGACAAAGTTCCCCAAACTTTCGATGAGCTAACAAAGCGCACAAGATCCTTCATACAAGGAGAAGCAGCCACTGCGGACAGCAAAAAGGGTTACTCGAATTACAGGCAACCAGAACAGCCTAAGAGACAATCCAATGATCAGAATAACAACCGCAGCAGGAAATACCGCTGTGGAAGAGACAATGACAAATATACCCCTCTCACAAAAACTCCGAGGGAAATATTTGTAACAGAAGGTGCAAATTTCCCAAAACCTCCACCAATGCGCACCGCAGAGGAAAAGCGCGTGGGGAATGGATACTGCGAATACCATGGTCAAAAAGGCCATACAACTAACGAGTGCGTCCAGCTACGACAACTAATTGAAAAGTTAGTAAGGGAAGGCAGAATGGACCACCTTGTAAAAAACATCAAAGAGGGAAAGGACAAACAAATGAATGGGGGCAAGAAAGAACCTCCCAAAGAAAAAGCTGACACCATATACATGATACAGTCATGGCAACGTAAGATAAAACAAAAAGTCAGCCAAAAATTCTCTCCAGAAAAAGAGATATCCTTCCCTACTCTAGATGCGGACAACGCAGTAGTAGAACCCCTAACTTGAAATACATGCAGGGGGACATGATATCCACCGCATGTACATTGATGGAGGAGCATCCGCTGATATCCTATATGATCATTGTTTCAAAAGACTGCGACCTGAAATCCAAAGTCAATTGATACCAGCAACAACGTCGCTGACAGGATTCACAGGAGAAAAGATTTGTCCTATGGGGTAATTACGATTGCTAGTGGTCGTGGGAGATGAGCAACACTCAACAGAAACATGGATAAATTTCATGGTAATAAAGTCTCCTTCACCATACAATGGCATCATTGGGAGACCTGGAATATCATCCATGCGCGCTATGCCATCCACAGCGCATGGGATGCTCAAATTTCCAGTAGAGGGAGGAGTTGTTACCCTCTATAACACAACAGTACCACCAAAAGAATGTAATGCAGTAACCACTGAGGAGGGGAATATTCTAGAACAGGGCACAGAAAAGATACCAAACCTAAAGGTCACTATTCACCCCGATTACCCGGAACAACAAGTTTCGATTGGAGGATCTTTATCCGATAAAGGTAAAGCAGCTGTGTGCGCCCTCCTGCAAAAGAACCTAGATATCTTTGCATGGGAACAAAAACACATGACGGGAGTGCTACGCTCTATCACAGAGCATAAGCTACAAATCCGACAAGGATATCCCCCAATACGACAGAAGAAGCGCGGCCAGGCCCCAGATCGTGCAAAAGCCTGGAAGAAGTACACAAACTTCTAGACGCAGGCATCATGCGTGAAGTGTACTATCAAGACTGGCTCTCTAACCCAGTAATGGTAAAGAAGAGCGATGGCAGTTGGAGAATGTACGTGGACTTCACAGACCTTAACAAAGCATGTCCACAGGACTGCTATCCAATGCCAGAAATAGACTGGAAGGTAGAATCCTTGTGCGGATACCCTTTCAAATGCTTCATAGACGCATACAAAGGGTATCATCAAATCCAGATGGCAGTCGAAGATGAAGAAAAAACAGCTTTCCACACCAGTTAAGGAGTTTACTGCTACACAAAAATGCCTTTTGGCTTAAAAAACGCATGCGCAACATACTAACGATTGGTGGACACAGCTTTTGAGAAACAAGTGGGTCGAAACTTGGAAGTCTACGTGGACGACCTTGTCATCAAAAGCCACAAAGAGGATGAATTGGTGCGCGATATCGAGGAAACGTTCAAAACATTGGGACAAATAAACATGAAGTTAAATCCCAAAAAATGCACCTTTGGCACAACTGAAGGCATGTTCCTCGGATACTTAATAGAACCTGATGGAATTAAACCTCGCCCAGAAAAAAACCAAAGCTGTTATTGATCTTCCCTCACCGCGCACACTCAAAGAAGTCCAGTCGTTAAACGGAAAACTAGCAGGGCTAAACCGTTTCCTATCTAAGTCAGCAGACAAATCACTCCCTCTCTTCAAAACACTCACGAAGTGTACTAAAAAGGGAGATTTTCGCTGGACTGAGGAAGCAGAAGAAGCTTTCCAACAGCTAAAACAACACCTAGCATCACTCCCCAAACTTGTCGCACCGCGACCAGGGGAAGAGCTAATCATGTACTTATTTGCAACCCATGGAGCAGTTAGCGCAGTGCTATTGACAGATAGAAACTCCATCCAGACACCCATATACTTCGTTAGCAAAGCATTGAAGAAGACAGAGACTAACTACAGCGCCATGGAGAAGCTGGTCCTAGCCTTAGTATTCGCAGCTAAAAGGCTACGCAGATACTTTCAAGCGCATCCAATAGCTCTAATAACAGACCAGCCAATCAAACAAGTTATCTCTAAACCTGACGCATCAGGACGGCTACAAAAGTGGAGTGTCTTGTTGAGCGAGTATAACATCTCATATAGACCGCGCACTGCAATCAATGGACAGATATTAGCCGATTTTATTGTTGAGAAGCCAGATACGGATAGTCCAACCTCAACAATCAAAACAGATCTGCAAGAACCCTGGATCCTGTTCATAGATGGATCCTCATGCGTGGATGGATCAGGCGCAGGCCTTATTCTTACAAATCCAGAAGGCATGGAATTCACCTATGCGCTGCGCTTCGAATTCACAGCCACAAACAATGAGGCGGAATACGAAGCCCTACTTGCTGGACTGCGTATTGCAATCCAAATGGGTGTGCGCAACCTGTAAGCAAACGTAGATTCTCGGCTAGTCGCCAACCATGTGTTAGGTGAGTATGAAGACAAAGACGAGCACATGATCCAATACCTGGATAAGACTAAGTCCTTAATCAAGAACTATGATAAGTTCACAATAAAACAAGTACCTAGAGGGGACAACAGGAAGGCTGATGCGCTCAGCAAAATTGCATCCACAAGCTTTGCGCACCTATCAAAACAGGTATTGGTAGAAATTTTACAAAACAAGTCAATCTTGGAGATGGAAGTATCCATAGTGATAGAAGAACAAGACCCTACATGGATGACACCTATCATTGAATTCATTAACAAGGGAGTCCTGCCACAAGACCATATGGACGCTCGAAGAGTGCGGCCCACAGCGCAGTGATTTGAACTACGAGACAACATACTTTATCGACGCTCTTTCTTGCAACCATGGCTCAGATGTGTTGGACCTCTTCAAGCAGACTATGTACTCCGAGAAATCCACGCTGGATCATGTAGCATGCACTCAAGGCCGCGATCTGTGGTAGCAAGCGCTCTACGGTCGGGGTATTATTGGCCAACTATGCACCGCGACGCACGCGATCTGATAAAGAAATGCAGCAATTGTCAAGTACACAGGCCAATTCCGCGCCGACCACAACAAGAGCTAACACCCATTACCTCACCATGGCCATTTTACAAATGAGGCATTGACATCGCAGGACCTTTTCCAGTCGCAGCAGGAGGGCTAAAATTCCTCATCGTAGCCATAGATTACTTCACGAAGTGGATTGAAGCAAAGGCGGTGGTAAGCATCACGGGCAACCAAGTCAAACGCTTTGTATGGGACAACATTGTCTGTCGCTTCGGACTACCTGGAGAGATTATATCAGACAATGGGAAGCAGTTCTGCGACAACCCATTCAAAGACTGGTGCGCGCAATTAAACATCACGCAACACTTCGCCTCAGTTAAACACACACAAACTAATGGTTTGGTTGAGCGCGCAAATTGCAGTCTAGGTGAAGGAATAAAAGCGCGCCTTGATAGACACAAAGGAAGGTGGGTGGACGAGCTCTCACATGTCTTATGGGCGCATCGCACCACAATCAAAACAAGTACTGGCGACACGCCATTCTCCCTTGTCTACGGAACGGAAGCCGGCATACCAGCTGAGATAGGAATGCCAACCATACGAACAGCAGAGCTCAAGGTCACAACAAATGACGAGGAGCGGCGCATAGACTTGGATTTACTAGAAAAAAGACGTGAACGCGCAGCTATACGCGAAGCAAAGGCCAAGGAAAAAATGAAGAAGTATTATGATGCAAAGGTCAAACACACTTCCTTCAGACCAAGAGACTTTGTATACCGCGCCAATGATGCAAGCCATGCAGAAGACACAGGCAAGCTCAGACCCAAATGGGAAGGACCTTACGAGGTCACTGATGCGCTAGGCAGTGGCGCATACAGGTTGCGCGACATGAAAGGTCACGACCTAGCACGCACCTGGAATATCTGCAACCTTAAAAGATGCTATATTTAGGACAGGCTACGGCCCATACACAGACCCAAAGGTAGCCATGACATAAAAATCCTTATAGCATTTTCACCTCTTGAGGCCGAGTCACAACCACGGCTATTGACTCCAGGCCTTTTAGTCGAGACATAACCATGGCTATGGCCTTGGTTGTTGTCTCAAAGTGTGAGTGTAGCCGCGTGGCTAGTTTGGGTTTGATAACCCGAAACTTATTATTGAGAATTGACCACTTATTTGACATCGTTGGACTTTAATAGACTTAACCATCCTCGTATCTTTTGCCTAATTGCTTAATTGATTCTTACATGTTTATTTACCTTGTATGCATATGCTATATGTTTTATGCTTTGGCGTGCATTTATCTTGAGTCTATGACTTCATACCACCACACGAATGAGATACTAAACTTTTTACAAACAATGATGCAAATATTCCACGAAAACTAAAATGCTCCATCTTTTGAAACTCATACGTATCGATTACTTTCCGCGTGTCATATTCTGAGATAACTACATATTCATTAGGTTGTGCCGGATTCGATTTCATTGTGCTTTAATTCTTGACATCGCTTGTATTACTTTATTCGCTACACTCTAAGGTGAGTTCATAGCCTCGCCTTTACTTATTTAAATGTTTTATAAACCTCGCGAGGGGGATACATGCTAGTTTTTACAAACTGAATACAAGTAGTTTTTGGTATGCTGGACCGATTACATGATTATAGTGATTGAATGCTTCTTGCCAATTAAGTCCCCACTATGAACCGTTAATTCCGTAAGGAAACGCTATTATTATGGATATGCATATTAGGCTTGGCCGGCTTTGACTGGGTACGATCACATAATCTTGAGAGTTTGGGGTAAACTGGCAATTTTTACCTCGGGGCACAAAATCATGGTTAAGGTTTCGGTTTCATAATTCTCAATACTATAATCTGATTACCTGACATGTATTTGTTATATGTCTATTGATAAATAATGCTTGTATTCAACTTATTACTTATTAAACTCTATGAATTCACTCAACTTTATGTTGACTTTTTAGCATGTATTTTCTCAGGTATTATTTTCTAGCTGAGCATTGGGAGCAATCGGAGTCGCGTGGATATCAAACATTGAAGGACTTGTTTTCTTCACATTCGATAATTATTTTCTTTAAATATGCAAATGAGTCATTTTTGAACTCTTGTAACTTAAGTTTTAAATATAAATTGTTGGGACCTTTGTAGTCTGATTTATCAAATCGAATGTGACATTTTATTAAACGTCTCTTTTGAGGTCGTTTTATGTAACTTGTGTGTATGAACTAAGAAGTAACACCCAAATTGGTATTCCGCTGCGTTGTAAATTTTGGGGGTGTCACATAACCATTCACCATAAAGATGGGGAACATGAGCCACTACAAACCACACAATCTAGCCATAAACACTATACTACTTCAGTGCAAGTACCAAAGAAACCACAACTGCAAAAACACAAAGTGTTGACTTCCAAAAACTGACTTTCTTTAAGGCATTTGTCAACTCTTCCTCCAATTCTTCAATTCTTCTTTGACGATTAACTTCAATTTGAACCTCACGCCTTTGTCTGGGATTCAGTTTGCTATACATCTCAAACAAATGCATCTTGTACCAATTTCTCCTCTGGATCATACCAATCAAGTTGTTCACATTTATTCGTACCCGGTTTTAAAATCAAAAAACAAAACGTAGTATATTAAACATTAAACTTAATAATCTTTAATCTAAACGTATCTAATAACTTACCCATCGATTTTGGCAGCAAATGAAATGTCGAGCAGGGTTGGATGGTGTCCAAGATGTTACCACCATTGCTGGCCTGTCACATTTGCAGTTATCTTCAAAAAGATAAAACGACATGAGTTAGTTTGATTTTGATTTGGGATTTGTTATGAATTTTTAGAGTGTGTTAAATTAGGGTTTATGTGAAAGGGATTTGATTTGCACACTTTATAAATTGATTGAGACACTCCATCTGTGCATTAAATACTTGTACAGTATTAAACACACTGCTTCAACCGCTTGTACATTGAGTGTGCAAATAACTTTTTTGAGTGTGCAAATCATTAGCCGTATCTATAATAGAAGATCAAAACTTGACGGCCATTAATCCTTATTCGGGTCAATCGGGCCGACCCCGTACCCGAGTTAGCCAAATATTTTCAACCCGAATCACCCGAATAAAAAGGAGAAGGATGTATGGAAATGAAAAAATCGTACAATAATGTACGAAAACGTAATAAACGTTTCATGACGTTTTAATACAGAGGAAAACATTCAGAAAAGCTTAGAACATATGAAAACGAGCGAAAATTGCCGAAAACATTCAACATGGATGAAATCGGTCGAAAAGGGTCGCAATCGGTCGTAGTCGGACTAAAACGGTCTAAATCTGTCAAAATCTGTCGAAAATTGTCAACGTCGGTCGAAAACTAGCGACATCGATCAAAATCGATTGAAAACGGTAAAAAGGGACGAAAAACGTTACAAACGGATTAAAACGTAAAAAACAAATACAAAAACGTTACAAACGGATTAATCCAATGCACATGACCCATGACCCATGTTAATTACCCATTGTCGATCACCAATCATGTATTGGTCGATAACATATGTGACATGCCACTACAACCCAATATTAATGCACATGACCCGTTACCCATGTTAATTACCCAATGATCAACAGTCATAGATGTGACCAGTGATAACCTAATGCATATGACCCATATGATGTCAAATACCCATTATTGAATGTGACCAGTGACAACCTAATGCATATGACCCATGACCCATGTGAATTAGCCGTTATCACCGGTCATGCATGGGTTTCACCGGCTTGGTAGGTGTATAGTAGTTATATACAGTGTGAATTGAATGTTATATGAATTGTATTTGAAGTTATTAAAGGCGGACATGCATGGGTTACACCGGCTTGGTAGGTGTACCGTTTGTCACAGAAACTAATAAGAAGCAAGTATGCAAGGACCTCCCGATCATGTTATCAGGGATCGAGAAAGTTTGAACTCGGTTTGAGCTTGATCACTCGAAAAGCTCGGTTTATTTGTAAAGGTGTGTGTCTTAGACAAATTAAAATTGAAATATAATCTAATAATCAAATTCGGTTCACCTTCGGCTCGAAAATCTCGATACCAAGGTTTTCAAGATCGGGATCATATCCTACTTAGGATCGATTTTGTCTTTGCAAGATCGAGATCGTAAGATCGGATCGGGATCTTAAGATCCTACCATAATGCATTTTTTAAGTATCTTTTGTAATATTATACAAATTTTATAAATTATTATATACATAAACACAAAATTATATAAATGCTTCATTGAAATGTTTTCCTAAATTATGGTTATGAAATGTATACGAAGATTATAACATGTTGTTTTTTCAATTTTACAAAACACAATTCATAAATTTGTAGTTTTTTAGTTTGCTAGTTCGAGAAAAGTAAGATCGGATCGGATTAGATCCTAAGATCCTATGGTCAGGATCGGGTTCCTATACGATCTTAAGCTTTCAAAGATCCTACATAAGATCCGTATCGTTTTTGCTTTGCAGTATCGTAAAATCATAAGATCCTAAGATCATGATCGGGATCCTGACAACCATGCTCGATACATTTATAATTAACTATTTACACTTAGTACGCTTACATACAATATATATATATATATATATATATATATATATATATATATATATATATATATATATATATATATATATATATATATATATATATCACTTACAAGCTCGAAAACTCAACAATAACTCGAGTCAAACTTTTATAAGGTTGAGCTCAACTCATTAAATAATTACCACTTCATTTGATAAGCTTGAGCTTGAATACTCCATCCCAAATTTTAACTTTTCCCCAACCCGCTTAAAATTTTCCCCAAATTTAAATTGCCCTCCACCAAAATATTTCATTGACCCGCCCATGTTTTTCAATACTCGTTCCCAATTAACATCCACAAAATGTAGATCTGGTCTTCTTCTATCTCCTCAACACTCTCCTCACCAATGCCACCGCTCACACCAACACCACACTCGCACCAAGACCACCGCTAAGGCCCGATCCAATGACATGTTTGGCGGTCTAGTCCGGCTCGATCGGTATTCAGCTCACTATGTTTGTCGGTCCAGTTCGGGTCGGTATTCAGCTCACCGGTTTGGTTGATCCTAATTACTGGCGAGGAACACTCCAACTTTGCCCTGTTCTTGATTGGTACTTTGCTTTTACATGGTTATTTAGCTACGTGGTTCAAGCTCCTTGATTTTGATTTCACTAAATTAGCTATATGTAATGTGTGCAGATATTAAACCGGGTTGATGATACTGTCAATGAAGCTTTGAAACAATCTCAAGGTTCATATACCGCCTTGCTATCTTATAATGACAAGATTTTTTTGTGAATACCTGATTACACACTTCTGATGCATTCAGGCATCTTTATCTGGTGCATATCTTAGTCCTTAATTTATTAATACATCATCAGGTTGCAAAACAACTCGAAATGTCTTTCATGACATGTTACCCAGCCCGCCATTTTTATGTGGTATTATCTTTTATTATTTTTGAAACTGCATTCACATCTGAATGGTTTTTTATCCTTGAATTCATCTTTTAGATGTTTTTAAGCACCCATTATGCGGGGACTGATTTAAAAACTAGATTGACCATAACCAAACTGGCCAAAAGCAAATGCTACCTTGGAATCCTTACTTTTTTCTAGTTTGAAAAAAATAATCTGAAATGTATATAGCTTTGGAAGGTTGAATAAAAGTTACAAATAAAAGATGCAGAATCGATTGTAAGAAAGCCTAAAATCGGAAATAGACCAAGATCTGATTATCAAAAAATATAGTTGTTTCTAATCAAGTAGTCGCTTTGGTCTATTTGATTTTTCAGCTTATCTTTTCCATTTTTAATTGGGTGGTTGGGACAAAGTTACTTGTACCTTTTTAAACCATTCCTAGAGTTTAATCTATACCTTATTTTTAATTGGGTGGTTGGGACAAAGTTACAAGATCTGATATGCGTTTTATTCCTATCGTGTTTGCGCAGATAGTTGAACCAGGGGCACATCAAGCGACTTAAAACCACCAAAGCAGATAGTTGAACCAGTGGCGCATCAAGTAACTCAAAACCACCAAAGCAGATAGTTGAATCAGTGGCGAGTCAAGCGACTCAAAACCACCAAAGCAGATAGTTGAATCAGTGGCGAATCAAGCGACTCAAAACCACAAAAACAGCAGATATTTGAACTAGTGGCGCCTAACAAACTAGATGCACCTGACAAAAGACAAGGCAATAGTGTGTCTGTCAAATGTCAAGAAATAGATGCACCCATCAACAATATATATAACCACATACTTTTTACAGAGGAAGGTTTTCTAGCATCTAATCAAGAACTTTATTCCAGTATGCTCATCTAGTTCTGTTATGTTGTGAGCTTTGACATGTTCTAGTTCTGCTCTAATCCTGATGTGGTTATTGTTGATATGCAGCAGCCTACGTTTTCAAGGCTTTTATATCCAGATGATGAGATTTGATCAGTGGGATAAAAACTTGTAAGTTTAACAGCAAATTTCATTATTATGTTCATTTTTTTGGATTAAAAGTCTTCATGATGTTGTTTGAATTACTGTTGATCATGTTTGTGTTAATATTGCTTAGATGGATTTAGTTCTGCTCATGAACTTCAAAGAAGATGTGCAAAAGTAATTACTATTGCTAGTACAAAAGTTACGACTGCTAGTGAAAGTTGGTACTGCTCAGAGATTAAGACAGCTCGAAGTTGCTAGTTGCTTATGGAGAAGATTATAGATACTTAGGAAACTATTGTAAGCCGACTATGACTCCTTGGTGTAAAAAAGGATGTCCAATTTTATATTTGGTTCAGTTACATACATTTCAATTTTATTGTATTTGAATTTTTTTTGATATATATATTTGAATTATTTTGATATATATTGATTTTTTAAATGTGAGTAAAAGATGCATATAGTCACACTTATTAACACTTTGGTCACTATTTGCTTAGTTCATTGTGTGACTAAATATTACAAAAGGCCACGCAAACATAAACATCATGTGGCCATTGGATGATCAATAGTCACACAAAATACACATTTCTTCACTTTAAACAGCATATGGTCACACTTATTAACACTTTTGGCCACTGTTTGCTTAATGGTATGTGACTAAATACCCAAAACAAACATGCTTTGTGTGACTAAATATTACAAAAGGCCACACAAACATAAAATTCATGTGGCCATTGGATGATCAATAGTCACACAAAATACACATTTCTTCACTTTAAACAGCATATGGTCACACTTATTAACACTTTTGGCCACTGTTTGCTTAATGGGATGTGACTAAATACCCAAAACAAACATGCTTTGTGTGACTAAATATTACAAAAGGCCACACAAACATAAAATTCATGTGGCCATTGGATGATCAATAGTCACACAAAATACACATTTCTTCACTTTAAACAGCATATGGTCACACTTATTAACACTTTTGGCCACTGTTTGCTTAATGGTATGTGACTAAATACCCAAAACAAACATGCTTTGTATGACTAAATATTACAAAAGGCCACGCAAAAATAAACTTCATGTGGCCATTGGATGATCAATAGTCACACAAAATACACATTTCTTCACTTTAAATAGCATATGGTCACACTTTTGGCCACTTTGTGTTAAATTGTATGTGACTAACTCGAAAAAAATAACACCCATTGTGTGACTAAATCATCACAAACGTCACATTTATTGTATATTCATGTGGCCATTGGATTATCAATAGTCACACAAAATACACATTTACTTGAATATATCCTCTCAAATGTCACATATATTATATATTTATGTGGCCAAAGGACGAACAATAGTCACTCTCAAAAAACATTCGTGTGACTATAAGGTGTTTACGGTCACTGAAATGACTAATCCAACAAAAATTGTGCCTAATTTGTTACACATGTTCGGGGCTTTGTCACTCTTTTTCGATGGAAAAGGCCATGAACTCAACAATGTGACCATATACCACCTACGGTGGCGGGACCTTTAGTGACACACAACGAAAAAAAACGTGTGTGACTATATGCATATCGTCACACATTTTTGGCGTGACCAGTACAACTTTTTGTACCAGTGTCTTTAAAGACCGATGTAGGATCCTCTAAACCTAAAACAAGATCTAAAACTCCACCACCTAGGAAACCAAATAATTCTTATCCTAGATCTAAAACACCTCAACCAAGAAGAAACCAAAATAAGCAAAACTATAGCAACCCTAATAATCAAATGTGGAACTATCAACCAAGTTACAACCCTTGGGGAATACTACCACCGTTCATGCATCCTAGCCAAATGTTGAACATGTTTGGAACAAAGAGGCAACGGGGAACAAATAGCTAGATCAACATTCCTTACTACCATCTTGGAGTTCTATCGCCATAGACTTTTGCAAAGTCTATTTATCATCTTGAAGATTTAGAAAACTTTCTTTTTGAAGACCGCCGGGTATACCATTCTTTCTCTACTCATTGTCATGCGTAGATAATTTTTCTTTGTTGCTTTGCTTGCGTAGATATAATTTACTTCCTTTTTCATCTTGGACATACATATATATATATATATATATATATATATATATATATATATATATATATATATATATATATATATATATATATATATATATATATATATATATATATATATATATGTTACACCCCCAAAATATCGCAGCGAAAGACTGTGTCATAGGGGTGCTACTAAATAATACAAAGTACAAGGTATAGAAAACGAACTCTAAATGAGACGTTTTGAAAAGTGACCATTCGATTAATAAATTCCGAGTTACAAACTTGAGTTCCATAATACAATACATAAGAGTTTTAAAACATATCGAATGGTAAAGATAAAAGCATAAGTCTTCAAAACATGCCAAGCGACTCTATGCTCCATGCAACGGCTATCACCTTATAGACCTGAGATAAACATGCTAAAGTGTCAACACAATGGTTGGTGAGTTCATAGAGTTTGTCTTAAAATAGTTGAAAAGCTTTAAAGAATGTTCACACAGCAAAGGCATTGGGAATCCACTCAGTTGTAAGTCCCGCCATAAGAGACTTGCAACCTGTGTGTTCACAACCCACTGCTAATATATATGGTAAAATAAAGACATGTATAAATTCATCAAAACAGTTTAGCAATTAGTCGTGAGTCTACACTTCATCTCCGAAGACCTCACGTTTATGATGTATCCAACATTCGCAAATGTTAGGATGTATCAAAGCCTCAATGGTCATCCAACAACTTAATTTGGAGCCATCGGAAGTCTCAATGGTCATCCAGCAACTTAATCTGGAGCCACTGGAAGTCTCACAATTAAATATAACGCAATCATGTAGATATGAAATCAAGTATAATGCGATCAAGTATAAGACAATCAAGTGTAACACAATCAAGTATAAATGTTTTGAGTATTTGTACAAGTAAGCAAGTAGTTGAGCATGTATCTCCCCCAAAGAGTTAAAACAAGTATAAAAAGAGTAGGGGCTATGACTCACCTTAAGCTTAAGTGATGTGAAATCAAAGTGGTAGTCGAATCGTGAAAGTCTCTAAGAGCAGCCTATAATAGAACGTTGCGACTTAGGTTTGGAGTAACATCTAAGAATACGAAGAATTTCCTATATATGTCTTGATAATGTTCATGATGTAGTACTTAGTATATAGCGTAAGTCTTTGAGTATAAATGGTTTATGAAACATGTATAAGTTGTATATCTCTTACTACCGTTCGGGCCGACATAATTTAGAAGTCATGGAGTAAACGTTCGAGGAGCCAGGACACTTTAATTCGTAAATCCACAACTCGTCTCGACGGCTTACTTAATGAACTCCTCACATGAGGTTCCCTACTATTGTAGTATTTGATAACAAATGTATAAGTTTTGATCCGAAAAGTTACATGTCCAATATTTGAATAAACTTAGGAAAGTCTATTTGTACATGAAGATTGTTATTAGGGTAAGTTTATTATAACTTGTATCTCATGGTTCTTTAGGTGGAGTAGATCCAAATTGTTTGTTCAAGTTATCGTCAACTCCTTGTTTCATGTTTTCGCCTAAGTAAGTTTATATGGTCATTTAGTCATGGCTTCGCCGTGACCTTGGTCATTTTTCCATGGTCTTGAGAGTCAACCTTGGCTTTAGCCATGGTTGTGGTCTTGGCTTTAGGTCATTAGACCTCTTGGTCTTAGTAAATCATAACTATAATATAGTGACTTTGGTCTAAAATGGGCTGTTAAGATTTTGAAGAAAATTATCACTCGGAAAGCGTTTTCAGGGCTCGAGCTTCTTTGTTACTGAACGAAAACATCGTTCCGGACAACTTTCGTGTTTTAACTTTTTGATGAATCGGAACAGAAGAGGGACTTTCAAAATGGCAGAATGCAAAAACAGTAGGTATGGGCAGTTTTGCCGTTTTGGTTTCGCTAACTTCTTATGGCCATAACTTTTGACTCGGGTACTCGTTTTGGGTGATTCAAATTGCTATGTTTTCCTTGTTAAGTCCTATTTAACAGTAAGTAAGTGTCAAATATCAAAGTTATACTATTTTAGTCGTGGTTCTCCATAAAAATCACCAGTTTGCTTGTTTACTTGTCATAAGTTAACATATGTATATCAATACTTGTTTTATCCATTTTTAAACATCATGAACACAATAACAAGAACATATATAGCATGAAAGGAACACAAAGAGCATGAAAATGATAATTAAGCAAGAAAGTATGTTAGGGTTTGCTTACAACTTTTGGCCTTAATGAAAAAGGGAAACTAGGACAAGAACTAGGACTTTGATTGAATAAGCTTTCCTCCACTTTAGTAACCCTTCTACTCTTGTATTCTTGAATGATTTGTGATGAAGGTTTAGGTGACTTGAGTGGATCTAAACTCAAGAGAATCACCAAAGTCTATGAGGTTATGGAAGTGTTTTGGTTAAGGTGAACACATGTAATCATCCTAAGGCTATTGTCATGAGATTAAGCCACCTATGGGCTGAAATCCCCCCCCCCCCTAAGTCAGTTCATGAACTTGGAGAACAAGGTGTGGACTTTTGATGATATTATCCTACTTATGTGACTAGTTTTGACCCCGTAAATTGCTAACCGTAAATGATTAAGCCTCAAAACGTAAAACCGGGTATCCTAAAAATATGAAACTTAAAAGTATTGTTAAACATGTCATGACACTCCATAATAAAATATAAAATGAGTGGTAGGTTCCATTTGGGTGGTAAAACCCTGCTAAAACTGGAAACACGGGTCTAAAACGCGTAATACGTAAAACGTACGAAAGTTGCGTAAAATTGAGAAAAGTAAAATGTAACTTTTCTAATAGGATAATAATAACTTAAAATGACTTATAATGTCTAGGCTGGGCTCAGTCTAGTGTCGGTTGGTGTTAAATGTCTTTTAGACCTAAAACCGCAAGCCTAAAAATCAAGGAATGATTTTTGGTCAAAGGAGGAAGGAAAAATATGTTGACTTTTTCTAATAAGTTGAAAACTCAAATCTTCTTAGAAACGCGGTGCAGGTATAGGCTAAGGTTACGGCTGAGTAAGAACGTTTAAAACTGAAAATTCCAGTTTTTCACGGCCGAGGCTTATTTTGGTCATATTTTTCTCAGTCATGATTAATTCTATAATTAATCATGAGAGTACTAAACATTTTTCTGATGCGGGGTCACTTAACGCGGTCGAGTTTCGTTGTGCGTAGAATTTTTGAATGACGTTTTACCCTAAAACGTATAATTCCGTGTGATTCCTTAATAACTTTCACGAAAATGATCTAACGAATGTCAAACATTTAATTTGCAATGGAAATGATTTATCACTCGAGAATATGAAATAAAAATCAACTTTCAGGAAAATTTCGGGAAAATAAATAGTAAAAATGAATAGTAAAATTTTCGGAAATAAAAATAAATCTGAAAATGCGAATTGTTACAGTATATATATATATATATATATATATATATATATATATATATATATATATATATATATATATATATGCGTGCACATAACCTAGATACGTCATTAGTTGACTTTCTAGAACTCCAGCAAATTGTTCGTCTTCGAACCTTTTCCTTCCCCTTTAGCTCTTTTGAACTTTGACGTTCAACTCGGAGATCTTTTATGTCCACTATTAGAAAACTCATGATGATGAAGGGATGTGAGTCAAGTGGATCAACATAAACGAAGAACGCCTTCGCACAAGAATACTATGGATGAAACAAACTTCTTTCGCCGACTAAAAATTATCTTCGTCATCATCTCTCAAACTCCACCTAATAACCCATCATTTACTCACATTTACACACTATGTCTACGTATGTATATATATATATATATATATATATATATATATATATATATATATATATATATATATATATATATATATATATATATATATATATATATATATATATATATATATATATATATATATATTCACATATTCCCGAGCTCATCTCAAATCCTTCATTATCTTGACACTTTGATCATTTTATCTGAAATGGTCAAAGGAACATTTTAATTAACGAAAAGTTAATTAAAAATTGTCAAGTAATTCATCATCGTGCTAATGGATTCTTACGTATTTTTGATATATTATAAATCTAATTATATATATATATATATATATATATATATATATATATATATATATATATATATATATATATATATATATGTTTGTTCCAGAAACAAAAACCGCGAGAAATTCAAAAATCAAAGGGCGGCCCCCTTAAAGATTAAGGGGACCCCTTGTTATCGAGGGCGGTCCCCTTGATGTTTAGGGGGCCGGCCTACTGTAACTTCCAAATTCATTTTCCATCTTAAATCCTTTCCCAAACACTCCATTTGTTTATAATTTCCTCCCTCACCACTGCTGTGAACGAACCAAAACCACCAAAACCACTAAAATCCTTCACCAAATCACGAATCCGGGGTTGTTTCGCAAGGGGCAAACGCTAACCAAACGTATAACATCTTTTGTAAGTTTTCCAACATACATTTCATCACATTTCATTCAATTTAGTGTCTAATCAATAATTAGGTATTTTATTAAAATTTATCTTAATCCGAATTCTAGTAAAATTGAAGTTAGGAATTGAATAACCAAATGCTTCCCATAGGATTAAAATATAGAATTGCTACTCAAACTAAGTATAACACATCATATTGTGAAAATTTTTAATCGCCCATAAACCCTTGTTAATTTTATTCTTCAAAAAGCACATTGTTGTTATAACTCTTAAAAACTAGTTAAAACTTACTACATTGTAGTAGTTAAATGTTTTAAACAATCAAAACATACTTTTTAATTCTCTGTAAAAAGTTTCATGAAGACAACATGGGCGTTTGGTTCATGATCAAATCATACTTATATGAATTTATTTAAAACTTAAAACTAGCTCATTAAACTTACTAACATAATTCGAGTCTATAAGTGTCATCAAGATATAATATATATATATATATATATATATATATATATATATATATATATATATATATATATATATATATATATATATATTGATGTTTTAGGCGACATTCATCTAGTTAAGGGAGCGTTTGGTTTATCTTGAAAAATACATTTTGAAAACAAAAATTCATATTTTCGCCTTTTAAACAAGTTTTATATTAGTCAAACTCGTAAGAAAAAGCAAGATATATAATCTAATATATATCTAGCCTAATTTCTAAATGACTCATGATATCTAAAGTGATGTTTGGATAGTATTGATATTATATCAAACCTATTCCGCAACTTCACTTTGACATCATAAAATACATTTTAAACGAGCTTAAAATTAAAAAAAAAAAAAAAAAAAAAAAAAAAAAAAAAAAAAAACATTGTGAAACTACTTCCTAGGATATTTTTAGGTCGAAGTAGGATCCTGTTCCACATGCATTGCATATAATTATATATATATATATATATATATATATATATATATATATATATATATATATATATATATATATATATATATATATATATATAACATATGCATGTTAATTGCTTTTGTCTTAATTTTATTTTTGTTGTTATATTAGTTAGGTGAAAATGCCTAAGACCACGGTTTGTGATGTTTCAAAAACCAAACAATACATTCCTCAAGTTTCCTCTACTCCCGCCATGTCTCCCACCATTACATGTTACTATCGTCCCATTGAAAATAGAAACATTCACGAGGGTAGAATTGTCGATCCATCCTACTATGAATCCGATCAAATCGAACGAATGTTCACCAATATCCGTCTTGATTGTCTTTTCAAAATCAACGAACCAATCATTCCTCATTTTGTCCTCGACTTCTATAGCCAAGTAACGGTGCAAACTGATCCCTATGGCCATCTTCTCATTTCTTTTATGATCCAACATCAATTCATCACTCTTACTCTTGCTCAATTTGGACAAATCCTCAGAATCCCATACAACGGCCAAGCCGTATACTCCAATGAATGGGATCTTTCCTCACTTGAACGCAATCGTCCTCAGGATGGTCCATACTATTCTGAGATTCCAAGTCCTGAAGACATTCGTTGAATGCTTGAACTAGAACGTGGTACGACTAGTCGCAAAATCAAGTCGAAGAATGTCGATATTCATGAAAATCAAATTATTCTCAAAGAGTTAAGCCCCGACATGAAAAATTGGGAAGAACTCATTCGCGAGAATGCGTTTGGTACCGACGGTCACCGTGATCATCTCATGGCTAGCATCGCCCACATGTTGTACTGTGTAGTTGCTGGAGAAAACTACAATCTGGCTTATCTCTTTGTCAATCATATCATGACTGCCAAAAACACTCCTAATTCCAATCTTCCTTATGGTATGTTCCTCACTCGACTTTATCGTCATGTCATGGAACACTACCAAGATCTTCGAAGTGTTATCTACGTGCAAATTCATCCCACTCTGAACCAACTCACTCTTGTTCGTACTCGTCGTACTCGAAGTGACAAAGGAAAATCTCGTGGTCCGTTGTTTTCTATGCCTCGTGGTTCAACATCTCATCGAGGTAATGATGATGAGGAGGAGGAAAACACCTCACGTGCTAGTACCCCATCTCCCACTACCTATGTTGATGATCTCCCTGATCTTGATTATACCCATTATCAAATTCCTCTTCCTCATGAGCGTACCGATGAACTCCTCTTCACTCGTCAAACATCCATCATTAACCAACAACAACAAATGCATGAAGAAGTTCGAGGAGGATTCAAGTCAGTAGGAAAGATGTTCAGGAAGATGATGGGCAAGAAGAAGAAGTAGAGATGTTGATGAGTTGCTATTTTGTAATATTATTGCTCTATTAGACATTTATGTGGTTTGTTATTTGTTCGATTTATTCGGAAATACTTGTGTTCTTTCATGTTTATTTCTTGAATGATGCTTAGCTTTTAACTATTATCATGTTAGGATCTTGATCATAACTTAATGATAATATTATGCTTATTTTAAATTTGGCTTATAATATATTAGTTTACATGCATGATTTGTTTATATATACTTACATTTCATTATTCCTATAGTATATGCTTCAAATAGAGCTTGCTGGAAACACACATTTGAAAAACCACCCATTTCTGCAAATTTTTTATTTCTGGTCGCCTGGGAAAACACCAGATGGGCGGCCCCCTTAATTTTCCTAGGTGGTCCCCTTAATTATTAAGGGGGCCGGCCTACAATTAAGGGGACCGACCATCTGGAACTGGGTTTACTGTTTTCTTTTGCATCTTGTGAGCTCTTTCTCTAGTATCAGCTACCATTTCTCCTTTTAACCCAACTGATTTTAGAATCTCCTTAAACCATTTGAAAACATACCTAAATCAACCATTTCCATACTATAAATTCACTCCAAATCAAAAATCTTCATCATTCATCATCTCTTTCAACCTAAACCATCATGTCTCCACCAAGCACCTCCAACTCTAAGGCCTCCAAGAAATAAAAGATTGTTATCATCCGTCCAAAACAACTCTTCATTGAATTAACTAATGAAGACAACACAACTCCATCACCTCCTCCTAAATGCTCATCTCCAAGTGCACCTAATGCACCATCCAAAACACCTTCCACTCATGGAACTTCATCATCCTCCATACCTTCAACTTCCTCAATCAATGACTACATAAACACAATCATCACCACAAGCATCATCACCACATCCTACACAAGAACCTATTTCCACCCATCTTACCATCTCACTTTCACCAATAACACCACTTGATGCTCATATCTCATCTCAACCAATTACACCACCATTCTTTGTCAATCCCGTACCTTGGAGCTTACTTGAAGCTCATGGTGATAATTGCCTTTGTTGCATCCACAACCGAACCATAATCTTTGGTCTTAGACATGAAATTCAATATATGTTTTCATATATTGAACACTTGCTTACCAACCCACCACCACCACCTCCTCCACCATCCTCACCCATTATTCCCCCCCCCCCCCCCCACCACAATCTTCACCCATTTCTCAACCATCACCATCATGCTCTCCAAATTAAGCATATGATATGCTTAATAAATAAAGTCTTTACCACCCTTTTGCTTGCAAGATCTATGAAGACCATGTACTCTTTGCATGATGGAATATTATTCTAGTTGTTATTTTATGTAGTAGTTATCCTATTTGTAATCTCTATTGATGCTACTTGTATTGTTGTGTTTTGACACAACTTTTGCTTTAATATGTATGCTTCTTTTTAATCATGCTTATTTATATTGTTGTCACCTTATATATATTTGCATGTATATCCTTGTGCTTCTAATATTTTTGTCTTGCAAGCATTCCATAGCTCGTCTCCTTGGTGCCCCCGAACGAGGGGGAGTTCACATCAAGGGGGAGGTTTCATCCCGTCAATATTTCACGTTTGAATCTTGTCAGCACAATCTTTTTGATTCTACAAAAAGGGGGAGAAGTAAATATAAAATCACTAAAATACTTGTTTAAAAACTAATTTTTGAGTTAATGAGTTTAAGTTTTGTAATCATCAAAAAGGGGGAGATTGTTGATATAAATAATGTTTAAAAACGTTATTAATATTTCTCAATAACTCTACGTTTTAATAATCACAAAATGTAAACTAAATTAAGTTAAGATTATGACGTAAATAAGTATTTAGTAACAAATATTTACTTCTACAACTTATATCACTTAAGGTATGCATAAACTAACCAACTTATGCATTACATGATCAAAGGAAAATTTTCTAATCACTAGAACTTTTATAAAATGTCTTAAACATTTTATATCTTTTACAAAATTATTTTTGGAATTAAAAGAATATGTTTAAATCATTATTAATATATGATTTCAAATTTCTAACCAACAATGGAAAATTTTATCCAGAAAAACCTTCCCCACAAGAGGACAAAATACTCCAACGTTCTGGAGGGGGCGGCCCCCTAAATCATTAAGGGGACCGTCCATGCTCCAGAACTGTATTTTTCTCCCCTTTAAATATTGATTCATTTCACAAATTTTCCTCACCTTTTTGCACTCAAAACCTTCTGATCTCATCTCCAGTTCTATTCCAAAAATCCTTTGATCATATAATTCATAAGTCTTTGTTTCTAAGTGATCCAAAGCTTCATCCACTCAAGTGCAAAAAGAAGAACACTCCTCTACATCCATACAATTGTAGTAGTGTTGTGATTAGTTAGTTTCATCTTGTAGTAGTGCTAGATATTTGTAAAGTGTTGTGTGAATTAGTTGATTGTAGATACTAGGTGTGTTGTAGAATAGTGTAGTAGTTGTGATCTAGTTGTGCATAGAAGAAGGTGTGAAGGTGACAAGAAGAAAAGGTGTGAAGCTATCTTGAAGAAGTTGTGAAGGTGTGAAGAAGGTGTGAAGTCTTGAAAAAGTTGTGAGATTGGTTCTAGCTACGATTAGAACTCGACATTTAGCTTAGTGTCGTTAATAGGTGTAAGCCAAGGTGTGTAAGGTTTCTCCGCCATAAGGAGTTTGTTGACATAGTGAAGAAAACTTTCGAGTGCGGTACTCGGGGAGTGGAGTAGGGCAAGGAAGGTGTCCGTGTAGCCGAACCACTATAAATTCGCGTGTTGTGGTTTGATCTTTCTAACTCTATCTTTTCTTCACTTTATTTCAATACTTACATTATTAGATTAGAATTGCTTGTATTTGTTGACACTTGAATTCACGTAAGATCGAATCAAAAGTTTTTATAAGCTACAAAAGATTTTGAAAATAAATTTTAAAAAGACGTAAAACTATTAAACCCCCCTTCTATTTTTCCACAAGATAGACTAATGGGAACCTAAAAATAAAAATAAAAGCTTACTAGAGAGGAATCTAGCAAGTAGACCTAATAAAAAGAAAACCTAACCTAGACAATAACTATTCCCCGGGCTGCAGCGCCAAAAACTTAATACGTGGGAATTGCGCCCTCGCAACAGGTTTTACCTCTCAAGGGATCTTGTGAAGCTTACAACCCCCACCAGGCAGTGTACCTGATCGTTGTAGTATAGTATAGTGACAAGTACCAGGGGATTGATCGTTCAACTTAAGAATAGTGTCGCTAGGATTAGAAAGCCTACTAAACTAGGTCTAGAGGTGAGGGATGATTCTTTTTGTATTTTTTATATTTTTATGAAAGCAAGTAAAATCTCGGGTTTTGAAGGAGTGGGCGGAATTCGTTGCTAGCCAACTAAACCAATTAACTACAGATGCAATCAAAATAAAATAACAGAAATGAAAATTAAACTACTATACTAATGTGGTGGAAACAATAATGAGAAAAGTTGTGTTTACTTAGATTTCATTACTCCCTAGATATATTTTACAGGTTGATTAGCTTGTTACAATTGCATGGATGACGGGTCATATTCCTTAATACTAGTCGTAGGGTCGTGCACAATATTCCCTAACTCTATAAGATCCTACTTCACTCCTATGTCGAGCCGTTAGAAGATCCTAACATGGGATCATTAGAATTCTCTTACGCATTAAATACAACCAAAAATTGTAGTACACCTCCGATCATGTTTCTTAAGACGTTCAAGCAAGTTACCAATGAAAGTCTGCCAGTTTTCTTAAGCCTAACATTGAATACAATCATCCGTAACAATTATAAACAAACAATCAACCCATAATCAACATCTAGGTTTCACTACATCTAAGCAAACACAATGAAAATCTAGCCTAGCATGTTAAAGAAAAGACAAGCGTACGATATAATCACACAACACATATACATATTGAATGATTTAAATAAGTACTTATCTTCAATTGAACATGGAAGAATCAAGGGGTTGAAACCCTTGAAAAGCTGATAAAATCCGTCTAGGGTTTATTCCCTCAAAGTTGCACACTAATGAATGAAAATTGGAAAACTATATATAGAGTTTACACCTTGACGGCGTCACGTTATAGCTTGTGAGGTCGTCAACTCGCCGCCATGATAAAATTCGTATTGCCTAGATCCAATTGTGACACCGTCATGTAGGAAATCACTCTAGGCCATCACTAGTATTTGGACCCTGACAGCCTTGGTGACGCCGTCAGGCCAATAAGCTTGAAAACTCTCTGGGCCGTCACGTTATAAGTTCCACATCCACCTCTTTTGTAACTCTTGACGCCATCACGTGTAAAAGCTTGATGTCATCAGGTACTGTTCCAGCAAGAAAATTTGAGACTTAGCCATTTTCTTCACATTAATGCTCCAAAAAACGTCCAAAATGCTTCCTTTTCCAGATTTCTCTCCAAAAGTACCTAAAATGACAAAAGGAACGATTTAGGGCAATAATTGATCAAATAATCTCGAATTCGGGCTTAAATGACCCCTTAAAAGCGGTACACTTTTCGCCTCATCAAACCTCAATAACCCTAAAACCTAAGACTTACCTTATGGTTAAAAATCAAAAGTAAAAACATTTTTCCTCCACCCTCCTTTTTCACCCTTTTTGGCCGCCAACAAGCTACCACAAGACACCCTTTCGCATTTTTTTAATAGGCTAGCGTATCTATAGCTTATTTAATAATTTATAACAATACTGTGAGTTTATATAAAAGGAGGAACATAGCTAGCCGTTTTAACACAAAGAAAAAATAAATACACTCCCATATAAAAGGAAGAAAAAGAGGAGAAAGATTTAGGTTTTGCTTATTTATAGCTTATACAGTGCTTATTAGGTTAAAGGGTTAAATTATTGGTGATTTGGAAGCTTATTTGGGTATTAATTTGGGTTATATTGTGTTCATTATCACCTCATCACACTAATATTTTCAAGTAAGTCTTATGACTATTTTCATAATATTACAAACTTTATTTATGTATTATACAAGTTTATATATGATTATTTCATCAATTACATTCAAAATATCATCACATCATGTTTGTATACAAAAACTGTTTAAAAGCTAACTACTACAGATCTTACAAAAATAAATTCATTTGTAAAGATATGTAGTAACCCACTAACTTCCCCACTAAGCATCCCTTAGGTTAGCTATACCTCACTAACTTAACTTAGGCCCTCACTAAGCACCCTCTAGGGTTAAAAATGCCTATATCATTTTCCTGAGTAAAATTTTTGCTTTATTACATCTCTATTACCTATATGACTCTTAAGACCTGCTCACGTATCCACCTATCCGTAACACCACTATGTTTACCTCCTGTAAACATCTAGGTATGTCAAGTCTAGGTTATAAATACTAATACACTAAGTAATCTATCACTCTAGGATACTATATCTATTACAGACCCTAACAAAACCTTAATTGCACCCTATGTGTTTACGGTTATCTTCAAAACCCTAATTACTTATCTGAACTAGTTTGAAAGTGATCAAGGTTTAGGTATAAGTTACTATATTAACTTTAGGATATCTTAGACTCCCTAGATGATAGTACAACTCCCTAGAACTTAGGTACAAGTCCTTTAAGCACAAAACCATAACCAGGGTTTACAAGTCCCAATACTAGGTCAAACCTTCCCAAAAATTTCCCACAAGCTACCACTGTAACCCCCGGTACTTTTTCTAAACTTACTACTAGCCAAAATATTTATTTTCGTACCTGAGACACATTAAAACTTTTATTTTGTGATTATTTGGGCTTGAGAAACGTGAGATATATTGGAAACGAGAGCTTTATTCCTTGATTGACTCAGCACAACCTAGAACACTCGAATTGTATTGCATTTTCCAAATTAATTGAATTATTTTGAGTTTTGGAAAAACTCTGAAGTTTATGCTTGATTTTATTGGAACAATTATTTCATGAACAATGACGCAAGTTTCGTAATTTTTCGAGTTCGTTTGCTATGTCGTTCGAACCCCGGAGCGTTTAACTTTAGAAGTTTACTACATTGGCGATATTGGCCCTTGGAGTATCACCCTACTCTTTCCCCACACTTTCACTAATTACAAAACCAACCCCACACTTATTTCTTCATATATATACCCCAAACCCACCCCATTTATCATTTTTACTCATTTAAAACACACACACACACACACACACACAAATATTCTCTCTCCCCCTCTCTTTCTTTTTCCGACCGGCGACCACCCACACTGCCGACCGCCGGCGACTTTTCCGGCCACCGGAAAATTTTCCGGCCAACCCAAAAATCAAACTTTTTATATTTTATAGATCGGGACGTGCTCGTTCCAAAAGTACAAGTCGTTTAATTCAAAACTATCCCGAACACCCCTAAACCCTCACCACCGCCGCGCCACCCTCTCGCCACCATCAACACCACCACGAGCCACCACTTCTCCACTCTTTTTCCTTTCTTTTTCTTGCTCGGTAACTACCCCAAACGCACCCTTATGTACTTTTTTTTTTTTTTTTGTATTTATTTTCTTCTTATTTATTTAAAAGCATTAAAAATATTAATAATATAATTTTCGTCTTTTTATATATTAAAAATAATATTTTCCGAAAATATTTTATTAAATCCGAAAATTTTATAAATTTTTATATATATTTTAATTATTACCGAAAATAATTTTTATAAAAATTTATTTTATAAATTTTTATTTATTTATTAATTGTTCCGAAAATAATTTTAAAAATAAAATATATTTTTAGTTTTCATCCTAAAATATTTTTATAAAAATTTCATATTTTTATTTATTTTTTTATACATATATCGATATATATATATATATATATATATATATATATATATATATATATATATATGTATATATATATATATATATATATATATATATATGTAATTAAATGTTTTAAATTTTATTTTATTTATTTACAAGTGTATATGACATATTTATTGACTCGTGTGGGCGCCCTTTTGACCGACAGTTGACTGGTCAACGCCGGGTTGACCCGGTGTGACTCAGTTAATTTTTGTATTATTTGTTGATTCTCGTGGTTATTTGTTTTGGTTATATATTCTGGAACTTGTTCCGGCTACGTTTAAATAAAACGGATTAATAAATATGAAACAATAAAATGAGTTGGTCATAGTTAAGATGATATGGATATCGGACATGTTTCCGTATTGTTGTATTGTGAGCATGAATTGGACATACTGGATTTACGGCCTTGGTTATTTGGATGTTATGGACCCTTTGGTACACGAGACGGTAGGGTACCTTAGGCCCGTAAAAATCTTAACGTACCTGGAACCCGAACAATACAAAATGGTCGATAAACCTAAACAACTAATGGACTACGCGAATGATATATCCAATCATATTTACTTATATATATATAGTAATATTGTTTAAAAATAAAGAGTCGTTGACTTGGGAAAATGTTGTATAAACGGTCAGGTCATGCCGAAATTTTGTAAAAATCTTTTATAAACTTTTAATGTTTAAGGATTGCATTATATTTTGAAAACCTTTTTAAACTATATTGTTTTCAACGTTTCTTTTAGCATATTAATTGTTTATTTATATAAGTATTTATTTTCATTTCGATTTCTTTTCTTCGAGTTATTCTTTCGTTTACTCTTGACTTTCTCGAATTGACGTACGCTCTTGACGACATATTCTCTTTATCTTTCTCGTCACCCACACGAGACTTTTGAAATCTATTTTCTTTCAAATGCCATTGTATTTACAAAATTTTTTATTCAAGCATTGTTTATTGAGATATTCGAGTATAGTTCTGAGTTATGCCATTTATATTGATTAGGTTGTGCTAAGGTCTATTTTGCTGTGACGCATTATAGATTGATTGCTATATCTCGTTTCCTGCTGCTATTGTTAAGGTGTGATTCATAGCCCCACTTTTTATATCTTTAAATGTTTACAAACCCGTGGGGTGAGACACATGCTTTAAATGTTTTCTGAGTACAAGTATATTTGGTATGCTTTTCCTGATTGATATACTTTCCTGACGATGTGCTAAGTATCTTATCTTGCCTGACAAGACCCTCCGATCATGAGCCATTAATCACTTGCGAGTGAGCGCTAATATAGGGATATAGGCCTATAGGAATTGACCCTCCCATCCCTTTTGCTGGATAGGCAATTTAGGTGTACTATATTCGATTTTGCTGGGTATATGGCAAGTACCCGGCCTTGGGGGCACTTTATATATATAAATTCCGCGGTTAATTGTTGACTTATGGTTATATTGGTTAACGTTTTGCGTGTCATGAGCTTAGCATCATCAACCATATGTATACACGTGTTGCCTCTAGATATTGGGTGTCACCTTGATTACCCTGGTATTTGCATTTGTTTCTTATATCATATGATTAAAATGTCACACCCCCAATTTACCTGACTTGCAGCGGAATGGAATACCTGGGGGTGTCTGTCATAGCACCACAGTTACAGTTACATTGAACGACCTAAAGTGTCGTTTGGAAAATACTGCATTTGATCATTGATATAATCCAGAGTTTACAAAATGAGGTCCCCAAAATGTGTTGCATGTTTATGAAAAACAAGTCATACTAGATCAAACGTTTACATAAGTGCATGAAATAATGATGAGACGCGTCGACTCCGCGACTCCATGAAGGTCCAAATGCATGTCACATGAGCTACCTTAATAACCTGAAATACATTGCTAAAACGTCAACACGAATGTTGGTGAATTCCATAGGTTTGTAAAATGTAATAATGTACGGCCACCACAAGTAAAAGTGCAAGATAAAAATCTCATGAAAATTGTACAATAGCCTTAAGCTCATGACACCGAAGCTATGACTGATGAAATTCTATGCCCCTCCCGAATGTTCTGCCGAAACATTCAAATGTAAAAGACATGACATGCATCCGCTTACTGTTGGTAATCACTACCACGGATGGAGGCGTCACCCTCGATAGATCTATCCACTCACTCTCGCTTAACGGTAAATTAACGGTTCATGATGTTACAGGGGACTTATCACATGGCAAGGTAACTTAAGCTATGTACATGTTTGAATACTTGGGCTCGTACTGAAATGATTGATGCAATGTATTCCCCCCGTGGGATTTGAAAACAATCAAAAATGTTGAATTGAAAACGGGGCTATGAAAACTCACCTTAACTGATGAAACTGTGATGATGTGAAATGAATAACCATGAACAATTTGCCGCCGCAAACTAATAAGATGGTACCATGAACATGTAATGAACTGAAAGACAAGGCGCGCACACTAGCCGCAACCTAATGTAAATGATGAACGATCTACTTTAGATCACCAAATGATGTTATGAATGTCCATGCACATGTCCCTATACCACTCTACTCTTTGTAAAAACACTTGTGTTATCAAAATATATAATCCAAGAATTTTGGAAAAATATTGCTATTAGAAAATAAAATAAGCTAGTTGTAATATATATATACTTATATATATATATCGTATATTTCCATGTTAGTGTTGAAATACTCGGGTTGTAATCCTTGAAAAATCGCCTTGAAATGATGGAAATATACTTGTAATAACTAATACTTCATTAGTTATAAAACTTGGTACTTAATATTATTTCTAGCTTATAAAAGTACTTCGTAGTTTTAGTGTCCATTTTTATTAAAAGCTGTCAAATAAAAATGGTTTTAGCCGATATTCAAACGTGAATATCTTTGTCGTTACTTGTCCGTTTCACTTGTTCTTTATATCCACGGTTACGTCTTAGTATGTAGTAATATATTTTGGAAAGCTCGGCTCCTCCGGGTTACATCTAAAGCCTCTTTTTGACCGACGAAAAACGTCCAACAGCAACTATTTTTCCAGAAAATACTTTTCGTCAACAATCTTGCAAAAATCATAACTTCTTCGTTATAAACTCTTTTTGATCCGTTCTTTCGCCTACGGATTTGTTTTTGAAAGTATTTTCTAAAAATTTTGCCAAAGTTCCCTTGGTGTTTACTGATTTTCCAGGTTTTTGCAAAACGGGACAGCATGTCCTAAACATGTTCCAAATCAAGTTTTCAAGGTTTATAACTAATTTCTACCATCACCAAACCTCTTGTAATCACCACATAGCTAATCTAATCCTACCATACACCTTCTTAGGGTGCCATGGACTCCTAACCAAGTTATTATAGCAAGGGGATTCATAACTAAAAAGTTAGGGTTTGTATGTTTCATTTTAGACAAAATAAATGGTGGTATAGCTAGTTGTACATGATTTTTAGCATGATACTCATGAAATACATGTAAATATAAGATGATCCATGAAAAAATAAAGTTGATAACTTACTTGATAAAATGAGATGATTAGATGATGATTATGCTTGGATTTCTTGTGTTTTTGTTGCTTGATTCTTGATTAGGCAAGTAAAAGGAACAAGTTTGATGTTACAACTTTTGAAAAATGATCACTTGATCTTGGGATCAAGCTTGGGTCGTGGGTTTGAAGAGAAGAAAGGAAAAGATGAGATGAAATTTGATCTTAGCTAAAAAGTGGAGAAATGATTTTAGGTTTTTGGTAAAGTTATGTTTTAAGGGTTTATTAGTATAAAACTAATGAGTTAATGCATAGGGTTAAAAAGGGGTGGTCATGGGCCGGTTTTCAAAGGGTAGAAGGGGGGGGGGGGGGGGGTAGGGGTACTTGGTATTTAATTAGAAATCTAGTGTAGCGTTACGTGTTATTACGTGTTATTCGTTAAAATCGGGTACCGGGTTTAATAGCAATAAACGTTCACAAAGTTAACCGGGATGAAATAATGTTATAATAATGATGAAAACATGTTAAAAATATGTTGGGTACATTTACTGAGTGATCGGGTGATTAATGTTTAGTTTTAACGAAAACCGTCGTCATATTCATACGCGTACGTTATAAATAAAATAAATTTCCAAAATACTGGGTAACTGAATGTTATAACTTTTATGATGTTAAAATGGATATAAAAATATGTCGGGACCATTGTGGGAATATTTAGATATATTCGTCGTGTATAAACCGGGTGTTAACGTTTACTATAAATTCTTATACGTAAAAACGTTAAATGTACTGAATATAGAAATTTGAAAATCCTGAGAGTGGTATAACATGAAAATGTTGTTATGATGATATGCAGGCTATCTCCAGTCCGTATGAAAAGTCATTACTGATAATGCATGAATTCGCACCTGAACCAATACGGTTATGCGAATTTGAATACCCGTAAACTAAATTTACGATGAAACGTGTAATGCACGTGAATGATGAAATCTTTTCCCGCAATGAATAGTGTTCCATGAATAGTAAATTTCCCAAAAGTTTCTCAGAATATCAAATTGACCTCGAAAACGATGAATAGTAAAACGATGAATAGTGTTTTGATGAATAGTGTTTGATGAATAGTGTTTTTTCCAAAGTTCGGGAAATGACCTGAAATGACCTGAAATGGTGAGTTGTGACATAAAACCCTTGTGCTCAACTTTATTATTTTAAACCTATGGATTACACTCAACCTTTCTGTTGACTTTTAAGCATGTGTTTCTCAGTTACTACTACAAATTAAGTTTTGGAGTATCATGATCTTGGGCGTGGTGGAGTGGCTGGACGAAGGAAGTTTTCAGTCAAGGCAGCCTCATCACTTTTACTATCTTTATTTTCATGTCATTCGTAAAACCTTGGTGTGTCTTTAATATTTTCCGCTGCAAAACTTATTTACTTTCCGCTGCTAAACTTTGTATTTCTACTACTAAACTTGATGTTTCCGTTGCTAAACTTTGCCATTTTTCCGCTGCAAACTTTTATTTATATTCCGCTGCTATTTGTTAAAGAGCCTACGTGCTCTAAAATGGTTTGTAAAATGAATGATGTGTTTTGAGGTACTTTTAAACGTCCCGTGTTGTGGTCGTTAGCTATAAATGTGCCTGGTTTCGGTTCGCGTAGCGCCCCCAGCATGTCAGTTGCCGTATTTTGAGTTGGGGGTGCTACAGAATGGCATCAGAGCCATCGTTTATAGAGAACGAGCTCGCACTCGACTATAAACTTTTTCCTGGAGTCAAAATATTTTGAGACAGAAAGCCGACAGCCTTTCATGCGACTTCGCGCCCTGGTATTTCTTTTAAACTTTACATATATATATATATATATATATATATATATATATATATATATATATATATATATATATATATATATATATATATATATATATATATATATATATGTTTTATATTGAGATTGGTTTGGACTTTTTCCACTATCATGCTTTGGCTTATAAAATGGTTTTCCACGAAAATTTGGCTAGTATTTTTATGTTTCCTTATACTCTTGTAGAGTATCATGTCTGTCCCAGTTCCCCGTGATCAGGTTCCAGTCCCACCCGTTGTTGACCCATTGCCTTTAGGAGATGATGTTGAGTTGGAGGATGATGTTGAGTTGGAAGTCGGTGTTGAGTTGAAAGTTGATGTTGGTTTAGATGATGAGTTAGGTTTAGAGGACGATGTTGATATTGAGGATGATGGAGATGATGGAGATGAGGAGATGGATGACGATGATGATGACGAGGAGGATAGTGATGAGGAGTTTATGGAGGAGGATCAAGATGTTCCCCCGCCGCCTTTTCCTGTTGTGTCGGATGTGACGTATGAGTCAGATACGTCTGAGGCATTAGGATACGCGCTTGAGGCTAAGGTTACTTCTACGCACGAGATTGGTGAGTCATTGGCAGCAGCCCGTGTTACTCCGTCAGAGCTTAAGGCTGCTATGAGTCGTTTGAGGCAGGATGTAGAGTGGTGTAGGAATAGTCATAAGAGTATCACTAGGCGTATGAGTGATAGGCAGTATGAGTTTGCAGGATTGAGGAGAGAGGTTCAGGATGATAGCTAGTGCGTTTATCTCACTAACCATTGTGTTGACACTTTAGCATGTTTATCTCAGGTTAGTAAGGCGATAGCTAGTGCGTGGAACTTAGAGTCAAACTGCATATTCTGAAGACTTACGCTTTTATCATTTACCATTCAAAACATTTGTATACATTTATGTATCATACTTTGAAATCTCATGTTTGTAACTTTAAATTCATTAATCGAATGGTAACTTTTCAAAACGTCTCATTTAGAGTTCGTTTTCTATAACTTGTACTTTGTATTATGAAGTAGCACCCCTATGACACAGTCTTCCGCTGCGGTATTTTGGGGGTGTTACAAGAATTTCATTTCTCAAGAATATGTGGTCAAGCTTAATCTGAAATATGAGGTTTTAGAAAATGGGGATAAGAAAATTGATAAAATGTTGTCTATGAAACTGGTAGGAGAAACTATGGGAGATTACATTGAAAAAACCAAAAGCTATGAGTTGGAATTCTATGTTAACCCTGAAGAAGATGATGCAGAACCTGATGTGATATTAGTAAGAGCCTTCATGAAACATACAAGAAGCATAGTCAATTATCAGTATGGAGAAATCACTCTTTAGGCAGAAATTCATGAGGAAAAGGAAGTTGGTCCTAATAAGTAAGAAATTCCAAAAACATTTGATACTTCACTTGACACTAAGAGGAAGCCATCTGGTTCCTACAAGCTGGGTCACATCATGTCACTAGAGCATTTTTTTTGCTTGAAACACCAAAGTAACACCCAAAAATGGAGTTGAAACAATGCTCCTTTCTTAAACTTTTACTTTTTCCGTGTTATTTTTCTAATTTTGAATAAGTTGTATCTCAAGCTTATGCTTGATGAGTATGCCTCTGAATAAGAGATGAATGAACAACCTTTGTGTATATTTATTTTTCTCTTGTTTGTTTGTTTATTACTATTCTATCTCTAGAAGATCAATGCAAGTGTAAAAAACTGCAGAAATAAATCGCCGCTCTTTTAAATAAGATCGCTGAATTTTTAACGAGTGAAGTCTTTATAACTCAAAAACTAAACATTTTGACCTTACGTGCTAAAAAGGAAAAACACCAAAACTCTAACACACAAAACAAAACTGACGATCTTTTTGAACAATCTGAGAAAGTTTTCAAAAACAAACACCAATATCAAGACAATGAGGGTAAGTTTATACTTGTCTTGATTTTTTGTTAAATTTTATTAGGATTTCTATTAACTTAGGGTTTGATGTTTTTGAATTTTAGATGTTTTATGCTTAATTTTAGGTTGCTTTACATGATTTTTAAGTTTGCCCCTTGGTTAGTTATAGAATTATGATCATTTTCATATTTAGGTATTTTCTGTGCCCTAATGTGAACGATTGTCAGTTAAGAGGATAATGTGATTGATTTAAGCCTTTGCCTATGAGTTTAGGGTGAGATACATGATTGAGGAAGCGATATGAACATTTAGGAGGAGATGTTTTGATCATGAATGCATAATTTCTGAGTTTAAGATGCTTTAATGTTATTCTCACATGAATATATTGATACTTGAGACTACTGGTGAGATGTTATAAACCATATGAGGATAGAATTTTTTATGCCTTAATAAGATGAGATGATTCTTGAATACAGAACAGAGGATTTGAGTGCAGAGCATTAAAATCACGGATCTTCTATTAAAAACCGCAGAACATTTTCATAAGTTTGAAAATTTTTTCACGTAATCACTGGTTTTATTCTTAAAACCGTCGTTTTTCTAGAAATGATTGAACACAGTTTACTTGAAACTTGCCTAATTGATTGCACATTGGATATCTGTGTTTTCTAACAACTAATGTTGCTTGTTTGTGAATGTTTGAGTAGAATATACCAGGAGAAAGCTCTATAGTAGCATCCAGGACAAGGGGAGCACTTGAAAACCCCAAGAGAGAACCAGAAGATCACCCTAATTTATTATGGAGGGGTGCTACTCAACTGCAGAAGAAGAATTTCAACATCATCATGAATAGGTTATACTTCAGAAGTATATATGTACCCAGGGTATTGAACTGGACAACCCTGAAGACTCTTGGTTGTGAGGAAATAATGAATGATGTGCTGATGGTGAAGAAGGTGATAGGGGATGAGTTTGTGACATTCCAGATGTAGAGGAAAGCTGTTGAAATCTGGGAACCAATATACATTGAATGGTGCTTATAGTTCTTTAGTTATTTGAGACTTAAGCAGGATATTAGTGATGAGGAAGCTAAGACTGAGACCTTCATGAAGTTCAGACTTGGAGGAGTTGAGAGAAAAGTAACTTTGTTTGAGTTTGGGAAGCTGTTTGGCTTGTATACTGAGAAGGAGTTGCGGAATGACAAGTTAGAGAGATTGGTTGTTGAAGGAGGTAGGATAGGAGAGTTTAAGGGAGATGAGTTTTGGAAAGAGATAAGTGGGGAGGATGTTAGCGTGTATGGCAAGAAAAGGGTTTGGAAAATCAAGGACCCTGTATTGTAGATTCTTCACAAAATTCTGGTGAAATCAATTTTTCAAAGAGAGTATTTTGAGCAGTATGTGCTGGATCCTGAGCTTTTTATAATGTATGTTTATGTGAGGGACAAGGACTTGAGTGGGCTGAATTTAGCATGGTTGATTGCCCTGCATTTGGTTTACCAAGCTGTGACTGCTGGAGGATCAAGAGTTTGTTGTGGACACCTGGTTTCTAGGATTGCAAGGAGTTTGGGTTTGTTCAAGAAGGAAGAGATGGAGCTGTTTGGCAAGCCAATCCTGTGCAAGTCTGTGGAGTTAAAGAGTTTTTGGTATTTGAGGGATGATGATACTGGAATGATCAAGGTACTTCCTGAAACCATGGAAGTAGAGCCCTTGGATATGATGAAAGAATGAGAGAGCAGGAGTGTAAACCCGCCGAGGTTTCTGGATGAACACGGCGTGGTTCTGATGATGACCTGCATGTTGGTCTTTTATGTGAAACAATTTGAGACATGTTTTTAAAAAATAATTTATGCTCTGTAAGGGGTACCTCTGTTGGTACCCAAGCTCAAAACAATTTGAAACACTTGCACCACCACCACCACGATGGGCACAATGGTTGCCAAAAACTTAAACAATTCGATCTTACAACTTATTATCTATATTTGAATAGCTAACGTAATGTGTGGTGACACATTACATATTTTGTGAAAAAATTGTTTGTTTAATGATGTATGAATACAGGATGAGAAAGATTGATCCAAAAGATGGACAAAACTTGGAGATTCCTCGGGCAAAAACAAAACATACACAGGAAGTACCGTTATCCTTTATTGATTTATTTTTCCCGTTATACTTTATTATTAATTCTAAAGCATTAGAGACAATGCTTAACTTAAGTATGGGGGGAAGATAACTTGAAAACTAAATTATAAACTTATGCTAAAACATGAAAATTTTTTAAAACTGTTACAACAATGTTGCATAAAAAGCGCCGCTTATGGCAAAAGAACGCCGAGGTTATAATGAAAGAACGACGCACATTCTAGTAATGTACGCCGATTACTGGGGTAAAATAAGATTGGAAATAACTAAAAAATTTTAAGATAAACGTATCCGACACAATCGTAAGAAGTCTGAATTGGGATTAATGACATTATTTACACATTTCATGACCATTACCACTATAATGTGAGGAATTCGAGCTTATATCGGCATATACCTTCTATGCTTGATTTCTTTGTTTATGAGTGTGCCGATAATTTATGTGATTCTAGAACTTGTATTAGAAATCATTATGAGACTGCAGTGAGATCACATTCGTGTGATATAAGTATTTTTATATGATAAGAGGCAAAAATTAGAAAATACACAAAAAATAAGCCATCCATTTTTTAATCAAAATTTAACCGTTTAGCACTCACTTTTAGTGCTATTATCCATTAGATACACCTTCTGAGCCTTCAACTTTTTCATTTCTATTTACACACCAAGAAAAAAAAACAAAAATATGTTGCTTAGTCGGGAATATGAGATTGGAATATGTATGAAAAATAAGATACAAATTACAATGAGTATGAAGAGTGCAAGCTTTATGTTTGTTATAATGTGGTTGGAAGAGAAGAAAATAAGTGAAAAAGAAAAAAAAAAAAAAAAAAAAAAAAAAAAGTAGCCAAAAAAAAAGAGAAAGAATGAAGAGAATTATGATTTCCCGACTTAAGTTTTACACTGAAAATTCCCATCTATACCTTATAACCCTTAAACCGAATAAAAGTCCTCTTTGATATTTATACTTGGTGCATACGTCATGTCGGTGCAATTTTGTTTCTTTTTACAAGCATATGGTAAATCTATAAGTTATGACTGAGCTATAAGAGTGAACCACACACCAAAATCTATTTCTTTGAGTGCTTGAGTGAATTAAAAATCAATAAACACTTTCGTAAGGAACATGTCATGTTATTCTTGGTTGTCTTGGATATACTTAAATATATTTGAAACTTATACGAGACTTGATTTTTAAAAGACAATTTTTATATGCTTGAGGGCAAGCATCGTTTTAAGTATGGGGGAATTTGATGAGTCTCGTATTATAAATATTTTTACCCTCGATATTATGTGAAATATATGATAAATAACCATGTTATTAGGACTTTTGGTACTTAATATGAAAATATATGTGCAGGACGATAAATTGGAGAAAAGTACAAGAAACGCACAAAAATGATGACTTTATGGACATAAAAGGAAAAAGACATAGTTTGGACTAAAGCACGCCACTTATATGGATAAAGAGCGCCGCTTACGGGTATTCTTAGTCAACTATATATACACGGGTCAAACATGAAGAGCGCCGATTATATATTATAAAAGCGACGGTTATGTGAAACAAAGCTCGCCGGTTTTACATCAAATGCTCGGCGTACTTCACATGACAGTTATATCTTCTACATTAATAAGCTACTTCAATGATGAGTCTGATCATTTGCTTGCATTAACTGATCAGGGCCAAGTTAGGGTTCCATTTACACTATAAATAGAGGCACAATTCGTGACTCTAAGACACACCTCAAACAAGTACCACACTTGATTATAAGAAGCATTTTAGTAGTGGTTTGCACCAAAACCACTAGCTAAAGTTGGAGAAATACTTGGGAGAAAGCAGTAGGAACGTGAACACACTTGGAAAACTCGATATAATGATAACACAACTTGTTTACTTAGTTTACTTTCATATGAATAGGGAGTAGTATTCTTATGTTTGTTAGAGGCATCTTTGCCATGATTTGAACCACATATGTATTATGACTATTGAATCTATCTCTTATGTATTTGATATATTATGGTTTAGACTCCTATCATATATCTTGATTGGTCATTATAATTGTTTACAGGTAGAAAGAGGCAATTATCTTTATTATATTATGAATCGTCTGTCTCTAACGAGTCATTGCTATACTTGTGAGAATTGGATAGTAAAGCATATGATAACCTCAACCATAACATGTTTAAGACCTATCCTCACGTCTAGCGACTTGGTTAGGAGAAATACATACTTGATACTTCATGCTTGGACCATACTTTATGCACTTCGTGTATCTAGGATCATAGGACGAAAGGAGTTTCTTTTACATGAAGGAGATATAACAGTTTACATGATCAACCAGTCATGCTTTGCTTTTTTGCTTTGTCCAAGTATTGTCTATTATACATATGCTCATTCATCTTATGTGCTCTGCCTTTATCAAACATATTTTTTTTATCAATTGGGAAAACATTTCAAAAATCTTAAATCCAACAAAAACGATTTTAGTGATAAGTGACAATCATTGGAATCTAATTTTGTTACCTGTAGCTAACTATAAGAACAATCACCTCTCTTGGGACGACCTGGTCTTACCTTAAACCTTTACTATAAACGGGGGTTATACTTTACCCATGTGTTTTATGAATTAAGGAAATGGTAAAATTAGTCTTATAAATTTAAAGCTTTCGAAACACATCACATGCTAGGTTAGGTTTGTTTGTGTTTGCTTAGATGTAATGAAACCTAGCTATTAATTATTGATTGATGATTTGTTATTAATTGTTATTGGGTGAATGATATCAATGTTAGGCTTAAGAAAACTGGCTAATCTCCTATTGGTAACATGCTTGATGTCTTAAGAAACATGAATCGGATGTGTACTATGATTAATTGGTTGTGTTTAATGCATAAGTGACTATTAATAAGGCCATGATAGGATACAAAACGTGTCATCATAGGAAGAAACATGATTGATGCGTGGAATTGCACCCTCGCAAAAGGTTTTACCTCTCAAGGGAACTTGAGAAGCTTGCAATCCCCACCAGGCAGTGTACCTATTCGTTGTAGTATAGTATAGTGACAAGTACCGGGGGATTGATCGTTCAATTCAGGAATAGTGTTCGCTAGGATTAAAAAGTCTACTAAACTAGGTCTAAAGGTGAGGGATGATTCTTTTTGTATTTTTATATTTTAAAGAAAGCAAGTAAAATCTCGGGTTTTGAAAGAGTGGGCGGAATTAGTTGCTAGTCAACTAACCCAATTAACTAAAGATGCAATCAAAATAAAATAAAATAAAATAAAACTAATTTGTGTGTAAAAAATAATAAGAAATGTGTTTACTTAGATTTCATTACTCCCTAGATATCTTTTACCGGTTGATTAGCTTGTTACAATTGCATGGATGACGGGTTATATTCCTTAATACCAGTCTTAGGGCCGTGACGAAATTCCCTAACTCTATAATCTCCTACTTCACTCCTATGTCGAGCCGACTAAAAGCTCCTAACATGGGATCACTAGAATTCGCTTATGCATTAAATACAACCATTAAATCGTAGTACACCTCCGATCATGTTCTTTAAGACGTTCAAGCAAGTTACCAAATGGAAGCCTAACAGTTTTCTTAAGCCTAACATCGAATACAATCATCTACAACAATTATAAACAAACCATCAACCAATAATCAACATTTAGGTTTCATTACATCTAAGAAAGCACAAGAAAAACCTAGCCTAGCATGTTAAAAAGAAGACAAGCATAAGATAGAATCACACAACACATAGACATATCGTATGATTATTGGAAAACTTATCTTCAATTGAACATGGATGGAACAAGGGTTGAAACCCTTATTTTTACTAAAAATTCGTCTAGGGTTTTCACAAAGAAGCTCTCTAAAAATTCCACACTTAATGAATGAAAATTAGAAAACTATATATAGATTTTAGACCTTGACGACTTAAGTAGAAACGCCTTCTCTTTTTTCTTCTTTAAATAATCCAAAGCTTCATTCGCAATCAACCCACCATCTAATATAAGTCTACCTTTTATAAAGGCATTTTGTTCCTCCCCAATTACTTTATCTATAACCTTCTTCATTCTCTCGGCAAAATTAAGCAAACTTGGAACCTTAAACTTGGGACTTGGGAGTAAAATAGTAAATGCGCAATAAGTTCTTCTTCATCCGTCACATTTTTACTTTATAAAAGCAATAATATTTATCTATATGACACATACAATATAAATAATACTCCAAAAAAAAGTCCATAAAATTGTGACCCAGCTATTAATTGCCAACTTAATAACCACTGGCATCATGTACAATGGTTGGTGAAAAGAACAGCTCCATATTAACATTATGAAAAATATAATATAAAACAATAAGTGAGAAGCTTGAAGTAAAGGCCTTCAATGGAGGGAGCAACCATATTAGTTCTTTTACTTGTGTCATGCCACATTCTTACAACTTACACGGCCGAAATCGACAACATTTCAGATGTACGTTTCTTGACAGAAGAAGACACGTTGGTATCGCCTGCCGGGATTTTTGAACTGGGATTTTTCAAGCCAGATAGCTCCGAGAATAGATACCTTGGTATTTGGTATAAAAGAATCACAGTTAAAACAGTGGTTTGGGTTGCCAACAGAGATCTCCCACTCACCGGTGTACGACCAGGCATGCTAAGGATTTTAAATCCAGGAAACCTTGTTCTCATGAACTATACCAAAGACGTCATATGGTCATCCAATACAACATCATCAGCAAACACAACTGTCAAGCTTGATGACACCGGTAATCTAGTCATGACAGATGGAAAGCACAAGATTATATGGCAGAGTTTTGACTATCCAACGGATACTCTTCTACCTGGCATGACGTTCGGGAGAAACTTGTTAACTGGCAAGGAGCGGTCTCTATCATCATGGAAGAGTAGTCAAGATCCAGCTTTAGGTGAATTCACCTGGATTGTTGACACACGTAGTTATCCTCAGAACCTACTAAGACAAGATGGAGTGATTAAGTTCCGGGGTGGACCATGGAATGGTCAAAGGTTTAGTGGGGCTTCTCATTTCGGTCAGAACATGATCTTTGCATACAATATGAGTATAACTGAAACAGAAGTGGCCTATTCGTATAATCTTATAAACAGTTCTATTGTATCACGCTTCACTTTAAATTCTTCTGGGCTGTTAGAACGTTCAGTTTGGGTAGAAGATGGTAAAAGATGGCAGGTTATCATTTCATTACCAAAAGATACTTGTGATTCATACAACATCTGCCATGCTTATGGAAGCTGCAGCATTTTGAACTTACAGACATGTTCATGCTTGGATGAAATAAAATTTAAGCCTAGAAACCAAAAGGGGTGGGAGACAGCAGACTGGTCTGGTGGTTGTGTGAGGCGAACACCGTTGGATTGCAAAGGGGGATCAGATGGCTTTATCAAGTATTCTAATGTAAAACTTCCAGACACAAAGACATCTTGGTTTAACAGGACTATGTCCCTGTCGGAATGTGAAGCAATATGCCTAAAGAATTGTACTTGTATGGCTTATGCAAATACAGATATAAGAGGCGGAGGAAGTGGTTGCTTACTTTGGTTCAATGACCTCATAGACATCAGAGTATACTCTGAGGGAAAGGGCGGTGACAATATATATGTGAGAATGGCTTCATCTGAATTAGGTAATTATTTTTTGCTCAAGTTCGCCAAACTATATATAACTTGAATAAACTAAAGCTATATGATATATCTACTTACTGCATCTTTTATTCGAATGATATGTAAAAATGACTATCTTAACATATATAATTAATCTGATATCAAGTGATCTTGCTAGTTACTATCGTCATTATTTTGTATCTAAAAGTCAATTCAACGGTGTTGCTATGTTAATATCATGTACTTGCTCAATCAGTTGTCAGAAACGATGGAAGAAGAAACATTAAAATCATCTTAATTGGAATATTTCTGGGGGTGCTTATGATAGCCTTGAGCACATGGTTGTGGTATGCTTGGAGGAAAAAACATCATTCACAACTGATCGAGGAAGGTAACAAAATTGCACAATTTCAGTGATTGTTAAATAGTTCAGAATAATCTTACTTCGCTTAGCAGGTTCTTTAAGTTTGAAGTATCCGTATAATAACTACACAGGGGGGTCATTGAATGTCAGTGATAGCCAGAAAGAAGCCATGGAGCTACCATTGTTTAGCTTCTCTACAATAGCTAAAGCCACTGCAAATTTTTCACCCGATAATAAACTTGGGGAGGGGGGATTTGGAGTGGTTTATAAGGTAAGTGAAGAATGTTATTTTTATACAGTTAACTAACTGAGCATACCATATATAAAAAGACAATGTTATACATTGACTTAGAGTGCCAAAACCACATTTTTTTTTTACACAACAAAGTTTTCTTACAACAACAACAACAACAACAAAAAAAAAAAAAAAAAAAAAAAAAAAAAAAAAAAAAAACCAGTGCGGTGGTATAGGGAACAGTTCAAATAAAGTCCAACACGCAAAATCGTCAGTTGGGCAGGGCTACAAGAAATAATTGGATTCGGCCATTCGCAACCCATTGGTCCCAATTTAGATTCACTTTACTGCGAGTCGATGTCTAAATTTATAACAAGAAATGAATCTACAATCTATAAGCGTGCAACTAAATAATACAAAAAGATAAGATTGGAATTTACCTTTGAATTGAAGTTTGAACAGGTTTCTCATAAAAATAATGGCTAATCTTCAGGGTTCACTAGTAGAAGGGCAAGAAATTGCAGTAAAGCGTCTCTCAAAGAATTCTAGTCAAGGAACTGACGAGTTCAAGAACGAAGTTATATGTATTTCAAAACTTCAGCATCGGAATCTTGTCAAGCTCCTCGGATGTAGCATTGAGAAAGACGAGAAGTTGTTGATCTATGAATACATGCCGAACAGAAGCTTAGACTCGTTTATATTTGGTCAGAATCTTAAAATTCATACATATGCTTAACATGAATTATAAATTACCCATGTATGAATAACCGAACCTACATCTCACGTATGCAGATAAAATGCAAAACACACTCCTTGATTGGAAAAAGAGGTTCAACATAATCAAAGGAATTGCTCGAGGACTTCTTTATCTTCATCAAGATTCACGATTAAGAATAATCCACAGAGATCTTAAAGCTAGCAATATTCTACTAGATCAGGACATGAACCCTAAGATATCTGACTTTGGGATTGCTAAAAGCTTTGGAGGAAATGAAACTCAAGCAAATACAGAGAGAGTTGTTGGCACCTAGTAAGATGCATCCTTAAGTTTTTAAACTAACTCTATGTTTTTTTACTTCATTATTTCACTCTTATAGATATTTTGCATGAAGCGGTTACATGTCACCAGAGTATGCGCTAGATGGTCTTTTCTCAACGAAGTCAGATGTATTCAGCTTTGGTGTCTTGGTGCTGGAGATTGTTAGTGGGAAGCGAAATCGGGGATTCATTCATACCGATCATAGCAATAATCTTATTGGACATGTAAGTCGCTTGATTTAAAAATATAATGCTCTAATCTAGCTACTACATAATAAATATAAGAATTATTTCAACCTTTGTATCTAGGCATGGAGGATCCATAGTGAAGGAAGGTCAATGGAACTCCTTGATACAACTTTAACTGAATCGAGCAATCTATTTGAAGTTTTAAGATCAATCGAAGTGGGGTTGTGTTGTGTTCAACAAAGTCCTGAAGACAGGCCAAGCATGTCATCCGTGGTTCTGGCCTTAGGCAATGAGGGTGCATTGCCGACACCTAAGCAACCAGCATTTTTCATAGAAAAGAACTTACACTGTTCTGATTTCTCTTCAGGCTCTTATCCAACAAGTTCAACAGCTAATGATTTAACTGTTACTGAGATAGTTGCTAGATAGATAGCACAATTAAAACTTCATTTATAGGATGTTTGCTTTTCTTTTAATTTCTTATTGCCTTCGAGTACAATCCTATATGTATGCCCGTTCCGAACTTCATTGCACAGCAAAAGAATGTGGTTGTTAAGGTCAGTGTAGCCTTGATTGCTCCTGTATAGCCATATAGGGCAGCAAATGAGTCGATATGAACTCGAGCTTGACAACGTTAGTCTATGCTGGAAGTTAATCGTATAGCTGGAAGAGCTTAATCCAAGTGAAACAACATACTCATAATTGAAAATGGGTGTTAATCTAAATCACCTTGATGTTTATATACTAGCTAGATTTTTTTTTTTTTTTTTTTTTTTTTTTTTTTTTTTTTTTTTTTTTTAAGAATAATACTAGACTTCAATTATTTAATAAACATAGGAATTAGATAACCTAGTCAAAATATGCGAAGTAACAGAAAATCTTTGATGTATCCCAGAAACGAATCAAGTATTTTTAAAAAACATTAATATCTATAAAGTCTTAAGTAGGGTTCATAAGCATCTCATTTGGGGGGATTTTTTTGGATAAGTTGAGTATCAGTGTGTGAGTGTTTCAACAAAATTGTTTATCTCATCAAGGTTTTCTGTGGTGATTAAAATGCATGTTGAAGATCATTTTAGAAACTGCTTCAATAGTAATTTGGACTACTGTGATACAAGAAAAATGGAGTCAAGTTAATTAGTTAGAGCTTTTGGTGCGTTTAGTTAAGTGAATAAGAGTTTAAAATGATGTGATTTTCATTATTAGTTGAATTACTAGAAACTTAATTATGTTTCAAATTGATCTCAAGATCGTTAGGAATTTTTATTGATAGAAGATTGAAGTTAAATGTGTATTAGCCGAAATGGGTCGAACTTGAATTAAAGTTAAGGGTTGATGTTGTTTTGAGTAAAAGGTTAGTTGAAAATCGACTTGATAATACAGTTTGATACTTATTGCAAATGTTCTTTTGCAACCCAACACATGTATTGTACATGCCTAAATAGCATTACTAGATACATGTATTGTACATACCCTTAATTACCTTGGCACCTTGTCCCTGATTTCCCTGATGGGAGTAATTCAGCTTCTTTTACAAAGACAGTTAGAAACTTTATTGTGGGCAATACGGAGTATTATATAAAACGATGAATGGCTAGGTCTTTCAGATAATCTCCAAATCACAAACGACACAAGAATTATTGATCAAGCAAAACAAAACAATGTGTTTGTGTTTGTGTATGTGTTTGGTTCTCAGCCGAACCAAGAAAAGAAGAGAGGGAGAGTGACGACTTTGGTGAGTGAATTGGTTACTTTGATATGTTGTGATAAATCTTCCATTCTTTTGGGCCTATGGCCTAGTTACTTTGAGCTAGGTCCACAAATGAGTAGGTCCACCTCTTCTTTGAATCTTGGGATTGGGTTAGCCAATAAATGGGCTAAGACTAAATGTTAAGTCATTTAGTTTGGTTCAATATTAACCCAAAATATTAATAAATCACCTAAATTTATTTTGTTTATAAAACTGAATCTCTACAACAAATAAAGCAAAAAAGTAATAGAATTTTACCTAAAAACTTAAAAATGAAAAATGTGATTTTACTAACATACTCTAAAGATAAAACGCTTAAATAGTTTACTTCTACAACCAAATTTAAACACCATCTCTCTCTCTCTCTCTCTCTCTCTCTCTCTCTCTCTCTCTCTCTCTCTCTCTCTCTCTCTCTCTCTCTCTCTCTCTCTCTCTCTCTCTCTCTCCCCTTCTAAATTTAGTATTTTCTTATACTTTATATACCTAATATCATAGTTGTCAGGATCCCGATCTTGATCTTAGGTTTTACGATACTGCAAAGCAAAAACGATCCGGATCCTACATAGGATCTTTGCAAGTTTAAAATCTTATAGGATCCCGATCTTAATCATACAATCTTAAGATCTAATCCGATCTGATCTTACTTTTTTCGGATTACACACTAAAAAACTATAAATTTAGGTTTTTTTTTTTTTTTTTTTTTTTTTTTTTTTTTTTTTTTTTTAGAATTCAAAAAACAATGTGTTAATCTTTTTAAACATTCCATACTCATAATTTAGGACAATATTTCTATGAAATATTCATAATATTTTATGTTTATAATGTATTATAATTTGTAGATTTGTATAATATTACAAAAACTATTAAGAAATAACATTAAGGTATGATCTTAAGATCCCGATTCGATCTTACAATCACGATCTTGCAAAAAAAAAATAAAAAAATAAATAAAATAAAATAAAAACTATCTTAGGTAGGATCCAATATAATCACTCCTAGAGTCCTAGGTATAAGAATATAAGATGTAGATGATTAAAAAAAAAAAAAAAAAAAAAAAAAAAAAAAAAAAAAAAAAAAAGGAGTAAAACATAAATACCAACATCATATCAAACCTCACACACAAGATAGATACTCAAAAATGAATAATAATAATAATAATAATAATAATACGTTCAAGATTGTTTGTCGAAGTGCGCGGATACTCGGCTAGATACAACATATATATAATAAAATGTTGTCTAAAGTCACGTGAGTGTATCAGCGGTGTTACTAGTTTCTGTTATACCACACATTATTCCAAGGTTTTTGTGTAATTCCTGTTTTAAAATGTAACTCCGTGTTTTACGAATTACAAGTTATGTAAAAAGAATATCTGTTATAAACGAAAGCTTTTGGTGAGTCACAAAACCTGACCTACGTAGTTATCATAACTAGAATTACATGTTGAACCTTTTTCTTTTCTCCGATTTGGATTGAATAAGAGGCATCCACAATTCATCAAATTATGTGTAAGATTCTTGTCCTAAAGAAAAAACTATGTTTCAAATGTACTACAAATGCAAAATAGTATTTGGAAGGGTGTTTAGTACTTTTAATCACAAAATACATATTTGATGTTAGGAGACTTGCTTCAAGTCTTTCCTTCAAATTAAAGACTAGAGGATGCTCAAAGACTTAAAGAAATTAAAAAATTGGTTGTTCAATGCAAAAAAGCTTTTGAACGACGTTTTTTTTCCGTAAAAAATCATTCACCAATATTGCGTTATAGATGCTCTAACTACGAAATTGAACCCACTTACTCCGTCCTTTTACAAACATGCAGTTACATATATGGTAGTACTCTTTAAACGCCACCAATAAGTGTTGCTAGTTGGGCGGTTGCTAGTGCTATAAATGCACACAATTGAGTAAAGCAGTACAAGAGTACTATAACACTCAACTTGGTAGTATCACATGCAGGGACGGAGCCAAAAAGAAATATCACCGAGTGCACAAAGTTTTTTAACCGTAATATAATAGAGTTAAAAAGTGGATTAAAACGAAGATTTCATTAAAACGATAAATAAATGAACATATTACCCTCTAATTAGTGATTTTACGATCTCTCATAGCAAAAAAACAATTACGTGCACCCTCATTTTTATTATTAATAAGTTTTTCTTTCTCTATATCACAAGTTAAAGCGCCGTTAAAATAATCATCGCCTATTCGATTACGCAAATCAGTTTTAATGAGCTTAATTTTAGAAAAACATCTTTCAACCGTAGCGGTAGCATCAGGCAAGACTAAAACCAACTTCATTTAAGCACTACTTTTCATATATATTGTAAATACGACAACAATAAAATGCCCCATAACAACACAATTAGGGTACTATTTATATTCTAATATATTGTTGACTATCACTTAAACTTGTTATCCCTATTTGTATTAATAAAATTTCACTTATTCTTATTGTCCTAAGCCCTTATTGATGATGATATACTATAAGGAACCAACAAATTAGTCAAGATTTCATACAACCAATCAAAACATTAAAACTTTAAAAGACATAATAAAAAAATGAAAGATATATGTTACGACTTACGAACTTATTTCATCTTTGTGGTGTTGGTTCAATTTTGGATTTTGCAAATTGTTAGGATGATGAATAAACTTGTTCTCTAAAAAAAAAAAAAAAAAAAAAAAAAAAAAAAAAAAAAAAAAACCTATTTCATAGGCTTTTGTGCTTTAATTTATTAAACTTGTTTTATCTTTGGGCTTTTACAAAATTTTATATTTATTTTTTATTTATAAGTATACGAACTAAATATTACTAGAGACACATTTTAATGCACCGGGTGCATTTAAGATACATTTGAGAAAAATCGATATTTTTTTCAAAAATTAACAATATATCAAAAAATTCCATGTGATGCACGTGCACCCGCGGACACCCTCTTTGCTCCGTCCCTGATCACATGTCAAACATATGGATATTAATTTACTTTCATGAATTGTAATGGAACTAGCACGTTGAGTCTTTAAGTGTATGAGAAGTTTCACTTGAATACTATGAGAATATATAAAATCCGAAATACTTAAACAAAGTATCTAAACAAGTCAAGAAAAGAAAAGGTTTAACAATGTATACCGTTTCATGAATCCAACCCTGTTATAAGTTGTATGCTATACAAAGATGTCACATACTTAACGTTTCCTCGAAACATCGTACATCGTTGACCAGAAAATACAACTCCATATTAAAACTATTCAAATTTCGAAGTGCCAAGCCAAGCAGCAGCCAGAATTTTGTCTTCAGCCACTAGCATATTTTTTTAATTCCAAGCAAAAGCTTTCCTTAATCATCAATCACTATAATGAACTGGACCCACTTGTTGGATCTGAAAGCGTTAATGACTATTTTGAAAGCAATCTCAATAATTATCTCATGATATTTAAAACACAATGCCGAAATCATTGTGATCATAACCTTTTCAATGAAGCCCATCCCTATATTCTTGTTTTTCTACCTACTTTATTTTGATTCAGTACTAGTTTATATCACAGCCATAGACACAATACATGTAAATCAAACCATTAAAGATGGCCAAACCATTGTTTCAGCCCAAGAAACCTTCGAGCTCGGTTTCTTTAGCCCAGGAAAGACGAACCAAAATCGATATTTAGGCATATGGTACAAAAGGTTAGCCTCAGGCACTGTTGCTTGGGTTGCCAATAGAGAGATACCAATCAGAAACAAAACTGGTGAGCTAACTCTTCGTCCGGATGGAACTTTGATTCTTCGTGACTCTGCTATAAATAAAATCATTTGGTCATCGGATTTATTTGGAGCAATCCGGAAACCTTTAGCTAGGCTATATGATAGTGGGAATCTTATGGTTTACAATGATGATCAAGATGGACCAGAAAATTATATTTGGCAGAGTTTTGATCATCCAGGAAATACCAATATGCCAGATATGAAATTTGGGAGAAATTTGGAAAGGGGTTGGATTACAAACTTTACATCATGGAAAAGTGATGATGATCCTTCTCCTGGTCCCTATATGGTGTATTGGGATTTCAGTGGGTTCCCACAAATATTCCAAAAGAATGGAGATGTGATCCAGTATAGACTTGGATTATGGAATGGTCTTGGGTATACTGGCATGCCAAGTTTGAAGCCTAATCCGATTTTCACTTTCGGGTATAATTCTAATGATATAGAGACTTATGCCAAATTTAATTTGATTAACTCGTCGGTTCTTACTAAGATGAAGTTAAGTCCGTTAGGCGAAATGGCATGGTTTAATTGGATTAATAGAACCCAAGGATGGTTTCTTTATTTGACACCAACAGTGGATAATTGTGTTCGATATGGGTTGTGTGGAGTCTATGGAAGCTGTGACATTGAGCAATCTCCATCGTGTGACTGTTTGAAAGGGTTTACGCCAAATAATCCCAATCAATGGAAAATTTCAGATTGGACAGGTGGATGCCGTAGGATAATACCATTGGATTGTGCTGCTGGAGATGGGTTTCGAAAGTATACATCTATCAAATTACCAGACACTCGACAGTCATGGTTCGACAAGAGCATGACCATGGAACAATGTGGATTGAAGTGTAGGAATGAGTGTAATTGTACAGCTTATACGACTTTGGACATTAAAAATGATATCGGTTGTTTGTTATGGTATGATCAATTAAACGATATGAGGGCTTTTCCAAATGGACAATATATATACATAAGGATGGCTGCTGCAGAATTAGGTAATTAAACTGTTATCTCGTTACCGTTAAAAAAATGAAAATTTTCTAACCTTGTAACTTTATATCTATAGAGAAAGACAAAAAGTTATCAGGCAAAACGATATCAGTGACGATTATAGCCATCCCTGTGAGTGTGGGATTAGCTATTCTACTTGGACTATGTGTATTAATTGTCAAGAACAAAAGGAAGCAAAAGGCGATGGCACATGGTAACTAGTTTCTCTTATCTCATTTTACTGTCCTCCTGAAACATATCCATTTAATTTGGGCATTGTGGTTTTGATCCAGTGATAGCTCCTGTATTTGTAGCAACACAAGATACAATTGAACAAAAAGGAGTGATACAGCTACCACTGTTTAGTCTGTCAACACTGCTCGTCGCAACTGACAACTTCTCACCCAACAACAAGCTCGGCGAGGGAGGTTTTGGACCAGTTTACAAAGTACTTTATAATCTTGAATCCTAGTTTCAACAATTTGTCATGAATCTAATTTTATTATATCTGTCTAAAACAATATTTTTTATTTATTTATTTTTCTTAAATACATCAAGGGAATTTTAGAGGATGGGCTAGAAATTGCAGTGAAACGGCTCTCCACTGATTCCACACAGGGAGTTGAAGAGTTCAAGAATGAGGTTTTATTTATTTCTATGCTTCAACATCGTAATCTTGTCAGGATTCTAGGATGTTGCGTTGAACGGGAAGAAAGAATGTTAATTTATGAGTACATGCCTAACAAAGGTCTTGACTTAATTATTTTTGGTACGCTCCACACCGTAAACACCTTGTAATGTTTAGTTACTTTTTTTACGAGGTTTCATTACAATTTAGGTATGTCAGTAAAAGACAATATCTTTGTAGTGACTATATATAGCGTAACGTTTATCAGTCAAGATGAGAGACTAATATATGTCTCCTCTCTTCAGATGAAAACGGAAGCCAACTACTTGACTGGTCACAACGCTTTCTTATTATTAATGGGATCGCTCGAGGTCTACTTTATCTTCATCAAGATTCACGACTACGAATCATCCATAGAGACCTCAAAGCTGCCAACATTTTGCTTGACCAGGATATGAACCCCAAGATATCTGATTTCGGTCTTGCAAGAAGCTTTGGAGGAAATGAAACCGAAACAAATACCAAAAGAGTGGTTGGAACATAGTAAAAATTCATCATTCCTTTTTTATTACTATTAAGAGAAGAAAAAAAATCAATGAAGTTTTTATGGGTCTGAATGATGTGTAGTTTGTTGACATAACCTACAATTTGATGCAGTGGATACATGTCTCCGGAGTACGCAGGGGACGGGATATTCTCAGTTAAATCAGACATATTCAGCTTTGGTGTTTTAGTTTTGGAGATAGTAAGCGGAAAGAAAAACAGGGGATTCTTTCATGAAGATCATCATCACAACCTTCTTGGACATGTAAGATAATACTCTGAAGTACTTCAGTTTTTTGTGAAGATTTTTATTTTTCAATTGTTGTACAAGCATACTAATTTATCAAATAATTAGGCTTGGAGACTCCATAGAGAAGGGAAGACTTTAGAGCTGGTTAATGCATCTTTGATTGAGACAGAGCATATCTCTCAAGTGTTGCTCACCATTCATGTCGCTTTATTATGTGTTCAACAGAACCCAATAGATAGACCGAACATGTCAACAGTGGTCATGATGTTGGGCAGTGATGGTCCGTTGCCAGAACCAAAACAACCCGGTTTCTATACTGAAGATGATAGATTTGGACCTCAAAACTCTGCCAGCCTACAAACACAACATTCAAACAATGATGTCACGGTTACACTTCTCAATCCTAGGTAAACTAATACTTTTCAAATACAACTTGTATAGCAGTAACAGGTAAATTTTAGCATATATATGAGTGGTCAATATTTTGAGGAATTTATATTACGTTAAGTCATGTTTGTCCTGTATACACATCAAGCATAATTTTGAACAAGATTGTCCGATGTATTCCATGAATGGAAACTGATGCATCAATATTCTCTCTTCTGAACAGCAGATTTTATAACATTAGCAAGTAGCTATATATGCAATCCACTAACGAACACGATTAAAGTGCCATTGAACAAGATGTAGATGGGTTACTAGTTACGTACCTGATACAATATTTTGTCTTAATTATATAACTGCGAATGCTAATTACGATTAAAAGTTCCACCTCATTGATTGAAAACAGAAATAAATTGTTGTAGTAGTTGATATTTACTTTGGAACAGATCTTTATTTTGATATGAAGGAGTAACAAATCAGTAGGCCTACAAATTAGATAACAAATTTCTAAAGAGTTTTGTTGCATCCATAAAATGTATAAAAAAACCATACATAGCCAACTCAATTTTATAAATGTTTTTTTTATACATTATGTGGATGTAGCAAAACTCATATCTAAATAAACTAACTTATGTCACTTAGAGGTGACATCAACAAAGATCATTTTTATTCTAAAGATCAAATGAGTGAATCTTATCTATCCATTTTCCATTTTAAAAAAAAAAAAAAAAAAAAAAAACATTTTTTTTAAACAACATATCTTAGAAACGGTAAATCGTCAAGTTACAAAAATACACCATAGTGAAGAGAATATTTTATCTTTCAATAGACGGGCACTTTAATATATTTTCGACGATCTTTTAGTGTTCAAATTTCCGCCCAGAAAAATCATACATGATTTGTAAAATAACTTGTGATTTGTTATTTAAAAAAAATCATTTTTTTTAAGAATGGCTTGTTAGTTGTTAGTGGTTCAGGTAGCAGTGACAACGAATTGGGTAGTATGCTGACCCTGAACTCTGTCTGTACTTCCTCCTATTCCGCCTGAAGGGGTAAAAGTCTCGGGTGAGACTCGAACTTGATACCTCTCCTAGCCAAACCTCCCTTCCCCAAGCCCCTAAGGAATCTTGGTGGCCAACTGAGCTAGCCCAGTTGAAAAAAAATTCATGTTTGATTTCATAAATCACATATTCACATTTGATTTTAAAAGTAATAAAGCACATGTAATTTTTCGAATCACATGTAATTTTTCTAGGCGGAAATTAAAAAAATAAAAATAAAAAATAAAGAGAATATCGAAAGTATATAGAAATGTCTATATATAGAAAGATAATTTTGATTTTTGTTGTGATGGTATAATTATTTCACGTAACGATTAACGGTTTGCGATATATTTTAATTTTTTTTAAATGATGAAAGTGGGTTCTTTTAGCTAATTAATTAATTTAAACTAATGAGTACCTAGACTATTAGATATAAAAATGATGGATGGTGGTAATTAATGATCTGATCTTTAGAGAAAAAGTGATCTGTAGAGAACTTTTATCATCTCGCTTAAGTACGTTCTAAAAAACAAGTCTCCACCACTTTATAAAAAACAAAACGAGAATATCAAGTAATATAATTAATTAAAACTCACTCCACCGCTCATTTTAAAAACTTACACATCTCAAGAACCGTAAACTGTTAACTTACATAAATAATACCAACGTGAAGAGCATTTAATTATCTTTTAATAGAGGAACACTTTCATATACTTTCGACAAACATGTTTTTTTCCTTTTTTGTTGTATTTTTTTAGTATCAGAAATAATTTTTAGTTTTTTTAGTGCGGTATTTTGCTTGATACATCACATTTGATATAACACTAATCTATAAGTTTGAACACTCAACATGCTCTCGTAAAATGGGTATTGTGTAGAAATTTAAATAAATAATCGTTTTTAGCATTGAGAAATACACGTCCTTAGCTTTCCAACTATTTATCATACATAATTTTTAAACCTCCAAATCAAATACAATTTATTCGTATAAGTTGGAGAAAATAGAAGAATTTTTTTTAATACTCAAATCAGCTTGATGTATCATATGTGATATAACATTAATCTGTAAGTTTGTACACTTAAATGATAACGTGAAATGAGCATAAGTTTGGGTAAAACTTCAAATGATTAATCATTTCTTGCATTAAAAAAAATACTCATCTTTAGCCTGCCAACAATATATCAAATATAGTTTGTGAAGTTTCATATCAATAAAATTTATTCATAGAAGTTGAAGGAAATAGAAGTTTTTTTTTTTAGTCAAACTCGGTTGACATATCATATGTGATATTACACTAATATGTAAGTTCGAACATTCAGTATAGAACTCCAATAGATTCACTATTTTTTGCATTGAAAAATACACATTCTAAGCTTTCCAACCATATATACCACACATAATATTTGAACCTCTACATCAATACGGTTAATTCATAGAAGTTGGTGAAAGAAATCAAACTCGTTTGATATATCACATGTGATACAACACTAATATGTAAGTTCAAATACTAGACATGTTGTCGTAAAATGGGCATAAGTATTTGTATACAACTCTAAAAGATTCATAATTTTTTGCATCAAAAAATAATACTTATGTCCTATTTTGTGTCTTCGAATTTAAAAATTAGTGTTATATCACATGTGATATATCAAGCGTGTTTGAATATAAAAAAATCATATATTTTCTCCAACTTCTATGAGTAAAGTGTAATAATTTAGAAGTTCAAAAATTATGTGTGATATACAGTTGAAAAACTAAGAATTTAAATTTTTAAATTCAAAAAACAGTTAATCAGTTAGAGTTCTACACGAATACTTATACCAATTTTACAATAGCATGTTTTGTGTTCGAACATACAAATTGTGTTATATCATATATCAAGCAAAATAATGCACTGGGAAAAAACCAAAAAGTATCAAAAAAATAATAATAATAAAAGAAAGAAATAATGATTATCGAAAAATATGAAAGTGCCCATTTATTGAAAGATGACTAAATACTTATCGTAATTGTGAATTTATTTCGCCAAACAATTAACAGTTTTTGAGGTATATTATTTTCGAGAAAGAAATGTAAAAATGTGGTTTAATTATAAAAATAAATAAATAAATAGTGAGGTGGGAAAAGTAGAAGTAGATATTTTTAATATATGATTTGGAGATTAAATGATGTGTGTGTTGAAAATTAATCTCTTAGATAATATTTAGATTGTATGAAGATAAATGAACGTAACTCAACGTACTCTTTTAAATGATGTGTGTGTATGAAGATAACTTGGTGGCAAGATTAGGCTATAAACATAGAAATATACTCTTTACCAAAAACGTAGTCGCTTGAACGGGTTAAACGGACTTATAACGAAGAAGTTACGTTAGTTTCAAATTTGACTACGAAAACTAATTTTCTGAAAAATAACAATGCTGTAGATTTTTTCACAAAGTAACCCAAATATTAAAAGTTAATTGGAGTAGCCAAGGCACTAAAAATATGTTAGTATACTCAAACACGAACCCGGGGATATATAAAACATAAGAATCGGAGCTAAAACGAGGAAGTTATGGCCTAATGAAGTTGCAACGAAATATAAATATTTTATAGCTTTTATTACTAGCAGAAAGCTGTTAGAAATTTTTTATATGGATTTTGGACACTTTAGAGTCGGCTTTAGCTAAAATAGCTTAAACAAAAATGGTAGAACGTTGTGTTTTTTTTTCCAGAAAAGAGGTAGAACGTTATGTATACTTACTAGGCGCATTTGAGGCTTTCTAAAATACTTATTAACAAGACAACCATACTTTATTTACGAGATAAGTTAGTAACATTATATAAATGAGTATACTTGATATTTAAACGAGCACCATAACTACATTTTTTACAACCAAACTTTACAACAAACATGTACGGGTGATATATTAAATTGGAACTTGTATGCACGACCTTATTTCCGAACCTATGACATAGTACTCATTTAGGTTGCGGTTAGAGCTACCAGACCTCAATTTTCGTACACGTTATTTCTACTTGTGATTTGATACTTGAGGTGAGTATTCACGAACCCCTTTTTTTAACTATTTTAATTGATTTGGGGTAGAAGCATGAATTACACTTGAACTAAATTGATTTCTATTTTATAAACATTATTACTTAAACTCTTTGAACTTTGTTTCGAACCGTACGATATACATCTTGAACTTGTTTAACTTGATTTTGAACCATTTGATTTAAAACATTTAACATTGTTTTGAACCCTTTGACTTATTCTGAACCTTTTAACATTGTTTTGAACCCTTTGACTTATCTTGAACCTTTTGACTGCTTTTGAACCCTTTAACTATTTTGAACTTGATTTAAACTCTTGAACTTAATTACGAACTTATAACTTGTTTCGAACTTAAAATATCGTACGTATGATAACCTAAAAGTCTCCCCTTATTGGTGGAGCGTGCAAAGCCTCCTAGGTCCAGAGCAGAGTGTCTCACTATGTTACGGAGCGTTCTCAATCTAAAGCCTGCCAGGTCCAGAATAGAACGTCTCACTATGTTACGAAGCGTTCTCGATCTAAAGTCTCCCATGTTCGGAGCATTCTTAATAAATCTCGCCATGTTAGTGGAGTGACTAATAAATCTTACCTAGGTGGTGGAATGACATAAAGTTTCCCATGTTCGGAGCAGCACTATAAAGTCTCCCTTGTTCGGAGCAGCCTTGACTTATTATATACTATGTGCCCTTATTCTGAACTCTATTGACCACGTGTACTTGACTACCAGACATACTATTTTTCATACAATGGGTTGTGAACACATAGGTTACAAGTCTTGTATGGGCGGGACTTGCAACCGAATGGATTGACATCGCATTTTCCTTGTGAACTTTCTCAAATTGTTTCTCATATTATATTAAACGTGTGTACTCACCAAATATTTTCATAGTTGACCCGTTTTTCTCATGTATTTCAGGTGATCATCAATAAGTGTTTTCAAAAAGACCATTAGAAGTCTTCACATGTCATCGTTGTTGTTGTCATGTTACAAGATTTTATCTTATAGAAAACTAAGTCTTATGTTTTTATTTCCGATGTCAGCTAAAACACTATTGTAATGTTGTACTTTTTCCTTAAATTTTAATCATGGTATTGTACTATATCCCTTTTGCGATGTATATCGATTTCGTTGCACCTCGCGTTTTCGCCTTCGGCGGGGCGTGACAGATTGGTATCAGAGCTAAAGGTTATAGGGAATGCCGATTTTTCAAAAATAAAAATCGCAACTATAACCAGAATAAAGTTTATTAAATATCGAACATTATACGAGTTAACTAGTCCTAGTGTTGCATCGTTACTCCTAAATTATACGTAGCCTGATCACCTATGTCTAATTCTGGAAGAATCATGCAATGAAAAGAGTAATAGTCGAGTCTTAAGAGTCTGGTAACCTGAAATTGCATTGGTCGGATGGGTATGCATAGCTTGTTCGTATGTTCGCATTTGTTTTACCGTACGTCCGTACCTTATATATGCATTTATGTTTATTGTAACAACCCACAAAATCTCATTTCTATCATTCCCATTACAAATACCTATAGTAGGTATTTCACAGGTAATTTTTTTTTTTTTTTGCTTTTTATGTGCATTCATTACTTGCATGACTCTCTAGACCTACTCACATATCTACACAAGCCAAATAACTCAACACTTACATCCTATAAACCCCTGGTATGTCAAGCATAAGATCACCACAACACCATAATAAGTAATCTACCAATCTAACACACTAAACATATCACAAAACCCTAATAAAACTTGATTAAACCCCAATTAGGTCTATGTGTTTACTAAACCCTATATGCTTAACTAAACTAGTTTGAAAGTGTCCAAGGCTTAAGTATGAGTTACCTTAGGAATATTAGGATACCTTAGGACCATTAGGCACTAGTACAACCCCTTAAAGCATAGGTACAAGTCCCTTAATCACAAAATCATAACTAGGTCATAACTTCCTAAGAATTAGGTATAAACTATCCCAAAACTTCACCATAAGTCACCACCACCTAGTATAAGCTTCTTAGGACCTAGGATTAGTTATTAGGCACTCATAGGACCTTAACCTAGGCATTAAACCATACGATAAACCCTAAACTCCCACTAAACCCAATTAGGTCATTTAGGTCACAAAACTAGGTCAAACCTTTATAAATCTTTCCCATAAGCTACCATCACTTAGTATAAATCCCTTAGGACATGGGATTAGTCACTAAACACTCTTAGGAACCTAACCTAGGCACTAAACCTTAGGTAAAACCCTAAACTCTCACTAAGTAAAACTATGTCTAAACTTAACCTAAACTAGTAAAACCTAAACATAAGCACCTCAAGCACCTCAACCTAGCACCCTAGCACCTTAGTCACCTTAATCTAGCACCCTAGCACCTCACAAGTTAGCACACAAGTAGGTGCATCACCTACTTGTGTCCTCCTTGTGTCGCGGCTTCACCACCACCACAAACACCCCTATAACCGCCTATAGCCTCCATGACTCACCTTGTAGCTTCTAATAGTCAGCTACTAGCTTGTATGAGTCACCTCCCCCCCCTTGCTTGCTCTCCACTCCAATCATACCCTATAAATAGCTCGACACCCCTTCCATTTCAAAAGCACACTTCTTCTCTTCTTTACCTCAAAACATTCTGAAGTAGTAGTAGTACTTGAGCTATAGTAGGCCTAGGAGTTGAGCAAAGCAAGCCAAGGACCCTTGTTGAGTTGTTTTCCCATCACTAAAACCCTAAACGTAGTTAACCCTTCGTTAAACCCTAGCTAACCAAGTAAGCCTTCATTTCTTGTTCTATTAGCTTTATTTTAGTCTTAGTATAGTATTAGGATGCCTTAGATCCCATAGGAACCCTTGCCTAAGCCTTGAACCATTTCATTTGCTAGTTTTCTTTTTAAAACCCTAATTATAGATAAAACCTTAAATATATGCTATAAGCTCTTTTCATAAATCCTAAGCTAGTTTAGATAACTTAAATAAGCTAATATTAGTTAAACATAAGCTAGGAAACTTAGTTGTTACATAAAAATATAGTTTACATGCATTTAGGACTAGTTTTGTAAAACTTTACATGCATAAGGGCAATGTTGCAAAAATCGTGAATCGGTAGTCGGGCGGTCGACCACCCTGCAGCCTGTAATCGGTCAAGGCGGTGATTAATTGGTGATTAATCGGTTTGGCATTTCCTGCATGTTTTGGGAATTTCTGGAGAGCAAACTAAAGATCTTAACTGATTCCAAGCCTTCTATGTTTACAAACCTCAATAAAATGCTTCAATTCTAATTATGAGGCCCATTGTACGTTATAAGTGAAATAAACGATCCCCAAATTAAGTAAAATGCCTAAATTTCTATTTTTTTTAAATTGACCGATTCGGCCGATTTTCGGCCGATTCGACCGATTTTTTGCCGATTCGGCCGATTTTTGACCCATTTTTTCTGATTTTTTTGCCTAGGCCGATTTTTTCACCGATTTTCGAAAATCGACAAGATGCATCACCGATTAGCGATTAATCGGCCGATTCGGCCGATTTTTGCAACATTGCATAAGGGTATATATCATAAATTCCTGAAACCATAAAGTCTAGGGACTGTTTTTGACATTTCCTAGAAGTTATAAGTGTAAGGACTTATTTTTCAAAGTATTAAAATCTTAGGATAGAAATTAAAACAAGTTATAAACAAAAAAGGACTAGTTATGCAAATATTATAAAGTTAAGGGTCTAAATGGTAAATATAGAAAACTTATGTGTCCAAGGGTTATTTTTGTCATTTACTAAAAATATAGAAGTCTAGGGACTAATTGTGTCAAGTATACATAGTTATAAGTATAAATAGTATAAGTATTATAAGTTTACGGTAGAAAATGTAAATATATAAACTATAAGGGTATAAAGTGAAAATATTATATAAATATAAAACTTAATTAAAGTTAGAAGCATAACACAATAGTAGGGAGATTTATGTGAGGAGTACCATGTGGATATTTCATTTTGACGAGTTTGCTGGGTTTACGAATTAAAGTGCTCTGGCTCCTCAAACGATTATTGCATGTACTTCTGAATTGTGATGGCCCGAACGGTGTTATGATTATAACTAAACCTAATAACAATATAGCTCAATAGTAGGGAGCTTCACGTGAGGAGTATTAACTTCTCAATTATGATGGCCCGAACGGTATTATGTTGATAACATAATACAATAGTAGGGAGCTTCATGTGAGGAGTCATATACTTATGGATTGTGATGGCCCGAACGGTGTTATACTATATCTAAAACATTAATGAACCTAAGAATGAAAAATTAAGAAACTTAAACAAGATAATTAAAGCTTGACATACATCTAAACTTACAACACACTAGGATTGTAATATACCTAAAGTTATAACGAGCTTAGATTATGTATATATGGATCGAATATACCAAGGTTTTAGAGAGAGAAAGAAGTTAGAGAGAGAAGGAGATTGGGAGCCTTGTAAAAACAAAAGAAAAGTTGAATTGCAAATGAAGGTCCAACCCTCTCCCTTGGGTGGGAGAGGGTATTTATAGTTACAAGCTTACCGCCCTATCAAACGGGCTGTGGACCGGGCTGACAGTGGGTAAAGACCCGACCCGACTCCACAAATACGACACTAAACTAATGATTACTACGAGCTACACTATGCTATTACAATACTCGGGGTGACCGAGTCTTCATTGGAATAAACGTATTCCTAACAATCTCCCCCTAAGGGAGGTCACCCCAAAAAATAAGCGCTGAATCGTAGCATATAATCTTTGAAGATGTCTCTGTAGCTCGTAGCATAATGATTCTTCTTAGTTGAGATCTTTGTGCTTTTGGGCAGCTAACTCTAGATGACTTGTTGAATGTGTTGGATGATCTTTGAAAACTACTTCGAGTGCATCATCCAAAATGTGTGTCTGCAAGACATCATAGAGTAATAACTTCTTCATGTGATATGATCATCTTTGTAGTGGCATGCTCACACTTTTCAGGATCATGATCTTCAGCATCAGAGTTGTGGAAGCATAAATGAGGCCCAAATAATGATCATGATTTCAAATGTTGTGATGATGAAGTGTGAGCATGTGTTGATGGATCAGCATCTTTTCAGCAATCTACTTCTGCTACCGTCCGAAATTCCTGCAAGTAAACAGTTAGCAACAAATTTTCCGGTACTTATAGGTTTGGAATTAGAGATCGTCAACAGCATAGTGTGAAGACTCCTTCTAACCCTCACCAAGACCGTTCCTAATCGAAAACCCACAGAGGGTATTTTAAGATTATACCGTAGTATATCAATGATTAGGTGAGTCAATGGAGATCACTCCATGACTGTAGACCGTTTGTAACCATCGGGACCACTCAGCGTAATCCACAAGGAATTACCTAAGTGACCTGCTTTCAGGACTGCTTGATGTTGATCCTGGCAGGAGTTTCCATTCAATCATTGGGAGTTACATAAATAACATCCCTCATAAATGTTCTGGCAGATTGCTAAGATCTGCGTAGGACTCATAAGTTTACCACTGGTGTTCTTAATGTTGAACACCCAGGGTAGAAGTAGCACGTGTTCCTATGAGATCTTTTTATGCATCTCGAGGCTCTAGACTCAATAAGTGCATTTGGTTTTCCTATGCGGAGATTAGGGAGAGGTATCCTGCTTCAATATCAACCATCTCTAAGAGATAAGTTGATAGATTACACCGGTTCCCCGTGAGAATGAAACAAGTTCTTTTAAGAGAACTTGAGTGGCTAGAAGGTTTAGTGCGTTGCGTCACTGGGTCCATGACGTCTTTTCTTCAATACCGATGTCGCCTTAGCAACAATCAGTAGATTATGAATTGAACCCGGTTTCTGCCCTAAGGTTGAATAATTGGAGGGCTATTTCTTTTCACCCTTTCTCATTTCATTTCTTTTTAATTCTTCAACCCCATCTTTCTCCATACTCACATTTCTCCTTTTTTCATAATCATACCTACAGACTTTCTAGTACTATCTAGATGGTATTGTCCATGGGTAGATCCCTCCGGCTCTAGCGGATCATAGGACGGTTTTCCTAACCTTAGCCACCTTATAACTTCATGACTATCCTATGTTGCCATAAACCAAATCATTTAAAATTTTCTCAACGTGTTTATGATCGAAAACTCAATTTTTTGTTAACACGTTGAGAGTTTTACCATTTTCAAATGCTCCCCCTTAACATGTGCACCGATGTTTTGATAGTAAATTGGCACATGTCGGGAAGAGATGCACTTTGGAATTGATCCACCTTTAGTAAACATGAACAGGCATTCGAGACACGCTTACATCACTAGATAAACTAGCTTGAAATTATTACCCGGCCTGATCAAGTTCACAAAAGGATTCTCGAAATGGTACACTCTACTCAGACAAGTCCTCTTCGAGACACGCTTACATCACTGGTTAACCCAGCTTGAAGTTATTACCCGGCCAGGACAAGTCCTTTCGATTGAAGACGGTTTTTGTTTCGTCAATTCATTGGTTAAGACTGAGTCTCGATCTCACATGATGCTCGGATCCTTTTTCTCAAATCATTTTCTCCCCCTTAATATGTGCATTGGTATACAAAAGGGTTTAGCACATATAGGAGAGCATACATTTTTGAGGGGGAGAAGAGTGAATAAACTACATGATTAATTGTATTCTTATTCACATGCTCAATCAAAAATGGAAAACTTCGTATGCAATTTTTGAGGGGGAGAAGTGTTAATAAACTACATGATTGATTGTATTCTTATTCACTTGCTCTCAATCAAAAATTGTAAACCTCGTATGCAATTTTTGAGGAGGAGAAGTGTGCATAAACTGCGTGTTGATTGATGTTTGAAGAATGGTCATACGACTCTCCTCCAACACCTAATGTTCTACTTACTAAGGATGACTGGGATTTATGTCTGATGATTACTTCCAAGCTTCAATGAATGATGATTGATCAAGATGCACCTTCTATAAGTATTACGAATGATGATTGATCACTTGCTCAAGTAATCCATTCTCTAGTTATTCCTCAAGGTGTTGATGATGACTATCATGATTGTGAGGATGCACACATGAATAATGATCCGTCGTTTGGTTCTATAATCAAGGATTGTTGTTCCTATCAATGTGCACTCTTTAAATCAACCCGAAGGACATTATGGAAAATGTCGGCTAGAATGTCAAAACGGCTAAGAATTTGGACATGGAATGTCAAGTAATCACGGAGTTATTTGGTATCCCTTATTTGAGATTGAAGTTGACTTTCACAAAGGAGTGATCTTATTTTATCTTGAAGTCGGGGTTGGTTGGATGAAGACTCTTCGAGATCCTTGCTTGAGCTTTTACCTTTACAATGACGAAGACTTGGATATCTAGTTATTTTGGTGATTCTTCTTTTTAATACCACAAAATAACTATCACTTTAAGGAGTGTCACAACTTACATGAAGTTGTCGGTAGTCAAGAGGTGATGTACGTCTTATACTTGATGGTTGGTTGGTTGAAGAGTATAGAGTACTTAGGGATTTGATGTTGAACAAACTCTCTACACCGCTCTTTGTCACACACTAGTGCAAGCTTAAGTCACAAAAATGGGGAATTCTACTTCAGTTTCTAATTTGGTATGTTGGGTTTACTTCATCAGTGGTCACTTCAAATAGCCTACATAAGAGGTGGTAAAGATAGTCAGAGAGAGTCTTTTTGTAGCAGTTGATTCTCACCAGATCCATTTAAGCAAAATTTTGTTCTTCTCACAAGATTTCTAGTACGTGTGCATTGAATGTGTTGCTGATTCTGAGGTATCAAAACCAGCAAGGGGGAAGGAGACATACATCTGGAAAGCATTTAGTGAAACGTGATGAACTTAATACTTCTTCTTTATTAAAGTTATCCCGGGAAGACAAATGTCATAACCGCAGAGAATATCAGTGTATTAACTTGTGGCGTCTGGTGTATCATTCCAACTATGTGGGGGAAGTGTTCTCTTGACACTTGTGGTATGTATTACTTCAGCTTTCAGTGGGAAGAAATATGAGAAGAACAACTGGAGAGTGAGATGATATTGCTTATCGACATCTTCATATGAGCTGATATGAGTTTTGGTAAAGTGCTTCTGGTTAATGCTTCACGTACTCAATGTTATACTGATTCCGATCAGATCGCAACCATCAGGGGAGAGATTTGTGTATATCAAGGATGCGCAACAGGTTCACGTGATCGGGCTTAATCATATATTCCGGAGGTGATATCTGCAGAAATGATTAGTGCTTCAACCTGTTACTTTGGTGTCATCGTTTCTTCTTGTGTTGGATACATGCGTACAATATGGTTTGAGTTGGCATGTGTAAGATAACTGGAAAGCATTTAGTGAAATGAAGATGTTGATATCTGATTGCCCCTAATAAACAACTGCTCCAAACCTCAAAAGTAATGTGTACATTGGGGATGTACAACAGGGTCATGTGATCGAGCTTCATCATACATTCCGGGAGTGCTAATCGCAGAGATGATCCATGGTTCACCCTGTTACTTCGGTGTTATTGTTTTCTTTGGGTCTTTGAGCGTCATACAATGAGACCTTTTGCATCACTTCAACTACTTGGGGAAGTGGTCTCATGAGGATAATTGTCGATTTGGGGGGAAGCTACCAAAGCTTCACATTGAGGAGGCTATAATTTGACAATTTGGTGGTGCCTAGCGATTGACTCAGTTGTGAGATTCTAGTGATTTGTTAACTACTTGTGTTTGGTGAATTGTTGTGACTTAAGTCGCTTCGATTAGTCTGACTGTAATTTGAAGTTGTGAGTTAATACTTACGACTTGACTTATTACAATCAGATCGATTGTAACTTGACTTGTCGCGACTTTACACTTAGTGCTAGTTGTAACTTATCCAAGATCTCACTCTAAGTCCAGCTTGCATATTACATCTTTCGGTTTCTTTTGTTGACTTTAGTAAAATCCCGGGAGAGAACCGATCTCTCGGTTTAAGTCATAAGAGTTGTAAAATCCCGTTTAAGATCTTATCATGGCATCTACGTCGTTAGACGATTATTCAGGAGCCTCAAAAGCTTTGGTAGTGAATGTTTTAGAGATGTTGGCTACACACTCCTACAATGAGCCGACTGTGATAATGGCTTCTGCACGCGTCAGTTCAGGACCCGCACTTAACCTTTGACACCTGGATCAATTTATTCAGGTTTTGTACAGTTCACCACTCCTGCATGTACCGTATGTACCTTCTACCGATAGGATTTGGAGATCTTGGCTAATCTAATGGTTGATGAATGTTTCGAGCCGCCAAGTGTTGATACACCGGTACCCCCAGCCATCGCAGCTCATATTCCAAACGCTCAAAATGGTCAATCTTGTTCTACTTCAATGGCTCAAGACGCTCCATCAGCAAGTCATTCATCAACTTCATCATACATACAATCTCCTTCCGTACATCAAGGTACTGCAGTCGACGAATCGTTTGAAGTAAATCCATATGCTCCACCTGATGTTGCTCCGTTCAAAGACACATTTGCTCCTGAATCTTCTTCTAAAAGCTTCTTCTTCAGGGGATCTTAAAACAAGCACATCAGTGTCCTACCCACAACCACATGATCTTCACTATAATGGGAATTCCACTCAACCGGTGTCCACTCGATGGCATCTGGACACACTTTCCTTATGGTGCTTTTATAATTCCATACAATTCTATCGTCTCTAAGTATGGGAATTGGCACCATCTCCAGACTGTACAATGATTATTGCTCTTAGATGGATCCTTAAAGTGAAATCTGACGAGCATATTGACGTTCGAAGTATAAGGCAATGGTTGTTGCTAAGGGTTATCATCGAAAGAAGGGTATTGATTTTGAGGAATTGTTCACTCAGAATGTTTCTATCAAAAGTATCAGAATGTTCCTCGCCAATGCTCCGAATCAAAACTGGACGGTCTATCAAAGGGGTGTGAAAATTGCATTTCTCAATGGAAAGCTGAATGATGTTGTTTATGTCAGCCAACCTGAAGGATTCGTGGTTCGTGATCGCCCTACCCATGTCTACCGTTTGTTAAAGGGCCCGTTACGGCCTTAAGCGGGCGCCTAGGGCATGGTTCGATATACTGTCATTGGTTCTCCTGGCAAATGGATTATCCAGTGGTATGGTGGAACTTCACGAGGACAGAGCTTCAGCTGGTAGATTTCTTCACTATGGTACTTCCTGGAGAGCGGTTTCGGCTAATTCTCCAGAACCTTGGCTTGGAGAGTTTTATGCCAGTATCGCTCTAACGTCTTCAGGAAGAGAATGTGGAGTTATGGATTTGTTTCAAATATCCTTGTATATATCCTTATATCAAAAAGAAAATATAAAAATATAAACCCAACAAAAACCCATAAAAAAAAAAAAAAAAAAAAAAAAAAAAAAAAAAAAAGAAAAAAAAAATTGGAAAATTTTCCAATTTTTTTCCAAAAATAGTTTTTCAGCAATGAGAAAATTCCAAAAAAATTGGAAAATTTTCCAATTTTTTTTTTTTTTTTTTTTTTTTTTTTTTTTTTTTTTTTTTTTTTTATGGGTTTTTGTTGGGTTTATATTTTTATATTTTCTTTTTGATATAAGGATATATACAAGGATATTTGAAACAAATCCATAACTCCACATTCTCTTCCTGAAGACGTTAGAGCGATACTGGCATAAAACTCTCCAAGCCAAGGTTCTGGAGAATTAGCCGAAACCGCTCTCCAGGAAGTACCATAGTGAAGAAATCAACCAGCTGAAGCTCTGTCCTCGTGAAGTTCCACCATACCACTGGATAATCCATTTGCCAGGAGAACCAATGACAGTATATCGAACCATGCCCTAGGCGCCCGCTTAAGGCCGTAACGGGCCCTTTAACAAACGGTAGACATGGGTAGGGCGATCACGAACCACGAATCCTTCAGGTTGGCTGACATAAACAACATCATTCAGCTTTCCATTGAGAAATGCAATTTTCACACCCCTTTGATAGACCGTCCAGTTTTGATTCGGAGCATTGGCGAGGAACATTCTGATACTTTTGATAGAAACATTCTGAGTGAACAATTCCTCAAAATCAATACCCTTCTTTCGATGATAACCCTTAGCAACAACCATTGCCTTATACTTCGAACGTCAATATGCTCGTCAGATTTCACTTTAAGGATCCATCTAAGAGCAATAATCATTGTACAGTCTGGAGATGGTGCCAATTCCCATACTTAGAGACGATAGAATTGTATGGAATTATAAAAGCACCATAAGGAAAGTGTGTCCAGATGCCATCGAGTGGACACCGGTTGAGTGGAATTCCCATTATAGTGAAGATCATGTGGTTGTGGGTAGGACACTGATGTGCTTGTTTTAAGATCCCCTGAAGAAGAAGCTTTTAGAAGAAGATTCAGGAGCAAATGTGTCTTTGAACGGAGCAACATCAGGTGGAGCATATGGATTTACTTCAAACGATTCGTCGACTGCAGTACCTTGATGTACGGAAGGAGATTGTATGTATGATGAAGTTGATGAATGACTTGCTGATGGAGCGTCTTGAGCCATTGAAGTAGAACAAGATTGACCATTTTGAGCGTTTGGAACATGAGCTGCGATGGCTGGGGGTACCGGTGTATCAACACTTGGCGGCTCGAAACACTCATCAACCATTAGATTAGCCAAGATCTCCAAATCCTATCGGTAGAAGGTACATACGGTACATGCAGGAGTGGTGAACTGTACAAAACCTGAATAAATTGATCCAGGTGTCAAAGGTTAAGTGCGGGTCCTGAACTGACGCGTGCAGAAGCCATTATCACAGTCGGCTCATTGTAGGAGTGTGTAGCCCACATCTCTAAAACATTCACTACCAAAGCTTTTGAGGCTCCTGAATAATCGTCTAACGACGTAGATGCCATGATAAGATCTTAAACGGGATTTTACAACTCTTATGACTTAAACCGAGAGATCGGTTCTCTCCCGGGATTTTACTAAAGTCAACAAAAGAAACCGAAAGATGTAATATGCAAGCTGGACTTAGAGTGAGATCTTGGATAAGTTACAACTAGCACTAAGTGTAAAGTCGCGACAAGTCAAGTTACAATCGATCTGATCGTAATAAGTCAAGTCGTAAGTATTAACTCACAACTTCAAATTACAGTCAGACTAATCGAAGCGACTTAAGTCACAACAATTCACCAAACACAAGTAGTTAACAAATCACTAGAATCTCACAACTGAGTCAATCGCTAGGCACCACCAAATTGTCAAATTATAGCCTCCTCAATGTGAAGCTTTGGTAGCTTCCCCCCAAATCGACAATTATCCTCATGAGACCACTTCCCCAAGTAGTTGAAGTGATGCAAAAGGTCTCATTATATGACGCTCAAAGACCCAAAGAAAACAATAACACCGAAGTAACAGGGTGAACCATGGATCATCTCTGCGATTAGCACTCCCGGAATGTATGATGAAGCTCGATCACATGACCCTGTTGTACATCCCCAATGTACACATTACTTTTGAGGTTTGGAGCAGTTGTTTATTAGGGGCAATCAGATATCAACATCTTCATTTCACTAAATGCTTTCCAGTTATCTTACACATGCCAACTCAAACCATATTGTACGCATGTATCCAACACAAGAAGAAACGATGACACCAAAGTAACAGGTTGAAGCACTAATCATTTCTGAAGATATCACCTCCGGAATATATGATTAAGCCCGATCACATGAACCTGTTGCGCATCCTTGATATACACAAATCTCTCCCCTGATGGTTGCGATCTGATCGGAATCAGTATAACATTGAGTACGTGAAGCATTAACCAGAAGCACTTTACCAAAACTCATATCAGCTCATATGAAGATGTCGATAAGCAATATCATCTCACTCTCCAGTTGTTCTTCTCATATTTCTTCCCACTGAAAGCTGAAGTAATACATACCACAAGTGTCAAGAGAACACTTCCCCCACATAGTTGGAATGATACACCAAACGCCACAAGTTAATACACTGATATTCTCTGCGGTTATGACATTTGTCTTCCCGGGATAACTTTAATAAAGAAGAAGTATTAAGTTCATCACGTTTCACTAAATGCTTTCCAGATGTATGTTTCCTTCCCCCTTGCTGGTTTTGATACCTCAGAATCAGCAACACATTCAATGCACACGTACTAGAAATCTTGTGAGAAGAACAAAATTTTGCTTAAATGGATCTGGTGAGAATCAACTGCTACAAAAAGACTCTCTCTGACTATCTTTACCACCTCTTATGTAGGCTATTTGAAGTGACCACTGATGAAGTAAACCCAACATACCAAATTAGAAACTGAAGTAGAATTCCCCATTTTTGTGACTTAAGCTTGCACTAGTGTGTGACAAAGAGCGGTGTAGAGAGTTTGTTCAACATCAAATCCCTAAGTACTCTATACTCTTCAACCAACCAACCATCAAGTATAAGACGTACATCACCTCTTGACTACCGACAACTTCATGTAAGTTGTGACACTCCTTAAAGTGATAGTTATTTTGTGGTATTAAAAAGAAGAATCACCAAAATAACTAGATATCCAAGTCTTCGTCATTGTAAAGGTAAAAGCTCAAGCAAGGATCTCGAAGAGTCTTCATCCAACCAACCCCGACTTCAAGATAAAATAAGATCACTCCTTTGTGAAAGTCAACTTCAATCTCAAATAAGGGATACCAAATAAACTCCGTGATTACTTGACATTCCATGTCCAAATTCTTAGCCGTTTTGACATTCTAGCCGACATTTTCCATAATGTCCTTCGGGTTGATTTAAAGAGAGCACATTGATAGGAACAACAATCCTTGATTATAGAACCAAACGACGGATCATTATTCATGTGTGCATCCTCACAATCATGATAGTCATCATCAACACCTTGAGGAATAACTAGAGATTGGATTACTTGAGCAAGTGATCAATCATCATTCGTAATACTTATAGAAGGTGCATCTTGATCAATCATCATTCGTTAAAGCTTGGAAGTAATCATCAGACATAAATCCCAGTCATCCTTAGTAAGTAGAACATTAGGTGTTGGAGGAGAGTCGTATGACCATTCTTCAAACATCAATCAACACGCAGTTTATGCACACTTTTCCCCCTCAAAAATTGCATACGAGGTTTACAATTTTTGATTGAGAGCAAGTGAATAAGAATACAATCAATCATGTAGTTTATTCACACTTCTCCCCCTCAAAAATTGCATACGAAGTTTTCCATTTTTGATTGAGCATGTGAATAAGAATACAATTAATCATGTAGTTTATTCACTCTTCTCCCCCTCAAAAATGTATGCTCTCCTATATGTGCTAAACCCTTTAGTATACCAATGCACATATTAAGGGGGAGAAAATGATTTGAGAAAAAGGATCCGAGCATCATGTGAGATCGAGACTCAGTCTTAACCAATGAATTGACGAAACAAAAACCGTCTTCAATCGAAAGGACTTGTCCTGGCCGGGTAATAACTTCAAGCTGGGTTAACCAGTGATGTAAGCGTGTCTCGAAGAGGACTTGTTTGAGTAGAGTGTACCATTTCGAGAATCCTTTTGTGAACTTGATCAGGCCGGGTAATAATTTCAAGCTAGTTTATCTAGTGATGTAAGCGTGTCTCGAATGCCTGTTCATGTTTACTAAAGGTGGATCAATTCCAAAGTGCATCTCTTCCCGGGATAACTTCAATAAAGAAGAAGTATTAAGTTCATCACGTTTCACTAAATGCTTTCCAGATGTATGTCTCAACAACATGCTTCATGCTTTCTCCATGTGCATTCAGTCATCAAGTGGATCTACTTACCGTTGATTACATTCTCATTCACTTGCTCAATCAAAAATTGCAAACGAGGTTGCCATTTTTGATTGAGCAAGTGAATGAGAATGTAATCAACGGTAAGTAGATCCACTTGATGACTGAATGCACATGGAGAAAGCATGAAGCATGTTGTTGAGAATGGTAAAAAAAACAAGAAGATTTCTCTTCTTTCGAAGATAAGGCGCACTGAATCGTACACCTTTCTTTTCTTTGATGAACGGGGCCTGATGTGTTGTCAGCAGACGCCATAATGATAACATTGAAGACCGAGGCTTGAACTGATTTGTTCAAACGTCATAATGATGAAGAGCGAGGCCTGAACTGATTTGAACAGACGTCATAGTAGGCATACATCAACATTGACCTTCTATACCTCCTGAAGTAGGAGATTGCTTGCTTTAGGCTTCCAGAGTTTGAGTCTTCTCGTGTGGTGAATGATTGATGTACCTGCAACTGAGTAAGGACTACCTGCACTAACATTACAAACTTGATTGCATATATATGGGTTAGTGACAGAAGTATCCAAACCCTTGGGGGTTTCATGGTCAACCAAGATATTGCCATAGGTAAGTATCTTTCCGGTAGGTATCCACTTAAGTCCAGCATCCTTAAAAATTCTACCAGTTGGAATCCACTTATGGCAAGGTCTAGGATTGTTAAGCTTCTTATGCACAGTGGAAGGCTTATCGATATTCCTAGTCTCAGAAGATTTAGCAGTTTGAATCCACCTAGGAGAAGTTATAGGTTTATTTTGCTTCTTATGCATTGTAGATGACTTACTATAAATCCTAGACTTAACAGGTTGAACCTTAGCATTGTTCCTCAATAACCTAGGAGGGATCATACAAGGTTGTGAACCTAAGATTCCATCCTTATGAAGTAGTGCCCTTTTCCTAGCCTTTTCTAGATCATAGTTCATGAGCAAGTCATTCATGTCATAAGTGTTTTGAACCTTAATGCTAGGTTTCGACACTATTTTCGAACTAATCCTAGAGGAGCTGGGAGCAGGAGTAGCTACATTTTGAGGTTTAACTGAACTAGAAGCAGCTATCTTAGGCAAATAATGTGTAGTGAATGGTTTTGTCAAAACTTGTTCCGCATCAACTTGGGAGACAAACCGTGTTTTTGAAAGTTTTGGTCGTTCTGATCTAAAAGCGGTAGGTTGCCTAACAACGGATTGGTTTCTATTTGATTGAAAACCTGGTTTCCCCAAGATTGATGCATTTGCAAACTTAGTGTTCACACTATCCCCTGTTGCTTTTCTTAGCTCATTCTTTAATGCGGTTATAGTGAACCCCTTTTCAAGAAGTTGAGCTTTGAATTCATCATATTTGGCAATCAAAGAGGTTGTTTGTTCTATCGTCTTAGTTCTCATATCTTTGATTGAGTCACCTAAATCCTTTTGATGCTTTTTCAAAGCCTCATTTTCCTTAAGCAATTCAGCCACATAGATTGACAGTTCACTAATTCTTGTCTTAGTTGCATTAATGTCCTTGTTAGTTTCGACTAAACTACATTTCACATTCATAGCAGAGATATGTTTCTTCAAGTTGGTGATTGTCAAGTTTTTGGCTTCTAGCTGGACTTTAAATCATTGATCATAAAGAATTCATGGAAATCAGGAAGTTCCGGATTTTTACATGGTTGGTTACTTTGAAAACTTTCTTACTGTTGTTGCATTGCAATTTCAAGTGAAATGCAATGTTTTTCAAGTTGTAAGAATCTGTTTGAAAGTTCATTAAAAATTTCTTTATCAACCATGTCATTTGATTTAAAAGACTCTGCTGTAAACAAAGAACTTGACTCATCATCACGTTCAGCATCTTGATCACTTTCTTCCCCTTTATGATTCATATTTGTTAAATCAGAAATGGTATTACTATCAGTCTTTTTCAACAAATATGTGTCATAAGTGGACATAACTTGATCAGTATGAAATCGTTCATCAGAAAGCACATTATGATGTTCAGTTAGGGGTACCTCAGCACATGACACTTGTTCTTTTACTGGTCTTAATTTAGTGCCCATGTCTGGAGTATCACTAGTCACTGAGTTGCAGGGCGTGTCAAGCTTATCAGTCGCTGATTCTTTGCATATCGTGACACCTGACCCAACATCTGATGCTATACCCGAGTCACCAACACCATCACATGATTGTACCCTACATGCCTTCACTTTGTCATCATGTGCAGGTATATGCTGTGCCTTTTTGTTAATGAATCTTTTCACTTTATCCATAAGCTGGACAAGTGTGTCTCTGAACGTGTCAACCTCAATTCCCGTGTGATCAGCAAAGCACTTCTTCGTCATCTCACTATAATGGTCATACTCCAGAGTGAATTTCGAATCAAAGAACACTTGGAGTTGTTTGTTGATCACACAAAGGGCAGCCATGGATCCCATTTTGGAAAATTCTCCTTGGTCAAGTTGTTGTTGTAGTTGATCTAAGTAAAGAATCATTGTGCATGTGAAAGTCTGAACATCTTGACCAAAGAGTGTTGTAAATGCACGTTCGAATCCCATCTTGAATCCAGTTCCCTCTAAAAGTACCGAGAGATGTGAATGAAGTTGTCGAAAACATTCTATGCAGCTTTCATTTGCATTATCGGGCAATTTTTGCGGCTGATGAAGTTCTCTCTCAGAAATTACAGAGTCTGAAGTGGTAGACATGATGTAAACGTGCACGAGATTTTACAATTCTATGATTTAAACCAAGAAATAGATTCTTTCGCGGGATTTTACAAAATCAAGAAGAAACCGTGAAATGATGCAAGAGGACTTTAGTGATAGAGTGTGAGATGATAAACCTTGCAAGGTTCAATTAGTTATCTAAGTCAAGTCACAACGAGTCAAATCACACCAAGTCAAATCACAATTAGTCAAATTGCAAGAATTAACTCGCAACGTCAGATTGTAATTGGACAAGTTGCAACAACTCAAATTGCAACAATTCTCAAATCACAGAACTATTCAACTCGCAGCGTATAGTCACCTCACAACAACTTGATCAACTAGCAGTGAGTTATCAATTCGCACTAAGAGTCAACCAACAGTGAGTTATCAACAAGCAATATGATTTGGTTTGGTTGATGCAAATTGTAATGTTGAAAAGTTTGGTCTAAAAACTTAAAACCTCAATAACTTCACTCCAGAGGTGATTTGGGCCTCAAAAAAAATCCGTTTCACAACTTCGTGGTGAAGCCTCACAATATTCAGCCTGTTCCGAATGTTTTGACAGCTAATTCGCTGAAAACGGAGTTACGGTTCAAAAGTTATGGCCGTTTGAAGTTTTGACGTAAAAAGTCAACGTTGGTCAACTCGCTGAATGACCAACTCGCTGAACACCAACTCGTTGAATGAGAAACTCTTTAGAATGGCAACTCGCTGAAAACCAACTCTCTAGAATAGCAACTCTCTAGAATGGCAACTCTCTAGAATGGCAACTCTCTAGAATAGCAACTCTCTAGACTAGCAACTCTCTAGAATGACAACTCTCTAGAATGGCAACTCTCTAGAATGACAACTCTCTAGAATGCCAACTCGTTAGACCAACTCGCTAGACCAACTCGCTAGAACCAACTCTCTGGAACCAACTCGCTAGAACCAACTCTCTAGAACCAACTCGCTAGAATCTGGAACCAACTCGCTAGAACCAACTCTCTACCAAGAACAGGACAAAATGTCACTTTCTAGCGTTTTGTCTTCTTTCCCCTTTATAGTAAACTGCCAAATCTCTACACCCAACTCTCTAGAAAAACCTGTCAACCCTCTACAATGAAATGGCAACTCTCTAGCAAGAAAAACAACACAAAAGTCCTCCAATGTCCACGAAAATGATGAAATAACTTAACCAAAAGCTACACAAGATGTATGTAACCTTTCTAACTAAGAAAGTACAGCCAAAACATCAAGATAACCACCATACGAAATCAAATGGAGAAGAAAACCCACCAAAACATTCGAACCACAAAAACCATAAAACTAAGCTACAAATTTGAGTATACCACTAATCCTAGGATAGAACCATGGCTCTTGATACCAATTGTAATATACCTAAAGTTTTAACGAGCTTAGATTATGTATATATGGATCGAATATACCAAGGTTTTAGAGAGAGAAAGAAGTTAGAGAGATAAGGAGATTGGGAGCCTTGTAAAAACAAAAGAAAAGTTGAATTGCAAATGAAGGTCCAACCCTCTCCCTTGGGTGGGAGAGGGTATTTATAGTTACAAGCTTACCGCCCTATCAAACGGGCTGTGGACCGGGCTGACAGTGGGTAAAGACCCGACCCGACTCCACAAATACTACACTAAACTAATGATTACTACGAGCTACACTATGCTATTACAATACTCGGGGTGACCGAGTCTTCATTGGAATAAACGTATTCCTAACAAGGATACATGAGTAAGGCAGTCTAGTTCCCGAGTCACTTTTTGCATCAATTAGATTTTCCTAAGCCCAGGTGAGTTCATAGCCTCATACTCTTTTGTTTAAACTTTCACTCTAAATGCTTTACAAACCCTGTGAGGGGGATACATGCTACTTGCTTTACGTAAAACCGAATACAAGTCTTTTTCTTTGGTTGTTGCACGAGTAAACTAACTGCCACCACTACATAACCAAAATTTATGAATCTAATCGTTTGGAATATTTGACCCACGCGAACGCGATTATAATTGATAGATCTATTGGAGTTTGACAACTTCCGTTGGTATTAACATCTTTCTGGATGGTACTAATAAGTACTATATTTGAACCCACTGAAGGATTAACTTTGGCAAGTTATCCTTCCCATCTCCTCATGGTTGGGTCTGCAGCTCCCATGACCCGGATTGTTAATGTGTGGTTCATGAGCTTAGTGCAACATACCCCGTTCTTGATAATTGTGCATGCATCACAATTATCACACACACACTACATTTTCGCAGATGGGTGTAACAACGGAACCCAGGGAACTTGTATTCACTAACACTTAAACCTATGACTATCACTCAACACCTAGTGTTTACTTTTAAGCATGTATTCTAGGTATATCACTTCTACGGAGTCATGGCAGAAGGAGGCACTGAACTCGAAGGACTTTCAAACCGGTTATTGTAACCTCCCGTAATTTTTCCTCATGAATAGTAAATGCAAACCTATGATTTACGAATCATTACGATATTTAAAAACCATTTTTACCGATAACAAAATTTTTTGTTTGTTAGTCGAGATATACTTTTATAATCACAACGTCGTTGGTGATTACCGTTTATTTTGGAACGTGCTTACACACGAACCTAGATAGTCTAAGTATCGCGAATTAATTTTTAATAACTAAACGTTTATTAAGTAACGTATAACGATATATATATATATATATATATATATATATATATATATATATATATATATATATATATATATATATATATATATATATATATATATATGTATGTATATATATATATATACATACATATATATATATATATATACATATATATATATATATATATATATATATATATATATATATATATATATATATATATATATATATATATATATAGTTAGGATCAAATAAGAAGAATAATTAAAATAGGAATGATAAGAAGTAACCACAACCACACATTTCAGATACACCTACAAAAGTGGATGCATCTTCCTTTAAAATTTCCCTCCTAATTTGAAATGTGTTGCTAGAATTACTTCTTACCCTTCTTATTTTAATTATTCTTCTTACTTGATCCCTTCCCTATATATATATATATATATATATATATATATATATATATATATATATATATATATATATATATATATATCATTTGATAATTAACCGAATACGTTCTAATAAATTCCCGAGCTCACGAAAATTTTCACAAACGCTCAATAACTACTTTCAATTTCGACACGACTTTCGAGACAAGTCAAATTGAGCCTTTACACCCATTGGGCCTCGGCCCAGTTCTGCTACAACTAATACAAACCAAACGGACCCTTTTCATTTCTTTCTTTTCTTTCTTGGGCCCAGTCCACACACGCAAGCCCAAAGACCAAAACCAAGCCCCTTGAATTATTTTCAAAACTTGTCCCCGAATCCCGTCTACTTCGCCTCAATTGCTCACGATTTTTCTAAACAACACGTATATATTTTTACACCACTCGTTACTCCTCCTAACCAAGAATCATGTGTGACAAATCATTTTCCCTATCGTGTACTTTTGACCCTTGAAAATCAATCAACGCTCAGCTCAATTTTTACATAACCACAAAAAACCTAAAATTTGTTTTAAGTCCACTATGTCTCGTATTGTCCTAAACTTGACACCAAAGCTTCTTAAAAGTTCTTAGGGCATGTTTTTAATGAGTTTGACGTTCATAAACCCAAAAACAAGCCAAGACAAACCCTCATGGTAGTTTTCTTATTTCTTTCCTCTCGTTAACAATACCACAAGGACAATACGTGTAAACCTCCCCCTCTCCTACTTGTTTTGATTTAAGAGGCAGCTATGAGACTTCCATATTTACCATGTATAGTTTAATAGGAATTGATCTATTTTGTAACCATAAACTCAACTCCAAACCATGTTTTCTTGTTGTTTTCTCTCGCCAAGGACTCCACAAGGGCGAAACTTTGCAACCACTCTACTATTCTCACATGAGAATCATCAAACCTCCTTGTTGACCATGTATCACAATCCAAACGCAAAACATGCAACTTTTGTTGTTTTTCTCCTACTCGTTTGTGCACAAGGACAATTCACAAACAAATCTCATCATCACAAAACTATTTGATCCCTATTTCTCGTACCAATTCCCCTTGGTCACCACGTATCACCTTTCCCACGTTTTTAAAACATTTCCTATATATGTACATGCGTACATGCATGTGCACGAACCATGCACACCACCTTAATCACATTTCATCTCACAACTAGCTTCTAAGTCTTTTGGGTATATGTATTCTTGGGTAAAAGAGTTTGGGGAGTCTCGTATAAATTTAAATCAAGCATTTGGTGACTTGAGTGTACGTAGGAGTCAAGCTTTAATTGTTCCTTGGTCGTTTCTAGTCTCCACGCCTCGCTTCTACTCCACCAATACTTAGTGAGGTGAGCTAAACTCATCCTTGTTAATATTTTATTCATGTTTTATTTTATTACACCACACTTACTTTAGCCATTTTCTCGTAAATAATAAGTTATAATGTGTACGTATTAGGAGCTAAACCATAAGTTTAACACGTCCTAAACGAAGTTTATTTAGACATATCACACTAATAATAACTTATAAGTACTTTAATAGACACGTTTCTAAGTCCCATGACCTATACGATTACATTTCTCAACACTTAGAATATTTTTAGACACTAAACCTATTTTTAGCTTTGGCTATAGTCGACATGCTTTGGTCACGTATTTTCTAAACTATACGCACGACATATCATTTTTATGACAAAAACCATTAGTTCACATGGTAAACTAATAAGCTAGGCCTTAAACTCACCCCTATAAACCCATACGATCCCTCGTTAAACCTAAAAGCTAGTTGTGTTTTTCCTAACCTTAATATATATGATTGGGCCTTTAAGCCCAATGCGTCAAAAATAAGCTTTTTAGATAAGCTAGTCCTATAAGCTGTTTCTAAATGAAATTGTAGTCCAAAACTAAGCCTAAGGCTAAGCCCAAAAGTTTCCTAATGTAGGATTCTCATAATAATAACATGTATGGTTAATGTAGTTATGATTCAAAGAATGGAAGAAAACTAGAGAGAGAGAGAGAGAGAGAGAGAGAGAGAGAGAGAGAGAGAGAGAGAGAAGAGTTGGGAGGAATTCCTAGAGAGAGAAAGTGAGAGAAAATATGGAATATTAGATTAAGTGAAATGGAAGCTCCAACACCTTCCAAGCTAGGGAAGGGGTTTTATAGTTACAATAAAATGCCCCCTGAAACGGGCTGTGGAGCGGGCTGACAGTGGGTAAAGACCCGACCCAACTCCACAAATACTAACTAACTCTAAGCTACTTACTAACTAATAAGATAAATACTATGAGCTACAACATGCAAAACTATACTCGGGGTGACCGAGTCTTCATATGAATAAACGTATTCCTAACAATCTCCCCCTAAGGGAGGTCACCCCGGAAAATAAATATTGAATCATAGCATTCAAGTCTTTGAAGACATCTTTGTAGCTCGTAGCCATTTGATTCTTCATTGTTGAGATCTTTGTGCTTTAAACGGTAGACTCTAGATGACTTGTTCAATGTGATGGATGATCTTTGGAAATTACTTCAAGTTCATCATCCAAATGAGTTTCTGAAAGTCATTTTTGAGTAGTAACGTCTCCATGTGATAAGAACATCTTTGTGTTGGCATGCTCACACTTTTCAGGATCATGATCTTCTGCATCAGAGTTGTGGAAGCATATATGAGGCCCAATCAATGATCATGATTTCTTAGATTGTGATGTCGAAGTGTGAGCATGTGTTGATGGATCAGCATCTTTTCAGCAATCAACTGCAACCGGCAGAAATTCCTGCAAATAGACAGTTAGCAACAAATCATCCGGTTCTTATAGGTTTGGAATTAGAGATTGTCAACAGCATAGTGTAAAGACTCCTTCTAATCCTCACCAAGACCGTTCCCAATCGGTAAACCCTGAGAAGATTTACGCGAACTACCTAAGTAGATCAACGAATGGGTGAGTCGCTGGAGATCACTCCACGACTGTTGACCATTAGTAACCATCGCGACCACTAAGCGTAATTCACAAGGAATTACCTAAGTGACATGCTTGATGTTGACCCTGGCAGGAATTTCCATTCAATCACTGGGAGTTACAATAGCAACATCCCTCATAAATGTTCTGGCATATTGCTAAGATCTGCGTAGGACTCAAAAGTTTACCACTGGTGTCCTTCATGTTGAACAACTAGGGTAGAAGTAGCACGTGTTCCTATGAGATCTTTTTATGTATCTCGAGGCTCTAGACTCAATAAGTGCATTTGGTTTTCCTATGCGGAGATTAGGGAGAGGTCTCCTGCTTCAATATCAACCATCTCTAAGAGATATGTCGATATATTACACCGGTTCCCCGTGAGAATGAAACAAATTAATTTAAGAGAACTTGAGTGGCTAGAAGGTTTAGTGCATTGCATCACTGGGTCCATGACGTCTTGTCTTCAATATCGATGTTGCCTTAGCAAACATTAGTAGATTATGAATTAAACCCGGTTTCTGCCCTAAGGTTGAATAATTGGAGGGATTTCTTTTCACCCTTTCTCATTTCATTTCTTTTTAATTCTTCAACCCCTTCTTTCTCCATTCTCACATTTCTCCTTTTTTCATAATCATACCTATGGACTTTCTAATACTATTTATTTGGTATTGTCCATGGGTAGATACCTCCGGTTATGGCGGATCATAGGACGGTTTTCCTAACCTTAGCCACCTTATAACTTCATGACTATCCTATGTTGCCATACACCAAATCATTGAAAATTCTCTCAATGTGTTTATGATTAAGAAACACATTTTGTTAGCGCATTGAGAGTTTTGTCATTTTCAAATGCTCCCCCTTAACATGTGCACATATGTATTGACTTGAAAATTTGCACATGTCGGGAAGAGTTGCACTTTTGAATTGATCTACCTTAAGTGAACATGACCGGGCATTCGAGACACGCTTACATCACTAGTTAAACTAGCTTGAATTTATTACCCAGCCCGATCAGATTCACCCAACGTTTCTCAAAACGGTACATTCTACTCAGACTAGTCCTTTTCGAGACACGCTTACATCACTGGTTAAACCAGCTTGAAGTTATTACCCGTCCAGGACTAGTCCTTTCGATACAAGACAATTGTGTTTCGTCAATTCGTGAGTCAAGTCCGACTCTCGAATTCTTAAGAAGCAAGGATCCTTTTACACAAATCATTTGCTCCCCCTCAATATGTGCATAGATAAACAAAAGAGTTTAGCACATAGGGAAGAGCATACATTTGGGTTCAAAACATCACATTTTAATCAGTTTTTCATATTTAAATCACATCTTCTTCCCCGATCAAAAATTTCAAACCAATTTAGATTTGTGATCCCAAGTGATTTAAATAAGTTTAAAGATTTTGGGAAAAAGATGTGTCATAGTAAAGAATGACTGATTTTGGGACGACATTTTAGCTCCCCCTCAAACCTTGAGGGAGTGTGTTATGTGTTAGAGATGATGAGTTTATAAATAATTTTGAGTTTAGCGAGAAACTCATGAAAAATTCATATACTAACACATAACAATTACCCTTAATCCACTGTAGTTATGCACAAAGATCTTGTTTTGATGATATATAGGGTTTTTTTTTGAAATCGTTCTCCCCCTCAATCGATGACACATTTAAAATTAAACATTTTGCACAAAGTATTAATTCTTTTAGCATCGATTGAGTGGCAAATTTTAAACAACATTTCGAGTTTGTTTGATCTTCAAAAACCATGGTACCACCAAGTTTGGAGCAAATATTTTCCCGAAGAATCATTGAAGGAAAAATATTTGAGATGCAAAGAAGACTTCTCTTCTTTTACCAGAAATGATGCACTTAAGCGTACATCAGATCGGAAAGGCACGGATATAAAGTAATTCATGCCTTTGTTAGGAACAGTCATCTTTTTGGTGACGAACTTTCCCTAATATAAAGATCGGGTTGCTATCTGAAGTAATAACAAACCATAAGATAAAATCCGGGTTACAGTATGACATAACTGTAAGCCATTTAGGCATGTTTTGAAAACTATTTAAACTTTTGTTCGAACTTCATTTAAAGACCCGTGTCATTATTGAATGACATTTCTAGGACCGTAAATGTTATCGATGCCAGAAGACATGCCTAAAAAAACTATTTTTGGTATTTTCAATTTTTCTGATTTTTATGGGTTTTTGTTGGTTTTATATATCTATATACAATTTGGTATAATATATGTATAAAGTATATTATTCAATTTAAGAGAATGTTGACATGAATACCAAAAGGATATCATTCAGCATGTTGAAGAAGTCTGTAGTCAATATCTCTTAAACTTTTACCACCAAAGCATTCGAGGCTCACGAATAATCATCTGAGCTTGTGCTTTCTCAATGTGATGCTTTGGTAGCTTCCCCCCAAACCGAAAATCATCTTCATGAGACCACTTCCCCCAGGTAGTTGAAGTGATGCAAAAAGTCTCATTAAATGAAGCTTGAAAACCCGATGAAACGATAACACCGAAGTAACAAGGTGAACCACGGATCATCTCTGCGGTAAACAATCCTGGAATGTAAGATGAAGCCCGATCACATGACCCTGTTGTACATCCCCAATGTACACATTACTCTGCGGATTGGAGCAGTTGTCTATTTGGGGGAATAAGATATCAACATCTTCATTTCACCAAATGCTTTCCAGTTATCTTACACATACCAACTCAATCCATATTGTACGCATGTATCCAATACAAGAAGAAACGATGACACCAAAGTAACAGGTTGAAACACTGACCCTCTCTGCGGATATCAACTCCGGAGTAAATGATTAAGCCCGATCACGTGAACTTGTTGTGCGCCCCTGATGTACACAAATCTCTCCCCTGATGGTTGCGATCTCATCGGAATCAACATAGCATTGTGTACATGAAGCATTAACCAGAAGCACTTTACCATAAGTCTTATCAGCACGTATGAAGATGTCGATAAGCAATATCATCTCACACACCAACTGTTCTTCTCATATTTCTTCCCATTGAAAGCTGAAGTAATACATACCACAAGTATCAGAAGACCACTTCCCCCACGTAGTTGGAATGATACACCAAACGCCACAAGTTAATACACTGATATTCTCAGCGGTTATGACATATGTCTTCCCAGGATAACTTCAATTAAGAAGAAGAATTAAGTTCATCACATGTACTCATTATGCATTCAGATGTATGTCTCCTTCCCCCTTACTGGTTTTGATACCTTAGAATCAGCAACGCATTATAGGCACATCTTCTAGAAATATTGTGAGAAGAACACAATTGGTTTAACTGTAACTGGTGAGAATCAACTGCCATAGAAGCTCTCACTAATTGGGTTAGTAAACCCTCCCAATTAGTAATCCCATTAGTGTAATTGCTCCCTCCCAAACTGATGACCCGTTTAAAATAACCTTGATGCTTGTTGAAGAAGTATCTCTCAATTCTGCCCAAATTGTCTTCGGTCTCTTAATATGTCATCCACAACGTAAAGTGGATCATAGACTGATAATCTGTAGCTTCTTCACGGGTTTGTTTGGGGAACGTCATGTCGACATTTTCAACTCACTTAGAATGCTTCCAGTTCTTCGATAAAAGCCCCAATGTTGGGAATAAAATGCACAAAGTAAAGAGTCTGCCAGAAGAGCCTGCTAGTTGATAGTTAAGCCTGCCTCTTCAGTTTTGCTGATGTTGAAGATATACTAACAGTACCTTCTGGGTAAGAAGGTACTGCTAGTTAAAGAAGGTCCTGCCAGTATTTACGACAAGTTGTTATATCTTATTTAGAGATATTTAGTTGTATTATTAGTCTTTGTACAAAGTTATACGTTAAGTAGAAGTAGTACAGAAGTCTCAGTAGATAAAATGGAGTGTTTTACCTTGAAAGGTGTAATATTAGGATAAGATAAGTCTCTAATATATTATATTAAGCAACTTGACAACTTGTAATAAGGGCTCCTTATACTATAAAAGGAACCCTTAAGTCACCTTCTTAGATATCTTTTCCCATAACCTTCCTATAGTTTTCCATGCATAACTTCCATCTTTAAAACCTTTCACGTATCAAAGATTCAAGGTTACACTTGTAATCCTGGTGATAGTTTAGATCACCCGTATTATTTCATCAATAACATTGAATCGTTTTGTGTTATTCATGTTGTGTTCATTCTCGTTTACTCATTCACCACCTTTGTTCCTTTAGTGTGTTTTAGTAAATTCCGCGTGGTAAATCACATTCATTCATAAATATCCCAAACACATTACTAAGATTAACATCCCAAGTGTTTGCACACATAGAATCCTTCCACACCCAATGTACACAATTCTCCCTCCATGATGACGATGACCACTCGGAATCATCATAACTATGTGTACATTAACATATCAAGTGGAAGCAACATACAAATCACAACCTCATGAGTAGATGTCGATAACAATTCTCTTCAACAATTCTCTGTAGATCAACCCCTAATTAAACCTTTTTTTCACTTCCACTGGCTAATAGTAAATGACTACGTATGGAGAAAACCCGATATATCAAACTTGAAACTGAAGTAGAGTTCCCCGCTCTTGTGTCTTAATCTTGCACTAATGTTGGAAGAACGGTGTAGAGAATTTATGCTCCAAGAAAATCTCTAAGTACTCACTACCCAACCAAAGCATGAGACATTACCACCTCTTGCGATTATCCACAATGACAATGGCGTGTGATACTGAGTACTACAACGTAACTCCTTAAAGTGATAGTTAACCAGGTCTTCAACCATCCACCTCAACTGCTGGTAACTAGATAAACCAAGTATTCAACTTAAATCTCAAGTACGAGCAAGTTATCGTTGAAGGTTATACATCCAACCACCCCGACTTCAAGATAAACTAAGATCACACCTTTGTGAAAGTCAACTTCAATCTCAAATATGTAATACCCAATCAACTCCGTAGTCACAATTAGTCTTCCTTAGGTAGTGGAACATTAGGTGTTGGAGGAGAGGAGAGTCATTTCACGCATCAATCAACATGTATTTTATTCACACTTCTCCCCCTCAAATATTGCATATGAGGATGCGATTTTTGATTAAACAAGTGAATAGAAATACATGTAGTTTATTCACACTTCTCCCTCTCAAAAATTGCATATGAGGTTGATCCACTGTTCACACTTCTCCCCCTCAAAAATTGCATTTGACGATGTCATTTTTGATCGAGTGGATAATAACAAATATGATGAAGCCCGAACAAGCGTGGAACAAATATGAAGTTTGTTGATGAGAATGGTCAGAAACAAGAACATTTCACAACTTCAGAAGATAAAGTGCACTCAAGCGTACACTTTTCTTTTCTTTGATGAACGGGGCCTGAAGTGTTGTCAGCAGACGCCATGATGATGAAGTTGAGGACCGAGGCTTGAATGATGTGTTCAAACGTCATAATGATGAAGAGCGAGGCCTGAACTGATGTGAACAGACGTCATAGTCATTGAAGAACGAGGCCTGAACTGATGTATTCAGACATCATATGTTGAAGAGCGAGGCCTGAACTGATGTATTCAAACGTCATATATCACATGCATCAAAGTTGAGTTTCTTTAACCCCTGATTGATGAGATATCACTCTTTTCGGCAGCTAAACTCTGAGTCTTTCCTTAATAGGATTGAATAATGTACCTGCACTTAAGTAAAGACTACTTGCATTGACAGTGAGAGTTTGTTTTCATTTATATGGGTTAGTGAAATCAACATCTATACCATTTGGGGTTCCACTTTCAACCTTGGTTTTGCCATCGGTAAGCAGCTTTCTGGTAGGTATCCACTTAAGTCCAACATTCTTAAAAATTCTACCAGTTGGAATCCACTTATGGCAAGGTCTAGGATTGTTAAGCTTCTTATGCATAGTGGAAGATTTGTAATTATTCCTAGTCTCCAAAGATTGAGCTGTTTGAATCCACCTAGGAGAAGTTTTAGGTTTGTTTGGCTTCTTATGCATTGAAGTTGACTTACTGTAAATCCTAGACATAACGGGTTGAACCTTAGCTGTGTTCCTCAACAAACTAGGAGGCATCCTACAAGGTCGTGAGCCTAAGATACAGTCCTTTTGAAGTAGTGCCCTTTTCCTAGCCTTTTCTAGATCATAGCTCTTGTACAAGTCATTTATCTCACAAGAGTTTCTAATCTTAATGCTCGGTTTTGACATTGTTTTTGAACCAATCCTAGAGAAGCAGGGAGTAGGAGTAGCTACATGTTGAGGTTTGACAGAACTATAAGAAATTATCTTAGGAAAATAATGTGGAGTGACTGGTTTTATCAAAACTTGTTCCGCATCAATTTGGGAGGCAAACCGCATTTTTGAAAATTTTGGTCGTTCATGTCTAAACGCATTCGGTTGTCTAACAACTGATTGGTTTCTATTTGGTTGTGAAACTGGTTTCCCCAAGATTGATGGTTTTGCAAACTTAGTGTTCACACTATTCTCGGTTGCTTTTCTTAGCTCGTTCTTTAATGCTGTAATAGTGAAACCCTTTTCCTGAAGTTGAGCTTTGAATTCATCATTTTTGGCAATCAAAGAGGTTGTTTGTTCAACGATTTTAGTTTTTGTTTCTTTGATTGAATCACACAGTTCTTTGCAATGAATTTTCAAAGACTCATTTCCTTAAGTAATTCAGCCACATTAGGTTCCAATTCAGTGTTTCTAATTGCAATGGCATTACTTTCATGTTTCGCATTTACTTCATTACACACATCACACATCACACATCTCATGCATCATGGTAATTTTATTTTTTAATTTGTTGATCGTTAAGTTTTTGGCTTCCAGCTGAGCTTTCAAATCATTTATCATAAAGAATTCGCGGAAATCAGGAAGTTCCAAATTTTTACACGGTTGATTAGTTTGAAAACTTTCTTCCTTTTATTGCATTGCAATTTCAAGTGAAATACAATGTTTTTCAAGTTGTGCAAATTTGTTTGAAAGTTCATTAAAAACTTCTTTATCAACCACATCATTTAATTTAAAAGACTCAGCAATGAACAAAGGATTAACACAATGTTTTTCAAGTTGTGCAAATTTGTTTGAAAGTTCATTAAAAACTTCTTTATCACCCACATCATTTGATTTAAAAGACTCAGCCATAAACAAAGAACTTGACACATCATCACGTTCAGCATCCTGATCACTTTCTCCCCCTTTATGATTCATTTTTGTGGAATTAGAGATGGTATGGCTATCACTCTTTTCCAACAAATATGTGTCATAAGTAGGTTTAAATTGATCAGTATGTTGTTGTTCATTAGTAAGAACATGATGTTGATCAGTTAAGGGTACCTCAGCACATGACACCTGTTCTTTTACCGGTCTGAAATCTGTATCCATATCATGTGTAACAAGAGTCACTGAATAGCTGGTAGTGTCAAGCTTAACAATCTCTGATCCTTTGCATTCAGCGACTACTGAACCAACATTTGATGCTTTACCCGAATCAACAATACCATCACATGATTGCACCCTACATGCCTTCACCTTGTCATCATATGCAGGTATATGTTGTGCTTTTTCTTTAATGAATCTTTTCACTTTATC